>CAWUFW010002810.1:0-1200000 GCA_963921515.1 Calotriton arnoldi | reverse complement strand
TAGCTAAAAATAATTAGCCAAGGGCCATAGAACTTAAAATGTGTTGTTTAGTTTAATGGCATATCAATCCTTAATTAGGTAAAGGTGAACAGATAGGCATGGAAGAAACACACCTATATGAGTGGGCCCAATAGACACAGTTAAAATTATTACACACCACTCAATTTATTTTTACCTTTCCCAATCGAATTTTTTTTCCCACTTTTATCACAGAATATTGTAAGATATTATCTGGACTAAGAGCATGAGTAAAACCGGTTCAATGTCGCAGTTTCTCCATATGTCTACATTAAATGGTATCTAGGTTTATTTTACTCACCGTTTATTTCTCAAAAAGCAGCAAAAGAAAGAAGTATAGCATTTGTACAGGATACGTTGGAAATGTTTGGGTCACATGACTTTACATATTTCAAGCTATATGTCGTAAAAAATGATTACTAGCGAAGATCTCAGATTCTCGCTTAAATATGAGTCCCCCTTTGCAGTGAGGTAAGGCACATGCTCCAACATATGAAAAACGGTTAAATGATGTTGGGTAGGCTCACAAATGTACAGAGCTCGACAAAACCATGTGGCTGTGATTACAGATTGCATAGTTTTCCGCCTAGAAGGCGATAACCTAAGCCACCAGAACCGAGGGCGTAACAGGCTTATGCGCCCGCTTTGTCCCCCAGGGCACAATGGTATTACAGATGAGGCTGCAGATGCTTGTGCGTCCTCTTCTGTAATACTGATAGCGCTGATGCAGATATAGCACCAGCACTATCATGAGAGGGCATTCTCTCACTTGCATGGGGGCGTGGCCCCATGCAAATGAGGGAATCACTTTGCCTATGCGCCAGCGCAGTATTAGGGATGTGGGCACAGAGGCAAACAAGCCCTTAGGTGGCACACAGAAAGTGTGCCACAAAAAGGTGGTGCACTTTCAGTGTGTCTCCTAAAGGCAGCCCTTTGGAGGGGAGAAAGGGGGTCCCATACATCCCCCAGACATCCCCCAGCAAGAAGAAGCACTCACTCACTGCACCCGCCTGCAGGGGATCTTTCTCCCTTCCTATGCCGCCTGCACTGCATAACACAGAGCAGCTTTGAAGCAGCCGTTCTGTATTTCACTTGAATGCACTGCCCCAAAAGGCAGCGAGAGTTCCCGGATGCCCTGGAGGCAGTGCATTGTTTGTAATAACGCAAACAGGGAAAGTGTGCCGTATGAATAAAACAGCTCCAGGTAGACTATAAGCAAAACTATGACTTTATTATTTTCTCTGACATCTGCTTGGCATCCCTAATCCTATGATTGTAAATAGCTCACAGTGAAAAAAACCTGTATATGTATGATTAGTGTAGATGTGCAATTGTGTATTTATATTTTAGCCTTTTCTCCACAAGTATTTTGCATTTGAGGAAAGTCTGCCAGGAGCCTCTGAACACATGGGGGCGCTTGAGGCACTTTCTTCTTTTTTTTTTACAATTTTAATTTGCATTTTAATAAGAGAACAATGAAATATGACATCGTACAATTTGACTAAGAATAGTAAGCCAGATGCAAAAACAAATAATGGGGGAAGGCAGAACACTTACACCTAGACAGTATGGAAAAGCCAGTATAACATTTCACCCCACAACAATCATGCACATGAAAGTTATATTTCAACAGAACCCCCCCTCATGGTTATAAGAGGCCATATTTTTAATGTCAGATGTGCATAGAACCGTGGACATCATCATGTGAAGCCCCCCTGCTCGTTGTTGGCGCTTAATGTGAGTGGTAAAAGGGCACCATGTGGCACCAAACTTGGCCACCCGGTCCTGAATGATGGCAGTCAATTTTTCCATGGCGTAAATGGCCCATGCCTTCCCCCATCACATAATTAAGGAAGGAGGAAGTGGTTGCTTCCACAACTGTGCTACACAAAGTCACACCGCTAGAAGCAAGTGGGAGAGAAGGCGGCCTTGAGTGGTCAATGTGGGGAAAAGCCTGTCAGCCCTTGGGTCACCCAAAAGAATTGTTAGTGGTTCAAGTGGAAGATGAACATTGGTTATGGTCTGTATTATATGTTGAATCTCAACCCAGAATGTCCGGATCACAGGGTATGACCACCATGTGTGTAGGAAGGTGCCCCTCTTCCTCCACCCCTTCCAGCACAAGTCCGAACCCTGAATATCTTGGCTAGTCTAACAGGTGTGAAATACCAACAGGTCAAAATTTCATATGCATTTTCCTTATAGCGGACACAAATCAAAGACTTGGCCGCCCTGAGCCAGATGGCCCCCCAGGTGTCGTCAGATATTCTCAGTGGCTAATTCTCTTTCCAATTGTAATACATAAGCATGTTTGCGAGAAGGAGTCAACTGTAAGAGGTATCAGTAGGACAGGATATGCCCTTTCAGTCTGTAGAGCCACAATATGCCCTTTCGGTGAACATTATTGAGATAGAGGTACTCTATATGGGTATATCATCGCGCTGGAGAGTCAGACACGCAAGAGGCCTACCTGCCCAATGAAGAGACTGACTCAGTCTGAAGCTGTCACATTCAATGAGGGCAAATTTGTGATGTCAGTGACAATAATGGGGGGGCTGTTGCTTCAAAGGAAGCCAGGAGCCATAACAACCCTGACAGGGGGGAAGGAGAAAATGCCTGTTCGACTTGAACCCAAGGCTTCCGATCAGGGTCATGCTTCGAGTTCAAAGAAGGGTGGAGTTGTGCTGCCAAGATATAAGAACAAACATTGGGGAAGCCTAGGCCAACCTCCAAAACCGGTTTGCTCAATGCTGTTCTTGCCACTTGCGGGGACTTGCCCCCCCACATGAAATTTAGCATTTTCATGCAGACGTTTTTATGAAGCAAGGGGGGAGGTCTAGCGGCAGAGCCTGGAGGACATATAACAAGTGAGGCATACATTTCATTTTCAAACTATTAAGTCTGCCTGCCACAAGATCTCTAGTTTACCCCAATGATATAAGACCTTGAAGCGGGAAGTGAGGGAATAGATGGGGTATGGTACAGGAGTATATGTCTTGATCTGCGATGGCAAATAAACCCTTAGATAAGGGATGGCCGTCGTCTCCCATTGGAAGCCTCCTCCCGAAGAGGGCCCTCCAAGCTGTTTTGGAGATTGGCAACACCCATGCCTCCTGACTTAGTGAAGTTGATTTTAAAGCTTGATACCTGAGAGAAGGCGTCTATTCGTTAAGAAGCAAAGTATGTCATCAGCGAGTAAGGCGAACTTATGTTCCACTCCATCAACCATCGTGCCCGTAATGCGAGGGTTAGCCTGAACTTTAGCTACAAACGGTTCCATTATGAGAGCAAATATGGAAGGAGATAGTGGGCATCCCTGCCTTGTGCCCGTGTGAGCCGAATGGACTGGGAAAAGGAGTCATTGATTTTGAGCTTAGCGGAGGGTTTCTGAAAGTTAGCCAGTATAAAAAGCTTCATTTTAGGTCCTTTGTGGACTCTGTCCAAAACCCTAATGAGGTAACTCCAGTCTACTCTGTCGAATGCCTTCTTGGCGTCGAGGGAGAGAAGCGCCATAGGTTGACGTGTTTCTCTGCTACTTCCATGAGGGCCACCGCCAGTCAAGTGCTATCATTGGCCTGCCTGTTACGGAGAAAGCCTGATTGTGTTGTGGCGATTATAGAAGGCCAGATATGTTGTAAGTGGGCAAACAGGATGGAGGTGAAAAGCTTCACATCAGATTTGAGAAGAAATATAGGCCTGTATGAAGGGCATTGAGAAGGGGGATTACCCGGTTTCAGGTGGAGAGTAATATGTGATTCTGCCATAGTATTCGTGACCACACCCGTTGTAAAAAAATTAATGAAAGACCTGCACCAAGGAATCAATTTGGAGAGAAGCATAGGCTTTATGATAGGTGGCCATATAGCCACCGGGGCCAGGTGCTTTAGGTGAAGGGAGGGCACCCATGGCCACCCTAACCTAATCCAGAGTAATGTCCTCCTCCAGGAGGCGCAGTTCCTCAGATCTATCTCGGCGCATATGAGCTCAGGTAGTCATCCTGCCGCTGGGCATCAAGCCGTTGAGCCTGATATAGAGTGAAATAGTAGCCGCTGAAAACCTCAAGAATGTCCTCCATCTCCCGACGGCAGTGACCATCATCATCTATCAGCTCCCAATATGGTTACGGGTCGCTCTGAAGCATAATTTATGTGCTAAGAGTCTGTCAGCTTTGTCTCCTTTTTCATAATATGTTTGGTTGACATAGAGCAGCTTTTTGGCAGCTGATTTTATTAAGAGGTGTTCAAGTCCCCCCTGAAGCTGTCTCGCAGAGTCCTGCGGGAGCCCCCCCCCTCTGTGTCATGCCTCTGCCTGACATATTTGTGTCTCTAGCTCCTGTTGGTGAAGTTTATTCGCCCTTTCAAAGGCCGCTGTATGGGAGATAAGTTCTCCTCAGAAAATCACTTTCGCAGCATCCCAGAGACTTGCAGGCGAAACATCGCCTGTGTCGTTTTCAGGAAAGTAAAGTTCGATAGATTCTTTGATATGATCATGGAAAACTGGATCTCTAAGTGCTACATCATTCAGGATCCATGGCCAAGGGAAAGGGCGCTGTGGGGCCACCAAGCGAAACGTCAACCACACCGGGGCATGGTCGGAAATAGTGCTAACGTCAATTTTGGTGTCAACAAGACTGGGCAAAAAAGACCGGGAAGTTAGGAAGTAACCAATCCTAGAGTACATCCTGTGGACATTGGAATAGAACATGTAGTTCCTCTCTCGGGGGTGATGGTGGCCCCAGATGTTCATCAAAGTCAAGTCCAATATGCCTTGGCTTTGAGCTGTGGATGGGCGAAGCTCATCTTGTCGGGGCTGATAACGGTCTAAGCAGGGGTCTAGGGAGACATTAAAGTCGCCCCCAAGTATTATTTCGCCTCTATGGAAGTGGGAGATCCTCAGAAAAAGGTCAGCATAGAAAACCTCCTGATCTCTATTGGGACCATAAATTGAAGCTATAGACAGTTGAGTGGAACCAAATGTGCCTCGTATGCCTATCTGCTGTCCCTTATGATCCTCAGAGGTGCATTTAAGGTAAAAGGGAGGTCGCGATGGAGCAAGATAGGTACTCCCCTGGTTCTGCAGGTGTAGCATGAGTGGAATTGTGTGGGGTACCAGTATAAGTGAAGGCGTTTAGTGTCTGCGCAGAGGAGATGTATCTCTTGTAAGAGTGCCACGTTCTCCTCCGGGCAACGTAACCATTGTGTCAGAGCACTTCGTTTGAGTAGGATATTAAGGCCCTGTATGTTAAGGGATACAACATTGAGGGTGGTTATAGAGATATATGTGTAGAAATCCCTAGTGTGTCTTGAATAAAACAGTATTGGTGTGGCTCCAGCCCCCGACATAGCGCATTATGTATACACGTGTCAGCAACAATAAAGAGTTAAAAAAATATATATCTGTGAATAAGAAAGACAGAGGGAAAAGCGGCAAAAAGGCCTTCAGGCCACTTGTCAACAACCAAACAATTGTTAAATCAGAAAGACAAAGATTAGAAAAAATAGAAAAAATGTATGAAAAGACCATAATAGACAGCAAAGGAGAAGGGGCGAGATCGTGGTTAGTCCCATGCAGGCCCCCCCGACAGAAATAGAATAAAGAATGAGGAAGAAGAATCAGTTAGTGACTGGAGAAGAGGAATACTACCCCCACTCCCTGTACAGTTCCCAAAGCAACAGAGCAGTCCAACTACATCCCCACGGGAGAGGCAAGGCGGTCAAGACAGTGTATCATGGTCCGATGAGGCAGGGCGCTGTTCCCTGTGACCTGCTGCTTTTGTTTCTGTGCCTTCTGCGTGGACTGGCGTGAGGGCTGAAAGCACCAACCACTACCCCATCAATCAAGGCAAGTTCCCGTTTTTCAGAAGACTGGTCTTCGTCAGGCTGGAGGGAGCCAGTCCCAGGGCCTCATAAGCTTCATGTGGCATGCAGGCAACAGTTCTCTTGTCCTGGTGAGTGGAAAGCCCAAGCGATACAATATCTTGTTGCTTTGTAAATGGTGGGTAACATCTCTAAAGTCCTTATCCGGGTAAAGTGATATAGAGTCATTGTGAAAATTAATGGGTCCTGTTGCAGTGCTGCCCTCATACTTTGTCCTTTTGGTGGAAGTAGTGCACTCGCATCAAAGTATCTGGAGTTAGATTCTTTTGTAGTTGAAAGGCAGAGAACATCCTGTTGGTGCGATCAAGCAGAACTGGAGACTCATCTGGAAGTTGCAACAGGTGTGCAAAAAGGGCCTGGACATGTGACTCAAGATCAGTAACTGATATGGCGGCCACCAGGCCATGAATGCGAATATTATTGTGTTGAGAACGGTTCTCGAAATCACCTCTCTTATCCTGCAATGCTAGTTGCCCCCTCTCTGACTTTTCGATTCAGGCCGTCCTGTCGACATTATCATAGGTATGTTCTGACATCGTCGTCTCCTCCGCGGTGGAGTGTCTGTCTGGCGCAATGACTGATCAATATCAGATATGGCTCTTATGAAATCCTGACGAAGGGATGTGATATCTTTGTGGAACTCAGCAAAGAGTAGTTTGATGACTTCCTTAGTTTGCGGGAGCTTGCGAATCTGAACCTTCGTTCTGGGCTGTGGGCTGGCGCTGAGAGTCTCTGTCTTAGCCACTCAGAGGTAGTCAAGCTTTTGGAGCATGTCGCGCATGAAGGAGGAACGCTGAGTTTTAGCCATATGTGCCATGATGAGGCCAGTAGCACAAGGAGTCCTTCAGCCTGTGTCGTACAGCAAGATGACCTAAGTATCTCTGCAGACAGGTCAGCAATGCCCCAGCAATGCCCAGGGAAAGAGCATGGAAGAAATTAAGCCTTGGTACGACTGGCGCTGCACAGGTAAACACCGAGAAGCAGCCCGGTTACATGCAGTGCCTGAATCAATATGCCTGCTAGGCCACCAGTAGTGCACTAGGTCCCAACCGGGAACAGGAGGAGAAGTCCGTATAAGGCAAAGCAGTACTGCCACCAGAAATAAGCTCAATCAGCACTCCAAGGGCCTGCAAAGCAGTTCAGGAATTCAAAAATGTGGAGCGCAGCCCTCCTAAAGTACAGTCTCTCTAATAAAAGGGGAATCTCCAAGCTTATACATTCGCAAAAGCAGCTCTCAGTCTAGTCTCATAAGGCATCTCCACTCATCTAAGATGTCCTCTTCCTCTCTGGGCCCACCTCCAAACTTGTCATCAGCTGCCCCGTGTCTCAGCCCAGGGCACAAGTCCTAAAAAAAGAAGTGGGGATACTCTCCAAGTTAGGTGGTGTCACAGGAAGTGACATCACGGCAGGAAGTGACATCACAACAGGAAGTGACATCACAACAGGAAGTGACATCACGGCAGGAAGTGACATCACAAGTGCAGCAGATCTATCATTTGCACATATTGCAACATTTAACCATTGAAGCTGCTCAGTACTTAAGCCTGTGACTTAAGGTCCCTGTATGGAGGAATTAACAGCCCAAATGTGGATGAAGTTTGGCGTACAACTACATTAGTCAAGCCATTAAGTGCTGTAAGCGAGGCATACTAAAACATGGCACATGTTAATGACAAATACGTAACATAACGAAGTGTGAAGAGCATGGAGAACTTAGCATCTTGTTGGGGGTTTCTTGGTTTTGCTCAAGGAAGCGTCGGGCGACATTACAAAAATAAGCACAGCAGAGCTTCGGATATCTCCTTTTCCCCCACTTGGAAACCTTGCGGGTACATTCGCTCAATAGCAGGAGGCCAGGGATACGTGTGCTGCAGGTACACAGGTCAGACTGGGGCCCTGGAGTGGGAGGCGCCCGCCTTTGGGTGACTGGAATCTGATATGCACACACCACCGCTACCTATCTGCGTTCCTGAGACTAAGGTGGTCCCCAGGGGCAAGCAGCTAACAAAGAAACACACACTTGGCAAAGCGGGGAGGGGTTAGAACGGTGCATGCACAGTTGGGCTTGCTGGAACACCAAGAGGCAGAACATTGTATTCGGGGTGCAGTCTGAGATGCCAGAAAACGGATGTGTTATGGGTGGCTGTGTAACTACGATCCCTTTCCATGGACTGATTCAGGAGCCTTTGTCCTCAGCTTGACCAAGGAAACCCAACGTTAAAAATAAAATTTGCACTACGAGCCCATAAATGTTTGAAATGGGCGCTTCAACACAACATATTATTTCCAGGAAGCTGTAAACGGGAGGTTGCAGCGATTGTCGCGGTGAGCTGTGTGGGGGCTGCCGGGCCCAGAGATTGTAATATTACACTAGAATGGGAAATCTGATCCTCACAGATACCTGTTTGACAACACTGACAGTTTCAACTGAACCAGCCTGTTCCTCTTTATGAGGTGGGGCATTTGCAGGTGCATCGAAAGTAAAGTGTATTTAGATGCATTTTTACAAACAAATAGGTTGTTCACTGGAAGGCTTGACTTGTGCGTGGAAGAAGCCGGACTCGGCGTGTTTCCTCGTGTCTGCTGTGTCCAGGTAGCTCAGTTGCGCAAGTTCGAGTGTTTATAACAAGTGCTACAGTTACCCCTTTTTAACGACTCTCTGTATGTTACCCTCACAGGCAGAGGCGAGACTAGAGCCACATTTCGGGGGGGGGGCTACAAAAAATTTCGGGGGGGGGCTAATTCTTCCAGCGATAGTCAGAGTGAAGATGAAGGGGCTCTAAGAAGCGGTGACAAAACAACAAAGCCTCGTTAGCAAGTAAATGGTCTTTTAAGGACCTGTGAAGTACTCGGGTGCGGCTGTGTGTGTGCCCGGGAAGCTGTCTCAGCCCGGTTGACACACACTACGGGGGGGGTGGGCTGAAGCCCTTTCAGCCCAATGGGTGTTGCGCGCCTACTCATAGGGATGAATGGCTCGCACTGCGGAATTACACCCAGTAAGTGCTTAGCTCGCTGTTTTCTTTGGATGCCAGTATTTCATCCTTTCCCAGCCTTGTCGCTTCAAACAATACATTTTATTTGCCCCTAAGCGTGGACGGCGTTTTGATGAGTAGGGTGGACGGCGTTTTGATAAGCAGGGTGGACGGCGTCCACCCTGTAAAATAAGTGGGGGGACGCCGTCCACCTGTGTGGTACCCCGACTCGTGCCCTTTCTCAGCCCATCTTGATCCCACATCTGCGCTCCAGCAAGAACCAGGTATGGGCCGATGCTGCGTGTCTCCAAGCTTTGAGCAGCGTTGTCAGGGCAGGCAGAGGGGGTTCCTGGCAGCTCTCGGGAGATTCCTCTGTGCGCGCGGCGCTCTCAGGCTAGCATGACTATGCCCAGGTCACGAAGGTGCCTGGCTCGCCAATATCACTTTGGCCGGGCACTAAGGAAGTGCAGCTCCGGTGAGGGCCCCTCTTGAGTGACGAGGGGGGTCCATTTCATCTGTTGCCTGCATATGCCACTCTCAGGGACACCGCAGCCCGCACTCCACCCCGGGCATGTTTCCAAGATGGCTGCCCCAACTCTCCCCACCAACCGGGCCGGCGTCTCACCAGTACTGTCGCCGCCTGAAAAGGCAATCTCCGGTCTCTTCTTAGACCACCGTTATCGCAGGGCATGAGGGGATTGACCTCTCAGCCATCAACAACGAGCCATTGAGGGGGGTATAGGGGCCCGATGCATGGAGCTCAGGGGAGACGGGTCCCACTTGAGGCACTTTCAAACACTTTAAGTGCCACATACTCCTACTTAAAATAAGCTTATGTTTAGAAGTGCATTGTTAAAAGGCTAAACTGACAAAGTGACGAGTCTATGGATGGTCACCTTATCTCCACTGCCAACTCCCATGATAAAAATCTATTTTATACCATCAACTTCCAACTATTGAAAATCTCCCCACCTTGTAGTTTCTCTGCAGCCAGAAGAAAGATCTGGAAATGAATAATTCGGAAGATTTTAACTCTATGAATTGGGATTTGAGATTTCTGGTCGCATATCCAACTTCGATGCCCACATGTCAGTGCACAAACTTGGGTCTCTTTTTCTATCTCCTATGTGCACTAACTACATGGACCAGGAGCAGTGTAGTTCCTACCGGACTTTGGTGCTCCCGATGTACCCATCTCTACTTGATTTAGATTTCATACATTAGTAGTAACTTACATGCATTTCCATAAGAACAACAGCCAAGGACTAACGTTTAACATTTTACTTAAAGAATATAAGTACAGAAATGCAAAAGCTGGGCCATCGGTCAACTTAGCATATAAGCATATAAATCATAAAGAATGCAAGAAGAACTAAGTAACGTTCTACTGGAATCCAACATAGATTTGCCTTTCAATAAAAGGGAAAGTTGAGCTCCTAACATAGAAAAATTGCATCATTTTACAGGACTTTAGACAAAGAATTTCATACATTCACTGCACAAGTACATGGTTCACAGGGTATGCAACAATGGGAAACAAGCAAGAACAAACATTTTACTACAGAATACATTGGAAGATTCTCCCAATATTCTGCTACAGTAGATTTAGACATTCCCAGAGTCTATTCAGGTGACATGACTTGTTACATAGTATGATACTGGGTATGGGACAGTTAAGTTGTCCTTGATTAGGTTCATCATGTTCAGTGAAACTGGGTAAGTCTTATTCTTTCCAGTGCAAAGCCTACAATTCTTTATTATAGTAATAATAATAACAGCAAAATGATCACGTGATATGCTACGATGTAACATCCAAGATGGAAGAAAACACAAAGTTGTCCTAAGTTAACATAAGCTTGGTTTCTCATGTGTTAAAGCACTATGGTTTAAGAGAAAACAGATCCCACACATGACTGTGGTTAGGGTGCAGAAAAAGCATTGTAAATCAGACACTTATTTTCCAATGCATATATTTTGAAGTGAGTGGTAGGTGAACACCAGCTGGAGATAAAAAGGAAAGAGAGGGGGATTGAAAAATGTAATTGGTAATAAAAAGCAGAGTAGTGAGATTTGCTCATTTAATATGGTAGATTTCCCATCACCTACCTGCACAGGAAGGGACATCACTGAATTTCCCATCATCCATCTGCACAAGAAGTGACATTAATGGTTTTATGCTCATGATACCCTGCCCTCCACCCCATTCCATAACCTACTTATTAGCAGTGTGGACATGCAGTTGACCTGCCATTTGTGTGCCACTGGCACGCCTACGGCACGCCAAAGGCAAGCCCATCTGTGCCTGTCCATGTGTGGACTAAGCCCAGTGCCAGAAACTCTGGATTTCCCCCTACCCACTGCAACCTCAATGAGCTCCTCCATGCTGGCAAACCCAGCACCAATCGCCACACTGCTGCCGCACTACACCACACAATGTGGAAGGAGTGTTCACATGAGCCTCCATACACCCACGACTCCTGCACCAACAGAACCCAGCACCCCTCTTACTCACACTCACACAAGACAGCCACCCGCTCATGCTCACACAGACCAATCACCATCCAAACAACACACCACACTTGCATGTATGCTCCTCAACACCCACTTGCTCACCAAACATGCCAAGGAGATAAGAGACATACTGCCCGACCACTCTCCGGACCTCCTCTTATTCACAAAAACATGGCCAAATCCATTCTCTGCACCAGACATCACTACAGCCACCCCAGCTGGCTACAAGAATGCTAGGCAAGACTATAAGCACAAGCCCAGAGGTGGAGTCACCATCATATTAAAACATAGCATCAGCTTCACCACCTACACAAACACCTCCACCAGCTACACGGAACACCTCGCGTTCAAGATACGCATCACGGCCAACTTCTCCCTGGGCAGAAACCTTGTACACAGACCACCAGGACCCCACAGCAATTTATCCAGTGACATCACAGACTTCTTGTACCCCTCATCATCAATGTCAGCACCTTCAGCCTTCTTGGAGTGAGTTGGAGCTTCTCAGAGCCCTGGCTCTTCCTGCTTTGGAAAGTTTGGAACCAATGTAGATTTGGTTGTGAGTGTGCAGGGCTTTATGTGTAATGCAAGCAGTTTTGTAGATACATCGTCCTTCGATGGGAAGCCAATTGAATTTCTTGAGGGCCGGTGAGATCTGCTCAAATCGTTTAAAACCTATTAGTAGCCAGGCAGCTGTGTTGAGTACTGTTGTAAGTGGGGTAAGGTGGAATTTCAGAGTTCCTTTGAGGATGGCGTTGCCATAATCCAATTTAGAGAGGACTAGAGATTGCACTACCATCTTAAAATCATCAGGCAGAATAAAAGGTTTGATTTTCTTGAGATGTTTAAGAGTGTACAGGGCTACTTTGGCAGAGTTGTTGATGTGGTCCTTCAAAGACAAGTTTTTGTCCAGAGTGATGCCCAAGGACCTTACGGAGTTGGATAGTGTAAGGGAACAGTTTAGGGCATCCAGGTTTGTGAGCCAATCTTGTATTGGTAGAGGGTTGTTTTTCGGGGAGAAAAGTAGTGGTTCAGTTTTGTTGGGGTTCAACTTAAAGTGGTTGTTGTTAAGCCAAGTTTGTATCTTGATTAGTGTTTCGTTCACATGTATGATGTCATTCGGTGATTTAATATTGTAGTAAAGTTGAGTGTCATCGGCATATAGGTGATATGTGAACCCTGCTTGGTTCAGGATAACAGTAGGGGGCTACATGAAGAGATTGAAAAGGGATGGGGAGAAAATTGAGCCTTGGGTACACCCTGAGGATCAAGTGTTGGTTTTGAGAAACAGTTGTTGATTTTTAGTTGTTGTGAGTGATGTTGAAGGTTCGATGAGAACCAACTAAGGACTATGCCATTGATACCACTGCGGTTCTTGAGTGTCTCGATTAATGCTGGGTGATTTACAGTATCAAACGCTGCCGATAAGTCAAATAGGATTAATAGGCATGCATCACCTTCATCCAGGGATCTGCAAATATCATCTGAGATATTGAGCAAAGCAGTTTCTGTGCTACAGCCTTTCCTGAATCCTAACTGGAAGGTGTCATGGAGGTGGAATGCCTCTATATGTTGGTTGAGTTGTAGAAGGATGCATTTCTCCATTGTTTTGGCTAGGAGCGGAAGGTTGGTGACAGGTTTGAAGTTATTGAGGTCATTAGGGTCTGCCCCTGGTTTTTTGAGTATGGGAGTGATTTGGCCTAGTTGGAGGGAGGTCGGTACATGTCCTGAGGAGAGAGATGTGTTGATGATTTTTGTCCAAAATGGGGCAAAGATATGGTTGAGGTTTCGTGCTAATGTGGATGGGAGGGGATAATAGGTGTGGGATGTGGGTTTCAAGTTTGCAATTATATTGAAGAGTTCACTTTCTGTCATGGGTTTGAAGTCAGACCAATTAGCATAATTTTTCAGTTGACGAAGACCATAGTCGACATTAGTTTTTCTTGGGACCAATCGATCATTAGTTAAATCTGGAGTGAGGGCAATCGTGGAGGGAAGGGAGACAGTGGGGTGGGTTGGAAAGGAAGACTGATTTTCGACTTGGATGATGGATTGCTCAATTTTTGCTACTTTATCAATGAAGAAGTTGGCAATTTCTTCACAGCGTTCATTGCAGGCTGTTATTTCGTGAGGGGAGGTAAGTGTAGTGTGTTGTTTGATGATGTTAAAGAGCTCCCTAGGTCTGTTCTTAGTGCGGTCAAGTTGGTTGTAAAAGAAGGTGGCTTTTTCTCTAAAGATGTGTTTCTTATGTAAAAGCCTTGGAGATCCTAGGAGTGAGAGGTGCACTGTAGAGGCGTACTGTCTCCATATTGTTTCTGTTTGTCTAAGTTGTCTCCTATCATTGTTCAGATCAAAATTGAACCAGGATTTCGATTGTATTTTTCTAGATTGTTTTAGTTTGAGCGGTGCTACTTGGTCAAGGACATCAATCATTGTTGTGTTGTAGTGGGCGGTGAGGTCCTCAGCGGTGAGAGCGATAAGATGATACTGTAGATGGGCCTGTACCCTAGATTCCAATTCTGTTGATGGGATTTTTTGATATTCCTAGCGCAGTGCATTGGTTTTTTGGAAGGGGCTGTGTGAACTCTAAGGAGGGTCTTGATATTAAATAGTATGAGATGGTGGTCAGACCAGTCGATAGGTGTGATGGATTGAAGTGAGATCAGATCACTTTTGCTGATTATAGCATCTAGAGTGGAGCCTTTACAATGGGTTGGTTCATTGCAGAGTTGATTGAGGTTATTTATTTCAAGAAGGTTAGTTAGGAGGCAGACAGTAGCGTCTTCTGAGTTATTCCATTGAATATTGAAGTCACGCAAGAAAACATCATTCGAGTCCGTTAGGGAGAACCGTTTTACTAGGTCAGTTATGCCTCTGAGAAGAGGGCACGATCACCAGGTGGGTGGTAGATGCTGTGAAGTTTGATAGGCAAGGTGCTTTTGGTTGCAAATTCAACTCCAAGGTATTCGAAACTGGATTCCTTCTTTGTGCATGATTGCCAGACTGCCACCTAATCTCTTTGGTCTGTCCTGTCAAATGATGAAATAGCCGGGAGGAATGAACAGGTCTAGAATGGGTGTCGGGTGTTCATTGAGCCATGTTTCAGTGAGGAATGCAATATCTAATTCATTATCCAGTATAGCTTCTGCAATATCTGTGGCATGTTTAACTGCCAATCTGCAGTTTAGGAGCATGCATGTTAGCAGGCTAGAACTATTGTTTGTGGTATGAAGTGTCTGAATAGTGGTGAATTGAGTAGGCGGTCTAGGCGAGGTGAACGTTCTAGGGATTCTATTTGTGCCCATCATTACTGGGATAGTGGACAGAGGAGTGTGGACCGTATTCTGGGTCATAGTGATGGAAGATTCTAGGAGAGCTTCAGCTTCCGAATCAGATACATGGCTGCGAGCTCGGTGCGGTCTGTCGGATGCACGACTCAAGGGAATAGTGCTCCAATAGGGATGTTGGCTGATAGTTGGAGAACCTATAAGTGGAGACAACTTTTTCCTACCAGGAGTGTGGTAGTGGGTTAACTTGGCCTGAATCAGAAGGTCCTTTTTTACATGTGAGAAGTCCATAGCTAGTGAATCAAGTTTTTGTTCTATTCGATTCAGGAGCTGGGAAAGTCTGTCAGTGAAGTTTCCATCTCTAAAAGAGGGTATATACTCATCAGGTTTCGTGGTTAAGGAGGGTGTGTGAGCTTCAATATAGGGAGGGCCTGTGTCATTAAGGTTGGAGATGTGGACATTTTGTGAGAGCTGAGAAGGGTCAACATTAGTAGAGAGGGGGAGCTCATGGCTGGTGGTCTGGAGTTGGGGCTGGCGTCATCGGGTTCTGGGTGTATGTCTGTGAGTTTTGTTACCGTTAGTTTGTTGGTTGGGGTGGGTGCAATTGAAGTCAATCTAGTAATTACTTGGTGAACGCGTGTGTCAAGGATGGCAGGACCGTTGCTTGGTGTGTCAGAGGGTTCCACAAAGGTGCGTAACGAGTCAGCGGAGTCACCAGGGCGTGAAGGTTCAGGTTTGGCAGTGGGAGGTAGAAGAGAGAGGGGAGATTGGGGCACAAGGCCATGTTGTGATAATGTAGCGGGAAGGGATGGGAAGTGCCGGTCAAAGATGGTGAGGTTATGGTCTGTAGCTTGTATAAGTATGTTCCCTGTCCTAAAGATAGAAATGGAGAATTCCCCTCTAAAGGTTAGGGAGGGGGATGCAGTGAGTTTAGTACCATAGGGGATTTTGATGAATTTGGTAACTTTTAGGTGGAGAGGGAAGATGTTTCTCCACTTTGCGGGGTGTTTAGAGTTGAAGGCAAAGTCAGTTTTCTTGTTGCCATTGCTCACGCTGTAGTAGGTATCAGCTATTAGTTTTTCCGGAAGTTGTTTGAGAAGGCTCTGTTTGAATTACTTTTTTGCTCTGTTAGAGAGGTTTTTAGAATATCTGATGCTCCTTGAGTTGGGGCCATCTCTCTCAAGTACACTGTCAAGGGGTTTGGGGCAGAGCATAGTTAGAGAAAAATTAGAAGTCTGGTCATCCAGCAAAACTAGTAGAAATAAGGATGTGCTGATGGTTGCGGGCTGATCAGGGTGCTATGAGGGAGTTGCCTCACAGTGCGCAATAAGTTTAGGTGGAGTGCTTCAGAGTTGGGTAAAGCGACCGTGCCACTCTTGAAGTCCTATCATTCTCAGAAGCCCAGGCCAAACAAAGGAAAAAAAAGAGGTAATCTTCTTATAGTTCAATTGGATTCCATAAAGTATATAGTTATAGGTAATGCACTTGGAGGAATTAAGTCACAAACAGCACTAAACCATTCGTTGCCAAATGGAAAGCTCCACTCCAAGATGGCCACCATAGTGGATACAGTTCCCACTTGAAAACAATATTCATTCGATAGACTCTCTAAAGATGGCCGCTGTGTTGCAAAGATGAAGTCCTCTGTTTGTTTTTATGCCCTCACTGTAAGCTGCTTCAAGTACCGAGAGCATATATGTGGCGAGAATGTTGCTGGATCTCTAGTCTTTTGTGGAATTCGTAACAAACGCTCCCCTGAGGTGGGAGTTCCAGTTTGATTACACACAAGAGCGGGCAACAGAGATGCGGGATGCTGAAATAGAATCCGCAATGCAGTGCAAGATAGAACATGAGCCAAGCGCTTGTTCTATATGGGACAGCTCTCACTCCCCAACCGGTGAGTTACGTCGGAATGGCGGGCCAAGAGGAAAGACAGTAATCACAGCATGCTCTTCCCCAGCCCACTTACTTGAGTAGCCCGTGATTGGGAAAAGTGCCTCAGAGAGAGATTGCAGGCCCGGAGTCAGGCTAAGCCTGCAGAACCATGGAAAAAAGCTATGACCCTACCGCTCGATTGGCACAAATGGTGGGCACCTTCTCCCACCAATTGGCAGCAGAACAGACTGCAGGTGAGCTGACCCCAGACCACACCTCAGATGAGCTGACCTCCAGATGATGGCACCTGGGGATCGTACTGTACCGCGGGTGGTTATCAATATCTCACCGCTGTCCTGTGAAGAGCCAAGACATCCTCATCAGTTCTGCTGGGAGTTAAGTCGTGGGAGCCTCGGGAAAGACAAGAAGGGTGGCATCCAGTGACCAAATCCATCTCCCGGACGAGTGGAATGTAGCAGGAGGTAAATGCATCACGTTTCAGTGAAGGGGGTGTATGGAAACTTGACTCATCAGTTTCAGCATACCTATCCTGCACCACCACAGACCTACCACCACTGAAATCGCCTGCCGCAGCTGGAAAAGCAAAAAGAAGTGATGATGGACGGAATGCTGAACAAATCAATCATTCACCCCAGTCTTAGATCTTGGTTAAATCCATCATTTTTTTTGCACACCACGCCATTCCAGTTTAGACCCAGCCATATGCAAATCAGTCTTGACCCTGCTCCCTTTGGGACAGTCCAGCCCGAACTGTTAGACCAGGTCCTCCCTGGACCAGAAACAAGCATCCTGGGACCGATTTCGGGGTATCACCCCTTATCACCCAGGCTATCTTGAATCTGGTGGCATAGCGAGCACGGGACCCACGTCTGGGCATTCCCTTCCCACTTAGGGCAACAAATGCAAAAAGAACAGATGATGGACGGAATTCTGAACAAATCAAACATTCACCCCAGTCATAGTTCTGGGTTTAATCCATCATTTTTTTGCACACCACGCCGTTCCAGTTTAGACCCAGCCATACGCAAATTAGTCTTGACCCTGCTCCCTATGGGAACAGTCCAGCCCGAACTGTTAGGCCAGGTCCTCCCTGGACCAGAACCAAGCATCTTGGGATCGGTTTTTGGGTATCACCCCTCACCAGCCAGGCTAGCTTGAATCTAGTGGCATAGCGAGCACGGGACCCATGTCTGGGCATACCATGCCAATTTAGGGCAACAAATGCAAAAAGAACAGATGATGGACAGAATGCTGAACAAATCAAACATTCACCCCAGTCACAGGTCTTGGTTAAATCAATTTTTTTTAACGCCACTCCGTTCCTGTTGAGACCCGGCTATATGTAAATCAGTCTTGACTCTGCTCCCCACGGGAACAGTCCTGCCCGAACTGCCAGGCCAGGCCTAGACCAGAAACAAGCATCCTGGGACCGGTTCATCATCAGCCAGGCTAGCTTGAATCTGGTGGTGTGGTGAGCACGGGACCCATGTCTGGACACACCCTTCCCACTTAGGCTGGAAAAGCATCACAGGAGAGCAATGGGGTTCTGTCCTCTCTGTGCACCTGCCTGAGCACACCAGCAACTTACAGAAAGCCATCAAAAACTCAACAGCTGGATCACCACATTTGCTAACACCCTGGCTACCCTCAAGCACAACCCAATGGCAAGTGCCTAACCACAAGCCAGTTGGCACACAGAGGAACTCAGGCTGACAAAACACCACTGCAAGCACCTGGAGCGCAAATGGATAAAAAGTCAAGACACCACTGATAAAGACATCTTCAAATCATCCCCTAGACGCTGCCACCAGCAGACGCGAAACCCCAGCTTTTACAGGTTGCATTGATGCCAGCACTAACGGCAATAAAGAAATCTTTATCTTCCTCAAAGATTTTACTGTGCCTACTGCCGCCTCCAGCAACATCACCCCCTCACAGGACCTTTGCAACAAACTCTCGGAGTTCTTCTGCAACAAAATCACCTACATTTACAGAAACGTCAACCCGGGACACCGTAATTTTACAACTCAACTTCCCATCATGGCCAAAGAGCAAACTCTGTCCTTGTGGCCCACTGACACCACCGTCAAAAGCACTGCTACCATGAAGACCATCTGATGGGGGGCCTCATCTGACCCTTGCCCCTACCACCCTTTCACCAAAGCACTCCTACCGATCAGCAAAGCACTAACACCCATTCTCAGTGCCTTCATCCACTCAGCCACATCCCCAGACACCTGGAAACATGCCAACATCTTGTCCCTGCTCAAGAAACCATCTGCAGACCCAACCACGCTTTCCAACTACAGACCCATCTCCATCCTACCATACCTAGCAAATGTCTCATAGAAACTAATCAACTGATGCCTCAACGACCACCTCAGCAACCACCAGCTCCTCGACATCATGTAGTCTGAATTAAGACCCAACCACAGTACGGAAATAGCACTCATCACTGCACAGCTGACATCTGCATGGTCCTTGATAGAGGAGACATGGCAGCCCTCATTCCCCTGGACTTCTTTGCAGCCTTTGGCACAGTCTCAGACACCATTAATCATCAGGCAGCTGCATGACATTGGCATCCAAGGACCCGCTCTCCACTCGATCAGCACCTTCTTGGTGGATAGAAGGCAAGGTGTCAGCCTGGCACCTTACTCCTCAGAAGCCCGCAAACTCATCTGCGGAGTGCCTCAAGGTTCATTGCTGAGCCCCACCTTCTTCAATGCATACATGATCCCTTTGGCCCAAGTGATCCACACACATGACATCAGCATCCTCTCCTATGTCGACAACATGCAACTCAGACTCTCCCTCTCAGACAAGAACCACCAACACAAGAAACGCGTTCACTGCCTGCATGACCGAAGTTGCAAACTAGATGAAAGCAAACTGTCTCAAGCTCAACACCAACAAGACAGAAGTAGTGACGTTCAGCAAGAACACTTTGCCATGTGACTCCACCAGTGGCCAGCCAAACTTGGACCAACACCCATACCCAGCAGCCATTCTAGGAACCTATGATCATCGATAGCAAATTGGACATTTCCGCACAGGTCGATACTGTCACTGCATCCTGCTTCCACACCATGAAGATGCTGAGGAAGATCTTCAAATGGCTCCCAAGCAACACTAGAAAAACTGTCACTCACACCCTAGTCACCAGCAATTTGGACTAAGAGTACACCCTCTACGCTGGGATCACCAATCAATGAACTTGAAAATAACAAACCATCCTGAAGTCGGCAGCCAGACTCATCCTCAACCTCCCACCTGGAAGTCACATCACAAAACACCTTAGGGAACACCACTGGCTCCCTCTACACAAACGTGCTTATTTTAAACTCCCCACACACACATTCAAGGTGCTACACAACTTAGGCCCCACCTACCTGAACAGTCACATCTCCTTCCACCAACCACCTAGAAAACACTTCTCCGTTGGACTCTTACTTCCACACATCCCACCATACACAGAACCAGATCAGGGAGACATGCATTCTCATACATCACTCCTAAGGTGTGGAACAGCCTCTGACTACACATTAGAGCCTCCTCCACTTCTTCTTAAATTCTTTTTAAATTCAGAAAGAAGCTGTAGACCTGGTTTTTCCATTAACCAACCTACCATAGGCAGGGTTATGCACACACAGTTGCTCTGCACCAGGATACCCTTGAAGGTGAAAGAGCACTTTATAAATACACATAACATAACTTTAAACAAAACAAGTTAGCAATAGAATTATGAAATTCTGATAATGTTTCAGGGCTATACCTGCTTGTACAATACATTAAGCATCGGATTACTACTTGTATGTTTCCAGCCTGGAATCTTCTGGGTTCATGTTCTGATTATATTCTGTGTGCCACGAGCCTACTTAGATGGGTGCAGAGCCAGACTGGGAAGAAAAAGCAGCCTTGGCAAATAGCTCAAAACAGCCCCACATCCTTCCTCCTCACTCTCACATCTCTCTTCTTCTCTCTGTTCTCGAAACCAGAAGCCCCATGTGCCTGTTCTAATTTCCTGGTGAAGCTGGAGAAATTGACAGACGTGCCATCAGCAACCCCCTGCCATAAAAATTCAAAGGCTCCAGCCCACCATGGAAATGACTGCTGAAACAATAGGCAATCAGGGTCTGGGTGGATGGTGAAGTTGAGAGCGAGTGGGAGATGGGGAGTTTCATCTACATTTATGTTCATAATTCTCATATTTATATTCATTGCTCTTGCATGCTGGGCAAAACTTGTGGGTGAAATGTTCACTATAAGCCCTCTCTTTTCTCAGGATATGTTTTAGAAATATTAAGTCATAATCATTTGTGGCAGAGATGGTGAGCAAGAGGATCACAGAAAGAGGACAATTTTGGTTCTACTCATGACATGCCCCTCCATTAGAAGCATCTCTAGAAGGGACAATTAAATGTTCTTGATTGGAAATATGCCTAGTTATAAATTTAGCTTTCTTTTTAGTCCTAAAAATCTTTACTCCATAAAATAATTGAGGCCCTTAACACGAGCAGGAAAAATAACACTAAATTCAGAGGTAGTTATCCTGTGACATGTATCAGTCTCTTGTATGTGTTTTGATACTGGCCTTGATATATATCAAACATAGTCAATATGTGCCATTTGAGGGCCTGATTACAAGTTGCTTGTTAAATTCTGACCATGTGTAAACCCCTGTTCACGCACGGTTTGGAATTATGAGTTGTTAGGTGTTTAACCCATTCATTAAGGTCAAACCTGCCGAAATTTAACGAGGGAAAACCATATGGTATTTACGGTATCAAGCGGATTTTGGTGCATTAAACACAAAAATCTTCATGTTATTCCCTAATAACGCATAATAGGTGCATTTATCATACTCAATAAATAATGTACCCTGTGATATCGTTATTTATCTTGTGCAATAAATACCACCTATACCTGTAGTCAGGCCCTGAGTGTGTTCACTTAGCATTATGCCTTACAGTGAGGGCTTACAATGAATGTAAATTCCTTGCATCCTTCCTGCAAAACAATCAGAATAATATTTTACTTTTCTGTGAGCAAAATTCTGTGCTGCTTACACTGACTTACATTTTTTCATTGTTCTACATTACATCAGCTGCAATTGAAAGGCAAATAAATTTTTTCCTGCAGAATGATCGTGCAAAGGTTTGGGTTTATTCACTAATGGAGGTCTGAAAGTATTGTATATTAATGTTTACGAATGCTTCATATAAAAGCATTGTACTTGGCTAGGAGTTGCAACATCGAGCTCTAAGTGAAAAGGGCCCCCACCAGCTCCATAGAAATGGTATGAAGTAAAAGGTACAGAAACTCCCCCTTATTAGAAAGGAGCAGAGAAAGATACTGAATTGTGGGAACGTGCTGCCTGTAGGGAATTACACTGAGGACACCAGTCCACAGCAGGTTTGCAAGGATAGGTCATGACTCAACAAAAACAGTATCATGATAAAAAGCCACGAGGCCTATAGGGTGTTCTAGACTAAATTGATAAAGGATGTGTAAGAATTTGGGTTGTTGGTTGACTGGGGTGAAAGCCCAGGTCAAGCAGCAATCACAATCCTTGTCAGGGTGAGGCACAAGCAAACCCCGAATTAACTTGTGCTCACCCCTGTGGTAGCTAGGCAGAGAGCAGTCAGGCTTAACTTAGAGGCAATGTGTGAAGCATTTGTGCAACACTTCAAACAGTAGAACAGTGGCAACACACAGCAACTAATTTAGACAAATAGAGTGATTTTTACTGAATAAAACAAGACCATAACGACAAAAATCCAATTAGTAGAATGGAGATATTGAATTTTTAAAGTTTGCAGTGAAAATAGCACCAAAAAGCAAAAAGTGCCAATTGGGGACATCTGGTAGCACCGGACCGTGACAACGTCACAAGTTCAGTCTGCCCATAATGGAGCACAGGCCGGCTACAGAGACCCAGTTAGGCCCTCTGAACAGAGAACCATCAATTCTGATTGTGGAGCGTTGCGTGGATCCATGTCGAAGATGTGCCGTGCAGATGAAGCGATACATCAGGTCCGAGATGCTGTGAGGCTGGGGTGCGAGGTCCTGTTGCCACGCCGTCGAGGATCCCATCAACGGTGCTTGTGATATGAAGTCTGGCATCGGGGATGGTGGCTCGCAGCTGGTGATGCATCGGTTCTGAGGAGCTGCGAAGCAGAGCCCGGCATCATCAACGAGGCTGCCGTCAGCAAGAGATGCAAGGACCTGGGCTGTGGATGCTCCATGCTGCCGGGGCAATGCGTCCATTCCAAAGAGTGCGGTGGGCGATGCAGGTCTTTGCGATGGGTCCAATCCACGCAGCAGTGGTGATGCCCTGGTTCTGCTTGGGGACGCACCGCTGAGCCTAGGAGATGCATCATTTCTGCTTGGGGATGCATCGCTCAGCAGAGAAGATGTGTCAGGTCCACTGGCAAGCACCTTAGGCCCACTTCCAAGAGTCCAGGAGTGGGGTGGCACCACTTGGCAGGGTAGATGGCTGGAAGCCAGTTATGTCCTTGAGGCTTCAAATCAGGAGGCCAGCCAAATAGCCCTTGGAGTCACTCTGAGTTCTGAGGTCAAGAGATGGCGGCCCATTCCTTCTCACCCATGCAAGAGGGTAGCAAGCAGCAAGTCAGCACAACAAAGCAGGATTCCAGCAGAGTAGCAGTCCTTCATCAGCACAGCAGTCCTTCTTCCTGGCTGAGTAATCACAGCTCCAGAAGTGGTGGTGTCTGAAGTCCTTCTTTTATACACAGTTGTTTGATTTGATTTGATTTGCGAATTTGTAAAGCGCACGAATGCCCAAGGGCGTCTTGGCGCTAATCATTGTAAAAGACTAGGTCTGCCGGAGAATGATACCACACTACGAAGTAAACAGCCATGTTTTCACCTCCTTCCTAAATGAAAGTAACGATGTGCTGTTTTTAATTGTAACAGGTAGAAGGTTCCAAGTCTTAGCTGCCTGTAGGAGGAAGCTTCTCCCTCCCCACCTGACTTGCTTAAATTTAGGGACCTGAATCAATTTTGACTGGCTTGATCTCAGTCTCCTGGATGGCTCATATGGTTTCAAATGAGTTTTTAAGAAGTGGGATCCTATTCCGTGAAGGGCTTTGTAGGCCAGGCAGACTGACTTGAACTTGATCCTTTTTTCAATAGGAAGCCAATGGAGTGTTCCTAATCTGTGGGCGACTGGTTCATATCTGGGAATGTCCAGCACCAGCCTTGCTGCAGTGTTCTGTAAGCGCTGTAATTTTGTTAAATGTTGAATTTGTAACCCTGCATACAGTGCATTCCCGTAATCCAACCTGGATAAGACCAGTGCAGTTACTAATGTTTTACAGGAATCTTGGGGGATAAATGGTGATAGTTTCTTTATTAGTTTGAGGATGTACCACACCGAGGAGGATAGTTTGTTTATCTGGGCGCCCAAAGATAGTTTGTTGTCCAGTAGCACTCCCAAATTTCTAACTTTGTCCACTGGGAGTGGGCAGTCGCCTAGGCTGTCTGGCCACCATTTTGGGGACCAGAAATTCATATCTGTCCCAAGCAGCATAACCTTGGTTTTGTCACCATTCAATTTCAGGCAGTTATATTGCATCCAGTGAGTGATCTGACTCATGCAATTACTGAATCTGCCTGCTGTCTCATCAGTGTTGTTTGAGACTGCTACCACAATTTGAGTATCGTCCGCATAGGAGACTGGAAGGAAACCACAATTCCTTATTATAGCCGCTAATGGGGCAACATATACATTAAAAAGGGTGGGGCTTAACGACGACCCCTGAGGTACGCCACAAGGTGAATTAAAAGGTTTGGAAGTGGCATCTCCTAATCTAACTGAGAAAGTTCTATCAGTTAGATATGAGGATAGAAGCTTAAGTGCCATCTCTTGGACTCCTACTTCGGCTAATCGGGTCAGGAGTGTACCATGGTTTACCGTGTCGAAGGCCGCCGAAAGATCCAAAAGGATCAAGGCAGCCTTCCCTCCAGCATCCAGTACACTCCTGAGTTCTTCCGCTGCCATGATCAGAGCTGTTTCGGTTCCATGTTGTTCCCGGAACCCATACTGTGAGTGGTCTAGGGCATTTACGGAGTTTAGATATTTTGACAATTGTTTGTTCAGTAGTTTTTCCAGTACTTTTGCTGGAAAAGGGATCTTTGAAATGGGTCTGTAATTCCCGGGATCCTGTGGGTCAAGATTTGGCTTTTTAAGTAACGGGAGGACTGCGGTCTTTTTCCAGGCATCAGGAAACAGCTCGATGTAATTATCTTAGTGAACACCAAGGATAGTTGGTCACTCAGTAGATCTGGAAATAGGTGCATCACCTTAGGTGGGCAGGGGTCTGTTAGGCCTCCAGACCTAGTTGTCATTACCACATGTTTAATCTGTTCTACTGATGGAGGCTAAAAATGGAACCCCGTATTGGAGCTTTCCATGGGCAGGCCCTGTTTATATTCTAAGAACGGAAGTGGGGTATCAGGTTTGTTGGTCGTAATGAAGGACTCATACACAGACTGGACTTTGTCAACGAAGAACTGACCTAGAGTGTTGCAAAGTTCCAGGCTACAGTCTATCTGTTTGTTAGCATTGAGATTAGTTCGTTTTTTTACCGTGGCAAATAATTCCTTACTGGAGTTTTTGGCTTCATTTATTTTTTGTATAAAATAATTACTTTTTTCCTCTACGATTAATTTTTTGTAAGTTGCCAGGGAGTTTCTATATTCGTCTTTCGTCCGTTGTTCATAGTCAGCCCTCCATTTCCTTTCCGACCTTCTGCAATTTAGTTTTTGTGCCTTTAGTTTTTCGTTGAACCAAGGTTGTGAGGGATTTTTCCTCCTAGAGGAAATCTTTTTCAGTGGAACTGCCAATTCGACCGCTGAATTCATCCAACTGAAAACCTGTTCGGCAGCTAAATTACTATCTAACTCAAGATCCGGAATAGTCATAGAAAGCTGCTCCTGTAGTTTCGGAGTGTCAATCTTAGACCAGTCCTTGTAGGTGACACACCTATGCTGGGAGGCAGTGGCTACTGTGGCCTGCTCTACCTTTAAGGTGAATTTTATTACCTTATGATCTGACCAAGGAACGGGCAGTACTTCCAAGATCTCGATTTTTGTACTTGAGGTGAAAATCCCGTCGAGTGTGTGCCCGGCCACATGGGTGTTGTGCTTTACAATCTGTTCCATAGACATGTTGGACATTGTATCGGTCAAAGTCATCGTGTTTTTATCTAGAATCTTTTCTAAGTGAACATTGAAATCGCCCAAGATGGTGAAATCTGAACCTTTTACACTTGATTCTAGGAACGGGCCTATTAACTGTAGCAGAGGCGTTTTTGATTTTGGTGGTCTATAAATTAGAAGACCTTTAAATGTGTAATTGTTTGTGATAGTGATCTGAAACGATAAGGTTTCACAGTCTGGGCTGCTGCCATGATCCGAGCCCCTAGCCTGCAGTTCGTCTCTAAAGATGATGGCCAGACCCCCCCCCTCGTTTCCCTTTCCTGTCTGCTCGAATGATCGAGTAACCTTCTGGTATGGCTAAAGCTAGATCCACACCCGACGCATCGTCTGCCCATGTCTCTGTAATAAAAACTAAGTCCAAATTATGTGTTTCCGTTAATTCGATCATTTCTGTATTGTGTTTTACTAATGACCGTGCATTAATGAGTCCAGCCTTAATAGTTTTGATAGTGTTAGTAGTGTTCCGGGTAGAGTGGATGCCTTGTTGTATTAGGCCCTTAATATTTGTAAATTTGAACGTCAACTGACAGTTCGTACAATGTTTAGATTCTGTCTGCAAATCCATTATGGGGCAGCGGGATTTGGACCTAAGTGTGAGCAATTCAGTTCTGGAGTAGATTAGGTTATTAGATTGTACCACCGTTTGTGCAGGGGTCATGGCCCTGGGCCCGGTCCAGGCGCAGACGGGCTTGCCTTTGGCGCGCCTTTGGCGCACCGGCGGCGCGGCCGCTCTGGCATTAATTTAAGTAGGGTGTACAGCGTGAGCGACTAGCCCGCTCACCACCCAGAAATGCCCCCGAGACCGGAAGTGAGGATGGTCTCAATCGCCCTCAGCACCCTCCGTACAATCGGCACTTGCCGTGACGGACCGGGGTGACTGGGGTCAAGTAATTGCAGGGTCGAAAGTGCGGCGTGCAAAGTACAGCAGGTAAGGCTAAAAGGCTAAAAACAATTTAAAAACAAAAAAGAGTATCTTACTCCGCATCTAGAGCAGCGGCAGCGCTGCGGTAGTCTTAAACATCCGACTCCGCGTCCGCTCTGACCTCGACTGAAGTAGGGTGTGCAGCGTGAGCGACTAGCCCGCTCACCACCCGGAAATGCCCCCGAGACCGGAAAGGAGGATGGTCTCAATCGCCCTCAGCACCCTCCGTACAATCGGCACTTGCCGTGACGGACCGGGGTGACTGGGGTCAAGTAATTGCAGGGTCGAAAGTGCGGCGTGCAAAGTACATCAGGTAAGGCTAAAAGGCTAAAAACAATTTAAAAACAAAAAAGAGTATCTTACTCCGCATCTAGAGCAGCGGCAGCGCTGCGGTAGTCTTAAACATCCGACTCCGCGTCCGCTCTGACCTCGACTGAAGTAGGGTGTGCAGCGTGAGCGACTAGCCCGCTCACCACCCGGAAATGCCCCGAGACCGGAAGTGAGGATGGTCTCAATCGCCCTCAGCACCCTCCGTACAATCGGCACTTGCCGTGACGGACCGGGGTGACTGGGGTCAAGTAATTGCAGGGTCGAAAGTGCGGCGTGCAAAGTACAGCAGGTAAGGCTAAAAGGCTAAAAACAATTTAAAAACAAAAAAGAGTATCTTACTCCGCATCTAGAGCAGCGGCAGCGCTGCGGTAGTCTTAAACATCCGACTCCGCATCTGCTCTGACCTCGACTGAAGTAGGGTGTGCAGCGTGAGCGACTAGCCCGCTCACCACCCGGAAATGCCCCCGAGACCGGAAGTGAGGATGGTCTCAATCGCCCTCAGCACCCTCCGTACAATCGGCACTTGCCGTGACGGACCGGGGTGATTGGGGTCAAGTAATTGCAGGGTCGAAAGTGCGGCGTGCAAAGTACAGCAGGTAAGGCTAAAAGGCTAAAAACAATTTAAAAACAAAAAAGAGTATCTTACTCCGCATCTAGAGCAGCGGCAGTGCTGCGGTAGTCTTAAACATCCTTTGAAATGAGGGAGAAGCCTCTAGAGGCATGCCTTTGAAGTGCACAGATGGGCTACCTTCTCTGCCCTGGCTCCAGACTAACTACAGGCGGTATGCAGACCTTCGTGTGGGGACAGGACACAGCCTATTCAGGTGTAAGCGAGGCTGGGCCCAGCTACTCCCTCCCATCCTAGCAGGAATGGCCCACTCAGTAACATCCACGTTCGCATTGTGTGTGGCTGTCTAGGAGGAATATGCTGCAAGCCCACTAGCAGCATTTAATTTACAGGCCATGAACACTTAATTAGGATTTAAAATTAAATTAATTATGCCAATTGGTATGAGACAATATTACCATGTATAGAGGAGACAGCACATGCACTTTAACACTGGTTAGCAGTGGTAAAGTGCCTAGAGTCCTAAGGCCAGCAAAAACGAGGTCAGAAAAAAATGAAAGGCGAAATGTTGGGGGGAAAACCACCTTAAGGCTTACAGGTCTAACATGGTGTGTGAAGAACAATGTTTGGGGTCTTATACTCTCCTCACTTTGATAAAAATGCATGCCCACTGAGTTATGGATCATGATGGAGATAATCATATTTCATATGATTTATGATACTAGTACATAGTAAGCAGTAATTATTAAAAATACCAAATTTACGTGTGTACTGGTTCTGGGGTTATCGGTGGGGGCCCAAAGCAATAACCTGCAAGAATAAAAACTTCTCTATCAAGTCTGCCCGATCCTAAGCACTCCCACTCTCCAGTTAGCACAATACAGAAAAAGGGATGCAAAATACCTGTCTGTTTTCCTTTTCTTCAGAGAGACAAGAGCTATTTTTGGGAGCTAAGGAACTCTACCAAAGTATGACCCCTGCCTACAATGCCCGGACTTTGTAGTGGAAACTACCCCTGTCTTATTTCATACTCATCCTTTAGCTAGCTAGCCATGCAATGTGACAATATATTTTATAATATTAGTACAGTCCCCTAAAATGTATGAATGGTGTATTTTTCGAATATTGTCACTATTGTTAGAAATGTTGTGTGGGCACCTTTCAGCGCATAAAGTGCCTCAGACTTTAGACGCAAATCCCCGCATCAAAAGACACCAAGTAGATACGCTCTAATTAACAAGCACCAGGGGCCGTATTATGGTAAATGCGCATTTTCATTGTTTGCGCCAGACACACGTTTGAAAAAGTGCGCTGGACGCAAACAGTGAAAATGCACCCTATCACCATTAATGCGCTGCCCCCGGAAGAGTCGCAAACTCGCATTCAGGTGAAAAATGGAGCGGCTGCTTTAAAGCTGCTCCATGTTTTCACAGTGCAGGTGGCAACCCGCCTGCACTTTGAAGGGGGATTAGAGATCCACTTGAAGATAGGTGTAGACAGTGACTGCACTTGCCTGCAAGGGGATGTCTGGGGGGTCCATAGGACTTCCTTTACCCCCTCCAGAGGGCTGCTCTCAGGCGGCGCACTGACAGTGCACCACCTTTTAGGTGACGCACTGTCAGTGCACCCCCTGAGAGCTTCTTTGCCTCTGCACCATCGTCTGTAATACAGCGTGTGCACAGAGGCATAGGGATTTCCTCATTTGCATGGGGCATGCCCCCATGCAAATGAGGGAACGCCCCCTGGAGATAGCGATAGCGCTTTATGTGCGTCAGCGCTATCAGTATTACAGAAGAGGCCGCACAAGCATCTGCGGCCCCTTCTGTGATACCAAAGTGGCGTGCAAAGAGGGCGCAAACACCAGTTGCACCCCCTGGGCACTTTATGTAATACGGCCCCAGGAGTAATGAAAGTATGGCGCAGCAAAAATCATCAAAGCAAAACAATGATGGCAGGTGTGGCACACAAGCACTAAATTCACATGCACAAAGGTGCCCTCATACATTCTTATTTTCTCTAACGGGATACAAGCCCACGAGTCTCTTACAATATATAAGCAAACCTTTCAATAGGACTGTTATGAGTATTCCTTTCCACTTCCTTTGCCAGAAACATTTTACAATACCAAGAAATTCCGAGTGTTTTCATTCATGCGAGATACATTGTCATATGCATTCAGACACAGCCAAGAGTGATTTAATCTTGAGCAAATTAGGCTCATGACGCACTATGTTGGACCGCCACATTATAAATGTAAACAGATTCCCAAGCTGCTGAGTGTGCCCAGTTTGAATGAGAACAGAAAAAATAAAATTTCACTGCAAACGTTCTGACACTGAGCATACCGTTGAGTTCTGTCAAACGAAAAATAAATGAATATGTCTTGCAAGCTCGGAAAGGCTGTTAATTATTGTGATTAATGATGCTATCAGAGCTTGGGGTCCTAGTCAGTTATGTTTCGTTATGTGTACTTGTAAAGGATGCATATCACTCAGGAGGGTATCCGGGCACCTAAAGAAAAGGGTGCTAGCTTGGCTGGGGCATACTGAAAGAGCCAGATGTTTTTTGGAATTATAGGACTGAGCTTGCAGCTCTAATGTGCAGCGGGAGGTCATTCCAGGCTTTAGCAGCTAGATATGAGAAGGCACAACTGCAGGCTCTGGCTCTTTGTATGCAGGTGACATTGGCAAGCAGAAGGCTGCCGGGCCAAAGATGCCTGGCAAGGGCGTGGCAGCTGATGCAGCTGCTCAGATATGCAGCTCCTTGGTTGTGCAGTGCTTTGTAAGTATGTGTGAGTAATTTGAAAATGGCCCATTTGTGAATGGGGAGCCCATGGAGGCCTTTGAGGTGTGCGGATATGTGGGTGAGGGGTGGGAGTTTGAATGCGAAAATGGATGTTTCGTTTCCTTAGTCGGTTTACTGGTAATTAGTACTTGGATGATGGTTCAGCAGGTATTTAGCAGAAGCCATCTCAACATTTTCCTGAGGAGCTTGAGTGTGTGGAAACAAGAGGATGCATTCGAGTTAACCTAGTTGGTTATCAAGATTTGCTTGTCGATCACGATCCCTAGATCCTTCGATTGGATCGAGTTTGTGGGTCCAAATTCTGTAAGCCTTCAGGCTGATGAACAGAGTGAAATGTCTTTCTCAAAGAGTACCACTTCCGTTTTGTTTGAGCTGGGCTTCAAGCAGTTGGTCTTCATCCAGTAAGCGACTCCTAAAATGCAATCAATGAATTTTGTTTAGGTGCCCGAGATGTTCTTGGAGCGGGAGCAGATGAGCTGGGTTTCGCTGGTCTACAAGATGATGTTGAGTTCACAGGCTCGAACAATGCTGGTGAGAGAAGCCATATAGATATGAAAGAGCATGGGTGTTAGAAATGGGATTTCTGGTTGGCTAGGGCTTGCGCCTAAGCCAGGCAGAAACCACCACTCTAGTCAGGGCAAGGAAGTTACACGCCAAAGATAACCCCTGCTCACCCCCTTGGTAGCTTGGTACGAGCAGCCAGGCTTATCCCGGAGGCAATGTGTAAAGCGTTTGCGCAACACACACACAGCAACAACATACTAGGCACACCACAAAAGGAACTCCACACAAGGTTATATCAAAAATAGCCTTTGTATTATCATAAAACACATTAGAATAGTAATCACACAATATACGCTGTTCCAACTGGCACTGGGCACTATTTACAGGGGATTATATACACATGACAGGGCCACTTGGACCACTGTCAGAACCATCACTGAGTAAAGATAGTAAATGTAGACATATAATAAACATAGAACACAACCAGTAATTACTGGCAAGCACTGTACTCAGCATCATCCTGTAACACAAACCATATTATGCACAGTATCACATTTAGGCGTGAACTACATTCTGCGCCACCTCATAAACCTAAACCTATTATACAATCCTCTCATAAGTCTGAACGCATTAGACCATAACCTCCTAAGCACAACTCACATTAGGGAATAATCTCACTGGCATAAACCACAGTAAGCAAATAACCTCATACCTAAACCCCAGTAAAGAATAACTCAAACATAAACATAGTACGCAAAACCTCATAATCCTAAAACCACATTTAGAGGCATAAAACAGGGTGCGCAAATTCTAGCAAATAAATCACATTTCCTAGCACCACATAAATCACATTAGGGCCGGGCGCCCTACAAACCTAACAGTCCCCCTGGCCAACTGGCCTTCTCAAAGGGGCTCAAATGCCCTATGTCCAAAGTGTCAGGGCGGCTGCCAATGCAGCAGAATCCATGTGCGCAGTTGCGCAGGCCTAAACGTTGCAGCTGGCACTAAGTGCTGCGCAGCTGTGAAAGTACTGAGACCGAGGAGTGCATCTCACTCCTATCTCCTAGCGAGAATGCCCCCAAAGAAGGAATGGCCTAAACGTAGCAGCTGGCACTAAGTGCTGCGCAGCTGTGAATATCAAACGAGGCCTGGCACCACTGTGCCCTCCCAACAGTTAGGCAAAAACGTTGCAGCTGCCCGCGCTGGTGAGGTGCAGCTGTGATTATCAAAGTACCGGGGCCTGGCATCACTGTGCCTTCTGGGCCCCCAGTGGGGCTCTCTGTAGATACAATTGCCCCCAAAGTGTTGCAGCTGCCCGCGTTCTCGCAAGCGGGGCAGCTGTAGACAAATGGCCACCTGGGGGGGAAGCACGGGCCCCTCTGGGCCCTTTAAACAATAATTATGCACCACGTTGGAGCCACACACAGGCTCTTAAAACAAAACATGCCCTACTCGTTGGAGCGGCCCCCAATGGCGGGTCCGCTCAGCAATTGAAACAAAAGGGACAACATCAAGCCCTCTCTTACCGGGCTCTCTGCGCGTGTCCTCTGCGCCCGGTCTTCGCTCCTCTCAGCACTCGGGACCGGCGCCACTTCTCCCGTGTGGCGGGGGCTTGCACCGACAATGTGCCTCGAGCCCTCTCTGCCTCAAGCTCCACGGGCTGCTCTTCTCATGCACGCGGGGCTTCCCTTCGCTCACGGGAGCCCCGCGCTGCCATTGGCGGCCTCTGCCGCCTTTTCCCACTTCACCCGGGCCCCCCTGGGACCCGGGACTTGTCCTCGGTACTCGGGGAGGCGGGGTAGGCTCCCGCCCTCCTCAGCACGTCCCGGCGCGGGGTAGGCTCCCCCTGGGCCCTTGAACGCGGCCGATGCTTCCGGCCTCTTCCGCTTCCGTCCGCAAGGCCCCGCCCACAACCAGGCGGGCTGCGGATCGCGGTTTTGTTTTCTTCTTCGTAGCGGCAAGGAGGGATAAGCTCCCTCGGCATAAACAATATAAAGCGGGGTGGGCACCCGCTAGGGCGGACAACGCGGGATGGGCACCCGCATCAAAAGTGAGCATAAAGCGGGGTGGGCACCCGCTCCTCCGCAGCTCGGGGAGAATCCCTACGCCAGGGATTCCCTCTTCCTCCTCAGGCAGCGCAGCGCTGCAAAAGCCCACATGCTCTCCCTTGGGAAGAAAAGTAATATCAAGCGTAGCGCTCACGAGGCGCTTGATGCAGCAAAGTCCCAGAAGTCTGTAGGAATTCAGGGGGGGGGCATGCTGGGCCCAGGGAGGCAGCCTTCCTGGCAGGTCCTTCTGGGCCCCAGCAGCAGCACGCCCCCGCAGGTTCTGGATCAGGCACTCAACAACTTCATGGGGTCACAGCCCCTCTATTTATACCACCAAATACTTTGTCTAAAGTGCAGGGCATGGGGGAACCAGATGCAACTGGTTCAGGGGGGATTTGGGAGCACTTTATTTACGAGGCGGCATCCTGCCTTTCAGGAAGAGGGGGTCTGCCATCAGACACACAGTGGGAGGGGGAGCCATCATTCCTCTTGCCAGGCGCAGCCCTGCTCAGATCAAAGGGTCACCCCTCCCCATACTCCAGCTGCAGATGTCTCTACTTAACCCAGGTCGGGTTCAGCCTGCCCTGTCCCTCCAAGACCAGACAGCCAATACACATCAGGCAGGCAGACACATAGCACACAGAAATGCCAACTTCTAAAAGTGGCATTTCTAAAATAACCACAATAAATCTGCGCACACCATTGCGCAGCATTTATTCACACAATTTCATACATACCAAACTTGACCACACTGCTCCTCTCATAACAGGAATTACCACTGACACACACTTAGCAGGGAATCCCCAATGCATTCCTATGGGAGGGCAGGCCAACCTTACACATGTAACACAGAGAGCGCACGCACTTTACACTGGACCACAGTGCTAAAGTGCCCAGAGGCCTAAAACCACCAACACCAGGTTACAGAAAAGGCAAAAAGTTCAGGGGTGAACCTGCCAAAAAGGGCCAAGTCCAACACAACCCCCTTCCAGCCAAAACACAGGGTAGACCAATCACTACCTTGATGGGCTTCCCTGCTTAGGGCGATAGAACACGGACGTGGGCCCTCACTGCAGGGACACCCTCCGGTTCTACGCCACTCTGAACCCATGTGGTTCCCTCTGAAAGAAAAAAAAAATATTAAAATAAAAAGAAACTCTCAGGCCCAAGTAGGCTACCCCACTGGTACTCCCTAGTTGTCCACGGCCAGGACCAGGCCCTAGGCCATCCAGATGTCATTGGTCCTTGCCAAAGCGCAGAGTGGGGGGCAGTAACCCCTGGCACATAATTGCCATTCTCCACTCTCCCTCTCAAACAATAAAGGCACTCGAAAAGGGTGTGGAACGGGCTTAGTTCGAGGCCGGGGTCCACGCGACCCGGTTATGCACAATGTACCTGAGATGTAAAGGGGCACGGCACGCAGCCTCACAAGGAAGCCGCGGTGATGACAGGCGGACTTGCAGCGGCCACAGCTCCCGGCTGTAGCGGTCCACAATAACGATAGCGATGATTCTTGTAGCACCGGCCAATGTGGGCTCTCAGCGGCAACAGTTCTTCAGCTGCAGCGGCCCACAATAGCGATAGCGATGATTCTCGTAGCACAGACAGATGCGGGCTCTCAGCGGCAACAGCTCCTCAGCTGCATCGGCCCACAATAGCGATAGCGATGATTCTCGTAGCACAGACAGATGCAGGCTCTCAGCGGCAACAGCTCCTCGGCTGCAGCGGCCCACAATAGCAATAGCGATGATTTTCGTAACTCAGGCAAATGCTGGCTCTCAGCGGCAACAGCTCCTCAGCTGCAGCGGCCCACAATAGCGATAGCGATGATTTTCGTAACTCAGGCAAATGCGGGCTCTCAGCGGCAACAGCTCCTCAGCTGCAGCGGCCCACAATAGCGATAGCGATGATTTTCGTAACTCAGGCAAATGCGGGCTCTCAGCGGCAACAGCTCCTCAGCTGCAGCGGCCTACAATAGCGATAGCGATGATTTTCGTAACTCAGGCAAATGCGGGCTCTCAGCGGCAACAGCTCCTCAGCTGCAGTGGCCCACAATAGCAATAGCGATGATTCTCAGCCCGCGTTCCCCGCAGTAGACCCAGAGGCTCTGGAATTCTCGACAGAAGCCTCACCTGCGAGTAGAGTTCCCTTCAATGGGAATTCAGAGGGCTGCGGGGTGAAGTCTAATGTCCCAGAGACTTCAACAGGAGGCAAGCTCAAATCAGGCCCTTGGGTAGTTGCTTCAGCAAGATGGATGCAAGTTTCAAAAAGTCCTTTCCCTCTCGTTACACGGACAGAGGTTTGTCTTGAAGTCCAGAAGTAAAACCCTCTGGCTGACCAGAGGTCACGGGTGAAGCGTCTCCTCACCCTACCTCTACTTCTGGGGTTCCGCACTCTCCCAGGAGAAGCACCCACCAGAACACAACTCTCCCACCAGTTCAGGACCTCTCTCCATCAACTGGTCTACCACCTGTGATCCACATTTACCGGCTGCACCAGGGTCAGAGGCGAGGACTCCCTCCCTCTGCACCCCCTTCCAGAGCCCTATACCCTCCCTTCTGAAGAGCAGGGTCCTTTCACTTAAGATGGGCCCCACCTGCTCTCCGGGTAGTGCTACCACACTCAGCCAGGGACCCTAAAGATCCCGGCAAGGCCTGCACCACCCCTGTGGAGTGGTAACCCTAGAAGGCAAACCGGTCAGGACACTGATTACAGCTGCCCTGCCGTCCAGGTCAGGAAACACCTGCTCCTGGCTCCCCAACCCAGGGACGGTACCCTTTGGTCAGATGCCCCGCAAACCAGGACTTCATGGGGAGCACGCATGCCCCCCCAAGGGTGACACATACCTAATGTGTTGTGTGATAGTCTGCCTGGCGCAGAGCTCGCGACCTCCTGTCCCTCCGACAGTGCGCGAAGATGCCCCGGGACAGAAGTGGTGTCACCATGGCCAATCCTTGGTGACTCAGCCCTTCTGGCTGGCCCCTGACCCAATGGTTCTTCCACTGGGGACTCTTTCCCCCTGTCACCCCTCAATCGGGACTCCCGCACCCTCCACTTAGGAGTGGCACTGCCAGACACCAGAACTGATGGAGGCCTGATTACTGACACTCCCAGCTCACCTAACACGGGGAGATCCCCCTCGAAGAATGGTCCAACAGGACAGACTAGGCTCCCTACCTGGTGTTCCCTCTAAGAACCAACCAGTACTGGAGACTGAGGTTGAGGCTCGTAATACGGCCCAGTCTCACACCTTCCCCTGTGGGACAGGATGTGAGGCCTTGCAACCTCCTCACTATAAGGGTAACTAGCTGGGCTACTCTGAACCACTTCCACCACCCTGGGTTGGAAGACACCTGCACCATTCTTCTAGTATCACTCCCCAATACAAGCTCCCTAGAACCAAAGAACTTACACACTCCAACAGGTGTTGGCGCGACTCCGTAAAAAAATAATTACGGGGCATGTTCGGTCTGACAAACCATTTTGAACAGCCCTTTAACACCATTTACCGTGCTAACCAATCACTCAAATGTCCAGTGCATCACAACATTCATCCACACTCCCCCCAAAAAGACTGGTGAGACAGCATCTTACTGCCCCTGAATCTCAACCTGTCCCCCTCTTAACCGGGAACCAGGTACCATACTCTGGGAACTGGGAATGGGACTTCCTGCACTGGACTATATATTGCTGCCACCACTGGATCCCACCCTACTGGGGATACCAGAAAACTAAAACTGCACTTAAGGGATAATCTACCCTCCCGAGCCAGTTACTCCATGCCAATTAAGTTACCACTGTAGGCCAACCCTAGAAATAGCAGACAGCACAGGGGCAGTACAACTCCTTCAGCTTCAGGCCAACCCAAGGAATAGCAGACAGTACAGGGGCAGTAACAACTCCTTTAGCTTGTGCTGCAGGCCAAGCCCATAAATAGCAGTATGCACAAGGGCAGCACAAAACTCCTTCAGCTTCAGGCCAACCCAAGAAAATAGCAGTCTGCACAAGGGCAGTCACTCCTCCAGATTCTCCGGTTTCTGTCCTTGGCAGGACACCCAACTCATAGTGCAACAAGAAAACACATTTCAAAGAAATGTGGTATTGCGCAAACGCAAGTCCTATCCTCACCGCTGACCACCAATGTTAGAAATGGGATTTCTGGTTGGCTAGGGCTTGCGTCTAAGCCAGGCAGAAACCACCACTCTAGTCAGGGCAAGGGAGTTACACGCCAAAGATAACCCCTGCTCACCCCCTTGGTAGCTTGGCACGAGCAGCCAGGCTTATCCCGGAGGCAATGTGTAAAGCGTTTGCGCAACACACACACAGCAACAACATACTAGGCACACCACAAAAGGAACTCCACACAAGGTTATATCAAAAATAGCCTTTGTATTATCATAAAACACATTAGAATAGTAATCACACAATATACACTGTGCCAACTGGCACTTTGCACTATTTACAGGGGATTATATACACATGACAGGGCCACTTGGACCACTGTCAGAACCATCACTGAGTAAAGATAGTAAATGTAGACATATAATAAACATAGAACACAACCAGTAATTACTGGCAAGCACTGTACTCAGCATTATCCTGTAACACAAACCATATTATGCAGAGTATCACATTTAGGTGTGAACTACATTCTGCGCCACCCTCATAAACCTAAACCTATTATACAATCCTCTCATAAGTCTAAACGCATTAGACCATAACCTCCTAAGCACAACTCACATTAGGGAATAATCTCACTAGCATAAACCACAGTAGGCAAATAGCCTCATACCTAAACCCCAGTAAAAAATAACTCAAACATAAACATAGTACGCAAAACCTCATAATCCTAAAACCACATTTAGAGGCATAAAACAGGGGTGCGCAAATTCTAGCAAATAAATCACATTTCCTAGCACCACATAAATCACATTAGGGCCGGGCGCCCTACAAACCTAACAGTCCCCCTGGCCAACTGGCCTTCTCAAAGGGGCTCAAATGCCCTATGTCCAAAGTGTCAGGGCGGCTGTCAATGCAGCAGAATCCATGTGCGCAGTTGCGCAGGCCTAAACGTTGCAGCTGGCACTAAGTGCTGCGCATCTGTGAAAGTACTGAGACCGGGGAGTGCATCTCACTCCTATCTCCTAGCGAGAATGCCCCCAAAGAAGGAATGGCCTAAATGTAGCAGCTGGCACTAAGTGCTGTGCAGCTGTGAATATCAAATGAGGCCTGGCACCACTGTGCACTCCCAACAGTTAGGCAAAAAAGTTGCAGCTGCCCGCGCTGGTGCGGTGCAGCTGTGATTATCAAAGTACCGGGACCTGGCATCACTGTGCCTTCTGGGCCCCCAGTGGGGCTCTCTGTAGATACAATTGCCCCCAAAGTGTTGCAGCTGCCCGCGTTCTCGCAAGCGGGGCAGCTGTAGACAAATGGCCACCTGGGGGGGAAGCACGGGCCCCTCTGGTCCCTTTGAACAATAATTATGCGCCACATTGGAGCCACACACAGGCTCTTAAAACAAAACATGCCCTACTCGTTGGAGCGGCCCGCAACGGCGGGTCCGCTCAGCAATTAAAACAAAAGGGACAACATCGAGCCCTCTCTTACCGGGCTCTCTGCACGTGTCCTCTGCGCCCGGTCTTCGCTCCTCTCAGCACTCGGGACCGGCGCCACTTCTCCCGTACGGCGGGGGCAGGCACCGACAATGTGCCTCGAGCCCCCTCTGCCTCAAGCTCCACGGGCTTCTCTTCTCATGCACGCGGGGCTTCCCTTCGCTCACGGGAGCCCCAAGCTGCCATTGGTGGACTCAGCCGCCTTTTCCCACTTCACCCGGGCCCCCCCTGGGACCCGGGACTTGTCCTTGGCACTCGGGGAGGCGGGGTAGGCTCCCGCCCTCCTCAGCACGTCCCGGCACGGGGTAGGCTCCCCCTGGGCCCTTGAACGCGACCGACGCTTCCGGCCTCTTCCGCTTCCGTCTGCAAGGCCCCGCCCACAACCAGGCGGGCTGCGGATCGCGGTTTTGTTTTCTTCTTCGTGGCGGCAAGGAGGGATAAGCTCCCTCGGCATAAACAATATAAAGCGGGGTGGGCACCCGCTAGGGCGGACAACGCGGGATGGGTACCCGCATCAAAAGTGAGCATAAAGCGGGGTGGGCACCCGATCCTCCGCAGCTCGGGGAGAATCCCTGCGCCGGGGATTCCCTCTTCCTCTTCAGGCAGCACAGCGCTGCAAAAGCCCACATGCTCTCCCTTGGGAAGAAAAGTAATATCAAACGTAGCGCTCACGAGGCGCTTGATGCAGCAAAGTCCCAGAAATCTGTAGGTATTCAGGGGGGTCCATGCTGGGCCCAGGGACGCAGCCTTCCTGGCAGGTCCTCCTGGGCCCCAGCAGCAGCACGCCCCTGCAGGTTCTGGATCAGGCACTCAACAACTTCATGGGGTCACAGCCCCTCTATTTATACCACCAAATCCTTTGTCTAAAGTGTAGGGCATGGGGGAACCAGATGCAACTGGTTCAGGGGGGATTTGGGAGCACTTTATTTACGAGGCAGCATCCTGCCTTTCAGGAAGAGGGGGTCTGCCATCAGACACACAGTGGGAGCCATCATTCCTCTTGCCAGGCGCAGCCATGCTCAGATCAAAGGGTCACCCCTCCCCATACTCCAGCTGCAGATGTCTCTACTTAACCCAGGTCAGGTTCAGCCTGCCCTGTCCCTCCAAGACCAGACAGCCAATACACATCAGGCAAGCAGACACATAGCACACAGAAATGCCAACTTCTAAAAGTGGCATTTCTAAAATAACCACAATAAATCTGCGCACACCATTGCGCAGCATTTATTCACACAAATTCATACATACCAGACTTGACCACACTGCTCCTCTCATAACAGGAATTACCACTGACACACACTTAGCAGGGAATCCCCAATGCATTCCTATGGGAGGGCAGGCCAACCTTACAAATGTAACACAGAGAGCGCACACACTTTACACTGGACCACAGTGCTAAAGTTCCCAGAGGCCTAAAACCACCAACACTAGGTTACAAAAAAGGCAAAAAGTTCAGAGGTGAACCTGCCAAAAAGGGCCAAGTCCAACAATGGGGCTGAGTGATGTATCTTGGGAGGCACCACAGATCAAGTTGGAGGCAGACAAGGTGTAAGGAGACAGGCTGGGAGCGTGCATGCAGCTTGTGAGGAATGAGGTGATCCATCAAAATACAGGACCAAGTATGTCGGTTTTATGTAGGTGTTGCATGAGGATTGGGTGAGAGACAGTGCTGAAGGTGGTAGAGAGGTCGAAAAGGATGAGGGCCACGTGTTGCCCTTGTCCATGATTTGGTCTGAATCTGGATTGGTATGGGTCTAGGAGGTTTTTGCCATTGAAATGGTGAGCTAGTCGTCTGTTGATGATTTTTTTCAGGACTCTATTGTGGTAGTTCTGAGCAAGGTGTCCACACAGATGGTGATCCAGTTGTTAAGGTTGGAGATGGATCAGAAGAGGTCGGCCTGGTGCATCAGGCGGTGGGATTGGAGTTCTGTGTTCAAGGTTTCCTCAGAGGCAAAGCTCCAATTGCATCTGGTGGTCTTGGTGGGTTGGTTCCTTGATGGGGCTTAGGTGTAGATCGAATTGGACGAGGAAGTGGTCAGTTCAGGTGAGGAGGTGGGTTTGATTACTGTGATATTGGAGAAATTAGTAAAGACAGGGTTGATGATATGTCTGGTGGTGTGGGTGGGGTCCTTCACTCGTTGGGTAAATCCAAATGTGTTTAGGTCTTCCAGGAATTTGTTGGTGTTCCGGTCGATGTGGTCCTTCAAGTGGAAATTGAAGTCACCAAGAAGGATGAAGGATATGGAGATGAGAACGAGGGGAGCGATGATGTCCCCCATTGTGTTTCTGAAATTATCTCTTGAACCAGGAGGCTTGTAGGGCAGGGCTCCTCTTAAGGTGATGGTGCTCAAGAGGCTGAGATTGAAAGTCAGGTGTTTGAAGTGGTCGCTGAAGTTTGCCGAGGTGAGGGAGTATGTTTCCTCATAGATGATAGAAATTCCTCCTCTGGGTTTTCTAGTTCTGTCCTTCCTCGTAATCTTGTAACTGAGAGGTATGGCTGTTACGATGTCCGGGTCGGAGGTGGTTTTCAGCCAGGACTTGATGAGGAAGGGTAAGTCCGGGAGAGGTCATACAGGACATCCCAGACTTTGATGCTGTGTTTGGAGAGCAAGCAGGTTTTGAGCAGAGAGCAGGCCAGGGTGGGGTGGGTTTTGTGTATGTCATTTGAGGCAGATTTGAGTATGTGGTGAGAGAGAGGGGAAATAGGGGGCATGTGTGAGAAGTTGGCCTGGTATATGCTGTCCACTAATTAAAGTGGGCACCTTGCACCAGTCCAAATGACCCTTATGATGTATGAGGTCAAAGATAACCTTTAGAAAGCTATCCTAGTGGTAGCTGTGGAGAGCAGCCTTCAGGCTTAATCTTGAAGGAATGTAAAGCAGCTTGTTTTACCAGAACATCACCTCCTATATTGACTAAATGAAAGGAGAACCACACAGTAGTTATATAAAAATATGTATTTTTTAATATAACACTCTCTACTATCCTCTACACGAGGATAGAGCACAAAGCACACAATACGAGAGCAATAGAACAATTGTAAGTAGCAAATACACAGTGGGCTCCAGGGGGAGACCAAACCATATACTAAAATAGTGGTATAACAATCACGACTGAGATCAAGACAAGGTCTGGAGCACGTAGAATCGCTGGGACCCCAAGGAACCACCCAAGGTGAGTAGATAGGGACCCCACGGAGGATGGGTGCAGTGTGCTAACACGACGCGGGCTCTGTACAATTCTATGGGGAAGTCGCAGTTACAATTTTAAAGTTTAAGGACCCTTCTAGGAGGACTTCGAGCAAACCCTTTGGAACTTTAGAGGTTGGAGAGCCACCCCACCCGTGGATACCATAGTACCTGAGTTACCTATCCCAGGGGAGCCGGGTGCATAGGTCTGGAGTATCGTCGGAAACTGCTGTCGTTCTCAATGGAGGGCTGTGAAGAAGTACTGCTGCCGTGAAGGTAAAAAGAGTCCGGTGGAATCCAAGCCTGGATTCGGGAAGGAAGGAACCTGAAAGCAGAGGGGACAGAGTCTGGGTCACATCAGAGTGACCAGGGGCTCGGTAGACGAATGCCCACTGATGTCGGGTGCTTCAGGTGCGAAGAGGGATGCTTGACTCTGCAGCCACAAGGACCAGGAGATGTCGATGACAACCAGGAGCCAGAGGTGAGCTGTCCCACAAAGGATGTCGAGTGCTGAGGAGTCGGTGTCCGGCTGGAGCAACCCACGAAGGAAGGTCAAGCAGGTTACAGTGTGCACCAACAAGGTCCAGGGGACTCACCAAGCAATGGAGAGTCAGGGCACGTCTGGAGCAACCAGGAAAGCCCAACAGAAATCAAGATGACCCTCAGAGAGACCCACAGGCCGAAGAACCAGGAGTCGCGAGGGGACCTCGGGCAAGATTGCAAAGTACCAGCCCACGGAGCACTCAGTGTGAGGAGGCCAGAGTTCTTTGGTGCAAATACTGCTCATGGTCCAGACTACACGGAGTCCAATGCACAAGCTCGGGAATTGCCAACAAGCATATGCAACTGCAAATGGACACGGTGCATAGGGGTTCGGGTTATGCAGTCCCCACAAGGGATACTGGCCTCAAACTTGCTGAGAGGGCAGATCAACCTCAGGGACCTTCAGAAACCCACCTCCTGTGTTGCTGAAATCTTTGGAGTCCGCAGGAGCTCAGGAGCAGCAGACCGGTCAGTTGCATTTAGGTGCCTGCTACAGCAGGGGAGTGACTCCTTCACTCCAAGGGAGATTCTTCAGTTGTGCTTAGTGCACCACAGGTCCTGCACGGAGCCTGTATGGAGCAAGGGCACAGACAAAGTTTTGGACGGAGAGGGAGACAAAGTCGGGCCCAGTCGAAGTCCAGCGAAGTCCAGAGTGTCCAGACGGTCGAAGGTCAGTGGTTTCTTCTTGTAGAATCTTGTCCACATAAAATCTAAAGTCTTACAGCCAGGTAAACCCTTTTGTACCCACGGGAGAGGGTTGGACAAATTCGTGGGACCCTCCTAGGGGAGGGTCAGGACAGAGGGGTGGTTACATCCATGTCCTTTGTCCAGTTTCACGCCAGAGCAGGAGCCAATGGCTCCCAGAAATGGTTTGAGCTGGACTATGCACAGGGACACCAAATGTGCCCCGGGTGCAGACTTTCAGGCACTCTCAGAGTGCACCCACCCAGCCCTAGTACACTAAACCCTGTCTGGGAGGTGGTCACACCTCCCTGTGACAGGATGCCTATTGTGCTGCATTCCTCTGCTGGAGCTTGGCTCAGCAGCAGGAGGGCAGAAGTGTGTCTCTGGTCGGCAGCATCCATTTTGTACTGACCGGGTCGAGAAGGCTGGCACCGGATAGACCAGTGACCCCACGAAGCTCGCTTCAGAAGGGTGGAATCATACCTCCCACACCGGTTACTGGTGTGGAGGTATGATTCCAAGGTGTTTGATACCAAACACGATATGTTTCTATGCAGCCGTTTTCGAGATAGCATTTACCGCGAGGTTATAATGTACCTCTACCTATGAGTCCCAAGCAACCCTGGAGAAGGGTCTCCGAAGGCTGCAGAGAGGCTCTGCTCATGCAGGGGCACCCTCTCACTAAAAACCCAGCACCCTGCCTTCAGGATTGATAAGGCCTGCTATAGGGGTGACATAAGTTTTAAGTGTAGCGACCTATAGATATAGTGAACCTATATCTAAAGTAAGTGGTGCAAGCACCATCTTACACAGGCTGCTGTAGCAGACCTGGAGTTCCATTTTGCATGGCCTCTCATGGGTGGCATAATACATGCTTCAGCCCATGGGAGGCCTATTGGGTACTTATGCCCTGGGTACATGGGTACCATATACTAGGGACTTATAAGGGTACCCCAGTATCCAATCTGGAGTGTACCAAAGTACATGTGTGACAATTTAAGGGAGAAAGCAGATAGACTGGGGTCCTGGTTAGCAGGATCCCAGTCAGACTAGTCAGAAACAGTGCAACATCAAGCAAAAAGTGGGGGTAACCATAAGAAGCAGATCCTACTTTCCTACACAACCCCCCCAAACGAAAGGACATGAGACTAACCTTGACCAGTTGAGTCTTCATTTTCTAAGTGGAAATATCTGGAGAGTCCATCTGCATTGGCATGGTTACTCCCAGGTCTATGTTCCACTGTATAGTCCATCCCCTGTAGGGAAATGGACCACCTCAAAAGTTTGGGGTTTTCACCCTTCATCTGTTTTAGCCATAAGAGGGGCTTATGGTCTGTCTGAACAATGAAGTGAGTGCCAAACAAGTATAGCCTCAGCTTCTTCAGAGCCCAAACCACAGCAAAGGCTTCCCTCCCAATAGCTGACCAACGTTTCTCTCTGGGGGTCAGCCTTCTGCTTATAAAAGCTACTGGTTGATCCTGACCCTCTTCATTCAGTTGTGATAACACAGCCCCTATCCCCAACTCAGATGCATCAGTTTGAACAATTAATTGTTTGGAATAGTCAGGACTTTGCAGAATGGGAGCAGTGCACATGGCCTGCTTCAGGTCATCAAATGCCTTCTGACAGCTAACTGTCCACTGAACTTTCTTAGGCATTCTTTTAGAGGTCAGATCATTTAAGGGGTCACTATAGATCCATATCCCTTAACAAACCTCCTGTAATATCCAGTCAGGCCCAAGAAAGCTCTGACCTGAGTCTGGGTAGTTGGAGCAACCCAGTCCATGATGGTCTGGATTTTGCTCTGCAATGGTTGAACCTGGCCTCCACCCACAAGGTGGCCCAGGTACACAACCTTACTCTGCCCTATCTGGCACTTGGTGGCCTTGATAGTGAGGCCTGCCTTTGCAGGGCCTCCAGAACATTTCTTAGGTGGACCAGGTGATCCTCCCAGGTGGAACTAAAGACAGCAATATCATCAAGATAAGCTGCACTGTAGTCTTCCAGGCCTGTGAGAACTTTATTCACCAACCTTTGAAATGTGGCAGGTGCATTTTTCAAGCCAAAGGGCATCACAATAAATTGATAATGCCCACTATGGGTTGAAAATGCTGTTTTGGGTTTGGCATCCTCAGCTAATCTGATTTGCCAATAACCAGCTGTGAGGTCAAATGTACTCAAGAACTTGGCTGAGGCCAAAGTATCAATGAGCTCATCTGCCCTAGGAATAGGATGAGCATCAGTCCTAGTGACTGCATTGAGCCCCCTGTAGTCTACACAAAACCTCATTTCTCTTTTACCACCCTGGGTATGAGGTTTGGTTACCAGGACTACTGGACTAGCCCACGGGCTATCTGAGGGTTCAATGACTCCCAATTCCAGCATCTTTTGGACCTCAGTCCTGATGCAGTCCCTGACATGGTCAGGTTGCCTGTAAATCTTATTTTTAACAGGCAGACTTTCACCTGTGTCCACTTCATGGGTACACCAGGTGGTCTGACTAGGAGTCAGGGAGAACATATGTCTGTACTGATTGAGGACCTTCCTGCAATCAGTCTGTTGTTGCTCAGTGAGGCTGCCTGCCAAGGCTACACCATCAACTGAGCCATCATCAGGGTTCTGTGAGAGAAGGTCAGGGAGTGGGTCACTCTCTTCCTCCTGTCCCTCATCAATAGCCATGAGCAAGCCCATGTCTGCCCTGTCAACATATGGCTTGATCCTGTTCACATGGAGCACCCTGTGGGGGCTCCTTGGAGTTCCAAGATCTACCAAATAGGTGACCTCTCCCTTCTGCTCAAGAATGGTATGGGGTCCACTCCACTTGTCCTGGAGAGCTGCTGGGGCCACAGGCTCCAACACCCATACCTTCTGTCCTGGCTGGTATACAGTCAGTACAGCCTTTTGGTCATGCCAAGCTTTCTGTAATTCTTGGCTAGTCTCAAGGTTTTTACTTGCCTTCTTCATATACTCAGCCATCCTGGAGCGGAGACCAAGTACATAGTCCACTATGTCTTGTTTAGGTGGTTTGAGAGGTAACTCCCATCCCTCTTTCACTAAACACAAGGGACCCCTAACTGGGTGTCGAAGCAGAAGTTCAAAAGGGCTGTAGCCAACCCCCTTCTGAGGAACCTCTCTGTAGGCAAAGAGAAGGCAGGGCAACAGGACATCCCATTTTCGCCTAAGCTTTTCTGGGAGGCCCATGATCATGCCCTTCAGGGTTTTGTTGAATCTCTCAACTAACCCATTGCATTGCGGGTGATAGGGTGTGGTAAATTTGTAATTTACTCCACACTCCTACCACATAGCAATAACGTAACTGGAAATGACGTTTGCATCTCTGTCAGTTAAGACCTCCTTAGGGAAACCCACTCTGGAACAAATTCCCAGGAGGGCCCTGGCCACCACAGGAGCTGTGGTGGTCTAAGGGGTATTGCTTCTGGGTACCTAGTGGCATGGTCCACCACCACTAGAATATATCTGTGCCCAGATGCAGTTGGAGGATCCATGGGACCAATTATGTCAATCCCAACCCTCTCAAAGGGAACCCCCACCACAGGTAGTGGTATCAGGGGGGCCTTTGTGGTACCACCTGCCTTACCACTGGCTTGACAGGTGGTACAGGAGCAACAAAACTCCTTTGTGTCCTCCGACATGTGAGGCCAGTGAAAGTGAGAGACAAGACTGTCCCAAGTCTTACTTTGGCCTAGGTGTCCTGCTAAAGGGATATAATGTGTCAGTGTCAGTAGGAAGCCCCTAAACTTCAGAGGTATAACCAACTCTGAGTAAAGGAGTCCTTCATCCCAGTAGATCCCGTGGGACCCACTGGCACTCCCAGCAGCCTCAGCAACAGCTTGTTGTCTGAGGGGTTCAAGAGAGGGGCAGCTGTGCTGCTCCTGACTCACTTCTGCCCTGGAAGGGCCCCCTGTCCCCAAGAACTCAACCTGATCAGGTTCAAGTTCCTCTGAGACAGTTCCTTCACAGGGACTGGGGTCATCTCCCTCAAGAGACTGATCCTCACTCTGAGTCTGGGGGGAAGACACTGCCTTACCCCTACTGCTCCTTCTCTTGGAAGGCACCTGGTCCATTTTTCCAGGATCCAGGGCCTGTTCAGTTGAAGACAGTTTGGCCTGTGACCTAGTCACAGCAAACACATCTGCAGAGATGCCCAACATTGCTGCATGTGTCCTGAGTTCCACTTCAGCCCAGGCTGAAGTTTCCAAATCATTGCCCAACAAGCATTCCACAGGGAGGTCTGAGCTAACCAGAACCTTCTTAGGGCCAGTTACCCCTCCCCAGCAGAAATTAACAACTGCCAAGGAATGGTCTGTCCTGACATTGTTAGCATTGGTCACTTGGTACATCTCACCAAGTATGATCTGGTCAGGGCCTACAAGATCTCTTGTCACCATTGTGACACTAGCTCCTGTGTCCCTATATGCCATGGCCTCCTTACCATTGATTAAAGGATGTTGTCTGTATTTGCCCAGGTTACTGGGGCTTACAAATAGGGAGGCAATATCCATGCCCCCATCACAGACTAAAACAGCCTGAGCTGGAGTTCTGACTAAGCCAGAACCCATCTCAGATCCCATGGTTAACCCTACTATACCCTTGTTCCCTGTACCACCACTTTGAGCTGAACTAGGGGGAACAGTTGCCTTAGGGGCAGTGGTGGTGGTAGGAGGATCCTTGGCCCTTGGACAACTGGCAACTTTTGTCCAATGGGTTTTCTCCTTTCACAGGAAGCACCAAGGTTTCTTTTTGCCTTTACCTTTGTTAGACCGTGACTCCCCCCCAGATGCAGGTTTTTGGGGCCCTGATGAAGACTTCTGGTCTTTACCCTTCTCCCCACTCTTATCTGAAGGTTTAGCATCTTGCTTCTTCTGGTCACCACCTGTGGTCTGGTTTTTCTGCTTCACCCTGGTTCTGACCCATCTATCTGCCTTCTTTCCCAATTCTTGGGGAGAAGTCAGATGAGAGTATACCAAGTACTGATGCAACAACTGATTTTGGCAATTATTAAGGATCTGCTCCCTCATAAGCAGATTGTGCAATCCCTTGAAATCATTCACTTTGCTGCCAAGTAACCAGCCTTCCAGAGCCTTAGTAGCCCAATCTACAAAGTCTATCCAGTCCTGAGTCTGTGCCTTCTGGGTGTCTCTGAACTTAATCCTGTACTGTTCAGTGGTTAAGCCAAACCCATCAATGAGAGCACTCTTCAGGACTGAATAGTTGTCAGCATCATCTTCTCTAACAGTGAGGAGCTTATCTCTACCTTTGTCAGCAAAGGAGAGCCACAAGATAGCTGCCCACTGCTCTTGGGGGACCTTCTGTACTTTACAGGCCCTCTCTAAAGCAGTTATCCATTTGTGGATGTCATCCCCACTATGGTAGGGAGGGACTATCTTGCTCAGGTTCCTATGGTCATAAGTATACTCCTTAACCCTAGGGACACTGTTGCTGCCACCATGGGACTCTAGTCCCAATTTCTTTCTAGCCTTCTGGAGTTCTAAGGATTCCTTATCTAGGGCCAATTGCTCTTGCCTGAGCCTAAGCTTGACTTTCTCAAGCTCTAGAAATTGGCACTGCCTCTCATAAGAGTTATCTCTCTTATGGGATATGGAGGTCCCTTTAGAATGTCCTGAATGGTCAGATTCTGCAGAGGGAGATCTAGATCTCCTGGGTAAACTCTGCACTCTTCCAGGAGGAGTAAAGAGAGGGCCACTGGGGCCTTCTCCACCCTCTTCCTGAAGATCTAAGTTGTCCAGGTTGGAATCATTTTCATCCTCCTGGCCAGGGTTTGAGTCTAGGTCATAAAAGGTGTCACCTCCTGACCTGTCTTCATTCCCTGCCCCACCCACTCTTTCTACCTCATCTGACCCTGGGGTCTTCCTAAGGTCATCTAAGAGTAACACCTCAATGAGACGTTGGGTGTTGGCATTTCTCCCTGTCTTCAGCTTCCTAGAAGCACACATGGCTTTCAATTCCTGAAATGCAAGACCAGTGAAATTCTTTATTGTTTAAGTTAATTAAAACCATAACAATTTCGATAAAATTAAACAATCCCTAGAGAAAAATATAATATACATATTAAAATCATTAATTACCATTAATAAGGTTTACGGCTTTTGATAAAATCACATCAAGACGGTATTGTCACCAATGTTATATACATGTTAGATTTGCTTGGCTTTCAATTCCTGAAATGCAAGACCATTGTACCTAGAAGGCAGAGAGGCACTGGCTTCTCCTTTAGAAGACATACTAAGTGTGGTGTGGTGTGTGCACCTACCTAACCTAGTAGGAACTAAACCCTCTTAGGTTGGAGAAATGGTGTGCTAGACCCTTAACTTACCCAACCCTAAGTTCAGTAGAACTTACTTATTCTAATCGTTAAGTATTATATGTGCCTAATACTTTAGTGGTTTTCAGTTAATCAATACAAAGAGATTTATCTGGAAAAACAATGCAGGCTTGAATCCCAACTGCTACACACCAATGTGAGAAGTTGGCCTGGTATATGCTGTCCACTAATTAAAGTGGGCACCTTGCACCAGTCCAAACAACCCTTATGATGTATGAGGTCAAAGATAACCTTTGGAAAGCTATCCTAGTGGTAGCTGTGGAGAGCAGCCTTCAGGCTTAATCTTGAAGGAATGTAAAGCAGCTTGTTTTACCAGAACATCACCTCCTATATTGACTAAATGAAAGGAGAGGAGGGAGAGGAGTTGGCCTAACGGCTAGGGCGGTCGACCTCGAATCTGGGGAACTGGGTTTGAGTCTCGGCAATGACGCTGAACATCCTGTGATTCTGGGCAAATCACTTAATCTCCCTGTGCCTAACAAAAAAATGAATGTGTCCTCATGTAACGCAACTGGTGCTATGTAAAGCGCTCTGATACCCGATACCTTCGGATCAAGTTCGTGCTATATAAAACTCCATAAAATAAAATAAAATAAATAAATAAAGGAGAACCACACAGTAGTTATATAAAAATATGTATTTTTTAATATAACACTCTACACTATCCTCTACACGAGGATAGAGCACAAAGTACCCAATACGAGATCAATAGAACAGTTGTAAGTAGCACAATACACAGTGGGCTCCAGGGGGAGACCAAACCATATACTAAAATAGTGGTATAACAATCACGACTGAGATCAAGACAAGGTCTGGAGCACGTAGAATCGCTGGAACACCAAGGAACCACCCAAGGTGAGTAGATAGGGACCCCACGGAGGACGGGTGCAGTGTGCTAACACGACCGCGGGCTCCGTACAATTCTATGGGGAAGTCACGGTTACAATTTTAAAGTTTAAGGACCTTTCTAGGAGGACTTCGAGCAAACCCTTTGGAACTTAAGAGGTTGGAGAACCACCCCACCGTAGTACCAGAGTTACCTATCCCAGGGGAGCCGGGTGCATAGGTCTGGAGTGGCGTCGGAAACTGCTGTCGTTCTCAATGGAGGGCTGTGAAGAAGTACTGCTGCCGTGAAGGTAAAAAGAGTCCGGTGGAATCCAAGCCTCTGAAAGCAGAGGGGACAGAGTATGGGTCACTTCAGAGTGACCAGGGGCTCGGTAGACGAATTCCCACCGATGTTGGGTGCTTCAGGTGCAAAGAGGGGATGCTTGACTCTGCAGCCACAAGGACCAGGAGATGTTGAGGACAACCAGGAGCAAGAGGTGAGCTGTCCCACAAAGGATGTCGAGTGCTGAGGGGTCGGTGTCCGGCTGGAGTACCAACAAGCCTTGGCAAAAGCAACCCACGAAGGAAGGTCAAGCTGTTACGGTGTGGACCAACAAGGTCCAGGGGACTCTCCAAGCAATGGAGAGTCAGGGTACGTCTGGAGCAACCAGGAAAGCCCAACAGAAATCAAGATGATCCTCAGAAAGACCCACAGGCCGAAGGACCAGGGGTCGCAAGGGGACCTTGGGCAAGATTGCAAAGTACCAGCCCACGGAGCACTCAGTGTGAGGAGGCCGGAGTTCTTTGGTGCAAATACTGCTTAGGGTTGGGACTACACGGAGTCCAATGCACAGGTTCGGGAATTGCCAACAAGCATATGCAACTGCAAATGGACGTTGTGCACAGGGGTTCGGGTTATGCAGTCCTGACGAGGGATACTGGCCTCAAACTTGCTGAAAGTGCAGATCAACCTCAGGGACCTTCCGAAACCCAACTCCTGTGTTGCTGAAATCTTCAGAGTCCGCAGGAGCTCAGGAGCAGCAGACCAGTCAGTTGTGTTTAGGTGCCTGCTACAGCAGGGGAGTGACTCCTTCACTCCAAGGGAAATTCTTCAGTTGTCCTTAGTGCACCACAGGTCCTGCACGGAGCCTGTATGGAACAAGGGCACAGACAGAGCTTTGGACGGAGAGGGAGACAAAGACGGATCCAGTCGAAAGGCCAGCGAAGTCCAGAGTGTCCAGATGGTCGAAGGTCAGTGGTTTCTTCTTGTAGAATCTTGTCCATGTAAAATCTAAAGTCTTACAGCCAGGTAAGCCCTTTTGTACCCACAGGAGAGGGTTGGACAGATTCGGGGGACCCTCCTAGGGGAGGGTCTGGACAGAGGGGTGGTTACACCCATGTCCTTTGTCCAGTTCCGTGCCAGAGCAGGAGCCAATGGCTCCGAGAACTGGTTTGAGCTGGACTATGCACAGGGACACCAAATGTTCTCCGGGTGCAGGCTTTCAGGCACTCTCAGAGTGCACCCACCCTGCCACAATACACTAAACCCTGTCTGGGAGGTGGTCACACCTCCCTGTGACAGGATGCCTATTGTGCTACCTTCCTCTGTTCAAGCTTGGCTCAGCAGCAGGAGGGCAGAAGTGTGTCTCTAGTCGGCAGCATCCATTTTGTGCTGACCGGGCCGAGAAGGCTGGTACCGGATAGACCAGTGACCCCACGAAGCTCGCTTTAGAAGGGTGGAATCATACCTCCCACACCGATTACCGGTGTGGAGGTATGATTCCAAGGTGTTTGATACCAAACACAATATGTTTCTATGCAGCCATTTTCGAGATAGCATTTACCGCGAGGTTATAATGCACCTCTACCTACATGTCCGGCTGAGTCACAGACAACCCGGGAGAAGGGTCTCGAAGGCTGCAGAGAGGCTCTGCTCATACAGGGGCACCCTCTCACTAAAAACCCAGCACCCTGCCTTCAGGATTGATAAGGCCTGCTATAGGGATGACTTATACGTTTTAAGTGTAGTGACCTATAGATATAGTTAACCTATATCTATTTCAAATTCTGTTTATTGAGTTTTAAAATGGTGCAGAAAATCAATAGATACGCAACATATGACAGATTATGTCCAGAGTTACAGAGATCACAGGGAGGTTACAGTTTGTTGACTAGGCCTGTGGCATGAAGGAACTTATTGAGAAATACAAGCACAATATGTTGCATATGATGTTTCAGCAGTCTTTCTTCCAACGTGAACCTATATCTAAAGTAAGTGGTGCAAGCACCATCTTACACAGGCTGCTGTAGCAGACCTGGAGTTCCATTTTGCATGGCCTCTCATGGGTGGCATAATACATGCTTCAGCCCATGGGAGGCCTCTGGGGTACCTATGCCCTGGGTACATGGGTACCATATACTAGGGACTTATAAGGGTACCCCAGTATCCAATCTGGAGTGTACCAAAGTACATGTGTGACAATTTAAGGGAGAAAGCAGATAGACTGGGGTCCTGGTTAGCAGGATCCCAGTCAGACTAGTCAAAAACAGTGCAACATCAAGTAAAAAGTGGGGGTAACCATAAGAAGCAGATCCTACTTTTCTACAGCATGTGCTGGGAGAGGCACAGGCAAAGCGGCATGCAGTGCAGGGGAATGCACGTTCAGTGTGGGCCGTGGAGGCCAGGCTGCAGCACGGAATAGGAATCCAGGGTTCAAAGTGTGTTGAGCTGTGGCAGACTAGCGACTTGGGATGCGGTGGCTGGGTCAAGAACCAGGGGCCCTGGTGCTGCTAGCAGGTGGAGCATGGACAGGCTACAGCTGCCAACATGATGGTGCGGGTAGGGGATGATCCGTGAGGAGATCCTGGTGGTTGTTGGTGAGGATGGGCATGGCAAGAGCGGCAGCAGGAGAATGCAGGAAGCAACAGGCAAAAAGGAGCAGGTAAGTGCACAGCACTAGGAAAAATCAGCAAAAAGGGCTACATCAGACAGAAAGAGGCAAGAAAGATGCAAGAGAAACAGAGTCTGAAAAAGGAGAAAGGAAGAAAATGAGGCAAAAAGGAGGCAGAGTGCAAAGCGAAATGGGGAGAACAATGTGCGCGAAACATCGAGTGACAGTGGCACACAGTGGGCAAGGGGGAGTGAGTGCCAAGTGGAGAGAGTGAGATAGAAGAGGATGAAAGGTGAAGAACAAAGACATAAAGTGGTAAAAAAAAAGGCAAATGTTAAAAAGCAGAAAAAAGAACTCAAAAGAACACAGGCAAAGCACAAGAAAAGAAGGAGCAGATCAGCAAGAAAGAGTGGAGAAAGGATGGAACAGGCGGGAGGCTGTGGGCCCTTGGACAAGTGCAGGAGAGTGGAAGCGAGGTCCAAAAGGGTCTGGCCGGTCCAATGGCCAAGGCCACAGGCAAGGTGGTTAGGCAGGGCCAGGTAGCACCTTCGCAATGGCTGGTCTGTGCTGCCGCCAGCCATTAAGAAAGTCCATAAGTGGGGAGGAGATCTTGGGGCAGTGGCAGAGCTGGGCAGTACAGCGGGAGAATGCAGGAAGCAGCAGGTGGGAAGGAGCAGGTGAGTGTGCAGTGTAAAAGGATGCAAAAAAGGCTACAGGAGACGGAAAGAGGCAAAAAATTAGAAAAGAAAGTGGCAAGAAAGCTTTAGTCAAGAAGAGGCAAAAAGAAAAAAGCGGCAAAAAGGAGGCAGATTGCAAAGTGAAATGGGGCGAACAATGAGAGTGAGAGAGCGAGTGAAAGCAGTTCGAAAGGATCAATATGTGCACTTTTTGGGTACGGTAGTAAGTGCTCCTGTTCTTCTCAAATTAAGAGTCCATTCTTTACTATTAAACCTTAAGTAACATTCAAAGGGGCATATTCTCAAGAACATGTGATAACCATCGCAAATGTAGCTTAACGGAACTTTGCATTTCGCAGTCCATCGTGAGAAAAGAACACCGTCTTAACATTCAATTCCCAACCCGGCGGCACCATGCGATAGCAGCATGATAACGCGCCAAATGACCACGTAAAAACCAACGCGACAAACAAAAAATGCGAAACACGAACGCCCAAAATGTTGCGATGCCACAAAGCGCGATACCAAAATCAGCGAAAACCAGCGACAGGCCTGCAATACCCACCCGTCATGCGTGAAAATGAACTATAAAAGCAAAAAAAAAAAACACCAAAACCAATCCAAACTGCGTAGCACCATGGATGCACCCGGACCGAGTGCAGAGGACAAGCCGAACTCCACAAGCCCCACGGAGGACCAGCATGGAACCCCGTGTTTGGGGAAGGGCAAGGAGAAGAGGAAGAGGAAGACGGGGTTCAGTCCGCAGGAAGACCGGATCATCGTCACGGAGGTGATAGAACACCATCAACAACTGTTCGTCACCTCCACTGCGGCACTGGCAACCCAAACGGAAATATGGCAGTCCATCGTCACCAACGTCAATACAGTCGGAGTGTCGAGGAGGCCAATGGAGGATGTCAAGAGGCGCTGGCATGAAATGCACAGCCAAACCAAGGAGAAACTCGCCGCCAACAGGAAGGCAGCAACGGCGACTGGAGGTGGGAGTACTGCTCCACAGGAGGAGCTGGATGAGCTGGAGGAAATGGTGGCCACAGTCATCAGTGTGAAGATGGTGGCAGGAGTTGGGGGCCTGGACACAGCTCGAAATAACCTGACGCAACAGGGTGAGTAACCACCAGGGACTGGGTGACGGGGGGAGATGGGCACAATGGCACACATGCACAATCATGTGTAGCACACTGCACACGCACAATGACTGGAGAGGTGTGGTGCAAGTGGAGAGGTGTGGTGCAGCGGCCAGGGCAGCTGACTTCGGAGCACAGGGTTCACGGTTCGATCCCCGGCTCCGGCGGCAGCTCAGCACCATGTGACTCTGGGCAATAGCTCACTTAATTTCCACGACGGCCCCCAGCGCCTTGAGACCCGTAAGGGTGAGTAGCTGCGCTATATAAAAACGGACTTACTTACTTACTTACAATGACTGTGGAACAGGTCCCTGATACCCTTGCAACACTGAAGCACACATACAAACACCAAGTAGGCCCCCGTCCACCATGTGCACATATGGGCCCCCTCCAAATCACCAACGACACAACCGAGCCATGCACATGTGATGAATCCAGAAAAGCAGCGGCTGTGTGAGCCACACTGACCATGCAAGTGACACTGCATGCCCGATAGCATGGCAGCAGACAAAAAACATGACATGGTGCACGAATCGACATGGAGGTGGCCCAGTGCGGATCACATCCGTAAAGGAGCAGGTCACACTCTGACATAGCCACGTGCACCCACAACCCATGCCGTCCAATACACGCAGCAGACGAACAATGCACAAGGCCACAAAATCTGTCCAAGAGCACATATGACCCAAGTCGCAAACATTTCAGCCCCCGAAAAGAACACAATTCAAAGGCACACAGCCTCAAAGGGATAAGGGTACACGAAATCAGAGCTGCAGGGGCAACTCCCCTACAATGCAGCACACACACATAGCAATCACAGAACATCAGCAATGACGGCAATGTGGTACAAAGTGCAACACCTACACCACAAGACAGAGGACACAACAGGTTCCGCTTGTGCGTAGTAACTGTACACTTACATCTGGCATTGCCTGACACTGTGTGATGATAATGTATGGGTACTACAACACATCCGTCATGTAGTCGAAAATCCCACTGTCTGTCATTAAATAGCCAAATAGCCAGCTCCACCAAAACAGTCACAATGTACATTGGCATGCAGTCTGAATGTAAACATCTGCAAAGCGTCAACATACATGGGAAACTCTGTTAACCTGCATCCCCCCTTTACATTGCAGAGGGACAATCAACACCTCCTGCAGAGCAGACCACACATCTCATCAGTGATGATGAAGAGGACAGCCTGCACATATGTCAAGACACCCTCCAACAGCTAATGGACAGCCCCCGCACTCCATCCCCAGGAGCAGGGCAGGCCAGCTGCCTCGAGGTGACCCCACCACCTGCACAGACCACACAGCAGGAAACACACACCACCACGGCTGTTGCCCAGGACCCCCACGCCGTGTGTTGGGTTGCCAGGTGGAGTTGGCTGATCAGCTGCAGGTGGGTTTCGAGCTCGTGGCAGCCAAACTCGATGCCATACGTGGGTGTCTGAGTCACATCAGGGACCACGTACAGTCCCTAACGGACACCCCCTGTCCGCACCATGCTCCACCACAATCCTTGGCTGACCTCGCTGGGGCCATTAATTGGATACAAGGACTGTCTAGTCAGACAGGCACCAGCAATGACAGCACAGAGTTGGCACAGATGCGGAGGACAATGGAGACCATGGAGCAGATGCAGGCTGGAAGTATGGCTGCCATGGCCGAACACCAGCGAGATGTAGCTGGGATCTTCCATGCCCTGCAGTTCATCATCTTGCCATTGCTGCCACTGAGCCAGTCCCAGATAAATGCAGCGGGAACTTCGACACACACATCTCTGACCCCTGATGTGTCAGTGGCACACAGTGATGCAGACCCATCACCTTCGCACCCTGATGTGTCAGTGGCACACAGTGATGCAGCCATTACACCGCCACACACACCGGACACACCGGACACAGAAGAAGTATCAGAGGAGTAAGATGTGGATGGTAATTACTGTGTGAGGAAGGAGGCAGTAGCATCCATCACCGCCATATGGCCTGTCCCTGCCTGGTTCTGCCCTATGCATCATGCCCTGGGACAACACCTTCCACTGACCCCCGGAACACTCTGCGACATTCACCCGGACCCCGACACGGACTGCCATATCTTCACTGCTTGACAATTACACAGCAATCCTGCTGCGGACTGCACTCCCCCTCTTCCAAATCACTTTTCAATCCCCAAAGGACTCTGGTTGGCCCACCACTGGGCTTCCATGTTATGTGGGTTTGGATGGCCATGTACAGCTCCCTCTCCGTCATTCACCAGAATGTGGATGAAACATTCAAAATCATACAGATGTGTCATGACTATGTTCACTCACGTATGGAAGTATGGCTGGACGTAGGGACAATGATTGCACAAGAAGGTACACCCTGGTAAATGACATCAATGGGCATGTTTATCCCCGAGACACATGGCCAATTAGATGACTGTGAAGGTGAGTACTAGCTGTGTCCCCATTGCACATTAACAACAATCTCACAACCCCCCAACGTAGGCACACGTCCATGTATTGAATAGGGCTGTGTGTAGGAATGACCAAATCGGTAGCAGACCAGAAGTGGTGTCCTACATCACATGTGACAACAGAACTTCACGTCGCATACCTACTCACACAATTCTGTGTGGACACATTCTGTTATGATTCATAACATTGCTCAACATGGTCAGAAGTTGGACACCATACTCACATTGCTGAAGACACGTAGGTGCACAGGTCGGCCAGCAACTATCCCAAAACAATGTCTGGCTCACAGAGGTGGAGCTGTCAAAAGGGACCCACCCCCATTGTACATGCGTCAGTCAGTTCCTCCCTGTGTAGGGACGATGCTCATTGTGGCACACGAGTGGTCAATCTAATCAACACTCATCACAGTTAGACACCAGTGGAGTTGCGTAGACTTTATTGGCATGTGCGTGTAAGTAAGGACAAGGCAACGGCCACAAGAGGCAGGGACATGCTTAAGACACTTACACGCAGCATGGGAACATGTCGAGGTGCAGGAAATGGGGAGGCAAAATCACCAATCATCATGGATGGCAACGGTCTCAGCCCACCTTGCCTTGCTGGGCAAGTCATGTGTTGTTTGGTGTCTGTGCAGTTCCTGTAAGGTTCGTGTAAGTAACCGGCAGAGAGAGGCTACAAAAAGTTTATTTAGCCAGAAAGTGGATGGGGAATTCCTCCTTTCGGATAAAGTGCCCTCACACACCCAGCCCGCTGGGTGTCATGCTTCATCATTGGGCATGCTCCTCGTCGGGTTGGCGGTGCAATACCCGACGGGCACCTCTGTGGGGGCTCTTTAGCGGAGATCTTTTTATCCTTGCCGTATGGTGCGTGTGTGTGAGGGGCTCTAAAGTGTAGAGGTGTAGTATGTGAAGAAGTGCATTAAAACAGGGGACGGTGGTCAGGACCACTTATTTAATAATCCTGCCTCCTACCCTGATTAAAAAGGTGTATAGCGGCTAACTACAGTGATGTTGCAGCTAGTGGCTATAATAAGGTCAACATGTTTCTTGTCTATCAGTCCCAAAACGGGATCAAGCGGAAATTCTTCAGGACCAGGGAATAAATCAAAAGAACAGTGGTACGAGATCTACACTGGTGTCTGGTATGGTGGTGTAATAACCTAGAAATTACCAGTTCACTTACACCATCGGCTGGAGGTCCGTAGGTGCTGTAGCCAATCTAGAAAAAAGAACATTTGTGAAAACAACCGGTCACTGTTCTTTTGATTTATTCCCTGGTCCTGAAGAATTGCCGCTTGATCCCGTTTTGGGACTGATAGGCAAGAAACATGTTGACCTTATTATAGCCACTAGCTGCAACATCACTGTAGTTAGCCGCTATACACCTTTTTAATCAGGGTAGGAGGCAGGATTATTAAATAAGTGGCCCTGACCACCGTCCCCTGTTTTAATGCACTTCTTCACATACTACACCTCTACACTTTAGAGCCCCTCACACACACGCACCATACGGCAAGGATAAAAAGATCTCCGCTAAAGAGCCCCTACAGAGGGTGCCCGTCGGGTATTGCACCGCCGACCCGACGAGGAGCATGCCCAATGATGAGCATGACACCCAGCGGGCTGGGTGTGTGAGGGCACTTATCCAAAAGGAGGAATTCCCCGTCCCCTTTCTGGCTAAATAAACTTTTGTAGCCTCTCTCTGCCGGTTACTTCACGAACCTTACAGGAACTGCATACTACTTCTCTTGTCTATGGTAGTTGGGCACGTATGTTGGACCTTCTGATAATCGCCCATTTCTTCCTCGTGTCTCTCTTTTTGTCAATATTGTTTGGTGTCTGCCCATTGCCCCGTGTGAGGGGGCACGACTCACAGCCCATGGAGTCTGCATAGTGCACTGCCACCGGACTGCGCCGACTGTCTGCTCTGCTGACAGTGATCAGGTGAAAGGGTCCGACAAGTTCACATGTCGTGCTACATTGCCATGTGTGTACTCTCCCCCCAGCAGTGTGTCCGAATTGGTAACGTTGCCAAATGACACTGTGCTGCTCCGACCATGGAACTGCATCACCTTGCACAGGTGTGTGTTCACACGCGTGGTTCTACGCACATGCATTCAGAGTCCAGACGAAGGCAGACATGTCCTCTGTTGTGGTGGGATATGAGAGCATTCCCCATGATGCAACAAGGTGTTGGGACCTGTGCTGTGGGTGACATTCCGATGTGGCTGCAGGAACGTAGTTACTCGTCCATGAATGCCAGCGCAGCTTCATGCGCAATGTGTTCCAATAGTACATCGTTGTCGGGTTCAAGGAACACCAGGGTGAGCCAATCCATTAACTGGTCCGGGCAGATGTGCTCAGTCCACACCGTTTCACCAATCCGCAACACCGCCCAATAGGGGAGCGCCTCGATGTGGTCACTACACACGAGGAGTTGTGCAATCTCCCATGCGCAACTGCCAGCACATACGCCAATGATCAGTGCATCCCATGCACGGCTATCCCGGTGATACTCCTGTTCGTGGGCCAACAGGGGGCACACTGTCAGGTCATAATCCAATTCAGCTACCGTTGCGTTGGATAGGCAGACCCCCATGGGCCACTCGAATGTGCATGATCGACAGTGGAACCAGGGCTGGACGCAGGTGACGTAGGCAAGACGGAAACTGATTCACAACACTGCCATTGGCAGGGATCCCAACAGATGCAGCATTCGTGCACGGTACAGTTCCACGTGACAGGGGTTGTGCATGTGCCCGGGAATGCCTGCCATTGCGTTTGTTGGTCTCGTGGCACCGGCACTCCTCAGACCGGCGGAAGTTTGGTGGACGATATGCCACAGCTCTGGGCAATGAGTCGTATGTGTGTGCAACGTTTGGACGTATGGGTAGTTTTTAACCAATGTGTCAAGGGCATCCCTTGCAGGTGTAGGTCGTGCAGGGACAAGTGTGTGTGGGGTGAGGGCACGTTGGTGTTTCATTGGCGCAGTTCGTGGTGTGGGAGTCATCGGAGGCTGGTATGGTATCTCACGCAGGGTGTGTCAGCCGCATTCAGGACCAGGGTCGGGGGTTCGGTTGGCCTTCGGCCTTGTGTGTTGAGACAAAGGAGCTTTCATTCCTGATTTTAGTCTGACTACTGCTGGCATTTCTTAATTGTGATGTGGACTTCGCGCTGACTTTGATGCCAGGCCTGTGATTTGGGGTACACAGATTTCGAGACACACGCAGCTGTTGGCATGTTTGCATGAGCCAAGGGCCCGATTGGCCTTGCGCTCCTTGTTCAGTCTCTCTCATTCTCTCTCTTTCTTTCTCTCTCTCTCACTTTCTCTCTCCCTGTCCTTTGATGAGTGCCTGACACACCTTCTTATGTTGGATATTGTCTTGCAGGCTGTGAGTCACAGTTGTCCAGGGATGCCACGCCATGACTCTGCAAAATAGATGTTTGGTGACAAATTAGAATGTGACATTTTGTTTGGTCTTTCAATGGTGTATGTATGAATCAGGATTTCAGTGCTCACATGTATGTTGATTGTTGCAATTGTGCGACATCAGGCGGGTGCTTTTGTTCATGTTTTCGTGCCGTTGATGTGCTGTGTCTTGGTCCGGGGGGGTGGGGGGTGCCCGGGGTGGGGCCCGGGGGGAGGAAGGGGTGGTCCTGGGGGTGGTGGCGGTGGGTGTTGTGGCCCTCTTGGGTGTCCGGCACGCATGTTCAGTGGCTCCATGGCATCTGTTGTTCTTCAGGTGTGGCTCTGGGCTGGGCTCTCTTTTGTGGTGCAGGCTGTCGTCCGACTTTGCACCAGGTCGGAGCAGGTGTTAGTTTCCTGCTGCTAACGCGCCTTATCGCATGTTTTGTGATCTTATCGCCGATCTGGCTGGTCGTTGAGAATGTTGAGAAGTGGTGTTGTCGCGGCTTTTTGCATGGGAACGCCTACTCTGCATCTCATTAGCGATAGTTGCGGGGGTCATCTGTGGCGATGTTTTTTGCGGCTGCTATCGCGGGTGAGCTGGTGTTATGGGCTGTTAACACCAGCTTGTGAATGGGGTGATGAATTTATCGCAACTTTGGCTGCGATAAAGTGCCGTTAACTCGGCGATAGCTCCTTGAGAATATGCCCCAAAGAGTATTGCTCAATATAGAATACGTTTCATTCAAAGAAAACAATATGGATAAAATGAATAAGTTTGATTATTTCTGAAAAACTTTTTTTTTCTGTGCATAATTTACAAGCACTCAAAGACTGTAGCACTGTGGTCATTTAAGTTCTAGAGCTAGCTAGGTGAAAATTAACGACTGCTGGCCTGATTTTGAGGAAGGTGTTAATGTTTAATCCTCATTTAGTAATTCAGTGGTACCGTAATGTCCTTCATATTGCTTTTTCCACCGGACGATTATCTACCAGATAAATTACTATACATTAGCACTGCTATGCTGCAAATTAAAGATTTCCACTTTTCACTAAATCCAAACCTCTGCCTTTACCCATATCCTCTTTACGGCATCTCTGAAAAAATGCGAGAAGAAAACCTTTCTCTACCAAGGTAATGTGACTTTAGACGAAAATAACTGAACCTACATTTCAGAAAATGTTTTCATGAAAAATAATAATTTTTCCAAATGGAAAAGTTTGTCTCCAACAGAATCTCCATCTGGCCTGTAGTAGAAGTGCAGGCTGGTCCTGTGCAAACTCGGTATCAGAAGAGGGAGAATAGTGACGAAGGATCCCTTGGATGTACCACATGATGTCTGACCTTGAAACCAGAACTGACGCCTTGGAGCAGCGAAAACGCCGTTTGGGGTTCTGATGCCGGGCTGCCATATGCTGGAGGGTGTAGTTGTATGGAGCTGGCCAATGGGGGCGTGTTCACCCGAGAGACACCGTGCGTAGAGGTGAGAGGCCTGCTGAGTGCAATTGCAGTCCAGAGAGGTGGCAGGACAGGACTCCGATGGGCAATAAACTGGCACACTGGTGAGACCTGTGGTAAATAATAAACATTATGAGTGACACTGGGCTGGTGGGAGATAGTTGACAAGCAGAACCAGACCCACCCAACACCAGGCAGAGAGGCAGTGTGGGGGGCTGAAACATTGAATGTGTAGCTGCAAAGCAGATTATGAGACTTTGAAATGTGATTGTCCACTAGAGTGGACAGACATCTGAGACATCTGCTGAGAATATTCCAACAGTACTATCATTGAAGGTGCTGGCGAAATCAAGGCCCTTTTTTATGGGATTTTGGCGTAGGGCAGAGCAGCAAGCAACCTTGCTGCTCTACCCTACGCCAAGGTGAAAGGGCAGGAATGCGTCGTATTTATGCAATACAGTGCATTCCAGTCCTTTCTCCCTGTGCTGGCCACGTTTTGGCAGCCTAGCACCAACGTAGGCACCCGTGCACCATGTTGCAAGGGTGCCTCTATTGCATGCAGGATTGTTTTTGTGCAGGAAGGGACATCTTCCTGCAGAAAATCAATTCTAAGAAGCGTTTTCCTCTTTCAATGTATGCTGCAGAATACAGCAATCATAAAAAGAGGAAAAAACGAGGTGAAAGAAACACCTCACCTCAGGAAGTGATGGAGCAAGGTTTCATAAATGAAACTTGCTTGTATTCAATCCTCCTCACAGTATTAATTTATTAAACTTGTATTGTTAATACTAACCTTTTGCATTCACGACACGAAAGAAAAGGAAGCTTGGCTATGTGTTTTACTAGTGAAAACGCTTGTTTGTAATTCAGAATGGCCGCTATGCGCGGGAAAACTCAATGCGCATGTCGCAACCATATCACATGGTGTGACGTATTTCTTTGATTGGTGGGAAATTTCTGCTTCTGCGCAGTGTGTAGTAAAATGGCTGCTTGATGTTTTCACATGCTTCAGCTTGCTCTCATGTCATTACTAAATTGTCGTTTCCTAATGCTACTAACGCGGGTTAGAATATATAATTAAATGGGACTAGAATAGAAAAAGTGGGCATACAGTGAAACATTTTATTTTGTGATTTTAATATTTTCTTCTTGCACTTTTATTAGTTCGTAAACTTGGGCCTGGGTTGGTGATCTGAAACTCGAGAGACAAATGGTTCTGCGCATGTGTCCTGTGTGCCTGCCAAATGAAGTCAATCTGGACGTCGTCCAAGGCCGCGACCCGATGACCGAAGATGATGTACTTTGCCTTTCCTGTTGTACATTGATACATTGTCTATGAAAATTGGTTTACATTTGTCATGAGACGGGTGGGAAATAAAGCGAATGTATTAAATTGAAGAGGTGGGAATTTAAAGACAATAGGCTTTACAATTTAGGCCAAATCGATATGGTGCGACAATCCACCCCCTGTCCTTGTCCAATCAGAAGTAGTGGCCCCATATTTTAGCAACATTAAGGGGAGGTACATGGGCGTAGAAGGGTATAATAGAATATAGCATTAGTTAATTAGTCAGAGCATGCGTTCACGAAGAACAGGCGTCCATGCTGCCAGAGCGCTCTTAGCTCCAGACTGCCAAGCTGATCGATTGCAGACTGAATCCCTGTCCAGAAGAGGTCCTGAGGAGGTGACGGCTGAGTCCATTAGAAGGAAGGCACGGGAGAATCGAGGAGAAGTCGAGTATCAGAGAGGGGAACGACGCAGGCGTCGTTGTAGAGAGGTCACCGGTCCTGTCCTGATCCTGGAGGAGGTCTTTGCTCTTCATCCTTCCTGGGTCTTATTCTTTCAACTCCTTGGCTAAGGGGTTTGGTTCTCGCACTTAGGTAAATATAATGCAACCTTTAGTTGCGCTGCTGTCTCTATTTTCTCCTCTTCTTTAAAACCGTCATTGATTAGCAATAATCATTTCTATGCTTAATCTTGGGTATTGCGATTAAGTACCATGTGGCTCTGTATTTTACTCTGCTAAATCTTTAGATAAACATTTTAAAACTTCCTGACTCAGTGGTTATTTCAGGATTATGTACTATAATGAATGTCACTCATTTTAAATTTCCCAATTAGCAAAGGATTCATTGGTAAGTCATTACTCTTCAATCAGGAGGTAATTGGTAGCAGGGATTTGATAGAGAGTAACAACTGATAAAACCCAGCGTAAGTATTAGCGTAGTATGAATGTATGGGCCCAAGTGAGTATCTGGTGTATGAATGTTGTTTGCTAATATCGCGCTGGATCCGTTTTCTGGTAATCAGAGGATGGTTACTCTTTGTTAATTGGGTAATGAGAATTTGTATTTGTATTTTTATGAACTAACATCCGTGTATTCAAAGTTTTGTTTTATGTGGTCCAGAATACCCCGGGGTAAAAGGAATAGCGGATGGTAAGTGGAAGCCATACTGCAGTGAGGTTATCTGTCAGGCAGAATTAGTACTGAAAAGTTAAGCAGGACTTTCAGTACTCGTTAGGGATTCTATGCGTGTGAGTAATAGCAAAAGAGTACGCTGGTGAAAATTTGACGTTATATCACCTAGAAAGGGTAACATTGGAGAAGTAACAGGTACTGCTGGAGCTTGTGTGAAGAGTAGACGGAAGTGTTTTACTCGTAGTGTATGTTTAGTAAACGGAAAGGTTGTACTAAGTGTGAGAGAAAACTATCTTTTCTATTTTAGAGAAACTGGCACGATAGCGAATGTTTTATGTTGTTACTGAAATTTAATTAAGATTTATAGAGAAAATAAGTTTGCGTAAATTTTTGTAAAGGGAGGGTCAGTTGCCGGAGAGGGAGCTGACGTCACAAAACGCCGCGCTGGGATTGGTTGAATCAGCGGGTGTGGAAAAACCCTTGTAAAGGAGGGGTCAGTAGTCAGGAGTAGTACTGACGTCACAGTTGCCGCGCTGGGATTGGTTAAACCAGCAAGGACAGGAAAGAGCAGATTGTAAAGGAGGGGTTGACAGATAAACGTCACCAAAAGGGCCGTGCAAGGATTGGCTCGGAAATAAAAGATAGCAGACATTTGATTGGTCAAAATTATAGAAGCAAAATTCTTAGTGGATAAGGATTGCATGTTAAAACGTGATCCGACTTTAACAGGAATTCGTCAGGATAGGAGATATTTAGGCTTTGCAGAATATAATTTTATACATCGGTACTTACCCAAGATGTACGGAGAAAGGAGAAAAATGTCATTTTTACAAAAGATCAAGAATTAATTTAAAAAGGACAAACCAATCAAAACTAGAGAAATAATTATTATTCCACAAGCTAAAACGCCCGCTTCATTCATGATGATGGAGAGAGGTTATCATACTTGTGTATGGATGGAGAATTGGATAGAATATACCAAAAATGATGGAATATTAGCATTTCCCGAGAATGGTACCTTCAATGGAAGAATTCTTCAAAACTTGAGATTGAGGATGAATGACTTAGAACCCAGACCTAGATTAACTCAGTACGAAGCTCTAGAGGAATGGGAAACCGAGGCATTTGAGCGTGACCGATCTAGGAGTAATAGGAGTTATCCAGGATTTTTCCCCAGATACCTACATGAGTCTAGGAATGGTCAGATGAAACAATGGAGAAGGGCAATGATTACAGAAGGATTATATCCATTGTTCTCAGCAGAGGAGAAATTAGGAAGTAAGTGCACAGAAAAGACAAAACATTTAATAAGAAATGAGGAGTCTGAAGATGAAATTATGGAGGAAATGTTAAGAAACCCCCCACCATATCAGGAAGGGACAAGTGGATGCACCCCAAGTGCACCACCAAAAACTCCATTAGTGCCACAGGTAATGCATGAATTTACCCCTAGTAGAATACTTCATGATAAAGAAAAAGAAGCTCTAGAAAAGACTAGAACAGAATTAATACAGAAAATAACCCAGATAAAAGTACACCCTGATTCGTTGACCATACCTGTAACAATTGGTCCAGTAGTTCCATTATATGGTACTCAGGGAAGCTGTCCTCCACCGATACTTGCACCTACTCCTGTGAATAATTCCAAACCTGAAGCTCCAGTTATAATTGAGGATCAATTTAGTGACTGTGAATCAACAATATCACTCATGGACTTGCCTATTCGAGGTACTGTAAATAGCACTCCCAGAAAAGATGTACCTGGATGTTCAAAGGATGTAAGTTTAATAACTTCATCGGGAGCAAAAAGTGCTACCATAGTAACACCTGAAGATCTAGAAAGATGGGTGCAAGGGTCAGTTAAACAGTGCACACCTCCGAAAATAATGGACATTCATAAATTGAAAGTCGAATTAGAAGAAATAATAGCAGGAAATGTAGGACTAGAACGCTTAAATACCTATGATGAGGAAGAATTATTGTTCCTGTGTAGGAGTATCACCAGAAATGTAAGGATATTCCATGAAAAATTATCCAATTTAGCCCTACAGATGGGAATAGAAATAGGGAGATCAAAGGTACTACAGAAACCCCATAGAGCAGAATTTTCAGACAAAGATTTAGAAAATATGAATGCCTCTGGAAGAAGATTACAAATAAGAGAATTAATGTTAGTTTTGCAAAAATGGGGAGACCTAGATAAATGGAAAACTAGGTGGGCCAAGAAAAAGGAAGAAGCACGAACAAGTAGAACAGCATCTGAATATGTGATGAAGGAAACAGGGAAAGCAGACCAAATGTATCCGATGCGAGAAGTTGCGGGAGGAGGATATGTACATGTCCCATGGAGCAGACAGGATATTTTGTCATTTACGAATGATTTTCCAAAGTTGAGAGAAAAACCAATTGAATGGTACAAGCAGGTTGACAGGTTTGTGAAGGTGTCAAAGGTATTGTTGAAGGATTTGGATGGGTTGTTTGATATAGTGGTACCTGCCGATTTGTTGACAGATTGCAAAATCACAGTGGATTGGCCAAGGGATGAATATCCTAGAGATCCGAAGACAGGTGCCCCGTCAAATGATGTGATGAAAAAGTATCAGCAAGTGATAACATACCTGAAAGGGAAAATACCCCCGAAAGAAACGGATTGGGTAAAGATAGATCGAACTACCCAAGAAGCTAATGAATCAGTACATTCCTACTATGAGCGTCTATTGCAGGTATTTAAACAGTATAGTGGATTTGAGGACATTGGAGACAAGAACATGAGTCAGTTTGTGTATCGGTTTGTTTACGGTTTAAAGCCAGAGATTTGTCAGATGATTAAACAACACATGCTGTGTTGGCAGGGAAAGCCCATTGATGAGATTTTGAAGTATGCAAAATATTGTGGAGACGATATTGAGGATAGACACAAGAAATTGCAGGAAAAAGTGATGTGGGCTCAGGTGAAAATGGCTGAGAAACAGGGCATCAATTTGGAAAATCCGAGTGAAAATCAAGGAAAAGATTCTGGAATGAATGGTGATACTGGGAGTGGTGGAAAATTTAGAGGACGAATGAGTAGAGAAGAAGCTAAAAAGAAATTTCCTTGTCATGGATGCGGAAAATTGGGGCATTGGAAGGATGAATGTAAAAAGATTCGGAATAATAATGGCCCAAATCAAAATTTAAATCCACAGACGCAGAATGACTCACAGCAGGGTGGAAATCCTCAGAGTCAGTTGCCACCTGCACCTATTCAGGGTAATGTAAGCAGAGCAAAGCATGGTACAGACATCGGATATCAAGGAGGAAGTGGTAAGAATGATTATATGACATCACAATTTCTTTTGCAGGACGATTTCTGTCAATTCAGTCCATGACGGTGCCTAGGAGAGGGAAGAAGGAGTGCATACTTGGCGCATCCTTACAGGTAGATCAGTCAGGTCCATATGTTGAAGGGAATGTGAAAGGTAATAATATTACTTTCCTTTTGGACACTGGTGCTACCCGGTCTACTGTGAGAACAGCAGACATTCCAGACCTTCCTCTCTCTGGTGAAAATATCCAAGTAGTGGGGGTAGCTAATCAGCGGATTAGAACACCTCTTACTGAACCCATGGAAGTTAAAATCGGAAATTTCAGAGAAATGCATCAATTTGTAGTGTGTGATTCTAGTCCAGTAAACTTATTAGGTAGGGATTTGTTGTGCAAGATGAATTGTACAATTTTCTGCACACCGGATGGTGTGGCAGTTCAGACACCAGATGAAGACCATGTATATAAAATTATGATTGCAAAACAAGGTACAGAAGTGGATGAAATGTTTTCGTTAATAACAAAAGATGAGTTGCCAGAAGAATTAAAAGATACAGTAAACCCCATAGTATGGGATTTCACCGGAAAGGAAGTAGGACTTAAGGCTAAAATAGATCCAGTTAAAATTACTGTAAAAGAAGGTGCAATTTTCCCAAATACCAGACAGTACAAAATGAGTGCAGAAGTAAAAGCAGGAGTCATTGAAGAAATAAATCGAATGGTAGAACAAAATATCTTAAAACAAATAATGAGTAGCCTATGTAATTCACCTATAATGGGGTTAAAGAAACCTAGTGGAAAATGTAGGATTGTTCAGGACCTGAGAAAAATAAATAAGATTGTGGAACCATGTTGTCCCATAGTGCCAAATCCTGCAGTAATTCTATACCAGATCCCTTGGAATGCAGGATGGTTCACAGTAATTGATTTGTGTCAAGCGTTCTTTTCAATACCATTACATCCAGACAGCCAGTATCTTTTTTCATTTAAATTTGAGAACAAGGTCTATGTGTGGAATCGTGTTCCTCAGGGGTACACAGAAAGTCCTTCTATTTTCAACCAGATACTGAAAAAGTGCCTTGAAAAACTAGTGATGCCAGGAAGCTCAGTCTTAGTCCAATATATCGACGACTTATTGGTGGCATCGAATACCAGAGAGGACTGTGTTGTTGATTCCATAGCATTGTTAAATCTTTTGGCAGAAGAAGGACATAAAATCTCACCTGAAAAATTGCAATTCTGTACAACACCTGTTAAATATCTGGGACACCAAATTGAGAGGGGAAAAAGAAGAGTAACAGCTGAAAGAGTAGCTTTAATAAAGAAAATGCAAATGCCTGTAACACAAAGACAAGTGAGAATGTTCCTAGGAATAGTAGGTTACTGTCGACAATGGATACCAGGATTTTCCATGTTGGCTAAGCCCTTAATTAACATGATAAAAAAGAAAGCAAAGGACCCTGTCGAGTGGGAGGACGAAAGTGTAGAAGCCTTTGTAAAATTGAGAAATGCCCTATGTTCAGCACCTGCCTTAGGCATGCCTGATTATAAAAGAGAATTTGCATTGTTCTGTCATGAGAGAGAAAATTGTGCACTTTCTGTCTTAACTCAGAGACATGGATTAGAAAGACGTCCTATAGCATATTTTTCTGCTACATTGGACCCAGTAGCAGCCGCGTTGCCAGGATGCTTAAAAGCAGTGGTGGCTACTTGTTTGAGCATTGAACAGAGTGAGTCAATTGTGATGGGACACCCTGTAAAAGTGTATGTTCCACATGCAGTTGTCATTCTGTTGACAAGAACCCGAACTCAGCATCTTACTCCTAGTCGGCTGACTAAATATGAAAGAATAATAATGGGTGCTGAAAATGTGAACATGGTAAGGTGTACTATAATAAATCCAGCAACCTTACTACCAGACCCATATCATGAGAGAATCAAAGATGATGAAGACGATGAACATGATTGTATACAAATTACAGAATTATGCACAAAACCACGCCCAGATATAGAGGAACAGCCTCTTAAAAAGCCAGACAGGGAGCTATTTGTTGATGGTTCATGTCAAAGACATGAAGATGGTAAACTAACTGCTGCCTATGCGGTATGTGAATTAACTGGAATAGTTGAAGCATCTTATTTACCAGGAGTCAAATCTGCACAAGTAGCTGAATTGATTGCGTTGATAAAAGCATGCAAAATTGGGAGGAATCAGAGAGTAACCATATTTACAGATAGCCAATATGGTTACGGGGTCGTGCATGATTTTGGCCAACTATGGATGCAGAGGGATTTCATGACTTCTTCAGGATCCCCCATTAAAAATTGACAATTTGTAAGGGAATTGCTAGAAGCAATACAATCACCAAAAGAATTGGCTGTGGTGAAATGTGCCGCACACCAGTCAGGAGATGACTGGGTGGTAGTCGGCAACAGATATGCAGATCTGGTGGCTCAACATTGTGCCAAAACCAGAATGTCAGTTATTAAGAGGGTGGAAAGAATGGGAATCAGCTGCCAACTTATGCTGTATATGCCACCTGAAACTTGGAATGACGTCAAGAAATTGCAAGATGAGGTTGATGAAAGTGAGAAGAATTTGTGGATCAAAGTGGGTTGTTCCCAAAGAGGAGATGATGAAGTGTGGATCAGTGCTGATGGCAGACCAGTCATGCCAGACTGTTTACTCTCACAAATGGCTAGAATGCATCATGGAGACACACACATAGGGAGAGATGCAATGATTAGGCTGTTCAGACAAGATTGGTACAATCCCAAATTCAGGGCTGTTGCAGAGTCTTTGCCAGAGATGTCTAACTTGCTAGATGCATAATCCGGGGAGGAAGACAGTAATTGGATTTGGAAAAATTGGAAAGGCAGAGGGTCCATTTATGAGACTTCAGTTTGATTTCATACAGTTACCACCATGTAGAGGGCTGAAATATGTACTAGTAATAGTGTGTCTGTTTTCAAAGTGGGTGGAGGCTTACCCTACTAGGAGAAATGACAGCATTACAGTTGCAAAACTGTTGCTACGAGAGCTCATTCCTAGGTTTGGTTTTCCAGTAACTTTGGAATCAGATAGAGGAAAACATTTTAACAGCGAAGTGATTCAAATAATCTGTGAAGCATTTCAAATAAAACAGAAACTGCACTGTGCATATCGTCCAGAAGCTTCTGGAGTGGTTGAACAATTGAATGGCACTATAAAGTCAAGACTGGGAAAAATGTGTGCATCAACATCATTAGAGTGGCCAGATGCATTACCACTCGTTTTAATGGGACTCAGAAGTATACCTGACAGGATTGAGCCCACATGAAATAATGATGGGAAGAGCAATGAGACAAACACATGTTCCCACAAACAAACTGGTGAATATATCTGATGATATGGTTCTGGACTATTGCAAAGGATTGGCTGACCTACTGCGTTCTGTCTCTCATCAGGTTGGAGAAGACGCAGTTTCCAGGCAGCCCGAGCAAGAACATGATCTGAATCTTGGTGACTGGGTGGTAGTGAAGAATCACACCAGAGAAACGTGTCTATCACCTAGATGGGGCAGACCGTGTCAAGTCATACTTGAGTGAAGTGTGCCGGATTTCCTAATTGGATTCATGTAAGTCACACCAAGAGAGTACCAGATCCCGAGGAAGAGAATCCTCAGACAACGCCAATCACTGAAGAAGCTGAAGGTTGCCCAGCTGAAGGATCTCAGGTTCGAGATTCCGGAGAAGCTGAAGAAGAACAACCGAGCACAAGTCAGGATTGGATACCGGTGGTAGAGGTTCCTGAAATATATCACAGAACAAGAAGTCAAGCGAAATTGGAAGAAATTGAAGAAGATCAGATAGGTGAAGAAGAAGCAGTTCAGGACAAGCAGAAAAGACACTAAGAAATCCTGAACAAGGTCAGATAGGGAAAGGAAACTGGACTCAAAACAGTGAAGACCTAATAGACTTTGAACAGGGACAGACAGGTCTAGAAGAATCCGGTCAGGCTGCAGAAGTTCACAGTGCAATAAGCCCTGATCAGAACAAGTTAGATCAAGAAGAGTGCACAGAAGAAGAAAAGCTTGAAAAACATGAACTTGAAGAAATAAATAAAGAACAAGGTCAGTTATTGGAAACTCACAGCGGAGCTGTTACAGAGAAACCAATCAGACCTGAAAAGGAGCAAACAAGAAACACAGTAATTGAAGAACATGAAACAGTGCTAAGCAGTGAAATTAACGAGATCTCTAAAGACGAAAACAAAGAAACAGTGCCAACAAAGAAAACAAGAAAAGGAGATCATTGGCCGAGTGTCATTAAAAGAGTAAAGTACCACATAACAACCAGAAGTGAAGATCCAGATCAAGTACCTGAAGTATCAAGTCAAACCGATCAAGAGAAAAAGACAGAGAAAAGAAGAAGTAAAAGACTGAAACTTGTGAATAACAAATTTAAGGGTCCTGACTGGACTTATATCATTCTTGAAGATTTTGAAAGCTCAGAGTCAAGTGACAGTGGTGGCGAAGGAACAAGTGCAGAATTGACGTACGAAGAAGAAACAAGACCACCCTGACTAAGCAAAAGAATAAGCTAAAGAAAAGAAGAAAAGATAAGAAGAGCAATCTTCCTTGTCGAAAAATGCCTGACGATAGAGTTGCTGGGAGACCAAAACAGAAATGTTGTAGAAGATGCTGTGCATTATGCATATGTAGTCTAGTGATGGTGCTTATAGTATGGTTAGTCCTGATTGTAGCAGTTCCTTACCTTATGATAATAGATAAAAAGATGAATAATGAAACTAAGAAGAGGACAGCAAACATGAAGGGCAATAGAGTAGAACTAATGGCAGAAAGTGAACCAGAAATTCATCATGAAGTAGCTGACAACGACACTAGTTTTAACGTTTTCACAAAGTTATTGTTTCAATATGTAGAGACAATGGAAGTTAGTAATTGTTATGTCTATATGAAGTTACCTGAATCAGTAGCAGAAGGATTAACATATCATCACTTACCACTGACATATGGCATATCATGTAGTGTTTTGTCTAGTTTATTTTATAGAACAGGGAGACTTCAGTATTTTTATTCAAACCTAGATGTGATATTTTCAGAGGTTCCGATTCGCAAGAGTATGAACCCAGTGCTTAGTAGTCAAGACGCACAGTTTATGGGAGAATTTTTCTTAACAATGAAATCAATAGACATAACACATGCACATAGACACAATCTAACATGTTCTTTACTTGAAGAAGAAAAGATATTTTTGAATTTAGTAGAAGATAGAAGACAAGATTTTCAAAAGAAAGCTTCTGAGCATAAGGCTCATTTACCACCTTGGGCTGAGAAAGAAGGGAGTTACACACCTGGCAAGGCTCAAGCTGCTATGGCTCTGGATTTTGTAAAGACAGGAAAAATTTGTCTTCATAGGTTAAAGACTGATTATAACAATGTTTTCATCGGTACCAGTGAATGTGAACACAATTTTTTAATTCTTGGAGGTTGGGGACTCAAAGGAGGAACAGATTCAGTTTTTCCTGGAATCTATTATGTGTGTGGGAATAAGGCTTACTTTAGGCTGCCTGCATGGTGGTATGGAAGTTGTTATTTTGGAATAGTATTTCCAAAGATATACCACGTAAAAAGAAACACTGAGAGCAATGAAAACAATAGCGAATTAATACGTAGTAAAAGAGCTAGTTTTTCAGACATTGTAGGTGATATATTTGGTGCATTGATACCTTCAGTGGGAATAATTCTGAACTCAAGGAAAATATGTAAATTGTCAACAGTGGTTGATCGTTTATCAACGGATACTGCTGGAGGTTTTCTAATGATTAATACGGAAATGGTTGCGATTAGATCTATGGTGATGCAAAATCGACTTGCTCTTGATATTATATTGGCAAAAGAGGGCGGAGTCTGTAAATTATTGAAGACGAAACATTGTTGCACTTATATTCCTGATAAGAGTGCAGAAATTGGAACGTACATACAGAATATAACTAAACTTGAGAAAGAACTTAAACCACTGGAAGTTGATAGTGTATGGGAAAGATTGACAAATAGTATATCGTCAATTGGAACCTGGTTTGCTAATGTAGGAAAAGGACTTATAGGTCAAATATTAGTACCCTTAGCAGGGATAGCAATAATAATATTGGTAGTAACAATATGGTGTAAATGCTGTAAAAAGAATGGAACGTATAAGGTGACAGGAAGAGGAAAGAAACGAAAGGTAGATGAAATCGAACTTGAAGAGTGGAGGAGTGAATTATACAAGAAATTAAAAGGAGATTGTAAAAATGGAAAGTGTAAAGATGAGAATGAAGTAATTTGCTAGAAGTTGGCATCTGATTGAGGGTAGTGTTTTGATGGCTCAGAAACGCCATCAAAGAGGGGATTGATGGAGCAAGGTTTCATAAATGAAACTTGCTTGTATTCAATTCTCCTCACAGTATTAATTTATTAAACTTGTATTGTTAATACTAACCTTTTGCATTCACGACACGAACGAAAAGGAAGCTTGCCTATGTGTCTTACTAATGAATAACGCTTGTTTGTAATTCAAAATGGCCGCTATGCGCGGGAACACTCAATGCGCATGTTGCATCCATATCACATGGTGTGACGTCTTTCTTTGCTTGGTGGGAAATTTCTGCTCATGCGCAGTGTGTAGTAAAATGGCTGCTTGATGTTTTCACATGCTTCAGCTTGCTCTCATGTCATTACTAAATTGTCGTTTCCTAATGCTACTAACGCGGGTTAGAATATATAATTAAATGGGAATAGAATAGAAAAAGTGGGCATACAGTGAAACATTTTATTTTGTGATTTTAATATTTTCTTCTTGCACTTTTATTAGTTCGTAAACTTGGGCCTGGGTTGGTGATCTGAAACTCGAGAGACAAATGGTTCTGCGCATGTGTCCTGTGTGCCTGCCAAATGAAGTCAATCTGGACGTCGTCCATGGCCGCGACCCGATGACCGAAGATGATGTACTTTGCCTTTCCTGTTGTACATTGATACATTGTCTATGAAAATTGGTTTACATTTGTCATGAGACGGGTGGGAAATAAAGCGAATGTATTAAATTGAAGGGGTGGGAATTTAAAGACAATAGGCTTTACAATTTAGGCCAAATCGATATGGTGCAACAATCCACCCCCTGTCCTTGTCCAATCAGAAGTAATGGCCCCATATTTTAGCAACATTAAGGGGAGGTACATGGGCGTAGAAGGGTATAATAGAATATAGCATTAGTTAATTAGTCAGAGCATGCGTTCACGAAGAACAGGCGTCCATGCTGCCAGAGCGCTCTTAGCTCCAGACTGCCAAGCTGATCGATTGCAGACTGAATCCCTGTCCAGAAGAGGTCCTGAGGAGGTGACGGCTGAGTCCATTAGAAGGAAGGCACGGGAGAATCGAGGAGAAGTCGAGTATCAGAGAGGGAACGACGCAGGCGTCGTTGTAGAGAGGTCACCGGTCCTGTCCTGATCCTGGAGGAGGTCTTTGCTCTTCATCCTTCCTGGGTCTTATTCTTTCAACTCCTTGGCTAAGGGGTTTGGTTCTCGCACTTAGGTAAATATAATGCAACCTTTAGTTGCGCTGCTGTCTCTATTTTCTCCTCTTCTTTAAAACCGTCATTGATTAGCAATAATCATTTCTATGCTTAATCTTGGGTATTGCGATTAAGTACCATGTGGCTCTGTATTTTACTCTGCTAAATCTTTAGATAAACATTTTAAAACTTCCTGACTCAGTGGTTATTTCAGGTTTATGTACTATAATGAATGTCACTCATTTTAATTTCCCAATTAGCAAAGGATTCATTGGTAAGTCATTACTCTTCAATCAGGAGGTAATTGGTAGCAGGGATTTGATAGAGAGTAACAACTGATAAAACCCAGCGTAAGTATTAGCGTAGTATGAATGTATGGGCCCAAGTGAGTATCTGGAGTATGAATGTTGTTTGCTAATATCGCGCTGGATCAGAAGCGTACGGATTTGGCGCTTCCCTAGGTTTATCTGCTTTTGTAAACTGGGGCAGCGTTAAAATCCATGAATGTTGTGTGGGAAAACTCACCACAATGCCCATGGAATGCCTATTGGTTGCAGAGTAAGACGATGCAGTGATTTGAGCTGCATAGCCTTGCTCAAGATTTATGATGCCACTCAAAGCCACACAGGGTGGCTTTGCATGGCTTCATAAATTGGATTGAGAGCCTTGAATTCCTAATTTTGACCAGTCACCGGTCAGCCCCATATTATGTTGTGGTTCATAATGGAACTGGTCTTTAATGATTAGCCTTCAGTTTGTTTCCCCGTGGACAACTGGCTGTGTACTCAGCACCGTCTGCAGGTTTTCATTCATATTAAGTGCATGTTTCTATCCTACAGGGCGGGATTTTTTAAGACATGAACGTGTCAACTTATTATTGAATGTTGCAATTAAGTATTAAGTGCTCACACACACAGGTACCACATTAATTTTGTTTTGAAGTGCTGGCAGAAACATATTTGGATGATAAGAATTGGATGTTTGCCTCACCACAGAGAGGTTGACATAAGTCTATACAGAACAACTCATTAAGAATAGATTGTACCTCCTTTGCGCATATTGATCTAAAGGCCCCCCCATTCTTTTGTTACTTGCTTGATAAGATCCTCATTGATTGAATTATTTTTATTGTTATATCACACTTCCCGGTGTGTAAGGCAGCCTTGAGGCTTGAGAGTGAGTAGAACATATACCTTACGGTTAAGATTACGCCTCATTTCTCTAACACTAGTGTGTAAATTGGTGGTGGTTACCGGATTCACTCCTTTCACCCAGGTCTACACTCTGAATTATGGTAGTAGACTTTCACCCTGTTGTTATTTTCTTTGAATTTATAACCTTGTGTTGTGTTTTCTTTAATTTAGTACGAAGGTGGACCCCCTGATAGAGACACTGTGGGCCATTTTCTTTATCATCTGGCTAACTTCTGTAAGGCCGGTATGAAGGATTTTATAACTGTTATTGCAGCGAATGATCTTTAACCCCTTTTGGGGTATGTATAGAGCAGAAACATGTTGACCTCATAGGGAGTATTCTTTCCATACTCCCTGTCATTCTTCTCTTTTTAATCCTGTCCACTGGGTGCATCAGAATAAAATTGCTTTTTAGCCCACCAGGAAACAGTTTTACTTACACAACCCCTGCTCTTTTTTGTTGAAATGAGATAGCACTCTGCACCTCACTCAAAATGTTTTTAACACCTAATCTAAAACACCTCAGTTCCTCTCCATTGGTGAGTTGTAGCCCATACCAGGCACCTTGGGGTCCAGGTGTGAGGAGGGAACCCTTTGATGAAGCATGTCACCTTTGGGTGAGTGAGGGTTCTCGTCCTAAGAAAAGAATTCTCCAATGGACAGCGATCACTAGAGTTTTTCTTTCCCTAGTGTGTACCAGACATACTTCTGTGTGTATTCTACTTAGTCATGTAGCAGTACATTTTTGCTTGTGTTTCTTTCTCCCATTAGACCACCTGTGTGAATTGAGAAGGAGACAACCCACACTACTCCATACACGAGAACACACAGTACACTGCCTTCTGTAGTGAAAAAGCAATATAACTAGAGGCCTATAAAGAGTGGCATCCATAGGACGATCCACAGACCCATTTGTTGTCCTCTTTGGTATTGCCAGATATTGCACCACTCCACTAACTAATATTGTTTCCTTAAGACTGATATCTCATGCCACGTTGCAGCGCTAAGTAATCTAGGTCACAGTGTCATATCCAATTCCAGTAGTGTGCTGCATATATACGAGTAGGGAACATGGCGGCTGTGACGTAAACGGTCGCGGACCACCGGAGAGACGCGGGGAGCGAGTGAGTAGGCGTGCGGCTTCCCCCCCTCCCGCCGCCGCTCCTAACATGTATGACAGATATTTGAAAATATCTTACCGCCGAATCATGAATTGCAGCCAATACGGAGTTTGATGCAGCTCCGACCAGAGAACGGCGAAGGTCCGCGGAGCCACCAGGAGACAGGGAGAGTGGCTCTGGCGTGGGAGAGGGCTGCAGAGCAGCTGCGCCGCTCACGGGCGGCGCGTGCCCTCTCACAGCTGCAGAGGCAGCACCCAAGTTGTCTGGAGCACGAAGGAGGTGGAAAAGGTCATACAATGGATGGTAGCTCCGTTGCAGTCTCTCAGCATGTGAATAAAGGCCAGTGGAGTAGAAAAGGAGGTCAAGGAGGCTCGCAAGTGCAGCAGAGTGTTCCTATGGCGAAGAGCACACCGTCCTTGGAGAACGTGGGTGTTATTCCAGACAAGATTTCCAGGTACACCTTGCGCACCCGGGCAGTCGGGAAATTGGCTGGGGTAAGTTTGGATTTACAATTACCCTTAGCCTCAGAGGCCCCCTGTGATACAGGTGTCAATAAAGCAGGTGGTTCAGCCCCAACGAAACCGGTGGGTGTAGGGAAGTCAGCGAGGCAATTGGGGAAGAGCCCACGTGGAAGGGGGGAAAAAAATCACCCCCCAGGTTAGGGTTACCCCCCTCCCTCAAAACATTCTACAAGGTGTTGACCCATATAACAACATCAGGGACAGAGGGTGGGAAACTAGCAACTATGTCCCAAAGGGAGTTAGAAACGGGGGGGGGAGTAACTCTGTCTCAGCAGAGAGCTTTACAGCTTGGGAGGTCAGGAGGGGTGTTGAGGAGACCAGTGGATGCAGAGCTGTGGCCGGGTAGGGCATTCCAGATACCAACACAGAATAGGTTCAGTGCTCTGGAAGTAAGAGATGAGGAAGACAGTGAGAGAAGGTCGAGGTATGAAGACCATCCGGAAGCAGAGAGAGGGGGACTGAATCTGCACCCTGATACCCCGTTGGCCTCCATTCTTCTGGACTTAAAAAAGGAAATCAGAAGCAGATTTAAGACGGAACCCAACCAAGCAATTATACAATCCTCCTGCATGGCTCTGGCACAGAAACTGGACTATGTTGCGGTGCGGACAGGCGCATTGGAGGAAGAAGTAGGGCTGATGTGGAAGGACATTGATAAAAATACTGATGGGCTGTGACCGCTGGTTAAGGAAAACTGAGGGCTCAGGGAAGATCTGGAAAGAATTGAGAATCACTCCAGGAGGAACAATTTGAGAGCCTTAAACATTCCGGAACCTGAAGAAGGGACCAACATTAAGGCTTTTATAATCAAATTGTAAAAGGAGACCGTCTTGAAAGGCAGGCCAGATCTCAATTTGGACTATGAGATACAACAAGTTCATCGGGATCCGTTCAAACTAAACACGGAGAGGCAGATGCAGAGGAAAATTCTTGTAAACTTTCTTTCGTACACGGTCAAAGAAACAATTTTGACAGCTGCTTTATGGAATGGACCATATATAGCCCAAAATTTCACTTTTTCTATCAGGTCGGATGTGTGTCGTGCAACAGATCAGAAACAGTGGGAGCTGGGCAAAAGGATGAAGGAGGTAAATAAACTTGGAGCCAGAGCCCAACTGAAATTCCCAGCGATGCTTCGTGTCATGTGGGACAATAAGATGCGTAATTTTCGGACAGTTGAAGAAGCAGATAGCTTAATCGACACTATAAAAAAGGGTGGAGTATCTTGAGGGGTACATTCCCTGAGTGAAGGAATGAAGATTAAGGTTATAGGTTAAGGAATATACAAGAAACATAGGGATGTTGAATGAGCGGTGGGGTGGTGAGGGGGGAAGGGGAAGCACTGTTATTGTTATAGCTTAGGGAGAGTTCCCCGCCTCTCCGGTGGTCCCATAGGCATGTATATGCCTGAAAGTCAAGGGAGGGTTCCCATGGGAGGGAGAGGGTGGACAGAGGTGGGGGGTAGGGCACAGGGTGGGGAGCAGTGAGAGAAAATTAAAAAAAAGAAGTCCTCAGTATTTGCATTAATATCTTCTTGGTCTTGGGCCATTACTGGAAAAAATCACTATAGACACCCAGGGGATATAGAACAGGCTCAACTCAAAGTAAATGGGAGGAGATGACAACAAGATACAAGTTCTGACTTGGAACGTAAATGGCCTTAGATCAAAACACAGACAGAGCTTGGTGATGAAATATCTAGATGACTCTAAAGCCCAGGTAGTCATCCTACAAGAAACTCATCTAACTGCTAGCGAAATTAGAGGGCTCTACACAAAATTAAGATGGGTAGAGAGTTACGCCGCCTCTGATCAAGTAGAATACTGTAAAGGGGTGGCAGTACTGATCAGGAGGGGAAGCAGCGTTTACAACGCTGCCATTACATTGTGTTCCTTTACAACACGGTTGTTACAAGGACCGCGTTGTTAGAACGCGATGCCTTTACAACGCAAGTCATTAGATCGACTTGCTGTAGGGGGCGCTCTAACCTAAGGAATAGTATAATTTATTATTCCAACATCTTCCCTACAGTTGCGCAGGCTGGAGTTGGAATAGTAAATTATACTATTCCTAAGTCCAGCGCGCCCCCTACAGCAAGTCAATCTAATGACTTGCGTTGTAAAGGTATCGTGTTCTAACGACGCGGTCGTTGTAACGACCGCGTTGTAAAGGAACGCGATGTAATAGCATGCGATGTAACATGCTATATTCATCAGGAGGGGATCAGGAGTCGAGCTGATTTCTTCTAAAACAGACAGCTCTGGGAGGTGGGTTTTAGCGACTCTCAGGTGCTCCGGTACTGAGTTTGTCTGTGTGGCGTTTTATGGCCCCAATGTGGATGACCCCCAGTATATTGTAGATCTGGAGGGTCAACCACCCTCATAATTATCGAGGGCGATTTCAACACCCTATTAGGTCCAACGTTAGATAGATCTACTAGCAGGAGGGAAGGTCAAGCTCAAGCACCAAGGACAAGGCAGGCTTTGAAACACATGCTATTTGAAATGGGCCTAGTCGACTCATGGAGATACCTAAGGGGGCAAAAGCGGGGATATACCTTTCACAGCAAAAAATATAACCATTTTTCAAGGCTGTATTCCCTGTTAGTAGATAGAGTTTGGGCTGGGAGATTAAAAGAGGTCAATCTACTGCCAGGGCATATTTCAGATCATTCTGCGGTTTGAGTAACGTTAACAGGGGTAAGAGCAAGCCATAGCGCGAGATGGACATTGAAAAGGTCCATCTTATTAGATCCAGATGTGTCCACCCTCCAGTTCTTCCTGGATAATATCCAATCGGCCCCAATTGGAGTAATCTGGGATACCTTTAAGGAATACGCACGAGGCATTCTACAAAGCCAGGCCGCCCATAAGAACTAGCTCGATAGAGCCTAATTGAGAAGCTTGGAGGAAAAAGTGGGGATTTTAGAGGTCAAATTACAGCAAATGACAGGGTCTACTCAGGATATAGAGAATATGACGAAACAGCTGGAGGAAGCAAGATTAAATTATAAAATCAATTTAGAGGCAAAGTGCCGTGAGAGGTGGGCAGTGGGAAGCATGTAACAATTTGAATATGGAGAAAAGGCTGGAGCGTTGTTAGCATGGAAGTCAAGGGCTGAGAGGTCACGAAACTTTATCGGGGAATTGATCATCAACCCCCAGGGCGATATTTCGAATAAGGATGAGGAGATGCAGGATAGCCTGGTCTCACTTTTCTCTGAATTATATACGGAGGAAGTGCGGTCAGATGATTGGAGCTTAAAACTGTGGTTAGATAATTTAGGACTCCCAGCGCTCACAATGGAGGGTAGGAAGGTAATGTACGCCCTAATTACCGAGGAAGAAATACGAGAGCAGTTGCTGTATCTAAAGAATGGTAAGGCAGCGGGCCCAGACTCACTGCCGGTTGAGGTGTATAAATTAATCACTTACGAAATAGTTTCGGAAATGAAGATGTTGTTCAATTTAGTCTACAAGAGGGAAGAGCAGATCCCAAGTTCATGGAGGGAGGCCACAATAGCATTGATCCTAAAACCCGCAAAGGATCCGAGGAGAGCCGACTCATATCGGCCAATTTCCCTGTTAAATGTAGATTATAAAATCTATACTGGCATTTTGGTAAGGAGAATGGCAAAGGTAGCCCTACAATTGATACATACAGATCAGAAGGGGTTTGTCCCGAAAAGACAAATTCAAGAACTAACACTATCACTGATCGGGACTATAGATCTAGCAATTGGGCGCTCGATTCCCTTGGCGGTGATAACCATCGACGCCGCCAAGGCATTCGATCGTGTTAGTTGGGCATTCCTCTGGGCAGTTTTGGAATCAATGGGCTTTGGTACAGACTATATCATGGCACTTAAAAAATTATATGAACGCCCTACGGCTAAAATTCTTTTAAATGGCTCCCTGACAAAGAGCTTTAATAGCTACAAAGATACGAGGCAGGATTGCCCCCTGTCTCCCCTCTTGTTTGACATTTATATCGAACCTCTGGCGCATCTTTTAAGGAAAGATGATCAGATAATTCCTATCCACTCACTCCCCTCTCGTAGTAAAATAGCATTATATGCGGATGACTTAATAATTTACACCTCCGATCCGGCCCGAACCCTATTAAGGGTAGAGCAGCTGACGAAAGAATTCGGGGAGTTATACTGATATTTAGTGAATATTTCCAAGACAGAGGTGATGTGTTGGAATCTGGAAGGAAGGAGAGGTAGAGGGTGTGCAAATTTAAAATATCTAGGGATTATTATAGTCAACCAAATTGACGAGATTCCATTGCAAAACCTAAAGAGGGTGGCCAAAGTGGTTGACCGGTCATTATCCAGGTGGAAGAACCTTCCATTAACCATCTATGGGAGGGTTAATTTAGTAAAATGTCGATCCTCCTGAAGCTGACATATTTATTTAATTGCATTCCACTTAAATTCCCTAAGGAAACAATTAACAAAATACAGGCGCTAATGACTAGCTTTATTTGGGCTTCCCAAAGAGTACGGCTCGCCTGGAAAAAGCTAAGGCGTCGTCTTTAAAAGGGCGGTTTGGCTCTGCCTGATCTTAACCTCTACTGTATGGCATTTCAATTTAAAAACCTCCGTATGCTCATTGGGGAGCCGGATTCTTCCACTTGGGGAATTTTATTAGGGGAAATGACCAATGAGTTCGCACCAGCAGCCTTTTTATAAATTCAGAGCTCAAAAGTACTTCAGAAAAGTAAGATTAAAGGTACTAAAAGCAGCATTAAAGCTTTGGAGTGCAGTAAGGAAGATGTTAAATATCGGGTATTACTCGGAATTCGCACCGATCTGGGATTCCCCAGGGACACCGGAATGTCTGAAGGATGGATTGAGTCTTCCTTTGAAGCAAGCAGGGGTGGCCAAGTGAGGTGACCTGATAACAGCAGATGGATTACTGCCTTGGGAGGTGCTGAGTGCGAAAACTGGTAATAGACTGTCTAGATTTATATATGTTCAGCTCATGTCATGGTTCTCAACAGCCTCCCAGGAGACAGGCGGGGTATGGGACTTTGAGGTCCTCCTTCAGGATGTCAGTCTAAAAAGTAAAGAAGTCTCAAAGTGGTATGGGCAATTCCTAGAGGCGGAGGAAAAGAAACTGGAGATTCCTCATGCGATCTGGTGGGACACATTCCAGGAAGAGAATCTACAACTGCTTTGGACGGACTCATTAAAATTATTATATTCAATAGTTACACCTGCAAATTTCAAAAGACATCATTTTATTGTAATAAACAGGCTGTATTGGACTCCCCAAAAAGTCGCTAAGCTCGTGTTACAGCCAGTACCCAGATGTAACAGATGCAATCTTCTAAAAGCTAATGATGTACACATCTTTTTCACATGCCCTGCAATAAGAGAATATTGGAAGGTTGTAGAAACCACTATAGGGGGAATTCTAGGGGTACCCATAACCTTGACAGCGGCCTTAGTACTCCTTTTTTCTGTTTGCATCTCTTATGTAACTCATGTAATCCAAAGTCCTTATGTAACGCAACTGGTTCTTTTGTAAAGCGCACTGAGACCTTCGGGTAATGTTCGCGCTATATGAAATCGCATTAATTAATAAATAAATAGGGGTGGATAATAATACACATAATGCTTTGAACAGCAAGCAAAGGGACCTGATATTCTACTTATTGCTTTTGGCCAGACGCGAGATATGCAAATATTGGATAGACCCTGTGCCCCCACAGCCCACCGGGTGGTTAAAAGCGGTTAAGTGGACAAGTAAAATGGATACCGAATGCAACCCACGAAAGTCGTGGGAAATAAGGGAGGACCTTATAAAGTGGGCAAGTTAGCACTGTGGTACTAAGTAGGGCTGTGTTGGAATATAACAAATCTGTCCATAGTCCTATGATTACACCAGATCATGGTAGCTTGGGAGGTTATTCCTCCCTGGATGGGACCAGAGCTTTGGAGGCTCGGGAGAATTAATGCAACGGACCATGAGCCGAATCAAGGGTGTCAGAAACGGTCCAAGACTTGCAGAATGTCATGGTGATATGAGGACTAAAAAATTTTTTTTTTTAAAGTAGAGTGCTGCATAAATGCTGCTGAAATACGGTGAAAGTCAAGTCATAGTAATGGTACAGCAACCTAAAATAGATAAATACACCAAATCTGCACCAGCTGGGGAAGACATGTTACAAATAAAGATGGAGAACGTCAGGAAGAGGGTGAAGGTTCCATGCAAATCACTTATACTGAGACCATACTACAGAAAGGTTAAGACTGGTGGTGGAAACCAGAGAGATGGGGTCTTACGTAATAATCCTGCAACCGTATTTAATCCTACTGAAAGAATCACAGAAGTATAGGGCAGGATTTTGGAACTGAAAGATATGGAAAAAATCTGAAGTTGGAAATCATCAGACTACCCATCACACCTAAAAGACTTCTAGATGGAGTGGAAGATGCAGAAGGAAGGGCCCGCCTCAATCATCTATGATTAGAGAGCTTCCAGAAGGTACAGAGGGTTCCAGACCTGATTCTTTCCTCTCCAAATGGCTTAAGTCTTGGATCTCTGAATCTGAGCTGTCTGCAGATTTTGAGTAGAACAAGCTCATAGACTGCTCATATACCCCACCCACAATGCTCCTCCAAAATTTCGTCTATCCTGCATTTTTCACCATAGAGACACTTTCCTGCAAATGGCATGAAAACATGGCCTGCTTGTGCACGGATGGTCCCCTTCGGCATGGCTCATCCATTATCCTTTTCTTCAGATTATATGAAAATAGTGCAACAACAGAGGAAGTTTATTGAAGTGGTCAAACTGAAAATAAGAGCTATGCACCTGGAATATCTTCTCTTTTATCCTGCCAAAGTGAAGGTAATTTCTTCTTTGACACCTCGGAGAGCACCCAGGTCTGGGCTGCAGACGATAAGGTGTTAGACAGAGGCAGAAACACTGAAGTTTGAGCAGTGATTTGCCCAACCCGAAAAGGACCTAGTCTAGAGCACGAAAAAGACAACATAGAAAATGCAACAGGTCTGGAGTTGGCAAAAAAAGAATCAGACTCACACGTGAACTCTGATTTTGGCATGTCAAACTGAAAAGTGGGAACAGAAGCAAACTCCTCCTGTGACCTACAATGTACAGCTTCAGAACATTTTCAACTGAAGACTATTGTATGCACCTTAACAGGTTTTCTGGCCATTTCCGTCTACCAGCAGACTGATATTAATTTATTAGATCCTTGCTGCTTATAAGGTCGGCTGAGGAAAAGAAGTTGGATGATGTTTGCACCCCCTTCTTAAAACTGGCTGGGGCTGTTCCTTAAAAACACTGCAGGGAGCTGGACTTATGATACTGCAGTAAGTGATACTTGACCACCAAGGGTATCTCAGATTGTGAAAAGGAGCTAAAGGAGATGATCAGATTACTCTAGTAAGTACCCTCCTCTCTTCTTCTTTTACTTTTCATTTTGGAATTATATTGTTATTGTTTTTTGGTTCAGTTAGGGAAGGGCGTTTCAGTAGCATGGTTCTTGTTGGTGATCCAGCTGACACCACGAATCCTACACAATCATCCCACAGCAGATGCTTCAAGTTTTGGAAGTATAGGGTGAGGGGTGGGGAAACATTATGGGTGGGGGTTATTAACATCATTGTAGTCATTTAGATATGACACTGCATGTCAGGACTTACTCAATAGCAGGTCTCAGGGTGTTGCAGATCCACAGGAAATTCAGAAATCAAAGGCAACATGGCACTTTTGCTTCTGGGGTGATGGAGGTTGGGGAGTCATGAATGCAAGCATTGGTGCCCTATCCATATCAATATGGTAGAGGTTTCCAGTGTAGGGATTAGGAGTCAGCCCAAAATAAGATTGTGACCAGGTTCCCCTACAGAATAGGCAGAGCAGTAATTAAGAGCTGCAATCTCAATCAGACTGAGTTTGGCAACTGCGCATGTTGATGGGCTTTATCGCTCCTCCTTCCAGTTCACAAACAGCTCCTCTCCTGCTTACACTTTGATCTTTTCTTATGTTTCAATGGGTAGTTTTGCTAGACAGGAATCATTGTGCTTTTTCTGCTCACCTCTCGCTCTTCCTCTTTCAGCTCTTTTCTTTCTGAAGTCTCTGTACTCAGCCTGTTGCAACAGCTCTCCCAAAGTCTCCAGGTGGTGGTGGTGAAAGGGTCTTCATGCAGTTAGCACTCCAGTGATTCTCCCTTTCCACTCCCCTCTCACCTGTTTCCCCAGGGACTGATTCAAAGTGCTTGTGGTTATGTGATAAGAACGAAGGAACTTAGGCTTCGGAGGGGAGTGGGACTATCAGCTTAGATTCCAATTCTAGTCACAGTTGTAACACCAATATAAGCTAGACAACAGTGCGCTTGGCAGACATGAATTAAAACATGACAGAAGATATACATAACAGCATGCACATTGTCACTTTGATCTTAAATGGGTTATTACAATAAATTAAACAAAATGCAGTCCTGAAAACAAAGAACTATGGTGCAGAGATACTTCTCATATACGAACCACAATTGACGGGAGACAAATGTCTGTTCCTATTGGACTTGGCCCTTTCTACAGGGTCACCCCCAAACCTTTTCACCTTCCTGAATTTGTTTTTGTTGGCTTTAGGACTCTGTGCACTAACCCACTGCTTACCAGCGCTAAAGTGCCTGTGCTCATGTCCTGCAACTTGGTAACATTGGCTTACACCTGATTGTCATATTTAATTTACTTATTAATCCCTAGTAAAGTTGTATACCATATACCCAGGGCTTCTAATTTAAAGGCTATTAGTGGGCCTGCAGCACTTAATGTGCCATCCACTTACCTAGCCCCTAAAACCTGTCAAAGGTCTGCCATTGCAGCCTGAATTAAGTTTTACACTGCCAATTCAAACTGGCAAAATAACCCCTGTGCCAAGTCTGAAACTACCTTTTTATTATATATACATCACACCTAAGGTAGGCCCTAGACAGCCAATAGGACAGGGTGCAATGTAATTAAAACATTGGAATTGTACTTTTAAGTTTTACATGTGTTAGTAGTGAAACCCTCACAAATAGGTTTTCCACTACTGTGAGGCCTGCCTCTCCCATAGGATTGCATTGGGTTACCTTATTACATTTAATAAATGCTAACTTTCAATTGGGAGCAGGTACGAAAGTCAAGTTTTGTGTCTGAGGAATTTCAATTTAAAATCCTCTTTAATGGTAAAGTCGGATTTTAAGTCACAATTCCTGAAAATGCCACTTTTTGGAAAGTTGGCATCTTCTTGTCTTAACCATTTGGTGCCTGCAGCCTGTTCCTGGGTCTCATGACTAAGTGTAATTAGCAGTTGGCCTTTGTATATTCCTCCTAGACAGCATCACAATAGAGGGTCTGGGTGTTCGCAGGATGGGCCATCTCTGACTTGATAGGGGTCAGAGCTATCACTTACCACCCTTGCACTTCAAAGACACTGGCTCAGCTCACACACAAAGGACTTCACACTAGCCTATTGTGCCCATAGACAGACTGGGACAAGGGTGGGGAGGCAGGAAATTTCAGACACCTCTGTAGGGGAAACTGCGGAAGCTTTTCCCACTTCACAGTGGGCACCAGGCATAAATATTGGACCATCAGACCCACTCTTCAGATCACTTCTGGACCAGAGGGGATTCAGAAGAAGGACTACACTTCTGCTCTGCTGCAAGAAGGACTGCTCTGTTGCCCTGTTGCCCTGCTACTCTACATCCCTGCTGCCTGTGGACTGGACCTGCACCTTGATCCCAGGACCACCAGAGTGACTCCAAGGGCTAGTTGACTGGCATCCTGACCAGAGACTTAGGGACAGAAAAGGATCCAACAATCTTGAACTCTGCATCCATACTCCGCCTGCTGTGAGTCTTAATCCCTCAAGTGGTGCCTCTCCAGTACTGGACACTTGGAAGTGGGATAATTGCCCTCTACCTGCGCAGCTGTGGTCCCCATCAGTATGCAGTACGATGCAACCTGATGCAGCTCTCACAGCTCCTCATCAGTACTGACACACCTTGACACAACTCACATCGCAGCCCTCGCAGCTCATCGGAACCGTTGCAGCACGATGCACTCAACAAGGATCTTACATCGCCATCTTTGCAACTCCTCATCGGACCCAACGCAGCAAGACACAACTCAACGCAAAACCCTGCATTGATTGTCAGAGCCGCCGCTGTGCGGCGCAAAGCCTCTCATCAAGGACACAAGGTACATGTAAGAGGGATGGGCAGAAACAGAATCTAGGAGGCCTGATGAGGATCTCAATTTTTGCTAGTTTATTAAACAGTACAACAATAGAACAGGTTGGTATCGTTATTTAAACAGTTTTCTTTGTCTCTTCTTGATGTTATGATGCTTTGTTGCTGTGGAAACTTGTTCCTTTTCTTTGTCGCAATGATATTCCATTGCGAATTTGATCTGTTTCTTCTTCTTTCTTTCTTTCACAGGGTGGGTCGCAGATGATGGAAATACCCCAGGAGGCTCAAAAGAAAGGAGAGAGGGTGGTGAGTATTTTGGACTTCCTTTATATGTTTATTGAAAAAGGCCTCTACCACACTGAGAAAAGAGGTGAGCTAAAACTGTTGGGAGTGAGGACAACAAGAAAGTAGGAGGACTGAGGGACGTTTTTCTTCTAGGATTTTTCTTACGTCCTTTCATGGGAGGATACTTTTTCTTCATAAAAAAAATAGAGTCAGTTCTTTACCATTTATCTAAACTGTGCGGAATAATTGCTATATGGCGGGTGCAAGCTGGCCCTCCTATGTGTTGAACAAAGGTTGCCTTTTTATTTGCTATCGGGCACTACACTCTAAATATATTTAGGTAGTGCCGGACAACCACAAAACGCGAATGAACACAACCTATACAGAGGCCACGAAGGAAGGATGGTGTCACAAAGCGAGCCACAGTTAATGGTGCGTACCCTGGGAGAGGTATGGTGCTCCCTTTTCCCCACCTTCCACACGGTGTCTCACTCCCTCCTACCTCTTCCTCTCCCACCCGGTTACTAACTGCAGTAGCCGCAACTCTCCTGAGTTGCAGCAATACATAGGTTTCTCCTGAGGCGTCCACCACTCTTTGCTCCAGACTTCTGGAGCGTCGTCCTCGAAGCCTCCGTTATCGGTCTGGACGCTGGGCATGAACTCCTCCTCCTCTTCTGCTCTCGGCGTCCCGGTCCCGACTCGGCGTTGCTGTGTGGTGACTTCCGGGTCTTGGCATCTTCGCACGGCGTCTTCCTGGTTCAGCCCCAGTTCTTCCTGTGGGCCCTACTTTTCAGGGCCGTCTTGAACAGTGGATTGGCTCTCCTGTTGGCCGGGCTCGCCGATAGCCTGCACAGGAGAGGTCAAAGGTTTATCCCTTTGGTTGTCTCTCCCTTCCCTTCCCTTCTGCACCATCGCTCCGCCCGTGATCCGGGGAGGACGCCACCAGGTAGGTGCTGATGCTCGGGGCTTGACTCTCCCTCACAGTACAATTCTCACTGTGCCTAACCTGGTCCCTGCATCCGGCCCATGCTGGATCATGGTTGGCCTGACCTTGTGACTTTGTCCCGGTCTGGAGTGACCACATAACTATAGTTGGCACTTTGTCGTTTTAAGCAACATTTTTACCCAACTCTTAAAAATTGCATATCTCTAGTTCTACTGATTGGACTTTTGCTGTTTTGGTATCAAATCATTTATTACAATGTACTCTACTTTTCTAAATTGGTGTGTGTTTTTTCTTGTGTTATGTTTTCTCTTTAAATACTGTTTAAGTACTACATAAATATTTACACTTTGCCTCTAAGTTAAGCCTAACTGGTTTTGTGCGAAGCTACGAGAGGGTCAAGCACAGATCAATTTAGTGACTTTAGTGGTTCACCCCGATGGGGATTGTGACTGTTGCTTGAAAATAGCTCATTCCCTCCTCATCCAACATCCCAATTTCTAACAGTTCCTCACTGGGCAAGGGATCAGTACAGTGCTACATGCTGGATTCACTAGTGGCTCATGAGGAGTCACAATACTATGGAAAAGTAGATTACGTCTTACACCTTAACAGACATGATGGGAAATGGTAACTATGTTGCAATGACATGAACCCTACATAGTAGATCCATTTCCTCCACAAGTGTATATGCTCTTCCCCCACTGACACTCACCTTCCTCGAACAGGTGACCCACCCATCTCATGAAATGCCTGACTGCATTCTGTCTAAAACGCAAGTGGCGTTACTTCTACCCAACCCAGAGGGGATATACCTTCTACTCTGGGGCTCATAAGTCCTTCTCCAGGATTGGTAATTTCCTGACACCTGATCCCTGATCACTCACCTGATAACCTTACACCTGGATGAATGAGTGGGGTGAATAGAGGTAGTTGACACCTCAGTGCATGGTGGTTGACTGAAGTAGAATTGAAATCATATATAACAGAAGAAGCAGACAGATATTTTGAGTACAACGAGACTCAGTTGAATTCCTGGGGATCCTGTTGAAAGCTTTTAAGTACACATGAGAGGATAAAATGGATAAAATAGATGACAGAAAGAAGAGATAACCCAGCTAGAAATTATCCTCTTCCAACTAAAGTCTCAATAAATGATGTCACAGATGCTGGACCTCCTAAGAGACATGAAGCATTATCATATTAAACTCATGCAAATCCTTATGGGGAAGCTAGAATGTAGTGGGGCGCAATGCAGTGTTGGGTATATCAGTGGGGCAACAAAGCTAGTGTTACTACATTGGTTATGCCACCAAAAACAACCAACAGGTCATATAAACTATATCCAGTATCCTGATGGGCAGCGAGTTAGTGGTCCCAGTCCCATTACATAAGTATTTGCTGAATCCTACCAAAGTGTATATGCTAATATATAATCTAGAGACTCAATTGCCTTCAGAATTAATTAAAGTGAGGAGACTCACTAATGACAATAGGAACGCATTAGATGAGCGATTTAGTGAAGAGAGTTGACAGACATTGTGAATCTGTTACAGAATAGGATGGGGGAGTAACAGAATAGGAGGGTGGGAGTAACAGTTTTCAGACAGAATTTCTTAAACAAACACCACCTATATCTATGGAAGCCCTGGGAGAAATGCTAGAAGAGGTACAGGAGAAGGGTGTGTTACAACAAAATGTGTGACTAGCTGAAATTATTGTAATTCATAAAACTGGTTGTCCACAGGAGCAGTGTGCCTGTATCAGCCATTCTTCCTTTTTAATATCAAGGCCAACATCATAGCCAAGGTGCTAGCTACATGACTAACATGAATTATTAGTACCTTAATTCACCTGGACCAATGCAGATTTATAATACATCTGAGTTGCTAAGAAAGACTGTGCAGTTCAGGCTTACCCAACTTAAATATCTATATATAAAATATTGATGCACCTAAGCCTGTGGAGAGTGGCAGGGCAGAGTCCCTGAATAGCTTAAGATGCCATAGCCTCTTTGGAGATTTTATACACATATGGTCTGATTCACAAAGGTAAACTTATACTTTTGTGTAAGTTTATATGTGTTTGGAATTCAAAAAACTGCATTTTAATCGTAGGTTTGCAAGTGCGGAGACTCTGAAGTCAGGGAAGACATCTACGCACATAAAAAGATAGGCATGTCGTATCTTTTTATGTGCAGAGTCCTCTGCCCTGTATGCAGAGTCTTTGCACTCATAAACGGACGAATAAGATGCAGTTTTGTGAATTCAAAATAAACGTAAACTTGTACAAAAGTGTAAGTTTATCTTTGTGAATCAGGCCCATGGTTAGGAAAAGGATTCAACCATTTTGTAAATGTGTCCTGTAGACTTTGGGAGATGTACTAGACTGGCAGCTAGAGAAAGCTCTCATACTTACTCTGCATCATGTATGCATAAACATTTTGACATGTGGACTAAATCACTGTACCTAGAGAAGTTTGGAAACTTGTTCAATGGGGGTCCGTGGGTGAAATACTAGATTTGCTGAAGCGCCAGCAGGAACAAACTATGTTGTGATTATGCTGTACACTCCAACCTTTTATGTTCGGTGACAAACAATGGTGCATATTGGTGCTAAAACTGTGTAGGTAGATTCATATCTGTTGTAATGCTGCCTGCTGTTTCATTGCCTGTAACAGTACTCTGAAAATAGAATAAAAGTGTTACTAAATAAAAAAAGGAATTGACAGTTTTTCCATTTTTCTGTCCCGGAAGACAATGATGACCTGAAGGAGGAAAACAGTACTATTTTCATAAAAATATCTTTCTCTCTTTGTCCAGGTTGTACCATGATGCTTGTTGTCCATGTGGAATCCCTCTCCTGAGGCTGGAGAGAATGCTGGGGCATGCATTAATAAAGAACAGTGACCAAGTTAGAACCTGGACATCACTCCTTTCTACACCAAAATGGAAAACATTCTATAGTAGAGATTTGTTAATGCTGATTACAATATATTTTATGGAACTTGAAAAGTTAAGAAATAAAAATAAAATCCTAAGAAGTCTTCTTATTAGATTAAAGACAGAGATGACTTTAAAATAATAAAATGCAGTTTATAATTTCTAAAAGAGCAAGCTATTGCATCTCAGCAAGTCAAGGATTCATTGTACTTAAGTGACTGGATGTCACACTAAGAAATTTAATAAGATACCCCATACATTAGTTTAATGCTCTTTTAAACCTGATATGGTAGCATCCTTCACTGATCTGATGCTGGCTGCTCCGAAAAACGTCACAGATATTTATTATAAAGGTCAAGCAAATATGAACAAAATTAAAGTATATGTTTAATATTTTCTGATTTTGCATCATCGACAAATTCTTAATTTAACAGCAAAGGTCATCCTAGCACCTTCGTAGCAAATCCACCTTTTCTGTATATTAACCCATTTTTGTGGAGACTGTGTTTGTCGAGTTTAGGACCCAGTGAACTTTATCACTGCAAAGCAGTAGTAAAGTGCCTGTGCTTTCCCACTAAAATATGTGCTGTACATTGGATCTCTCTATTTGGCCTATTTAACTTCCTTATATGTCCATTGTAATGGGGCCTAAAGTGCAGCAATGGCATGGAAAGTTAAAAATCATATGTGTGCTGCAGTGTGTAATTACACAACCCACAGATTTGACAAAATATATGTCTGCCAAGAGCAGCACTGTGGTCTGACTGGGCAGCAGCTTAAATGCACTGCAGGGAAAACATGGCAGAGAGAAGTGCCTTCGACATGCAGAAAAATCATATTTTATAGATTCATAAGTTACCATCAAAGTGTGGCCTGTAAGCTCTCAGAGCAGGTTGCTAATATATAACAATAGGATACACTACATATTGGGTCTAGTGCGCCCTCATAGTGAAAAGAAACATGGCTTTTCCCTAATAGGCCTAGGTGGGATTATAATTTGTATTTTTCTTCTCTGCTTAGGAAAGAACTAAAATGATGCTTCAAAGTCATTTCCTGCTTGCTTTTTAAAATTTGACTTAGTGGTAAAAACAAATTTTTGATAACTTAGCCGAAAAGTAACTTTTGAAAAACGTACCTTAGGCTGCCTGAACCATAACTGGCTTGAAACTAGTTCTGTCACTCATCACACCTTCAGATCAAGGATACCCATCCAGGATTGGTAATTTCCTGATACCTGATACCTGATCCCTGATCCCTGATCCCTGATCACTCATCTGATAAACTTACACCTAGATGAATGAGTGGGGTGATTAGAGGTAGTTGACACCTCAGTACATGGTGGTTGACTGAAACAGAATTGAAATCATATATAACAGAAGAAGCAGACAGATATTTTGAGTACAACAAGACTCAGTTGAATTCCTGGGGATCCTGTTGGAAGCATTTAAGGTACACATGCGAGGAAGGATCATAAGCTACATAACTGGACAAAATAGATGACAGAAAGAAGAGATAACCCAGCCAGAAATTATCCTCTTCCAACTAAAGTCTCAATAAATGATGTCACAGATGCTGGACCTCCTAAGGAACATGGAGCATTATCATATTAAACTCATGCAAATCCTTATGGGGAAGCTAGAATGTAGTGGGGCGCAATGCAGTGTTGGGTATATATTAGTGGGGCAACAAAGCTAGTGTTACTACATTGGTTATGCCACCAAAAACAACCAACAGGTCATATAATCTATATCCAGTATCCAGATGGGCAGCGAGTTAGTGGTCCCAGTCCCATTACATAAGTATTTGTTGAATCCTACCAAAGTATATATGCTAATATATAATCTAGAGACTCAATTGCCCTAGGAGAATTAATTAAAGTGAGGAGACTCACTAATGACAATAGGAACGCATTAGATGAAAGATTTACTGAAGAAAGTTGACAGACATTGTGAATCTGTTACAGAATAAGATGGGGGAGTAACAGAATAGGAGGGTGGGAGTCACGGTTTTCAGACAGAATTTCTTAAACAAACACCACGTATATCTATGGAAGCCCTGGGACAAATGCTAGAAGAGGTACAGGAGAAGGGTGTGCTACAACAAAATTTTTGATTAGCTGAATTTATTGTAATTCATAAAACTGGTGGTCCACAGGAGCAGTGTGCCTGTATCAACCCTTCTCCCTTTTTAATATCAAGGCCAACATCATAGCCAAGTTGCTAGCTACATGACTGACATGAGTGAGTAGTACATTAATTCACCTAGACCAATGCAGATTAATGATGCTCAGGTACACTAAACACAATATTAGGCATCTACACAGCTGCTGGCCCCGGCCAAACAGCTTCAGGGTCTATTAGCATTACTGATGGTGAACTTTGAGAAAGCATTGGACTCGGTGGGATGGGACTATTTGTTTATACTTCTAGAGAGGGTAAACTTGGGACCCAATTTCATTAGGTACACAAGTCTCATACACCAATCTGATAGAGAGAGGTGGGCTCATGTCTGACAATTTCCAAATAAAGAGCTGCACTAGATAGGGGTGTTGACTTTCTCCTTTTATCTTCACTGTCGCACTAGAGCCATTGGCAGCAAGGCTTAGATTCGACACTATGGTGAAGGGATTGATTTGAATGGACACCAGGTGTGGCCAACAGAGTGTCACTGTATGCCGAGATCTCCTAATATATCTTTAGGATTCAACGGAATCTGGTCCAGGTATGCTTCAACTATTTGGTAAATATTCACTGATCACTGGTCATTAACTCCCTAGATACATCTGAGTTGCTAAGAAAGACTGTGCAGTTCAGGCTTACCCAACTTAAATATCTATATAAAATATATTGATGCACCTAAGCCTGTGGAGAGTGGCAGGGCAGAGTCCCTGAATAGCTTAAGATGCCATAGCCACTTTGGAGATTTTATACACATAGGGCCTGATTCACAAAGGTAAACTTACACTTTGTGTAAGTTTACATGTGTTTGGATTTTAAAAACTGCATTTTAATCGTAGGTTTACAAGTGTGGAGACTCTGAAGTCAGGGAAGAGATCTACGCACATAAAAAGATAGGCATGTCGTATCTTTTTATGTGCAGAGTCCTCTGCCCCATATGCAGAGTCTTTGCACTCGTAAACGGACGTTTAAAATGCAGTTTTGTGAATTCCAAATAAACATAAACTTGTACAAAAGTGTAAGTTTACCTTTGTGAATCAGGCCCATGGTTAGGAAATTCCCCAGGATTCAACCATTTTGTAAATGTGTCCTATAGACTTTGGGAGATGTACTAGACTGGCAGCTAGAGAAAGTTCTCAGACTTACTCTACATCATGTATGCATAAACATTTTGACATGTGGACTAAATCACTGTACCTAGAGAAGTTTGAAAACTTGTTCAATGGGGGTCCATGGGGGAAATACTAGATTTGTTGAAGCGCCAGCAGGAACGAACTATGTTGTGATTATGCTGTACACTCCAACCTTTTATGTTCGGTGACAAACAATGGTGCATATTGGTGCAAAAACTGTGTAGGTAGATTCAGATCTATTGTAATGCTGCCTGCTGTTTCATTGTCTGTAACAGTAATCTGGAAATAGAATAAAAGTGTTACTAAATAAAAAAAGAATCAACAGTTTTTCCATTTTTCTGTCCCAGAAGACAATGATGACCTGAAGGAGGAAAACAGTACTATTTTCATAAAAATATCTTTCTCTCTTTGTCCAGGTTGTACCATGATGCTTGTTGTCCCTGTGGAATCCCTCTTCTGAGGCTGGAGAGAATGCTTGGGCATGCATTGATAAAGAACAGTGACCAAGTTAGAACTGGACATCACTCCTTTCTACACCCAAATGGAAAACATTCTATAGTAGAGATTTGTTAATGCTGATTACAATATATTTTATGGAGCTTGAAAAGTTAAGAAATAAAAATAAAATCCTAAGAAGTCTTCTTATTAGATTAAAGACAGTGATGACTTTAAAATAATAAAATGCAGTTTATAATTTCTAAAAGAGCAAGCTATTGCATCTCAGCCAGTCAAGGATTCATTGTACTTAAGTGACTGGATGTCACACTAAGAAATTTAATAAGATACCCCATACATTAGTTTAATGTTCCTTTTAAACCTGATATGGTAGCATCCTTCACTGATCTGATGCTAGCTGGTCCGAAAAACATCACAGATATTTACTATAAAGGTCAAGCAAATATGAACAAAATTAAAGTACATGTTTAATATTTTCTGATTTTGCATCATCGACAAATTCTTAATTTAACAGCAAAGGTCATCCTAGCGCCTTCGTAGCAAGTCCACCTTTTCTGTATATTAACCCATTTTTCTGGAGACTGTGTTGTCGAGTTTAGGACTCAGTGCACTTTATCACTGCCAAGCAGTAGTAAAGTGCCTGTGCTTTCCCACTAAAATATGTGCTGTACATTGGATCTCTTTAATTGGCCCATTTAACTTCCTTATATGTCCAGTGTAATGGGGCCTAAAGTGCAGCAATGGCATGGAAAGTTAAAAATCATATGTGTGCTGCAGTGTGTAATTACACAACCCACAGATTTGACAAAATATATGTCTGCCAAGAGCAGCACTGTGGTCTGACTGGGCAGCAGCTTAAATGCACTGCAGGGAAAACATGGCAAAGAGAAGTGCCTTCGACATGCAGAAAAATCCTATTTTATAGATTCATAAGTTACCATCAAAGTGTGGCTTGTAAGCTCACAGAGCAGGTTGCTAATATATACCAATAGGATACACTACATATTGGGGCTAGTGTGCCCTCACAGTGAAAAGAAACATGGCTTTTCCCTAATAGGCCTAGGTGGGATTATAATTTGTATTTTTCTCCTCTGCTTAGGAAAGAACTAAAATGATGCTTCAAAGTCATTTCCTGCTTGCTTTTTAAAATTTGACTTAGTGGTAAAACCAAATTTTTGATAACTTAGCCGAAAAGTAACTTTTGAAAAATGTACCCTAGGCTGCCTGAACCATAACTGGCTTGAAACTAGTTCTGTCACTCATCACACCTTCAGATCAAGGATACACATCCAGGATTGGTAATTTCCTGATACCTGATCCCTGATCACTCATCTGATAACCTTACACCTAGATGATTGAGTGGGGTGAATAGAGGTAGTTGACACCTCTGTACATGGTGGTTGACTGAAACAGAATTGAAATCATATATAACAGAAGAAGCAGACAGATATTTTGAGTACAACAAGACTCAGTTGAATTCCTTGGGATCCTGTTGGAAGCATTTAAGGTACACATGCGAGGAAGGATCATAAGCTACATAACTGGACAAAATAGATGACAGAAAGAAGAGATAACCCAGCCAGAAATTATCCTCTTCCAACTAAAGTCTCAATAAATGATGTCACAGATGCTGGACCTCCTAAGGAACATGGAGCATTATCATATTAAACTCATGCAAATCCTTATGGGGAAGCTAGAATGTAGTGGGGCACAATGCAGTGTTGGGTATATATTAGTGGGGCAACAAAGCTAGTGTTACTTCATTGGTTATGCCACCAAAAACAACCAACAGGTCATATAATCTATATCCAGTATCCAGATGGGCAGCGAGTTAGTGGTCCCAGTCCCATTACATAAGTATTTGTTGAATCCTACCAAAGTATATATGCTAATATATAATCTAGAGACTCAATTGCCCTAGCAGAATTAATTAAAGTGAGGAGACTCACTAATGACAATAGGAACGCATTAGATGAAAGATTTACTGAAGAAAGTTGACAGACATTGTGAATCTGTTACAGAATAGGATGGGGGAGTAACAGAATAGGAGGGTGGGAGTCACGGTTTTTAGACAGAATTTCTTAAACAAACACCACGTATATATATGGAAGCCCTGGGAGAAATGCTAGAAGAGGTACAGGAGAAGGGTGTGCTATAACAAAATTTGTGACTAGCTGAATTTATTGTAATTCATAAAACTGGTGGTCCACAGGAGCAGTGTGCCTGTATCAACCCTTCTCCCTTTTTAATATCAGGCCAACATCATAGCCAAGTTGCTAGCTACATGACTGACATGAGTGAGTAGTACATTAATTCACCTAGACCAATGCAGATTAATGATGCTCAGGTACACTAAACACAATATTAGGCATCTACACAGCTGCTGGCCCCGGCCAAACAGCTTCAGGGTCGTTTAGCATTACTGATGGAGAACTTTGAGAAAGCATTGGACTCGGTGGGATGGGACTATTTGTTTATACTTCTAGAGAGGGTAAACTTGGGACCCAATTTCATTAGGTACACAAGTCTCATACACCAATCTGATAGAGAGAGGTGGGCCCATGTCTGACAATTTCCAAATAAAGAGCTGCACTAGATAGGGGTGTTGACTTTCTCCTTTTATCTTCACTGTCGCACTAGAGCCATTGGCAGCAAGGCTTAGATTCGACACTATGGTGAAGGGATTGATTTGAATGGACACCAGGTGTGGCCAACAGAGTGTCACTGTATGCCGAGATCTCCTAATATATCTTCATGATTCAACGGAATCTGGTCCAGGTGTACTTCAACTATTTGGTAAATATTCACTGATCACTGGTCATTAACTCCCTAGATACATCTGAGTTGCTAAGAAAGACTGTGCAGTTCAGGCTTACCCAACTTAAATATCTATATAAAATATATTGATGCACCTATGCCTGTGGAGAGTGACAGGGCAGAGTCCCTGAATAGCTTAAGATGCATTAGCCACTTTGGAGATTTTATACACATAGGGCCTGATTCACAAAGGTAAACTTACACTTTGTGTAAGTTTACATGTTTTGGAATTAAAAAAACTGCATTTTAATCGTAGGTTTACAAGTGCGGAGACTCTGAAGTCAGGGAAGAGATCTACGCACATAAAAAGATAGGCATGTCGTATCTTTTTATGTGCAGAGTCCTCTGACCCGTATGCAGAGTCTTTGCACTCGTAAACGGATGATTAAAATGCAGTTTTGTGAATTCAAAATAAACATAAACTTGTACAAAAGTGTAAGTTTACCTTTGTGAATCAGGCCCATGGTTAGGAAATTCCCCAGGATTCAACCATTTTGTAAATGTGTCCTGTAGACTTTGGGAGATGTACTAGACTGGCAGCTAGAGAAAGTTCTCAGACTTACTCTACATCATGTATGCATAAACATTTTGACATGTGGACTAAATCACTGTACCTAGAGAAGTTTGAAAACTTGTTCAATGGGGGTCCGTGGGGGAAATACTAGATTTGTTGAAGTGCCAGCAGGAACGAACTATGTTGTGATTATGCTGTACACTCCAACCTTTTATGTTCGGTGACAAACAATGGTGCATATTGGTGCAAAAACTGTGTAGGTAGATTCAGATCTATTGTAATGCTGCCTGCTGTTTCATTGTCTGTAACAGTACTCTGAAAATAGAATAAAAGTGTTACTAAATAAAAAAGAATCAACAGTTTTTCCATTTTTCTGTCCCAGAAGACAATGATGACCTGAAGGAGGAAAACAGTACTATTTTCATAAAAATATCTTTCTCTCTTTGTCCAGGTTGTACCATGATGCTTGTTGTCCCTGTGGAATCCCTCTTCTGAGGCTGGAGAGAATGCTTGGGCATGCATTGATAAAGAACAGTGACCAAGTTAGAACTGGACATCACTCCTTTCTACACCCAAATGGAAAACATTCTATAGTAGAGATTTGTTAATGCTGATTACAATATATTTTATGGAGCTTGAAAAGTTAAGAAATAAAAATAAAATCCTAAGAAGTCTTCTTATTAGATTAAAGACAGTGATGACTTTAAAATAATAAAATGCAGTTTATAATTTCTAAAAGAGCAAGCTATTGCATCTCAGCCAGTCAAGGATTCATTGTACTTAAGTGACTGGATGTCACACTAAGAAATTTAATAAGATACCCCATACATTAGTTTAATGTTCCTTTTAAACCTGATATGGTAGCATCCTTCACTGATCTGATGCTAGCTGGTCCGAAAAAACATCACAGATATTTACTATAAAGGTCAAGCAAATATGAACAAAATTAAAGTACATGTTTAATATTTTCTGATTTTGCATCATCGACAAATTCTTAATTTAACAGCAAAGGTCATCCTAGCGCCTTCGTAGCAAGTCCACCTTTTCTGTATATTAACCCATTTTTCTGGAGACTGTGTTTGTCGAGTTTAGGACTCAGTGCACTTTATCACTGCCAAGCAGTAGTAAAGTGCCTGTGCTTTCCCACTAAAATATGTGCTGTACATTGGATCTCTTTATTTGGCCTATTTAACTTCCTTATATGTCCACTGTAATGGGGCCTAAAGTGCAGCAATGGCATGGAAAGTTAAAAATCATATGTGTGCTGCAGTGTGTAATTACACAACCCACAGATTTGACAAAATATATGTCTGCCAAGAGCAGCACTGTGGTCTGACTGGGCAGCAGCTTAAATGCACTGCAGGGAAAACATGGCAAAGAGAAGTGCCTTCGACATGCAGAAAAATCCTATTTTATAGATTCATAAGTTACCATCAAAGTGTGGCTTGTAAGCTCACAGAACAGGTTGCTAATATATACCAATAGGATACACTACATATTGGGGCTAGTGTGCCCTCACAGTGAAAAGAAACATGGCTTTTCCCTAATAGGCCTAGGTGGGATTATAATTTGTATTTTTCTCCTCTGCTTAGGAAAGAACTAAAATGATGCTTCAAAGTCATTTCCTGCTTGCTTTTTAAAATTTGACTTAGTGGTAAAAACACATTTTTGATAACTTAGCCGAAAAGTAACTTTTGAAAAATGTACCTTAGGCTGCCTGAACCATAACTGGCTTGAAACTAGTTCTGTCACTCATCACACCTTCAGATCAAGGATACACATCCAGGATTGGTAATTTCCTGATACCTGATCCCTGTTCACTCATCTGATAACCTTACACCTAGATGAATAAGTGGGGTGAATAGAGGTAGTTGACACCTCAGTACATGGTGGTTGACTGAAACAGAATTGAAATCATATATAACAGAAGAAGCAGACAGATATTTTGAGTACAACAAGACTCAGTTGAATTCCTGGGGATCCTGTTGGAAGCATTTAAGGTACACATGCGAGGAAGGATCATAAGCTACATAACTGGACAAAATAGATGACAGAAAGAAGAGATAACCCAGCCAGAAATTATCCTCTTCCAACTAAAGTCTCAATAAATGATGTCACAGATGCTGGACCTCCTAAGGAACATGGAGCATTATCATATTAAACTCATGCAAATCCTTATGGGGAAGCTAGAATGTAGTGGGGCACAATGCAGTGTTGGGTATATATTAGTGGGGCAACAAAGCTAGTGTTACTTCATTGGTTTGCCACCAAAAACAACCAACAGGTCATATAATCTATATCCAGTATCCAGATGGGCAGCGAGTTAGTGGTCCCAGTCCCATTAGATAAGTATTTGTTGAATCCTACCAAAGTATATATGCTAATATATAATCTTGAGACTCAATTGCCCTAGCAGAATTAATTAAAGTGAGGAGACTCACTAATGACAATAGGAACGCATTAGATGAAAGATTTACTGAAGAGAGTTGACAGACATTGTGAATCTGTTACAGAATAGGATGGGGGAGTAACAGAATAGGAGGGTGGGAGTCACGGTTTTTAGACAGAATTTCTTAAACAAACACCACGTATATCTATGGAAGCCCTGGGAGAAATGCTAGAAGAGGTACAGGAGAAGGGTGTGCTACAACAAAATTTGTGACTAGCTGAATTTATTGTAATTCATAAAACTGGTGGTCCACAGGAGCATTGTGCCTGTATCAACCCTTCTCCCTTTTTAATATCAGGCCAACATCATAGCCAAGTTGCTAGCTACATGACTGACATGAGTGAGTAGTACATTAATTCACCTAGACCAATGCAGATTAATGATGCTCAGGTACACTAAACACAATATTAGGCATCTACACAGCTGCTGGCCCCGGCCAAACAGCTTCAGGGTCTATTAGCATTACTGATGGTGAACTTTGAGAAAGCATTGGACTCGGTGGGATGGGACTATTTGTTTATACTTCTAGAGAGGGTAAACTTGGGACCCAATTTCATTAAATTGTTCAAAGAAAACAATACTTTTAAACATCACTGATACCCCTCATTTGTGGCTTACCTGCCGGTTGGGTTCGGCGTCCCTCCCCGTTCCAGCGCAGATTTTTCCGTTTGTTTGGAGGGAGGTGCCACCCACCGGAAGTCAGGTTTATCCACTTCCGCCTTCACTACTATCGAGGTCAGCATTCTAGACTACTCCCACTATAAAGGACATGCCCAAACAGACGCGCAGCGGGCGCGCCTAGAGGAAGACATTGTTTGATCCTTGCAAACAGTGGAGCGCCTGGGAAAGGGCTCCCTGTAAATCCTTTTCTGGTAAATCCTCCTGATCGCTTCTGCCTTAATTACGTCATCTATCTCGAGAGCGCCTGGGAAAGGGCTCTCCTGTGTTCTTTTACCTCTCATTTTATTGCCGTTTTTAAAAACTGTATACTGTGTTTTTAGAAATTCAAAGAAAACAATACTTTTAAACATCACTGATACCCCTCATTTGTGGCTTACCTGCCGGTTGGGTTCGGCGTCCCTCCCCGTTCCAGCGCAGATTTTTCCGTTTGTTTGGAGGGAGGTGCCACCCACCGGAAGTCAGAATCCACTTCCGCCTTCACTACTATCGAGGTCAGCATTCTAGACTACTCCCACTATAAAGGACATGCCCAAACAGACGTGCAGCGGACGCGCCTAGAGGAAGACATTGTTTGATCCTTGCAAACAGTGGAGCGACTGGGAAAGGGCTCCCTGTAAATCCTTTTGTGGTAAATCCTCCTGATCGCTTCTGCCTTAATTACGTCATCTATCTCGAGAGCGCCTGGGAAAGGGCTCTCCTGTGTTCTTTTACCTCTCATTTTATTGCCGTTTTTAAAAACTGTATACTGTGTTTTTAGAAATTCAAAGAAAACAATACTTTTAAACATCACTGATACCCCTCATTTGTGGCTTACCTGCCGGTTGGGTTCGGCGTCCCTCCCCGTTCCAGCGCGGATTTTTCCGTTTGTTTGGAGGGAGGTGCCACCCACCGGAAGTCAGGTTTATCCACTTCCGCCTTCACTACTATCGAGGTCAGCATTCTAGACTACTCCCACTATAAAGGACATGCCCAAACAGACGAGCAGCGGACGCGCCGCTGGCGCGCCAAAGGCGCGCCTAAGGCAAGCCCGTCTGCGCCCGTCTGCGCCCGTCTGCGCCCGTCCGCGGTCGACCGGGGCCAGGGGCCACAACCCTTGCCCGTCTCACCACTCACATCAGGAGCTATAGCCCCAACTCTCTTTTTAAATTAAGAGGAACAACCCTCGCTCTGTGCCATTCATCCTGGAATTTAGCAGATCCACATACCACATGCTCGTACTGTGGTTTTCAACTCCATTCTGCCCCACTAACCAAAAAAACTCAGCAAAACATGTACCTCTTGAACTGTAGGTCACTCCCTAAACATTCTACGGAAATGTTTTGGCTGTTAGAAGAGCTCAACCCAGATGTCGTATACCTGACAGAGACCTGGCTCAACACAGAGTCAGAACCCGATCTCATACAGGCCCTCCCCCAAGGGTATCAAATTCTACGTGAAGATCGCAAAGTGGGGAAAGGAGGTGGCCTAGCAGTCATCTATAAAGACTGTTATAAGTGCCGCAGTTCTCCCAACCCGATACCAGACTGCGAAAGTCTTTCTTTCGCTATAGACTTCTCCCCCACTAGCACCTTTTCTGGGATACTTATATATCGCCCACCTGGAACTTTGGAACAATTCCACAATATTCTTCCCCCCATCATAGCCAACCTAGCATGCAGTCCATCCAATTTTACACTACTAGGAGATTTTAACATCCATTTTGACAACACCGTTGACCATACCGCCCTAGAAATGACCACTAGTCTCTTAGCACTACAATTAAAACAACTAGTGCTTAAACCGACCCACACCAAAGGTCACCTACTTGACCCTATTTTTAGTAACTGTGCAGATCTCATAGTGGGAACACCCTCCCCCCTTCCGTGGACGGACCACTTCCTGATCTCCCTCTCCTGGGTCACCCCAGACTCCCACCTTCCTTTCAATACAGTTACACGTAGGGAAAGAAACTGGTCAAAACTTCCCCTAGAGGACTGGCTGGCAGCTCTTGAAACCTCCAGACCACCCAACAACCCTGACCCTACTTTAGCCAATGAGGATTACAACAGATGGATCTAAAAATCACTAGACTCTGCACTCCCCATGAAACGCACCGAACCTAAGCGCAGTACAAAGACTGCCCCCTGGTATTCCCCTGGATTACGGGAAATGAAACGCCAATGTAAAAAATTAGAAAGGAAATGGCGACTGGACTATTTCCCTCCCAGCAAAACTGCATATAGAGAAGCGATAAAGACCTATAAAAATGAAATTAAAACCGCACAATCGATCTTCTTCGAAGAAAAAATTAATGCAGCCGCTTCTAGGCCTAAAGAAATATATCGCATTGCGAAAACCCTCCTTAAGCTCCCAGAAAAATCCCCAAATCCCATCAATGCGCAAACCCGCTGCAATAACTTGGCAGAGTTCTTCTTCCAAAAAATACAAACCATTTATACCTCCTTTTCCCCCATTCAGATTGACCTTCCGCTCATCAAATCACTTAAATCAGGGACCCAGCCACTGGCCACACTCGAATTCTTTCCCCCACTTAATCCCATTATGTTAGAAACCATTATGCATCAGGTGAAATCCGGCTCCCCCAACGACCCGGCACCCCCGCGCACTCTGCTGTCAGCCACTGACAACGTCCTTCCCACTATACTTGACCTGCTTAATGCCTCCCTGTCCGCAGGCACCGTCCTGCTTCCCTGGAAGCAGGCTATGGTTAAAGCCCTTCTTAAAAAACCTAATTTAGACCAAGATGACCCTAGCAACTATCGACCGATCTCCTTGTTGCCCTGGTTGAGCAAGATCTTGGAGAAACATGCCAACATGGTGTTGGCAGAGTTCCTCGAGACTAATCATCTGCTCGACCCCTCCCAGACGGGATTCCGTCCCATGCATGGGATCGAAACCGCTCTGGTTGCAGTGACGGAGGAGGCCAGGAAGATCCTGGATCAGGGAGGATCTGCAGCAATCATCCTCCTTGACCTAAGTGCAGCCTTCGACACTGTAAACCACAACATCTTACTTCATCGACTCACCAGTTTAGGAGTCTCAGGAAAAGCAATTGCTTGGTTTGAATCTTTCCTTTCAGACCGCTCCTTCCAGGTCTTTGAGGGTGACATCACCTCCCCCAGCAAACCTCTCGGCTGCGGTGTACCACAGGGCTCTTCCTTGAGCCCTACGCTATTTAATATATATATGAGCCCACTGGCTGAGATAGTCCGTCCGTTCGGGATAAAAATTATTACCTATGCTGACGACACTCAGCTAGTGGTGGCTCTCACTCAATCAGACACACACCGCGAATAATAGCCTGAGGGATTGCTTAGAAGAACTGACCAAATGGATGACATTGTCATGTCTTAAACTGAATGGAGACAAAACTGAGCTGATGCTTTTAGGCAACCCCCCCAAACTCACGATCAACTCATTGTGGCCCGCCTGCCTTGGCCCTGCTCCCACACCAAAGGATACAATCAAGAGCCTGGGCATCTGGTTGGATAAGTCCCTTAACTTTAATTGTCAAGCAGCTAAATTATCAGCCACCTGCTTTGGTCTACTCAGGTTTCTGCGGAAGATTCTCCCCTTACTGCCTTTCCAAGCGAGACAGATTATGGTCCAGGGACTTATTCTGTCTCGTCTGGATTTCGGGAACACCCTCTACTTAGGGGCCCCCCCAAGCCACCTTGCGCAAGCTCCAGATCATACAAAATTGCGCTGCTCGAACACTGCTTCAGATTCCCCGTCGACTTTCAGTCAAACCCGGACTAAAGAGCCTTCACTGGCTCCCAGTCAGGGAAAGAATTGAATTTAAGACCCTGTGCATCGTTCACCGAGCTTTCTGGAAAACAGGTGCTGTCATTAATCATTCACTGATCACCCCCTACCATCCAAACAGACAGCTCAGATCAGCATCCTCTCTCCTCACGACAGTACCCAGGATCAAGAGAGTCAGATGTGGGGGTCGGTCATTTTCCTATAACTCAGCCAAACTTTGGAACTCCCTCCCCTTTCATATGCGATCAGAGCCTAACTTACTTCTGGTCCGTAAACACCTAAAAACCCTGTTTTTTAATAAAACTGAATAACTTTCAATTGTCTTTTTGTATGCGTTGTCCGTAGCGCTAGGATGCCTGAGGGTAGCTATCGCGCTTAATAAATGGTCTTTTCATTTCATTTCATTTCATTTCATTTCATTTCATTAGGTACACAAGTCTCATACACCAATCTGATAGAGAGAGGTGGGCCCATGTCTGACAATTTCCAAATAAAGAGCTGCACTAGATAGGGGTGTTGACTTTCTCCTTTTATCTTCACTGTCGCACTAGAGCCATTGGCAGCAAGGCTTAGATTCGACACTATGGTGAAGGGATTGATTTGAATGGACACCAGGTGTGGCCAACAGAGTGTCACTGTATGCCGAGGTCTCCTAATATATCTTCATGATTCAACGGAATCTGGTCCAGGTGTGCTTCAACTATTTGGTAAATATTCACTGATCACTGGTCATTAACTCCCTAGATACATCTGAGTTGCTAAGAAAGACTGTGCAGTTCAGGCTTACCCAACTTAAATATCTATATAAAATATATTGATGCACCTAAGCCTGTGGAGAGTGGCAGGGCAGAGTCCCTGAATAGCTTAAGATGCCATAGCCACTTTGGAGATTTTATATACATAGGGCCTGATTCACAAAGGTAAACTTACACTTTGTGTAAGTTTACATGTTTTGGAATTAAAAAAACTGCATTTTAATCGTAGGTTTACAAGTGCGGAGACTCTGAAGTCAGGGAAGAGATCTACGCACATAAAAAGATAGGCATGTCGTATCTTTTTATGTGCAGAGTCCTCTGCCCTGTATGCAGAGTCTTTGCACTCGTAAACGGATGATTAAAATGCAGTTTTGTGAATTCCAAATAAACATAAACTTGTACAAAAGTGTAAGTTTACCTTTGTGAATCAGGCCCATGGTTAGGAAATTCCCCAGGATTCAACCATTTTGTAAATGTGTCCTGTAGACTTTGGGAGATGTACTAGACTGGCAGCTAGAGAAAGTTCTCAGACTTACTCTACATCATGTATGCATAAACATTTTGACATGTGGACTAAATCACTGTACCTAGAGAAGTTTGAAAACTTGTTCAATGGGGGTCCGTGGGGGAAATACTAGATTTGTTGAAGCGCCAGCAGGAACGAACTATGTTGTGATTATGCTGTACACTCGAACCTTTTATGTTCGGTGACAAACAATGGTGCATATTGGTGCAAAAACTGTGTAGGTAGATTCAGATCTATTGTATTGCTGCCTGCTGTTTCATTGCCTGTAACAGTACTCTGAAAATAGAATAAAAGTGTTACTAAATAAAAAAAAGAATCAACAGTTTTTCCATTTTTCTGTCCCAGAAGACAATCATGACCTGAAGGAGGAAAACAGTACTATTTTCATAAAAATATCTTTCTCTCTTTGTCCAGGTTGTACCATGATGCTTGTTGTCCCTGTGGAATCCCTCTTCTGAGGCTGGAGAGAATGCTTGGGCATGCATTGATAAAGAACAGTGACCAAGTTAGAACTGGACATCACTCCTTTCTACACCCAAATGGAAAACATTCTATAGTAGAGATTTGTTAATGCTGATTACAATATATTTTATGGAGCTTGAAAAGTTAAGAAATAAAAATAAAATCCTAAGAAGTCTTCTTATTAGATTAAAGACAGTGATGACTTTCAAATAATAAAATGCAGTTTATAATTTCTAAAAGAGCAAGCTATTGCATCTCAGCCAGTCAAGGATTCATTGTACTTAAGTGACTGGATGTCACACTAAGAAATTTAATAAGATACCCCATACATTAGTTTAATGTTCCTTTTAAACCTGATATGGTAGCATCCTTCACTGATCTGATGCTAGCTGCTCCGAAAAAACGTCACAGATATTTACTATAAAGGTCAAGCAAATATGAACAAAATTAAAGTACATGTTTAATATTTTCTGATTTTACATCATCAACAAATTCTTAATTTAACAGCAAAGGTCATCCTAGCACCTTCGTAGCAAGTCCACCTTTTCTGTATATTAACCCATTTTTCTGGAGACTGTGTTTGTCGAGTTTAGGACTCAGTGCACTTTATCACTGCCAAGCAGTAGTAAAGTGCCTGTGCTTTCCCACTAAAATATGTGCTGTACATTGGATCTCTTTATTTGGCCTATTTAACTTCCTTATATGTCCATTGTAATGGGGCCTAAAGTGCAGCAATGGCATGGAAAGTAAAAAATCATATGTGTGCTGCAGTGTGTAATTACACAACCCACAGATTTGACAAAATATATGTTTGCCAAGAGCAGCACTGTGGTCTGACTGGGCTGCAGCTTAAATGCACTGCAGGGAAAACATGGCAGAGAGAAGTGCCTTTGCCATGCAGGAAAATCCTATTTTATAGATCCATAAGTTACCATTAAAGTGTGGCTTGTAAGCTCACAGAGCAGGTTGCTAATATATAACAATAGGATACACTACATATTGGGGCTAGTGTGCCCTCACAGTGAAAAGAAACATGGCTTTTCCCTAATAGGCCTCAGAGGGATTATAATTTGTATTTTTCACCTCTGCTTAGGAAAGAACTAGAATGATGCTTCAAAGTCAGTTCCTGTTTGCTTTTTAAAATTTGACTTAGTGGTAAAAACGCATTTTTGTTAACTTACCGGAAAAGTAACTTTTGAAAAGTTTACCTTAGGCTGCCTGTACCATAACTGGCTTAAAACTAGTTCTTTCACTCATCAGACCTTCAGATCAAGGATACACATCCTTGGTTGGGAAAGTTAATGTCACTGGATCAGAGACAAATGTCCTGCCTTTGAGCCCAGGAAGGCCGACCACTTAGCAGGTATTCGCTATCTGGGAGTGACAGGATCAGTTGACAGGGTAAAGGGCAGCTTTAACATTGCCTCTTTTGACTTGGAGATGTCAGGGAGGGATTCTCCTATGTATCACCACGACCCACCTAGACGGTCAAGTTCCAGCCAGGGAGGGCAAACCAGTTTTGACCCTGTCCGGTACGGGAGTGGCTAAAAAAGATGAAGGTGGGCCAGCCTGATTGCCACCTTGGTCTGCCATGTTGAAACAGGGGATCCTAGGGTTACTTTATACTAAGGCAAAGAGGAAGTGCTGCAAAATGAGGTGGGAGGTCTCCTGGAAACTACTTAGTAATGGGTGGTAGATTTTTTCCAATCACAGGATACATCAGGCACATCAACCACCACCTTTTCAGAAAATCCCTTCACCTCAGATGGCTTTATCTAAAGAAGAAAATGACTCACACAAGGTCTGCTGAATCCTACTGGGACCCCTGGGTTGGAACTGCTCTCCAAGTGTCAAGTGGTTGGTTTCCTGTTTAACAGCTTTTGGGGCACAAAAAACAGAAGGTATCCTTACTCCAAGAGGGCCTAAGTGACTAAAGAGGACTAGACCTTACAGGAGACCTGGCTTTAGAAATGCCTAGTGCCTAGAAACCTGTCTTGAGGAGCTAGGGGCCGCAGGACTGACTAGAAGAAGGTTCCTCAGCAGTTGAAGACTTAGGGGCATATTTATCATTATGTGATGCAGCAAGCCACTTTGCTGTGCTGCGTGACAGAGAAAGGGCAGAAATGTATAGTATTTAACATAATACGGCACATCCTGACTTTTCCCAGCACTGGCGCCTCAGATAAACGCAGGCATTCTTACACCATGGTGAAAGATGCCTGCATTGTGAGCAGGAATATTTTTGTGCAGCAAGGGGAACCTTCCTACCTTCCTGCACAAAAACAATCCCCTGAGGCATTATCCTCTTTCTATGTGTGCTGCAGAATACACCGCACATAGAAAGAGGAAAAAAGAGGAGATATAAACAAGTTTCTCCTCCTTACATCTCACCTGGTGAGGCATAGCAGTTTTGGCGCATTCCCAGGTCTACCACTTATGGTAAATCTGGGAATGTGTCAAAATCAATGGCTGTTTTATGGGAACACCCAGGCACCACCCATGAAATGCCTCCCTGGGGCAGAGTAACACAATGCAGCAATTTGCACTGTGCTGCGTTACTCTGGAATTATCATGACACTCAGGGCCATGCAAGTTGGCCTTGCGTGGCTAGATAAATCGCACATAAGGGTTGCGTTAAGCTTGCACCCTGTTGCATGGCGCAAAAGCGATGCAAACCTTTCATAAATATGGCCCAGAATCTGAAGGTAAAACCTTTGACCGGGACAACCCACCTGGTGTTTCCGACCTCTGCTCCAATGCGGTTGCAAAACACTCGCAATTTACTGCCCTCTTCAAGAGGGTGGTAATGCAGTCGCAATTGGGAAGGGGTCCCCAGGGGACCCCTTCCCCTTTGCAAATGCAGGGGGAAATACTTTCTAGGGGCAGGCAGTGGTCCCAGGGACCACTACCTGCCCTTAAAAAATGAAACAAAAATGTTCCATTTTTTTTTTTTAAATGCAGCCCGTTTTCCTTTAAGGAAAAAGGGCTGCATTTTTAAAAAACTGCTTTATTTAAAAGCAGACCCAGACATGGAGGTCTGCTGAGCCCAGCAGGCCACCAAACCTTGGAAGACCTGCCATTCTCAATGGGGTCGTAAATTGCAAGTGCCTCATTAATATTCATGAAGCATGCAATTTGCGACCCCATTGAGAATTGCTAACAGTGTCTCAGACACTGTTGTACATTGGAAATTGCGACTCGCAATTTGTTGCAATTTGCGAGTCGCAATTTCAAATGGTCGTACACCTGGCCCTTAATGTTTTATTTGGAAGCAATTGGGAAGTTGTTTACCCGATGACCTTGAGATTTACTCTTTGTTGAGAATATTGTTTTGCTTTCTGGATTGGAACTTTCATTGCTTTTTCTGCATGGTGAGATTTTGGCCTAGAAGATTAAAACAAAACATAATGCATGGATTCAGCATTTTAATGTTTGATCTGTTTTTATTTAAGAAAATAAAACATTGTTGTTTTTTAGTCTTTTCTTCTTAACTGTATGTTTTATAATAGAGAATCTGCCCCCCATCCGTGTCCTGCACCTTTTCCGAAATAGATCTAACTGGAGTTTAAAATAGTAAGTTCTTCCCCTTCAGTGTCCTTCACCTTCCCTGTGTTGGCCATGACTGGAGTTTGCAATTCTAAATCTGCTCCTTCAGTGTCCAGCACCTTCCACAAATATTTTCCTACCTGAATAACTGGTTTAATTGCAGTTTAGGGCCATTTGAGTTAGAAAGAAATAACAGAGCCATCTGTGTGAGCTACATGGCTGTTTTTTTTCTTGAATTAGTTTCAGGGCATGACCCTCTGGTGAATCAAAGCTTTCTACAGCTCTGCTTTAAGCTATTTTCCATACGTATTTTTTAAATGTGAGAAAAGACACATTACATTTTTGACATGCTCCCATTTTTCTTTATGTAATCCAATTAAAACCTGCAAGAGGGTTTTGTCAATGCCAGAATCCAATTTCTGCCAACTTGATCAAAAGCGCTGTATTAGTCGATGGAGCATATGAATAGTTTGATGTCTTTTTTACTTAGATTCTGTTGGCTAATACGAATAAAGCCATAAAGTTATCAATTGTAAAACAAGTGATTTCAAAACCAGTTTGGCAGAATTTGTAAATCTTTTTTTTCTATTGCCCATTCATAAGTTTTCTCAACAAGAATTTAGCAAAGGTTTTTCCGTTAGAGTCTAAGAGGGCAATAAGATAGTAGCTTTTTGGTTCAGGTGTCAGTCCTTGTTTATAGATTGTATGTAAAAGTGATCATTTCCAAGATGAAGAAATTAATCCAGTTTGTAGAATGATTGTGTAAAATTGTCTTAATAATATGTTCCATTCAAATAAGCACAGTGTAAGAATAGCAACAGGAATAGCATTTGGCCCCGAAGACACATGTGGGCCGACTGCGATTAATCAGTACCACTATTTCCGTGTGAGTGATTGAATATGTGCTTTACTGCGTTCTGGTGAAAAAACGTCTCTACTGTGCCTGTGGCCTGCAGAAGCTCCTATGGACAACGATAATGGGTGCTGCTGTAGAGAATCCCAGGAATCAACTGGAACAGGACATTTTGCTGTGGACCAGAACTGGGTCTGTGAGGCCTCCTACCATTTGAGTCAGTGTCTAGAGAACCATTCATGACAGTTTGAAGACATTTGACATCAATAAATTGAACCAACAGAACTTTATTTAAAGATGGGTAAAATGCCATATCTGTAGGGCCTGGACAAGGTGCTAAGCTAAACCAAAAAAAGATGTGACATATCAACTTCATCTTAGCAGTTTTTCCAGCTGAAGGATTTTTGGAGTAGGACCACCCAAGAGACGTATCAAGCCTTATTGAGACTCACCCCACTGCCAAATTCCAACCTTTCAAACGTGGGCTTGCAGCACTGATTGTCCCACCCACACAAGCAGCCTGTAAATGTAACTCTGGCCTGCCATTGCAGAGCCTGTGTGCAGTCTGGTACTGCCATGTCGACTTGGCAAGTGTACCCACTTGCCATGCCCTAACCTTCCCTTTTCTTACATATCAGTCAACCCTAAGGTAGGCCCAAGGTACCTCTGTGGGCAGGGTGCAGTGTATGTGAAAGGTAGGACATGCCCTGGTGTGTGTGGCATGTCCTGATAGTGAATTACTGGGTAACTAGTCACAATATCGAGAAAAAAAATATCGACTGGACAGAATATCGAGTTTTTTATATAGAATGGACAGAATATCGAATTGCAAAAATATAGTGGTGCAGAATATCGAAATGCAGGTAAGAAATATCGATTTCCAAAATATCGAAGTTAGTAATATCGATTTTTTTTTGTGTGTTTTAAGTGCTAGTATATGTGTTAAAAGTATGTATTATTTTTGTCATGTATGTTTGAATTTTGTAAAAGTAATGAATTTTATGTTAATTAATTTTTGTGTAATTTAATTCCGTAGCGGGTTGTGGGTTTATAGGGGAATAGGGTGGGAAGTAATTTAATTATAATATATATTTTAAGCATTACTTAGAATTAATTAATTATACGTTTAATATTATTTGCGTAATTTAAGTCTGTAGCGGGCTGTGGGTTTATAGGGGAATAGGGTGGGAAGTAATTTAATTGAAATTAATAAATTTATTATTTTATTACTTAATAAATCAATATTTAATAATTTATATTGTTAATTAAGTTAATTAATTTATTACTAATTAATTATAAATTGATTAATAACAATTAATAATTAATTGGTAATTATGTTAATTGTGTATTTTTTTTATTAATTAGTAATTACTTAGATATTCATTATTAACAATTAATTTGTAAATATGTTAATTGTGTACTTTTTTATCAGTGGGTTGAGGGTTGATAGGGGAGTAGGGTAGGAAGTACTTTATTTTTATGTATTTTTTAGTATTTGTTATATTATAATTTTTTTAAGTTATTTTATAGTGTTAATTGTGTGAATTAATTTGGATTTGATTGTTATTAATTATATTGTTAATTGTAATTAGTTAATTAATTAATTGTTAATTAATGATGTTAATTTATTAATATGTTACAATATGTACGTAATGTTTATAGGGGAAAATGGTGGGAGGTAAATTAATGTTAAAAAAATTATTAATTGTTAATTAATTTTAATTATATTGCAGGAGTGGGTATATTAAATTATTCCCCTACGCTATCCAACGCTTTCCCTACTGTTGCACTCACTGGAGTGGGAATAGTAAATTTTACCCTCCCGCTATCCAACGCTTTCCCTACTTTTGCACTAACTGGAGTGGGAATAGTAATTTTTACCCTCCCGCTATCCAACGTTTTCCCTACTGTTGCACTCACTGGAGTGGGAATAGTAATTTTTACCCACTCGCTATCCAACGCTTTCCCTACTGTTGCACTCACTGGAGTGGAAATAGTAATTTTTACCCTCCCGCTATCCAACGTTTTCCCTACTGTTGCACTCACTGGAGTGGGAATAGTAATTTTTACCCACCCGCTATCCAACGCTTTCCCTACTGTTGCACTCACTGGAGTGGGAATAGTAATTTTTACCCTCCCGCTATCCAACGCTTTCCCTACGGTTGCACTCACTGGAGTGGGAATAGTAATTTTTAACCTCCCGCTATCCAACGCTTTCCCTACTGTTGCACTCACTGGAGTGGGAATAGTAATTTTTACCCTCCCGCTATCCAACGCTTTCCCTACTGTTGCACTCACTGGAGTGGGAATAGTAATTTTTACCCTCCCGCTATCCAACGCTTTCCCTACTGTTGCACTCACTGGAGTGGGAATAATAATTTTTACCCTCCCGCTATCCAACGCTTTCCCTACTGTTGCACTCACTGGAGTGGGAATAGTAATTTTATCTTTTACACTATGCAATCTTTTCAGTATTGTTAAATTTAATGTAGTGTCAAATATAATTAAAAACATTTTTTTTTTTTATGTTTTAACTTATATATAATTTATTTTTATATTTATATTATAGGTTTATTTATATACATATATATATATATATATATATATATATATATATATATATGTAATTATATTTAAAATTATGTTTTTAACATTTAATTATTAAAAATCTTGATTTTTGTAAAAATATTAAGTTAATATATATGTAATAAAAAATTAAAATGCATGTTTATTTTTTGTATTAACTTACATTTATTATTTATTAATTTTAAGGTTATTTAAGTATTTTTGAGTAAGTTTTACTTAATTATATTTATTATTTCATTAATTTTACATTACTTTTAAGACATTTAAAAATTCGATATTTTAGCAAACTATATTATTTACAACAATGTTTAGGATTCAATATCTTTGTACTTACCTGTTTGTAGATAGGAATTCGATATTCTGGTAGTCGATATTTTGTCACCGATATTTTTGTAGGTCGATATTTAGCTCCTCGATATTCTGTCAGTGATTCGAATTACTGCCAATTTTGTTCTTCACTATTGCAAGGCTACCTGTTCCCATAGGACAGAATGGGTAGTTTGTTTATAACATCTTATAAATATAACTACCCCTGGGAACAAGGTAGAAAAATAAAGTTTAGTATGCCTGAACTCAGAATCTAAAGGTACATCTTTTAGTAAAGGTGATTTTTACATTCTGTGTTTGAAAATACCACTTTTAGAAAGTAGGTATTTTCTTGCCTAACCATCCAGTGTGCCTCTGCTGGGTTTGTGGATAGACTGTCTGGCTTTGGGATGACAGGGGCTGGGGAAGAGCAGTGGCTCCAGAGAGTCTAGATGGGTCAGGGATGGGCTGAATAGACCTGGGCTGCATTTAGAGAAGGGGGAGGACATTTCCTTTCACCTGAATGGGCCTGGTCTGCCTCTGACAATGCTGTCTCCACCTCCTTCCAGGAAGCTGCACCAGAGAGGATAGAACTGGTTCTGGCTGGGCACAGACACTCTCTGCCCCCAGAGAACAAAGGATTTTGGGCTATAAAAAGTGGGGCCCAAACCCCTAAACTTTAGAACTCTTTTGGAACCAAGAAGACTGCCAAGAAGAAGAGCTGGAGAAGCTGTGAGGAGGGACTACCACTTTGCTGTGTGCTTCGCTGTGTTGGCCTGCAGTGGTTGCTTCTGTCTTGGGCAGTGAAAGGACTGGACTGAACTTTCTGCAATTTCTTTTTGTGAGTTTCTCCAAGTGCTTGAGGTAGACCTTGCCCCCTGTTCAAGAAGTCTCAGGAACAGCAAAGACTTCAATTTCTTCTGCCATCAGCACTGTGGACTGTGTGTTTTGTGCTGCAACAGAACAAAAGCAACCCGATGCCGTCTATGACACCGCTGCCGTGTCCTGAAGGCACCACAGGGGGGCACCGCCACAACACCGCACTGCAAACCTGGTCTCACCGATGATGCCACCTGACGCCGCCACCGAGCCGCTGCTTGCACCACAACCTGTGGGCACCGCACTCCGCACCGCCTCGCTTCACGCCGTCAACCTGGTGTCCCAGGCGACGCCGCTCCATGCCAACATCAATGCCGCTGCTTGCACTGTGGTTCGAGGCACTGCTCGTAAGTTACACAACACACCATCCTCATCCCGCACTGCAGCTTTGGCCTACCGATGCCGTCGCCATTGACTCCAGTTCGTCAGCCGACGACAGCGCTTCAGCAATGACAACGCAGCTGCCTGCACCGTGACCTGCCAGCACCGCGACGAGCACCGCATCACTTCACATAGCAGCTCTGGTCTCACCGACGCCACTGGAAAACTGTCACCAAGCCACTGCCTGCACCGCGACCAGAGAGCACCGCACACCGCACCGCTGCACTTCGCACCGCAGCACCCGACGCCTGCCGACACCGGCGCTCCTGACTTAAACCGCGAGGAGTTCGATCTGCAACGCATGTGACTTCAAGGGCCCGACAACTCCTGAACCGACCTCCTGAACCGATGCCTGCGGACGCCGCGCTTTCGGAGCTCAACGAGAGGTTGCCGATGCCCTGCAATTCTAAAGGAACTGTTTTGAGGGTCTTACCGACATCGTAGCTGGCCCGCGACGCCGCGGTCAGCCAGAACTGTTTGGATTTGTTGTTCACGATGCCATGATAGCCCCAGACAGAGCTATCGACTTCAAGGAACTTTATTTCAAGTATATTTTGATTACTGAAGATTTCTAAGTACTATATTGTGGATTTTTATTGTTTTTGGGTCTTGTCTTAAGTATACAAAAATATTGGATATTTTTCTAAACTGGTGTGGTGTCCTTTTGTAGTGCTAACACTGTATTACTGTTGGTTATGCGCAAATGCTTTACACACTGCCTCTAAGATAAGCCTGACTGCTCGTGCGAAGCTACCAAGGGGGTGAGCAGGGGTTATTTTAGGAGTGTAACTCCCTTATCCTGACTAGAAGGAAGGGCCCCTACTTGGACAAAGGTGCAAACCCTTGCCAACTAGAGACCCCTATGGCAAATCATTCCACACTACTGCTGGCTCTAAGTGCTCGAAAAAATGTTTTACTATTACTTAGTTTATGGTACTATTCTAAAACTAGTAACTTTGAAGTGTACAACACTGCGTATGTATACAAATGCACAAAATCAGTAGCAGCATGAGGAATAGCAAGTTATATGCAATTGGTAGGAAACTGCCAAATTGCCATGAAGCAGTCAGAGATTTGATTTGAGAATGGACATGATTCATGGAAAGGAGAGCTAGCTCTGAGTGCCATCAGCACACATATGTCAGAAAAGTCAAAAGGAGGAAATGATTGCACCAAGTGAGGGACAGTAAACAGAGAAGAGTAAGCAATCAATGCTGCATCCCTGGAGGAATACCAAGAACTAGTGGGGTCAACTGTAACAGAGAAGAGCACCATGAAATACAGAAATAACGGTGGGGGTGAAATATTCAAATGGCTTGCCCATGATGCATATATAGATAAGGAACACAGGGAGAGCGGAGTATTCCACTATTCTAAGCACTGCTGAGAGGCACCAAAAGATCAGGAGTCAAGAAAGGTGATGGTGGTGTGAAGACATAACAGTGCCATTCAGTGATATGAAACTGGTGAACGTTCAAGACTCAACTGGGCTTAGTAAATTTGATAAAGAGATGTATGAAGTCAGACTTAAGAAAACTAGCCATGTAAGGGCTTTGGAGAACATCAGAAGTTTAGCGACATGTTGGTTGGTCAGTATTTAGACTGGGAAACGGGCGGTTGACAGTTGACATTTTTAGCAATAGAAGGAGGGCTTCTCTTTTGAACCATTCAGAATGGGAGACCCACAGTATAGCATAATTGAAAAGGGAAAAGAGGCAACAAAGGACATTTGAAGGATAAGTTGAAGACTTATAGTGTAATAAAAGAATTATATGGGTGCAAAGGGGCAATAGAATGAGTTCCATATGCCCATTAGACGTCAAAGAGCCCTGGTGAGAGAATTCAGTGTTAAAGTTGTTGGGTGCTGGACTTGACTATTTCTGCAGGGTCATCCCCAAACATTTTGCCTTCACCCTCCTGTTTTCTGAATCTGTATTTGTTGGCTTTCAGGACTCTGCACTTTACCACTGCTAACCAGTGCTAAAGTGCTTGTGCTCTCTCCTTACAGTGTGGTAGAATTGGCTTTTCTCCAATTGGCATGTTTCATTTACTTATAAGTCCCTAGTAAAATAGTACTGCTGGTTGATTGTTAGGCAACATTTGCCCGCAGCTGTAACCAGTGGCCATTGCGTCTGTGAGGTTTTTCCTCTGTGACATTCTGCTTTAACCTTGGACTGTCTTTATCGACTTAACTATTGTCAAGAGCCACACGATCACTAGAAAAACTATATTCTTACTGGTCCAAGAACAGATGACTCTGTCCTGAGAGTTTGGGCGCCTTTATGTAGGTGGACCTAGGGGCTAGCGTCCTCCCAGCTAATTGTTAGTGTATTTCTTCTTTACTTGGTGTATAGATACGATTGCTTCCTTTTAGTCCCCCATACTCCATTTCACCATGAATTTTGGAACAGCTTGCATTAGTGCCCTGATGAAGGTGTAACCCATATTGTGGTGGTCCCCGAAATGAGCGTCGCCGCAGGTTACAACAGGAGCACCAGGATATCAATGCTTTATTGAGAAGCCTATGTGAATTTACACAATAATGGACTAGCAGTGATTGATCAAGGCACTTGAATTATTTTGACTAGTTCTATTTGAATACATGTAATAATAATGTGCCTAGCCAACATTGAAAAACATACGAAGCATTAATCTGCTCCTCAGTATCCTGATGCATTGTCTCTTGCTCCTGCTTTTCGTAACTTTTTCTTTTATATGTGTATTGTGGATACCAAGTAAGACATAGTACAGTGTGTGACAGGTGTTAGTTGTCTGTGTATGGCCTGACTGATGTGAGATGGGAGTAAGTATGGATGAGTAGTTTTGTATGTAATTTGATTGGGGGACAAAAACTTGTGTTCTACGTTATCAATTGAGTATTAGTTTTGGTTATTTCGTATTTATTGAAAGGATCTATATAGGATATTCAAATGTATTTGGAGAATTTTGTATTAAATATTTATAAATTCATGTACTCGTTCATTTATATTATTTTGATGCCTGTGGCTTGGTCATTTTGGGAACATTTGTCCCAGACAATAGCAAGATATTACGCTTCCAGTTATCAGTGGCAGGGTGATTCCTTTTTATGTTTGAAAATTTCATAGTACTACATGTAACCAGGGTCTGTAAATCAAATGCTGGTATTGGGCCTGCAGCACTGATTTTGCCACCTACTTAAGTAGTTTTTTAAACATGTCTCAGGCCTGCAATTTTTAGAGTTTAAACTGCAAGTTCGACCTGGCAAAATGAACCTTTTGCCAAGCCCAAACGTTTCATTTTAATACATATAGGTCACCCCTAGAGTTGGCCCTGGACAGATCAGAGGGCATGGTGCAATGTATTTAAAAAGTAGGACATATACTTTATGTTTTACATGTCTTGATAGTGAAAAACACTTAAATTCACTTTCCACTACTGCAAGGCCTACTTCTCCCGTAGGATAATATTGGAGTTGCCTTATTAAATTTTAAAAGTGTAATTTCTAAATGGGAAGAGATAATTGGTTGCATGTTTGGTGTCACTAGAATTCGAATGTAAAATCCTAACTTATGGTGAAGTCAGATTTTGCAATTACAATTCTGAAAATGCTACTTTTAGAAAGTTGGCATTTTCTTGCCTTAGCCATTTGGTGCCTGTAGCCTGTCTCTGGTCACATGACTGGGTGTAGTTGGCAGTTAGGCTTTCTGTATTCCTCCTAGACAGCCACACACAATGGAAACATAGGTGTGAATGGATGGGCCATTACTGGCAGGACGGGAGGGCAGAGGTGGGCACCATCCCACTTACATTTGAATAGTCTGTGTCCTGCCTCCACACAAAGGGCTGCATACCCCTTGTAGTTAGTCTGGAGCCAGGGCAGGCGAAGCAGGAAACCAGTGCACTTCAAAGGAAAACCTCTAAAAGCCTCTCTCACTTCAAAGGAAAACCCGGGTATACATATTGGACCTCAGACACCAGCTCTTCAATGCACTTCTGGACCTGTGGATAATGTGATAGGAAGAAGGACTGCTGTGCTGCTGAAAAGACTGCCACTCTGCTGCACTGTTGCCCTGATGGACTACTGCCTTTCTGGACTGCTGCCTTGCTGGATTGTCACCCTGCTGCCCTGCTGCCCTGATGCCCTGATGACCTGCTGCCCTGCTGCCTGAGTCAGAGGGATTTGGATCTGCACCTGAACCCAGGACTTCCAGAATGACTCCAAGGGCTACTATGCAGGCCTCCTGTTCAGATCCACAGGAACATAACAGGCTCACAACCACCTGAACCAGCACCCAGATCCAGCTGAAGCAAGCCCCTGACTCCCCTTCGGTCCTGGACCCTTGATGTTGCCTCAGAGAGGCTGAGGTGAAGTTTCAAGGGTCTTCATGACCGTAAACTGACCCGTTGGAGCCAAATCCTTGTTGTTTGCACAGCCTGCCATCGAGACGTTCCGTCAACCTGATTCTTCGTGCTACAGCATCAACCGCTCATGGAGATTCCCACCAAAACTCTGGCCCACACACTTGTTGCGACAACAGGATCTTCGCTCTACAGCGAAGACTGTCTGCGGAGCCAGGCCTGGTCTTCGCTCTACATCAACGACCGTCCGAGACACTTCTCTGCACCTCACGACCCCCTCCATTGTGTACAGGACTCTTTGCACTGGACTGAGAAGATAACTTTTCAGCGGGACTACCGGGATCAGCCTGAACTTGTGACTTTCTTCCGGTCTCAGACGACCAGATAGCCGCAAGTGGCACTTTGGGCTTTTGGCGCTATTTTCACTTAAATCTTTAAAACTGCAGATCCCCAGTTTTACCAATTGTATTTTTGTCATTTTGGTCTTCATTTATTTACTACATTCTGTTCTATTTTTCGAAATTGCTGTGGGATTTTTCTTGTGTTGTGTTTTCGCTTTAATGCTATTTGAGCTACTGCATAAATATTTTACACATTGCCTCTAATTTAAGCCTGACTGCCCCATGCCAAGCTACCAGAGGGATGAGCACAGGTTAATGTGGGGTCTGCTTGTACCTCACCCTGACAAGGATTGTAGTCCCTTCTTGAGTACGGATTCACCTACCTTAACAAGTAACCCATTTTCTCACATTGGGACTTTTGTTGTGAGTAAGTTGCAATTAGTTCTCATATTTTAGTTAAGGCAATGTTATTGGTCTTTAGGTGAGATAGGGAGGGAGAGATGCACGGATAAGTGTGGGAAGAGTATAGGATCTGTGATATTTTCTGAAGGTGAGGGTTGACGAAAGTGATGAAGGTCCAGTAATATTTCGCTTTACTGTTTTGAAGTTGTCAGTGAACGTGCTCAGGGCATCTTTGTCAATGTCTAAGTGGGATTCATGCCATATTTGTAGATGAGCACATATCTGCATTTTTAGGACACATATTGATGTAAAGCAAGTACAGATAGAGATGTAGTATTGCGTTCATCAAATGTGGTGATGTTTTTTGTGAATTGAGAGCATTGCAAATTTATTTAAGAAATTCAGGATTAATTAAGCTGTATTTTTCATCTTGGAAATAAGGATTGTATTGGTGTAGGTATATGTAGTTGGGATGTTGGCTGACATGTCAATATCAAAGCAGTCAAATGGGAGGGGTCATTTATGGTAGGGAAATTAGTAAATGAGTTATATCGCATGATATGGTCCAGTGGGTTGTCATGGGCATGAGTCGACTCCAAGTGTGTTTCCAGGGAGTGGTTGGAAAGGACTTGATTGAACTGGGTGGACTGCAGATGTGTTTTCAAGTCAAGGTTGAAGTATCCCAGCATAAAGATGAAGAAATGGCAAGCAAACATTATAATGACTCATAGTGGTGGCCTGAGGCGTCAAGATGGCGGTCGCACTCTAAGAGTGCTCCGGACCCCTCCGTCATCCGCCTCGCATCCCGCTAGTATCGGCACCCATCCGTGATCCCTACCTGTCTGTGGAGGATCCCTGGAACGGTGGCGCTGACCTCCTGTGCCCGAAATGCTGGTGCGGGGCCTCTGAGACCATCCGGAGCCCGCGGCCCGCAGCGGCCTGACACTCCTGGTGCGGCGGCGTCCTGCCAGCGGCGCTGAGGTGCCTCTCGCTTGGCGGTGGGGGCCGGGGCTGTGCGACCCCCGGCGGCGGAGCTCGCCGGTGCAGTGCCTGGTGCCCTGGCCTTGAGCGGGTTCCCGTGATCGGCGGGCAGGTTCGGCCCGGAGGCAATCCGGGACCCCGCCGCCTGCAGGGCTGGCAGTGGCGGGCTCGAGGCCCGAAAACCCTTTGTTTCCCGCTGTTCGGCCAGCGAGTTGGCTGGCGCTCCTGGGGCATTCTCGGTGGTGGCGAGGAGTGCCCGTGGGGATAATTTGACGGGCTGGATCTCCGGCTGTGACCTTACTCTGCTGCAACATCCGGTGAGTGGGGCGGGGACCGGCTGTCTGGTTGGGCAGCGGCGCGTGTGGGAAACGCGTGCCCACCCCTCCCGGGCCTGGTACGGTGGGGTGCCCATCGCCCCCTCCCCCCCGCTCTGAGGCTGATTCGGGGTCCGGTGTGCTCTGGCGCGCTGCGGAGGCCTTCTCCCGCCTGCCCTGCTGTGTGGAGGACGGTGAGGCATGCAACGCGGCCTGCTGCATCGGCGGGGCTAGGCCTGTCTCCTCCTTGAGCCCCAGTAGGAGTGCCTGTGGGATCCATCTGTCACGCTGACCTCCGGCCGGGACTGAGGGTGGCTCCATCCTCCGGTGAGTGGGGCAGGGGACCGGCTGTCTTTTCGGGCAGCGGCGCGCATGAGGGGAAACGCGTGCCCCCCCTTTTCCCTCTTTCTCCCAGGCCTAGCACGGTGGGACATCTCCCCTCCCTCCCCCCCCGCACCGAGGCTGATCTGGGGGCCGGTGTGCTCCGGTGCGCTGTGGGGGCCTCCTCCGTCTGTACTGTCGTGTGGGGGACCATGAGGCCTGGTTCGCGGCCTGCTCTGTCGGTGAGGCTGGGCCTGTTACCCCCCTTGCGCCCGTCATCGTTGAGCTAGTGACCTTGGCCATCGTACCGGTGGCGGTCGGGGGCGCAGCTGTGGACGACCCTTGGGCACACGTTCTAGACCACCCGGCTCGCACATTGGCTGTGCCCCGGCATGTGGCCGAGGCCTTCCTCTGCCTTCCTCACTGAGTGGAGGGCTGCCGGGGACGGTGTGCTGGTGGGGCGGATTCGGACACGTTCTTGCGATCCAGTGCCCACTATTTACGAACGAGTAGCTTCGGCCACCATACCGGGTGGCGGTGGGGGGCATCAGTGGGGGCGGCCCCTGGGCGCACGTCCAGGACCATCTGGCCTGACTACTGGCGGCGCCCTTCCCCCGACTGTGAATTTCCTGCCGCCCAGGGAACCACACTTACAGTGCGGGGGAGCCATAACCCACGGCGGACCCGCCGGCGGCCCTGGAGCTGGGTCCGTGTGTCACGGGGGCCGTGCTGGAAGCTGTTAATCTGTTTGTCTCCCATCGCCTCCGGGCTTGTGGATTGCACAACCGGTGCATCGACTATCCGCTGGGCTGGGTCCCCGGCTGCCTGCTCTCCACACGGTCCCTGTGTACCTACCTGAACACCTCTTGCACCGGTGGGTTCCTGGTCTTCGTGCAGAGTTTCTGTGATCGCTGGTTCCCCCCACATCTGGTCCTTGGAACCCAGGCAACGATAGGAGCTATCATCAGCTATGGGGAGGGACAGGGCCCCTAAATCCACGCCGGCTCCCACGCAGACGAAAATGGACCGGTTCACCACCTCTGATCAGCATCCCCCCGGGAGGGCGGCGGGGGGTCCTCCCCCTCCCCAAGACAGGGATCTCGACACCATTCTTCAGGCTATTAGTGCTTCGCAGGCGTCTGTTGAGGGGAAGATTGGGGCGATCAAGGTGGTGTATCCCTCCTCCGGCAGGATCTCCGCAATGCCACTGCACAGCTGACGGAAGCCGAGCCACGCATATCCACTGCGGAGGACGACATCTCACAGCTGAAGGAGCAGGTGGCACACCTTCGCACTCATACCAGGGAACTCCATCGGCGTGCTGAAGATGCCGAGAACCGCGCAAGTCGCAACAACCTCCGCCTGGTGGGGTTTCCCGAAGGGGTTGAGACGGGCCAGGTGGCCACCTTCGTCGAGGCCTGGTTTACATCGTGGATGCCTAAGGACACCCTCTCAACATGGTTTGTGGTTGAGAGAGCTCAAAGATCCCTTGCACCTAAGCCACCCCCTGGAGCTCCACCTCGCCCTATCATACTGAAAGTTCTTAACTTCAAAGATCGAGATGCCATCCTGCGGGCGGTACGTGCCACAGGTCCCCTCAAGTTCTATAACCATACCATTATGGTATTCCCGGATTACACTAAGGAGGTGCAAGAACTCCGGCGCTCTTACACGGACGTTAAAAAGAAGCTGCGTGCCCTGGGCCTCCAATATCAGCTTCAGTTCCCTGCACGCCTCCGGGTCATCTTCCAGAACAAAACGCAGTTTTTCGACTCACCCCAGGCAGTGTGGACATGGTTGACGGAGGAGCGCCCCCTCCGCCAAAGGCGTGATCTGTCTCCGGGACCCGCGGGCCCCCAACCCAAGGGGCCGCGGTCACCGGGACGTCAGTGCCGATGCCACACGCAATCTCGTAGGGGACTCCAGCCTCAGGCAGCAGCACCCAGATCCTCGAGCGTGGCGGCATATGGACTTCGAGACTCTTCCAGCCAATCGGGCTCTCCGCCCTGCACCAGGCACCGATCTACTGAGAATCTACCCGGATCATCCTTACCGCCGGCCCGGGTGGGCTCACCCAGACCAGATTCGGACCTATCCCGCTCTCCTACTCTTTGAGGGCCTGCGGGGCTAGATTTGTGCCTATCGGCAATGGGGGCGGGACTCTCTCCCCCGGCGGGGTTCTTTGACACTGGTAGACTTCTAAGCTCACTTACTTTGTTGTAATGCCGATCCATTGCTTATCCGTCCTTCTGGAGGGGTCCTCCACGCATCCAACCCGAGCGTTATAGTTTGGTACTGTTATAATGGGGGGTCGACAGATGCTTCTGTTCTCGAAGTGTAGGGTGGGGGGAGGTTGGGGATTGTTTTCTCCCTATGTTGTTGTTTTATTGTTTTGTTGTTTCAGCTACCACGGATTGACACGTGCTTCCTCTCCAGGGGCTAGATATGTCCTCATTGCATGCGATTACCAGTACATTTGCGGCTCCCACGCGCACTCTCATATCTCTGTAGGATCACACGTCCCGGACCCATGTACCGCCTACCATGACCTATACTACTGCCCCTAGGGCGTCTCTCCATGTCTTATCATGGAATGTCAATGGTCTCCTGGACCGGTTTAAACGCACTGCGGTCCTGCGCTACGCGCAACGCCTCCACATAGACGTCCTCTTACTTCAAGAAACACACCTCCTGGGCAATTGTTGTTCCTTCCTGGCTCCCTATGGGTACGATAGAGTATGGCACTCCGGCTTTTCCACGGGCTCCCGTGGGGTGGCTATCCTCCTGAAATGCACTCTGCCCTTTGTCCTCTCCCAGGTCATCCATGACCCTCAAGGTTCATCTGTGATAATTTGTGGCTCACTGGCTGGCTCCCCCATCAATCTCATGTCCATCTACTCCCCCCCCTCGATGCTCGCACCCACACTTAAGCGCACTGCGGCCCTGCTGAAAACTCTGCCTCTGGGCACCACCGTTATTGGGGGTGACTTCAATGCAGTCTCCTCCCCGGCCATCGATACAACGGGTCCTCCCTCTGCTTCCCGAATGGCGCAAGCGAAACAGCTATGGCACTGGTCCGAGTCTCTGGGCCTCTGTGATGCGTGGCGCACATGGCACCCCTGCACCGTCCAATTCACACATACCTCCATGGCCCACCACACACATGCCCGCATAGATGCGATCTTTGTCCCCGCAACTGACTGTTCTGAGCTTCTAGATGTTCGCATCCTTCCTAGAGGGATTTCCGATCACTCCCCGGTGCTCCTTAGTATGGGGGCTCCCCCCCCTCGGCCCGCCAAACATGGAGAATGAACGCTTGGTTCCTCCAGGATAAAGAATTAAAAAAGGTGGTGGGGACGGAGCTCAAGCAGTACTTTCTTACTAATGAGGGTTCGGTAGCTTCTCCGGGTATCCTGTGGGAGGCAGGGAAGGCGACCATACGGGGTGTCGCGCAGGGTCAGCTTAAGAACCAGAGACAGGCACAACTGCGGGAAATCACCTCGAGGGAGGCGCAGGCGCTTCGCTTGGAGCAATGACTTTCCCTGTCCGACGATGCCGTCCAGGCCCGACAGCTCGCTCATCTTCGGGCCGAAATCAGACAACTATCCCTGGATGCTGCTAAGCTCCTATGGAGGTCGTCGGTGGCGAGAGTTTATGGCTGGAGTGACAAAAACGGTACGATCCTACTCAGGCTAGCCACATACCCCAGGGCGAACCGCATTATCCCGGAGGTGGTGGACGAGGAGGGTGCGGTGCACCGTGCCCCACTAGCGATGGCCTGCACCTTCGCCCTCTACTATCGGCGATTATATACAGCACAAACCCCCGACCTACCGCTCCATGTTCTCCTTGAACTGGGCAATGTACGTCTCCCTCGGCTGGAGACGGCCGCCCAGAAGGATCTGGACCACCCCATTTCTCGGGAGGAAATCGTTGAAGCGATCTCCCTCACCTCATCGGGTAAGACCCGAGGCCCAGATGGCCTTCCCCAAGAATATTATGCGATGTATCGCGAAACTCTTGTGCCCCGTCTGGCCGACTTATTTCAGGAAGCTTTGGAGAAAGGTTCCTTCCCGCCCGAGACGGACATCGCCACAATTGTGGTCCTCCCAAAATCCCAGCCTCCCTCCCGTCAATGTGCGGACTATCTTCCCATCTCCCTCCTCAATACGGAGGTTAAGCTGTATGCCACCATCCTGGCTCAGTGGCTGAAGCCCTACCTACCCCTGCTGGTCCATCCAGATCAATGCGGCTTCATGCCCACATGTGGGACCCGACACTGCCTTCGGAGGCTACAGCTGGCTCTAGCCCATCGGCACTTACTCACTCCATACCTAGCTCTCCTTCTCATAGATTTTGAAAAGGCCTTCGACTCGGTGGACTGGGCATATCTACAGGATGTGTTGGCCGAGATGGGATTCGGTTCCCAGTTTAGAGCCCTGGTCCATGTCCTTTATGCCCACCCGCGAGCGCGCGTGTTGGTTAACGGTTTGTTGTCAGAGGCCTTCCCTATTACCAGGGGCACAAGGCAGGGATGTCCCCTCTCACCCTTGCTATTTGCCCTGGCGATGGAGCCCTTGGCTTCCCTGGTGCGGGCTGAGGATCGTATTCGTGGCTGGGAATGGCCCAATACGGAAACGGACAAGATTGCTCTTTATGCAGACAACGTCTTGCTCTTTCTGGCCGAACCCGCCTCTTCGGGACCGCACTGCCTCCAGATCTTGCAGTCCTTCGGGCAAGCCTCCGGTCTTCGGCTGAACCCAGGGAAATCGGTGTTGGCCCCATTGCACCTAACTAGGGACTGCTACGATTGGCAATCCACCATACCGCTTCGGCGCCAATCTTTTAAATACTTAGGGATATGGGTCACCCTTCTTCCCGAATTGGGCTGGTCTCTCAATGTCACCCCATTGGTAAAGAAGGCCAAAGAGGACCTTCAAAAATGGAAGACATTGCCGCTGAATCCCCTGGGGAGGGTTGCCCTGTTCAAAATGATGATCCTCCCCAGATTTCTTTACGTCCTTCAGAATGCCCCCTTCTGCTTTCCCAGGACCTGGTTCCGGGAACTGGACAGTCTCGCCATCAAATTTCTTTGGAGCGGGGGGAGGGCACGTCTGGCCCTGTCTGTATGCCGGATCCCCTCCTTTGACGGGGGTATGGGGAAGACGCATTTGTATCTTTATTTCTTGGCTGCGCGTCTCCTGGTGGTCCATGATTGGTTCAATGGGGCCTGGTCCGACCCTGCCTATCGGCTCGAGCTGAGTGAGCTGGGACTACCCAAAGTCCAATCGATGATGTATGGGGGGCCCATTTCATCCCAACTACCTTATGTGACGCGTTCCGTGTTCTTGGCCTGGCGGGCCTCGCTGCGCCACACTGGCTGGACGCGTAGATTGACCCAATGTACACCCCTCTGGCAGGGGGCTTGGGTCCAAGAAGTTAGTGGGCTGCGGGGGTTTAAATCATGGGACCTTATCGGTATCTTGCAACTGGGAGATGTGTGGGCTAAAGGCCATATGCTCTCATTTCAGGAACTTCGGGCCCGCTACTCCCTACATCCATCCCAATTCTATAAATATTTACAGCTGCGGCACGCCCTCCACACGCATGTCACTGATGACACTAGGCTCCCGGAATACAGCCCTCCCGAGGCGCAGACTATGTTGGGTGACCTGGGCAAGGGGGGCATCTCCCACATATATCGCACTTTAGTCAACAACACTCCCACCTCACTGGACCAGTTGAGGGACCAATGGGTAGAATGGGTGGGCCCCCTGGATGAGGTGGATGGTGCGATGCCCTCATGGCACCCAAGACGATCACCGCGTCCACCAAACTTAGGCTGATCCAACTATACTATCTGCATGCTGCTTACCTCTCTCCCCTGCGCCTCCACCGAGCGGGCTTACGCCCGGACGCATCCTGCACGAGGTGCGTCCATGTCCCGGCCGATTTTTTCCATGTGGTCTGGTCATGCCCCCGCCTGGAGCGATTTTGGGGGGCCATTGAGGAGGAGCTCACGGAGGTCCTGGGGTGGGGGGTTCCCCATGACCCACATCATTCACTATTGGGGATCACAGATGGGCTGGACGGGTCCAGAAATGAAAAGATATTTTTTAACACAGCCATGATTGTAGCCAAGCGCGACATAGCGGCGGCATGGATATGTCCTGACCCGCCCGACCTTGGAAAGTGGCGAAAAGGGGTGGACTGGTGTGCGACCCAAGAAAAAGCCCTTTATGTGGCAAGAGGATGTCCCAAGAAGTACCGTAGGGTGTGGGGGAAGTGGCTGGGTACTGTGGAGGATTTGGATTAACTCGCCTCCTTAATTCGCTGGTGTATATCTTATGGGGTTTGAAACCATGGAATGCTATGCTCCTATGAATGTAATTGATCTATTGTCCTCCGTGCTTTTTCTGATTTGTTTCTTATGTTCCAAAACAATAAAATTGATTATCAAAAAAATAATGACTCATAGTTTGAATGGAGCAATTTATTTAAAAGGTGAGGGCAGATGTTGCAATCTAAATAGGCAAGGGACTTTTTGATCTAGGCCCACCTCCGTTGTATGTTTTTCTGGGAGTGTGGTTGAACATGTAGTCATCAGTGTGGATGGCAGCTTCACTGAAAGTGTTGGTAAAGTATAACCCTGTCTCTTTGATGGCAAGGAAGCAAAGGTGATGAAAGTGCGATTCAATGTACTAAATTATGTAGGGTTTTAACCCAGGAGAATGTGGCATTTACAAAGGCAGAAGGAAAGTGAAAATGTTTGGCAACTGTTGTGCTAGGATCTTGGGGCCTCATTCCAATGTTGGTGGGTCCGCCACCGACAAGCCATTAGTGGGGGTCCCACTGACATCCATGCCATCTGTCCAACTGCCGGATTACGATTCAAGCGGTCAAAACGAGTTGGGCGGGGGAAAGACCGCCACCTTCGACAGGCTCAAGGAGCCCATCGGGATGGCGGTCAGATTCTGAATCACTACAATGGGGCGGTGCCTGCACAGGCACCGCTGTAGGGATTAGGATATCCCTTTCCGACTGCCTGTTAATGGCGGTCCCACTGCCATGAACAGGCAGACCTGAAGAGACTTTTGGGGCCCCTAGCAGGGCGCCTGTGGGCCTCTGCTACGGGGCCTGTGGGGCACGTGTTGCCCCCCCCAAACATCCATGCACTGTGTGCCAGGCAGCACATAGTGCCTGGCACACAGTGAATGGATGTTGCAAACATGCCCTTCTCTATTGCGACTTGTGCTTCAGCCCTTTTCCAGGCCGCAGAACAAGCCTCAATAGAGAAGGGCATGTTTCCGACCGCCCTGTGGCGGTCACATCAGAATACTACTAGTCAGGCGGCTACCATCCCGCAACGATGCCATTGTGATAACCCCCTTGTTGGTGTTTGTTGAACTGTGGGTTTGGCTGACTTTATGGGAGGAAGGCTCGCATGGGCATTTCTGAAGAGTGAAGTGATTGCTGTTTACAGGGTAGTTTGTGTGGCAATGGAGATGTACGATTAGGATACACCTAAAAGTATAGCATGGAGCTGATCCACCACTGAGATAATTATATAGGCACATTTCTTTTCCGAAAGTGAAGTAAATAAATACTGCCTTAATGTTTTTGGACATAAAAGGCACTGCTCGACTGTTGGAATGGCAACATATGTAATGATCAGAAGGTACGTATTTTGCTGTTTTTCTATCAGAAATACCACTGAAGATCCATCTGACAATAAAACAAAAAGTCAAACCTACATATGTGGTAGAAACAATAGTTCTAGCGAAAACGTAATCCCAAACAAAAAAACACATCTTCAAAAACATCTATTCAGAAAATAATCATATTGCCTTCAATAAGACCTCAAAAACCAATATTTATCTATTTCTAATCCCGTTTAGCCGGCTTTGCATTCAGCAATGATTTGCAGTTTGTCAGGAATATTCTGCCAGTGCTATAAATAAAGCTGGCAAAAGTATATTGTAATGTGTTCGCTGTGTTGAGGAGACCATGACAGTGTCTTTATAGTATCATTAAGGAATCTCTACACGCTCGATTATGTCATTTAAGAGCTCTGTATCGAATATTCACCAACGACACCAACTAGTGTTGTTCTCTGCAGCATCTTGTGTTGTGAATCCAGATTGTCAAACAGGTCTAAAAGCCCAAAATGGGTACCATAAGACCACACAAATTGTTTCAGGAAAATACCTGGAAACGTACAAGGATGATTCATATGGTCAAGATATATGCATGTGCTATTGCCACTGGGTGAATATTCCCTTATGAGACACCAATGTGCTTTAGCAATTGTAAATTTTGCTTTGTGAGAAACAAAAGTGAAGTTATAAGTGGGGAAAAAACGTTTCCCTGCAGAGGAACTCCTTTCTTTAAATCCCAATTAAGTAAGAGTATGTTTTTTTGAGTTAGGCAATAAATTTCCAAACTTTATCACATCTGATCAATAGCGATTACGCATGGTGAATTATGAGCAATTATGAGTTTTTAACGCACTCTGCAGAATCGCTATTTATCAGATGTACTAAATTTCAGGAAAAGACATGTATATACATAATGTATCGGGTATGTTAAATGATGACATTCACTGCATTTGTATAGTAGCGCTTACACATTTTCTTCCAAAATCCTCATTTTGAAGACTTCACCTGAAATGTACACAAGAATTAGGAAAGAAACCAAAGAAAAAGTAAATGGTGTATCTTCGTTTCCAAAGGAGGTAGAGAATGTCATATAAATGTCATAAGAGGCCATGACCATATGAGGAGGTCCATCCACTCAAGTGTATTTGAAGCCCTCTGTCTCTACCTGCTCCCTCGGTCCATGATCACTCCCTACTTGCTCTTTAAAAAAAAAAAGCAAATAGCAGCCACTTGTCCTCTGAAGCCCCCTTCACTCTGAACACCACTCGCTGCCGCATCATGGGCCGCCATATTTTAAATGGTTTTAAATCATTCCAAGATGGCTACACATGCATGCACATGCAGGCACATGTACGGTGGCCATCTTCTAAAATGATTTACTCACAAATATTTTGCTGCGCAATGGTGTGCGCACATTTATTGTGGTTATTTTAGAAATGCCACTTTTAGAAGTTGGCATTTCTGTGTGCTATGTGTCTGCCTGCCTGATGTGAATTGCATGTCTGGCTTTTGAGTGACAGGGGCTGGTGAGGTGTGGGTGGCTCCAGGAGGGGCAGGGTGAGTCAGCGCTAGGCTGAATGGGACATCTACATTTTGAGTAGTGGGAGGAGAAGTCCCTGGTCCCTGAATAGGAGTGTGCCTGCCCTAGTGAATGCTGGCTCCGCCCCCCTGTGGTGTGTCTGATGACGAGCCCCCACCTGACAAAGGGGAGGAGGAGCCTTGTAAGCAAAGTGCTCCAATTCCCCCCTGAACCAGTTGCAACTGGTTTCCCCAAGCCCTGTGCTTTCAGACAAAGGAAAAAGTGATATAAATATAGGGCCTGTGACCCCATGAAAATGTTCTGCAGTTGTGCTGTTCCTGACTTGGGGGGCCTGCTGCTGCTGCTGGGCTCCAGGAGGAACCGCCACGAGGGACTGCCTCCCTGCTGGAGGGCCCTGTGTGCTGGCCTGCCTGGGCCCAGCCTTTGCCCCCCCTGGACTTTGGACTTCAGTGCCTGTGAGCGCTTTAATTTTAGTTTGAAGAGCGCTTTTATCCCTTGTTGCTGAAAGGAGCATTTTACTGGCAACGCGCTGTTGCAGAAGTGACTGCCGAGGGTATCCAGAGCGTAGGGATCCCCCCCTGCGCTGCTGATCGAGTGGGAGCCTACCCCGCGTTTGCCTCTGCTTTTGCGGGTGCCCACCCCACATTTGTGTTCTCTAGCAGGTGCCCACCCCGCTTTATGCACATTTTACGAGTGGGTGCCCACCCCGCATTCATGCCTCATTGATGTCTTTTTAGCGGGAGCCCACCCCGCATCTGTGCTCCACTGGCGGGTGCAATTGCCTTTATTTTAAATCGGGAGCTTACCCCGCATTGCCGAGATCTGAAAAGAAATCACCGCCGCGGCCCGAGGAGAAGAAGCGCCGCAGACGCGACACGGAAGCCAGGCAGCCTTGCCTGGACATGGGCGGAGCTTCACCCGAGGTCCGGCTGGGACAGGAAGTTAGGCGAGCTTGTGCCGGTTTGGAGGCGGGGCTCCCGTGACCGGAGGAGAGCCCCGCATGCTCTACCGAAGTCCCGTGACCCTGGGAGAGGGACCAGGTGAAGCAGACAGAAGTAAGGGGGCGTCGGAGCCTCGCGGGCTCCCTTTGCTGTATGATCTGCCCTCCCCCGCCGCGACAGGAGCAGAGAGCATCCCGAGAAGCCCCGGTGAGTGGGGGCAGACCTGAGATCCTTGTCTGATGTTCCTGAGGCACCGTTAGTGACAGTGCCCGGGTTGCTCAACTCAGCTGCGCCGCACAAGAGCGGGCAGCAGCGACGGAGGGGCCCTTTGTTTTTATTACAGCCCCAGATTGGGGCGTCCCAAGGCCGGGTTGGTGCCCGCATTTGTGTTCACTACACTGCTGCCCCACCTGACAGTGGGCAGCTGCAACGTGGGGGCCAAGTATTTTAGGAGTCCCGGAGTGGAGCTTCCACGGCACGTGTAGTGCCAGTGCCTATTTTCCTGGGGGGCAAATTGGTGTTGAGCTCCAAAGGCACTGTAGTGCCAGATTTCCAGCTGCCCTGCGAGAGCGTAGGCAGCTGCAACGTTTTGGGGCATTCTGTTTCTTCATGAGGAAGAGGGGGTGAGAAGCACCCCACGCCCCAGTGCAATTGCGCACTTTGCTTTTGCTGCATTGGCAGCCAAAGGGCTAATTGAGTAGCCCTACCTACGCCCCGACATTTCTGGACATAGGGCATTTGAGCCCCATTGGAAGGCCAGTTGGCCAGGGGGTCAGTTGAGTATTGGTAGGGCGCAAGGCCCTAATGTGATGCCCAATGTGTTTATGTGATGGTGCTCATGCCACAGGTATTGCATAATGTATTTATGCTTGTGATGCCTACTGTGATGCCTATTGCATAATGTGTTATGCTAATGAGGTTTGGGCCTAATGTAGTTTTATGCCTAATGTGATTCATGCGCCAGGTGATTTGTGCATCCTATGTTTTATGTTGCAGGATATGATGCTAAGTTCCTAATTCCACCAGTAGTTACTGGTTGTGTTTTACATTTACTACGTGCATTTCGAATGGTTCTGACAGTGGCCCGATTGGCCCTGTCAGGTGTACATAATCCCCTGTAAATATTGCCTAGTGCCAGTTGGCACAGTGTAAATGTGTGATTACGTTTCTAATGTGTTATGATAATACAAAGGCTATTTTTGATATAACCTTGTGTGGAGTTTCCTTTGTGGTGTGCCTAGTTTGTTGCTGCTGTGTGTGTGTTGCGCAAACGCTTTACACATTGCCTCCGGGATAAGCCTGACTGCTCGTGCCAAGCTACCAAGGGGGTGAGCAAGGGTTATCTTCGGCGTGTAACTCCCTTGCCCTGACTAGAGTGGTGGTTTCTGCCTGGCTTTGGTGCAAGCCTTAGCCAACCAGAAATCCCATTTCTAACACAAAGTATAAGACCTGTTTGTGTTTTTATTAGTACACAATATGTAATAATGCTTGCGGACATCAAATCATGTGGGAGTTACTTGGGATTTCTCAAGATTTTTCTAGAAGTACCCCTGCGAACCCTGAACTTTCACAGCTTCTAAGAAATAATTTTGAAAGCTTTTGTGAATTTTAAGAAAAATTGAAATTTACTTCAAATGTACTAGGAACTGACTGTTGTATATGTCCGTTTTGTGGTTTAAAATCGAAAGTGTGCATGTCCACAACTTGAGATATTTATAGACTCTACATATGAATCGAGCAGAGGGGAAAATATATAAAAATTACATATACATTTTTCTGCTTAAAAACTGTGAGTTGGTGTTAAAACACCCACAAGACTTATGCCTAGGACAACATATCAACATTTGCTCACGCAGCATGTGGGTGACGTCTGTCAGGGAGCCATAAAACCACAAACATTGCTTCTAAACATCGTTTTTTCTACTAACATATGGAGGACAAAGTCTAATCATTTGGTCAACTGAAAAAATTATTGATGCCATTGACTATATTTATGTATCTATTCACTTATTAAGGAAGAATGGAGTGGCATGCAAGTGTATAGTAGGGTCACCATACTAATTATGTGCACTTAGCAGTGTAGGCCAGTGATATTTAACCATATTAGCTGAGATTGAAGAGGTGCACACACTGACATTTATTTACACAGAGCAGAATTATGATCGTCAAATTAAGTATGGTCACTGGAGAAGTGTAAAGAATATCTCATCTGCAAAGGATCACACTGTTCTGGAGACAATAGGGACTTCCTCACCAGATGAAAAGTGGAGACGGCCTGAGGTTAGCAACTGATCTCTTTGCCGGTAAAAGATCCTTCAGGTCCTCCCTGAAAAGAGGGATATGTTGAAACATAAGAGATTGGTTAAACCATTTTCTAGGTTCAACTTCAGTGATCGCAACGGTACACCACAGTTTTTCTTCCTTTTGTACCTCTTCTTGTAAATTAGGTGAGCTTGGAAGGATGGAACTGAAGTTTCTGGTTGTATGTAGATAGAAATCAGCTTCTGTATGAATTTTGGGTCGTTGCTCCAAAATCCTTTGTGTGGGGTGCAATCAAGAACCTTTACTGTATTATGAGCAGCACTAACAGTTAATGAAGGGCTTTCAGGGCTGGGTGTTGTGCTGAACACATTCTTTCTGTTTTCTTTTGTATGGTCTAATATTTCTGGGGGGCAGTTTACACTAAATCGCAGTAGTCAAGTTTTAAAAGGATAAAATCTTTTTGACGCTCTTTGATAGTCTGTGATGATCAGAGGAGTGTTCAAATGGCGGCCCACACTACTGCGATTGTGAGTAAGACGCCGCCCCCTTCCTCTTTGATATTTTAAAAATACTTTTTAGCTTAAACACTGTTTTTAAGGAATTTTACTCATACCTATTGAGGCTCTGACTCTCTGGTCCGTCACGGGGGCTCCCGGTTGTATGGAGAGAGTTCAGAGTACTTCCTGACTTTCTGGCTGACTCTGTGAAGGGTTAGCGTTTCAGCTGGGCACCACTTCCGGGGAGGACACCATTTCCGGGGGAGGATGGATAAATAATGAGGGCAGACCGAGCGCGCAGCGGTCGAGCGCAGCGGGCGCGCTGCCGGCGCGCCAAAGGCAAGCCCATCTGTGCCTGTCCGCGCCTGGACCGGGCCCAGGGCCGGAAACTCTGGTCAATTTAAAGCAGAATACCTGACTCAAGATAAAATATTAAGTCTCAATAAAGGCAAAAGGGAAAGTTGTATACATTTTGATTGCTCCAGTTTAAAGACCAAAGCATCTAAGTGCTGCACAACTTGTGGGCTTAAAGTAAAAGCTAAGCCCAGTAAGCTTTTTGCAGAGACTAAAACTGTTTTAAATAACAGAACCTCCAGATATACCCAAGAACAAATGAAAAATACCAATTTTTTAAAGGATTCCAGTTCAAATGATATCACTAGAAAAAATAAGCTATTATGTGTGTTACTAAATACTAGATCTCTAATAAAACATAGTAACAAATTCAATCTATTTATGGAGACACACAGACCATCTATCGCCTTTCTTACAGAAACTTGGGTGGAAACCACTTGTGACATAGATATACAGATAGCACTCCCAAAAGGTTTTAACATCTATAGATGTGACAGAAAACACAAGCGGGGAGGAGGGGCAGCAATTATAGTAAGGGAAGACTTAACAGCGAACTGGCAACCATCTATATCCTCCTTTGGAGAAACAATCACATTCTCTATAGAAAGTACCAAACAAACATCCTTTAAGGGTATACTACGCTATAGACCCCCAAACACTAGGAAAGATTTTCCACAAGAAATCGCGGATATTTTGGAAAACTTTATCTTAGGAAATAATTTTACAGTCTTGGGAGATTTTAATTGTCATTTGGAGACAAAGTCAGATTCTGACACCGTCCTACTCTTACCAACTCTCTCTGCTTTTGGTCTAGAGCCAGTTGTTCCTGAACCAACACACCAAGCAGGGCATACTTTGGACGGGATTTTTACTAACAATCACAACATAGTCAACATAACGACTACTCAATTAGCCTGGACCGATCATAAAGCAATCTTTTTTGATTTGCTGCTGCCTAAACCTGATGGGAATATAGAGAAATCTGGGGCCTGTCACCTGTCACAAAACTGGCGAAATGTGAAAGCAGACCATTTTAACAATATTTAAAAATATTAAAATAGAGACAGGAAATGATGTGGATACAGCAGCCGAACAATATAATAAATGGCTGGACACAGCATCAAACCCGGTAGCACCTGTTAAAATGATAAAACTAAAGTGGCAAAATCCATCAGCTCCATGGTTCTCCCTAGAGCTCAGGAAATGTAAGCAAAATTGTAGGAAACAGGAAAGAAAATGGAGAGGCTCATATAAGGAGGAAGAAAAAGAAAAACATAAACAGCTAATAGCAGTATGTAAAGACAGCATCATGAAAGCCAAAGTAGCATATTTCACAAATAAGATCGAGGGCATAAAAAACTCAACCAAAGAACTCTTTCGCACAGTGACTGAATTAACATCCAATCATAATACTAAATCCATAAATGCAATCAGCCCTTTTGTAACGCGTTAGCAGACTTCTTCTTAGCGAAAGTAGACACAATTTATAAAACTTCTCAGATGATCAATCATGCATGATGCCAACATCAGGAACAGAGAAAGATCATTACTCTAATACAATTAAACTTTTGAATGAATTTAGCCCTCCATCAACAGAATACATCATTAAACTATTAAACACTACCACATCGGGATCACCAGAGGATCCATGCCCGCCAAACATAACAAAACTAGGGGCCCGATTCACAGAACTAACTTAAGACAAAATCCTAAACTTACTACTGTTAGAAATGGGATTTCTGGTTGGCTAAGGCTTGCGCCAAAGCCAGGTAAAAACCACCACTCTACTCAGGGCAAGGGAGTTACACGCTGAAGATAACCCCTGCTCACCCCCTTGGTAGCTTGGCACGAGCAGTCAGGCTTATCCCAGAGGCAATGTGTAAAGCGTTTGCGCAACACACACACACAGCAGCAACACACTAGGCACACTACAAAAGGAACTCCACACAAGGTTATATAGAAAATAGCCTTTGTATTGTCATAAACACATTAGAAACATAATCACATATTTACCCTGTGCCAACTGGCACTAGGCAATATTCACAGGGGATTATATACAGGACCAGGCCAATCGGGCCACGGACAGAACCATCAGAACAGGTAAGTAAATGCAAATATAAAACACAACCAGTAACTACTAGTACCATAATGACCTAAGCATTATCATATTAGCATAAACCCACATTAGGCCCAAACCTCATCAGTATAAACACATTACGCAATGGGCCTCACCAGCATAAACACATTATGCAATAACCTCATAAGCATAAACACCTTACGCAAATAGGTACTCCCCCAAACAGCATAACATGACATTAGGCAGTAACATGTTAGGCCCCAAACCTCCTTAGCATAAACACATTACGCAATATCGCATTAGGCATAAACACATTATCCTAACCCTCAGGAGCCTAAACACTGAAATGACCCCCAGGCCAACTGGCCTTCCACTGGGGCTCAAATGCCCTATGTCCCGCACAGTCAGGGCTTCGCCAGGGCTATCCCATTAGCCCCCTGGCTGCCAATGCAGCAATCAACCATGCGCAGTTGCACAAGCCTAAACGTAGCAGCTGGCCACTAATTGCTGGGCAGCTGTGGAACAAAACGAGGGCCTGGGACCTTTCACATGGCCCCCTGGCTGCCTCAGCAGCGACCACAAAGTGTGCAAATGCGCTGGGGCATGGGGTGTACTCACCCCTCCTTTACTTAAAAGAACTGGCCCCCACGTTGCAGTTGCCCGCTACGGCGGCGCAACTGAGAAATCACCAAGAGGAAATTAGACACGGGCACCACTGGCCCTCGGGACCCCCACTGGGGCCCTGTAACTACTGTGCCCCTCGTTGGAGCCACACGGGCTCTTAAAACAAGCATGCCCAACGTTGGAGCGGCCCTCTGGCAGGCGGCCCGCTCAAGAAATAGGAACTGGCACCAAGTGTGCCTGAGGAGCCCCGTTCACCGGGCTCCTCCTGGGACCAAAACACTCTGCCCCCCGTGTGCCCTCTGCAGCCCCCACTCACCAGGGCTGTTCTCCTCCTGTGCGGTGGCTCAGCAAGATGCGGGGCTCTCTCTTCGCTGCGAGAGCCCCGCCGACCAGCACCAGCACTTCTCCTGCACGCGGGGCTTCCCTTCACTCAGGGGATGCCCCGCGCTGCCATCGGTGGCCTCGGCCGCCTCTCCTCTTTACCCGGGCCCCCTCCTGGGACCCGGGACTTCCATGTGGAGCCTGCGAGGCTCCGGACACCTTCCGCTTCTTCTCCTGTCGCCGGGGCTCCCAACCGCTCACGAGAGCCCCGCTCCGCTCCGCTCCACCACTCAGGCACCTCTTCCGGCCCTGCCGCAGGCCCCGCCCAGAGTCAGGCGAACTCTGCCTGGCTTCCGGGTCGCTTGCTGCGGCGATTTCTTTTTCTTCTTGGCGGCAATGAGGGGTAGGCTCCCTCTTAAGCAGACACATGCGGGGTGGGCACCCACCATTAAAATACACGCATAAGCGGGGTGGGCACCCGCATATTTAAAGATTCAATAAGCGGGTGGGCTCCCGCTCGGTCCCCACGATTCGGGGGAAACCCTTCTCTGGGGATTCCCTCACTTCTCCTCAGGCAGCGCAGCGCTGCAAAGACCATGCGCTCCTCTCTCCGGAAAAGTAGAATATAGCACTCACGGGCGCAAGGAGCCACAGCTCCTCAGCAAAAGGTCCTGAAAGATCCAGGGGGGCAAGGCTGGGCCCAGGGAGGCAAGCCCTCATGGCGGTTCCTCCTGGGCCCCAGCAGCAGCACGCCCCAGCAAGGTCAGTAACAGCACAGCATCAGGGAAGAGAGCACTTTCATGGGGTCACAGCCCCTATATTTATACCACATAATCCTTTGTCTGCAGTGTAGGGTTTGGGGAACCAGATACAACTGGTTCAGGGGGGTTTTGGAGCACTTTGTTTTCCAAGCTCCTCTTCCCCTTTGTCAGGTGGGGGCTAGGTGCTCAGATGCACCACAGGGGGCAGAGCCAGCATTGTGCAGGCTGGGCACAGTCCTATTCAGAGTCAGGGGATTACTCCTCCCACTACTCCCAGCACAGGTGTCCCATTCAGCCTAGTGCTGACTCACCCTGCCCCTCCTGGAGCCACACACACCTCCCAGCCCCTGTCACTCACAATCCAGACATGCAATTCACATCAGGCAGGCAGACACATAGCACACAGAAATGCCAACTTCTAAAAGCGGAATTTCTAAAATAGTTATAATAAATCTGCGCACACCATTGCGCAGCATTTATTATCACTATTCCAAATATACCAAACTTGACCACGCTGCACCTCTCATATCAGGAATTACCACTGAAACACTTATCAGGGAATCCCCAATGCATTCCTATGGGAGGGCAGCCCCACAGTAGTGAGAAACCAAAATGGCTGTTTGTCACTACCAGGACATGTCACACACTTAAGGTACATGTCCTATCTTTTACCTACAATGCACCCTGCCCATAGGGCTAGCTAGGGCCTACCTTAGGGGTGACTGACATGCAGTAAAAGGGGGGTCACTGACATGGGACACACTTTAGGTGCCACATCACAGCTGCAGTAACACTGCGCGCACAGGCCCTGCAATGGCAGAGGCCTGAGATAGGTTTGAAAGGCTACTTTGGTGGGTGGCGCAATCAGCGCTGCAAGCCCACCAGTATCATTTAATCCACCAGCCCTGGATATATGGGATACCACTTTACAAGGGACTGACAGGTAAATTAAATAGGCCAAACAGGTGTAGACCAATCTTACCATATTTATCACAGAGAGCACACACACTTTACACTGAACAGCAGTGCTAAAGTGCCCAGAGTCCTAAAACCACCAACACCATGTCAGAAAAAAGGCTAGGAGAAAGGCAAAAAGTTTAGGGATGACCCTGCAAAAAGGGCCAAGTCCAACAACTACCATTTTGGTATTCACAGAAGGCACTTACTCATTTTGGTATTCACAGAAGGCACTTACTTACTCATTTTGAGTAACTTACTCATTTTGTGTAACTTACTCATTTTGGTATTCACAGAAGGCACTTACTCATTGATGAGTAAGTGCCTTCTGTGAATACCAAAATGAGTAAGTTACACAAAATGAGTAAGTTACTCAAAATGAGTAAGTTACTTTTGGTATTCACAGAAGGCACTTACTCATTGATGAGTAAGTGCCTTCTGTGAATACCAAAATGAATAAGTTACACAAAATGAGTAAGTTACTCAAAATGAGTAAGTTACTTTTTGGTATTCACAGAAGGCACTTACTCATTGATGAGTAAGTGCCTTCTGTGAATACCAAAATGAATAAGTTACACAAAATGAGTAAGTTACTCAAAATGAGTAAGTTACTTTTTTGGTATTCACAGAAGGCACTTACTCATCAATGAGTAAGTGCCTTCTGTGAATACCAAAATGAGTCAGATACACAAAATGAGTAAGTTACTCAAAATGAGTAAGTTACTCAAAATGAGTAAGTAAGTGCCTTCTGTGAATACCAAAATGAGTAAGTGCCTTCTGTGAATACCAAAATGGTAGTAAGTTTAGGATTTTGTCTAAAGTTAGTTCTGTGAATCGGGCCCTAGTAGCAGAAATCACTGCATCTTGATTAACGCCTATTTTTCAAACTATGTGTGAAACAGGAATGTTTCCTAAGATCTGGAAAAAGCGGTTGTTATCCCTCTTTGAAAAAAGCTTCTCGATCAAAAAGAACCCTGCAACTATTAACCAATCTCCTGCCTACCATTACCAGAAAAATAGCTGAAAAATTCCTGAACGAACAACTGGTTTCCTTTATAGAATCAAATAACTTTTGGACAGCACACAATTCGGTTTCCGATCCGGCCACAGCACGGAGACAGCACTGCTCAAGGCAACAGAAGAGATCAGGCGGGAATTAGATCAGGGAAAAGGGGCTGCCCTGATCCTGCTTGAGCTCTCAGCGGCTTTTGACACTGTCAACCACAAACTACTTTTAAACCGCCTAATGACATATGGAATCACAGGTCAGGCGTGGAATTTGCTGAAATTCTACCTGACAGATCGGGAACAAGTTGTGAAGTTAGAGAACTTCTCTTCTCACCCGTTCTCCCTGCCTTGTGGAGTCCCACAGGGTTCATCGCTTAGCCCTACTCTTTTTTAACATTTATGTCTCCCCACTAGCAGCCCAGATAAGAAAGTTTGGTTTCTCATTTACGTCCTATGCTGACGACACCCAAATTGTCGTCTCCATAGAGAAAAACGTTGGTTGCACTGGAAACAGATTTCTAAACTGCATGAGTGCTGTCCAAAATTGGATGGACAAAAATTGCCTTAAATTAAACTCAGAAAAAACCGAGGTACTACTGTTTGGCCCTGAATGACATTTCTGGAGCCCTGCGGCATGGCCAACTACTATGGGTCAAATCCCCACCCCAGTGGTTAAAGCACGAAATTTAGGAGTAATTATCGATACCAAACTTAATTTTACTGATCACGTAAATACACTCACTTCCTCCACATTCAACACTCTTAGAATAATCAAAAAGGTCCTGCCTTTCATACCGGCCAACCTGAAAAAAACCTTAGTTACAGCATTAATTCTATCAAAAATAGATTACTGTAACAGTTTGCTTCTGACTACTCCTAAATACAATCTAAATAAACTTCAGGTTTTACAAAACGCCGCAGCAAGACTCTTATTGAAAATCCCCAAATTTTGCTCAGTGACTCATAAACTGAAAGAACTACACTGGCTCCCCATAAAAAAGAGAATAACTTTTAAGGTACTCTGCCTAACCTACAAAGCAATCTATAATCTGGGCCCGGCTTTTCTGAGTCACAGTTTCAAGCAGTATATTCCAGCTAGGAAACTTCGATCATCTACTGCAAATCTATTGATACAGCCCAATTTAAACAAAACACGATGGGGCGGGAGGAGCATTGTGATGGAAGCAACTAAAATATGGAATACACTCCCTTTGGGGATAAAGAATGAACCAAGTCTTCTATCTTTCAGAAAGGCTGTAAAGACCTGGTTATTTAAATCAGAGTAACTTATCGAGCAGTCTTTTATCTACATTCGCTGAAACAAACAGCGCTTAGACACCTTAGGGCATTAACGCGCTACATAAATAAAATTAACATAACATAACATAACTGCCCGTTTCATTGATTTGTGGGCTGAAACATAGTTTATTGCCACATCTGATGCTAAGTAAGGGTGGGCGGCAAATTCCATTCCGAAACTTCCGCGATCCGCGGCGGAACGGAATTCGGGTGCAAGAAAGCACTGAAGCAGGTGCCCGAGTTGAAGCTCAAATTCTGTAACGCATTAATCAGCACAAAAAATTCGTGAGCAAGGTCGAGGCTAAGCAGGAGTGCTTTCTGCCCATATCTACCGTCAAACATTAGCTGTAATCCCCGATGGAGGTCTTTGCATCCTTGATTTTCCCGAGCGCAATACCCGTGTAGGTCCAGTGACCAGGAGGTTCTTCCTCCTCATCTGTTGCTCAGATCCTGCTCTGACCCTTTATAAACAAGAGGCATGTGAACAGGCCTAGAAGCCCCGCCCGTTTGCCCCGCCCCACATACACTAGTGGTATGCACCGTCTTCCCGCCCTTTCCCCAGAATGATGGACAGCTTAATCAAAGGACCCCGGCGCTTTCGGCGCGGTGGCAAAGTTACAGACACACAGGTCACTGGGGTCAATTCTTCTGGACCTTTACGCAGCTGTAGTGTAGTTAAGGCACTATACATTTACCCAACGAGGTAGCACTTACCGATTAGCCAGTAGAAAGTACTCCAGTTGAGTAGAGGTATTGCACAAAACGGAGGCATCTTCGTGGATAAATATGCAGGGCAGGTGTGCAGAATTCGTGAGCGTGGTTAAGCAGATGTGCCTTCTCTCCATTTCCAACGGGAAAAGTTAGCTGTAATCCCCGATAGAGGTCTTTGCATCCTTGCTTTTCTCGAGCGCAATCCTCGTGTAGAATTCGTGAGCGTTGTTAAGCAGATGTGCCTTCTTCCTATTTCCACCCTGAAAAGTTAGCTGTAATCCCTGATGGAGGTCTTTGCATCCTTGATTTTCTCGAGCGCAATCCCTGTGTAGGTCCAGTGACCAGGAGGTTCTTCCTCCTCATCTGCTGCTCAGATCCTGCTCTGACCCTTTATAAACAAGAGGCATGTGAACAGGCCTAGAAGCCACGCCCGTTTGCCCCCGCCCCACATACACTAGTGGTATGCACCGTCTTCCCGCCCTTTCCCCAGAATGATGGACAGCTTAATCAAATGACCCCGGCGCTTTCGGCGCGGTGGCAAAGTTACAGACACACAGGTCACTGGGGTCAATTCTTCTGGACCTTTACGCAGCTGTAGTGTAGGAAAGGCACTATACATTTACCCAACGAGGTAGCACTTACCGATTAGACAGTAGAAAGTACTCCAGTTGAGTAGGGGTATTGCACAAAACGGAGGCATCTTCGTGGATAAATATGCAGGGCAGGTGTGCAGAATTCGTGAGCGTGGTTAAGAGATGTGCCTTCTCTCCATTTCCAACGTGAAAATTTAGCTGTAATCCCCGATGGAGGTCTTTGCATCCTTGCTTTTCTCGAGCGCAATCCTCGTGTAGAATTCGTGAGCGTTGTTAAGCAGATGTGCCTTTTCTCCATTTCCAACGTGAAAAGTTAGCTGTAATCCCCGATGGAGGTCTTTGCATCCTTGATTTTCCCGAGCGCAATCCCTGTGTAGGTCCAGTGACCAGGAGGTTCTTCCTCCTCATCTGCTGCTCAGATCCTGCTCTGACCCTTTATAAACAAGAGGCATGTGAACAGGCCTAGAAGCCCCGCCCGTTTGCCCCCGCCCCACATACACTAGTGGTATGCACCGTCTTCCCGCCCTTTCCCCAGAATGATGGACAGCTTAATCAAATGACCCCGGCGCTTTCGGCGCGGTGGCAAAGTTACAGACACACAGGTCACTGGGGTCAATTCTTCTGGACCTTTACGCAGCTGTAGTGTAGGAAAGGCACTATACATTTACCCAACGAGGTAGCACTTACCGATTAGCCTGTAGAAAGTACTCCAGTTGAGTAGAGGTATTGCACAAAACGGTGGCATCTTCGTGGATAAATATGCAGGGCAGGATTCAACGGGCGCAGCAAAATCTCCGCGAGCACGCGAAATTCCACGTGCTCGCGGAGATTTCTTGCCGTTTCGCGGAATTTTGCGGAACGCAACTCCGTAAATTCCGCCCACCGCTAATTGCTAAGGTCTTGTCACCTGCCACTGTGGCTAAGAGTACAGGTGGTAATTATCAGATCCTTGGTTTCAAGCCATTGGGATGCCGACAGACATCCTTCCCTCATCTAGTGACAAGTGTGTTCAAGTTACTTTGGAACATTACCTTGATTCCCAGAACCTGTCCAGAGATGGAGATTGATTTGGGTAATCTCCACAGTGCTTAATTTGTAAAAAAAAAAAGTAAGTGTCAGGGCCCATCTTGGGAGTCCACTGCACCCTGCACCACCCATTGCTCCCGTCAGCGACACTGACAGAACCAACACAAGGATTAACCATTGCACTCCTACAAGTGTGACAATTTAAACTATTCCAGGACACCCAGAGCTATAATAATGGAGTGAGCAGCAGATGTTATTCATTTTTAATTTATATTGACTTATTAAAAACTGTTGTTGTGCTTATTTCAAAATTTGACAGGCAGCTGGACTGCCACTAGAGCAGGTGCTTACAATTAAGTGCCAGCGCCGAGCACTGGAAACCACTGGCTCAAATTAAGCACTGAATCTCTGCATATATTTGAAATTGTAAATGACGTTGTTTGATAAAGTAGAGTAGCTGGCGCACATATACCTTATCATCCACAATAAGGAGCACCAGAGGGAATAATACAGTCAGGTCGCCCTCCACTCAAAGGCAAACAAACCACTGAATAGACCTACTGTTGTGGACATTAAACAGCTTTTCTGGGATCCTGGTGGCGGGATACTCATATCTCCAACCTAACACTGGTTTATAACAAATATCAATTGTAACCAGTCCTATGTGTCCAAATAAAAAATTTCACTTTTGTTTATTGTTTATCAATCCTCCCCAATTATACCCTTATCTCATAGTGTATACAAACAACAAGAATGAAAAAATGTGTGAAAGGTCAGAAAGTACCTCATGTAAGCGTCACCAAGGGAGCTGCTGGTAGGTACTCACCAGTTTGCTCACGTTTTTCATCATCGGTGACTTTCTTGACCGTGAAAAAGATAAAGTGAAGAAAAGAAAAAGTGTGTGAAAAGTTGCACAAGAAGAGCTAATGTCCAGTTAGGCCCCGTATTGCGAGAAAGAATATCTACGTTTCTCTAAACTTAAAATGTGTTAAGACTCACATGCACATGCTCCAATTTTATTAATTACTGTGAGCCCACTCAAGATTAAAAACAATCTGCATGTTTCAGACCACTTTAAGATAGACCAACTTGTTTCATTGCCAGCAGTACTTTACGGCAAATTCATCAGGGCTTGGGGCCAATCTTCACCTCACTGGACTTTCGATTTAGGCCAAGGGTGACTGATAAACAAAAGAACAGACAAGAGGTACCAACCCGTCAGGACATACTTCAAAAAGCCAACTGGCTTACTGCTATGAGGGTAACATATATAAAACATGAGAATCATGATATATTTACCAGGTGGTTGCCCTTAAATTTCATACCGGCATCCCACCTTCTCAGGGGTGTACTTCAATTGTAAGTTACACCTCCCTGCAGGCACGAACAGTTGCCGTCCGTCAACCTGGACTATACATACATAAGTGCCATCCAGTTATATCCTTGAGTACAATCCTCGAGTGAATAAAAGGATTCAAAACTAACCATGGACATTGCCATTCAAATCCAAGTATTTATATGAGCCAATTCGTATATGGCGCGTGGAACGCTGTCCCACGTCCGCTTCCCTCTATGGACATCAGGGAAAGCTGTGATCCATTTCACCACATTCACCCATTCATACTGTTCTCAATATTGTGTGTTAAGCCCGCAACAGACGAACACGCGTTGGCGATGACAAAAGTCCGATGAGAGAGCCCCGGCTGTGTGATTTTCCAACGGCCAGAATGTGTGGGGTTAGAGCCTGTCAGTGCGGAGCCCAGAATAGAAGGAGATGGGCTGAGCATGTTAGTAGACGTAGAGGACGGTGAGAGAGCCCGGCGTCTTTAACACACATTATTCAAAACATGCGCAGCCAACGCGTTTCACCCTCAACAGGGCTTCATCATTTCAGAAGACGTTGTGCCAAACCCTAAGGTGAACTAAGTAGGATTAACAAGGGTAAGGGAACCGGTCAAATCGTTATATCTCCTAACCATGGATAATGAGCACTGCATGGATGGCTTCTGTTTTTTGGACTAGTGTGTTTGTTCTTCCTTTCACAATCTGGGGGTCTTTTTCTGATCACACACTGATTTTTTATGAGGTTTCTTCACATCTTGGTGACTCTTGGTCTTAAGCCTCTCTATATGACACCATAGCTTTTTTTGTATGGTCAAAATAATTTTTGAGAAAATAGTTTTTATTTTTGATTCTTCTCTATGCACGATGTTTTCAACTTGGTGACTTTTTTGGGTCTGTTCTATTAAGAACGGTATTTTCTCATATTTTGAAACAAGTCGCCTTAGGTGATTGTTTTAATATCTTTTTATAAATTGTACTGGATATGGATTTTAAATGGTCTATTAGCGATAGCTCTTTGTACTTGCACTAAAGTGGTAATTTGTTGGCAAAATGTTTGATCTGGTATATAGTATTTGCAGCCCTGATGAAGCTCTGTTGAGGGTGAAACGCGTTGACTGCGCATGTTTTGAATCCACATATTAAAGAAGGATACAGCTTCAACACTGAAGTCTCAAGAAATTATTTTCTCTCATTGTTTTGTTGCTATTGTTGCCTCTCTGTTCACGAATTGTTTGTTATATTGTATTGTCTATGAGCAGTGGACCATTGAGGTGGGCAACATTACTCTTAGTTATTCAATGTGACTGATTAGGCAGTGTGGCCTCGAATCCCTTGGCTGCTTGATGCAATTCAAGCAGGAGAAAAGCTGCTTGTTGGCTCTCTCCCAGAGCTCAAAGGAAGACTTGCAAGATGTAGGTCATTACTGACTTGCTCATCTGCTGACGTCTGGAGCCGACTGACTGTCATGGAGCTTTTAGTTGGTTTCCTTAAAATATTGTAATTACTTTTTGACCACTCTTTTCTAGGACATTGCTCACAGTGAGCTAGTTGAATATGATAGGTAGTTTACTGGTGCATTAGAATCTGCTTATGGGTTTGTTTTGAAACTGGGTGACTACCTTCTTTCCAAATATTTGAAAAATTACCTTTACACTAAATCACCATGATCAAATTTGATTACACTTTACTTTTGGGCACATGCATCAAGAAAAGGAATTGCGATTCCTTAATAGCGATTTTTAAGGAATCGCTATTTAGGAGTCGCAATTCCTTATGCATGTAGGTTTCGCAAAAATAATAGCGATTCCTACACATTCCCTAATAGCGAATCGCAAATTGGGATTCGCTATTAGGGAATGCTTTCCCATTAATTCCTATGGGCCTTGAGCCTCATAGGAATGAATGGGAAAGCATTGCAATTTGCGATTACCAAATAGGTAATCGCAAATTGCGAATGCAATTGCAAGGGTGCTAGGGGGCCTAAGGCCCCCTGATGCACCCCAAAACAGGTAAGTGTGCACATGTGGCACACACACATGCCCTGCCCTAAGGGCATGTGTATGCGACACATGGCACTTAGAAAAATGCAATTTTGTGCATTTTTCTAAGGATTTGCAAATTAGCATCAACTTAAAGTTGATGCTAATTTGCGATTCCTTAATGCAAAGTCGCATTTTGAAAATGCTTCTTGCATTGCATTTAGGAATCGCAAATTGCGATTCCCTATATGCATTTGCAAAATAGGTAATCGCAAAAATTGTGATTACCTATTTTGCGAATGCATTTTGGGTTGATTAATCGGAAATGGCTTTTTACCAGTCGCAAACAGGCCGATTCGCAGAATCGGCCCGTTTGCGACCAGTAAAAAGCTTGATGCATGTGCCCCTTTATCTCTACATGTACACCAATGCGTAAAGTCATTTATTCTGCAGCTTATTGTAGAAAGTTTACAGTAGTACATTACTTAACATTCTGTGAGTGTGGAAATGAACAGACTAAATACCAAACATGCTTCAATGCCCAAATCTAAAATTTAAGTAGGTATAAGCATTTTGCTGATTCAGAAAATCAAATAGACCTATGCAGAGAAGTTCCCCTCCAAGAACATTTGGCTAAAATAATCTGGAACTTGAGAAGGAAAATCAGATAAGAGAAAATGTGGGTCAGTGGCACTGACTTAAATTCAGTAGGAGAAGTACATGTTAGACTGTGGCATCAAGCCGTGATGGTGCAGAGGAGCGAGAAATGAATTTCAGTCAGGTTTTAATAAGTGCTTTTGATTTGTAATAATATAAAAGTAGGATCAATAAATTGATGCTGAAGCATATTGTTTTGCGTTAAACAGGCAGGCAAATGTTTGCAAAATGGCTTAAATTAGCATAAATCCACTAGATGAGTCTATATGTAAGCTGCTAGTTGAACATGGGGGAAGTCAAATTATCAGTGCTATATTAAACACTTAAAATTAAGTGATGGGACACATTTAGGCTAATACACTAATTCACTAAACTTCTACATGTTATACACTATTTTAGACATGATACAAGACTGATACAGGTGTGCGTTACAAAAGAATGTGAGTGGCTTAAAAGCCTTTGTGGAAAAAAGTTATTTTTATAAACAACAGAAAATTCCAGCTTAAAACCTCCATGCAGAGTAATGCAACTATTTCAGTTAGTGGTGCAAAAGTAGAAGAGGGTCTGGTCTCTGCATTCACTAAGGACGGAAATGTAAGCATAGATCCTGCACTTTTTCACAGTGACATTTATAGTCCCATTTCACTTTATACTTTTCCTACTAGTATTAATTAAACTGTGTTGGATTACTTTACGCATGTTCATGGTTTTCAGGCAGTGCATCTTTTTTCTACATGTTGCTAGAGGACTCTTATTCAGATGATGGTGACTAGTGCCGTGGACAGTGTACTTAAATGATTGTGAGGGCTCTGCTGTCAAGAAATCAGGCCACAAGGCTACTAGGTGCAGTTTGTCAATGCTGGGGGACACCAAGTCAGCTGGTATAGTTACAAAAAAGAAATCAGTGCACTTTAAAGCATAAGCACCGAGTGCCAGCACTAATTAAAAACATTTTGTTCTTTGGAGATTCTTATCATTTGGTGGTTTGGGTAGTCACAGGTGACTGTAATACGGGGATAGCTCAGGTCCTTTGATGGTCGAATGCTTCAATCTTCAATAGGTGGGCACTTGTACGTTGTGCTGATATAGAGCAATGTGGACATGACAGCTGTTTGAAAGCAAAATTTGAGGAGGCCACAGAGGGTGACTGGGTGATTCAATCTATACCCGATTGTCGCACAAAAAAAGACATACATGAGCTTGTGTTCAATGCACCAGACTCATTGTTTAACTCATTTCACGTACTTTGCATACACAAGGTAAGATAAACCTAGTTTGAAGCAGGAGGAATGTATTTTATTCATCTTTATTTTTCTTAGTTTAATATAACGTAAACTCGACCTGAACATATTGAAGTGTTTTATATAACAGCCATTTACATTATATAAGGTCAGATTCATGTTTTAGAGGCACAAGGAGATTCATTGATTTGCCCAGAATTACAAGATGTTGAGCTGACGCCGAGACTCGAACCTGCTTCCCTAGTTCCAAAGTCGGCCACTCTGGCTGTAATGCCACATGCTGTCTCTCCACTCTTGTAATTGAATGTCTATTGACATGTTTGTTTTAGGGACCTTATCTAGAGGCCCTCTTCCCTGTCAAACAATCCATTGGCACACACACAAATAGTCAGACACACACTCAGTCATACATACACACTCTCACACTGTCACTCACATCATCTCCAGTCAGTCCTGGCCTGCTGCATGTTACTCTGCTGCATGGTAGACTATCTTCCAGTGGTGGTTCCGTCCAACGGGCGGAGAAGCATCGCCCCGCCTGCTGCGAGTGCAGCAGTTACATGTAATGGACCATTATTACTATTTTATAATTTTTACAGGCAAGTGCGCGCTGTTCTAGCGGCAAGTGTTGGAGTGTGAGGGCGAGGCTAACGGCAACAGCAGGATCAGGATGATTTGTGAAGCTGGCTGCCAGTGCGCATGTCACATTGGCCGCCGTCTTGCTAGGGCCAGCCCGACATGCACACTTCTGATCTTACACTGCACTGCAGTGTTAACCTGCCAGAGATTGCAAGCACAGGAACCTAGGCTCAAAAGGAGGACTGGGTTAGCCTGCTCAAACCAATCATGGTGCTTCTCTCATGCTGAAAACAGCATGAGAGTAGCTCCAGGATTGGTTAAGTTTGCTTGGCCTGGCTGTAGGAAGTCAAACCACCTTTCAATTCTTCCCTGAGCGAGTGCAGTACACACCAGCCTGAGCCTCTGTGTAATGATGAAGTCCAGTAGCTGAGATGTAGTTTAAGTAGATTTATTTAGTCTTAGTTGTAAGTTATTAAGTTCATGCAGAGGAGCCCCACCAGGAGCAGCCTGCCTGCTGCTCAGCCATACTCCAACTCACACTTCACCTCACAGGCACCCAAACATTCCATTCATCTCCACCACACCAACATTCCTCGCAGCACATTCACACTGGCTGAGCAGCTAGGGAGAAAGCAACAAGATAATTACATATACAGGATACTACACTCTGACATTCACTTCCCTCTGACTGTCTGTGCACGTTGCACGATACCAGGCTCTGCTCTGTGACTTGCAGAGGTTAAAAGAACAGTTTCAGCCCTGGTGTCGCACTCCATGCTTTAATCCATTAGAGGGAAGACAGCCTGCCATGTGCTAGACAGCCTGCCATATACTAGTTACCTTCACACTGCCCAGATGTGGCACAGCTGAGCTGCTTTCTTTTGCAGTTTCATATAATGTAAACTCGACCCAAATGTATCGGAGCACTTTACATGAGCCACCAGATGCAGTACAGATGGGCACATTAATTTTTAGGCACGGAGAGATTAAGTGATTTGCCCAGAACCACAGGGTGTTGAGCCTCCCGCCGAGACTGGAACCCAGTTCCCCAGCATTAAAGCTGGCCACTCTAGCTGTTACGCCACACCATCTCTCCTTGTACATAGTATGCATAAAACTATGCCTTGAATTAAAAAAAAAAACAGCAGACACATAGTCATAACTGAAAGCACTCACCAGCTGCACATGACGAGTGACTGTGAGCCTGTGCCCGGATTAAAAGATGCCACCACACGTGCAAAACAGAAATCCCGGAAGCAGTGTGACTCCTCCCAAGCCCTTTGTGCATTCAAACACTAGCAAACACAAAGAGATGGGTGGATCCCAGCTCTCATACCCAGCCCAGAGAATCGACCCACCCCAGCCTTGACTTTCCCTCCTGCCCTCCCCCAGCTGTCCATGCTACTCATACGTTAACGGGCCACACAGTCAGCACCTGAGGGAGAAAAAAATGCAAAGCATTGAAAGAAGGCCATGCCACACAACTGACGTAACTGCCTGGCTTGAGCACTATGGGTCTGCTAGTTACATGCCCAACCAATAAACACCAATAAAAACAACAATCTCAAATCTATTCCAGTACGGAATAACTAGCCTATGGCTGAGTTCATCTTGCCTGCCCACCTATCTTCTCCTTGCTTCCCAGGAATAGTGGGGCCACGCCCATCACGCTCGTGAACACCAGCTGAAACTGCCCAATTGTAGAGCTTGTCAGGGAGCCCCCATGGTGCTTCCAGACATGCTGAGAGACCCTCGTGGTTTTAATGACATTTTTCTCACTGTAAAAATGGTGTCCAAAGGGCTGCATTAAATGGCAGGGTCTGTCAATGCCATTACTGTTAGTATCAGGTCTGCCAAATGGGTGCGTGTGGTGGCAAAGCTGAAGTGACATCACCTTCTGCTGCCTTCTAATTATGGTGGAGTAGGGCAAAAGGAGGTGGGACAGGAGTTCCACCTGTTTCTTTACTGCCACTTTAAAAAAATATCTTTGATCAATGATGAGAATCGAGCAGCGCTGGGCCACACTCTTACAGTAACATGAGCAGTTCTCGTGACTGGTCTGAACCCCTGCAGGTGTTGGGAAACACCCTCTAATCTAATGAAATGTAGCATTGGGTGTACTCGAAAACAGTTTTTATGGGGAGCCAACCTCCCCGCAAAGAAACAAAGAATGGGATGGAGAGAGGTGTATAATCTTGTAGCACAGGCAAGACCACTGCTGTGGTTATTGTTTTTTTTTTTTTTTAAAGGTGTTTCACAGGATTGAATGTCTACCCAGCAAGACAGAAAAAGGCCGTGAAATAAATAAAAAAAAGTATACAAATTAGTAAACTCGCCCTCACTGTATAATCGGTGTGACCAGAGGATCACCTTTAATATATTCGGACCCTCCTCTACTCACTTGGAGAAGTGACTTCTCTTGCTTACAATACTTATATTAAATTATGTATCTTTTTTGCAAAAGAAAAGTAAAATGCCACATAGCAGCTCAGGCGGATGAGAGCTTAACCAAAAGCAGGTTGATAAAGTCGTGTAATAAGCGACACCGCTCTTTGCGATTGATTTACGTGTTGTCTTCAGGCGAGGCTCATCATCAAAGTGAAAGGGCATATTTCAAAATAGTTGTCAACACTTAGAAAAAAAATGAAACCATGCTTTGGTAGGCACATGGAGCAATTACTGGATTACAAGAAAGTGAACTACCATCAATCAATCAATCAATCACGGCATTTATAGAGCGCGCTAATCACCCGGGAGGGTCTCAAGGCGCTGGGGGAGGGGGTAAGTTACTGCTCGAACAGCCAGGTCTTGAGCTGCTTCCTGAAGGAGAGATGGTCCTGGGTTCGCCGAAGGTGAGTGGGGAGGGAGTTCCAGGTCTTGGCTGCCAGGTAGGAGAAGGATCTTCCTCCGGCGGTGGTTCTGCGGATGCGTGGTACGGTGGCGAGGGCGTGGCTGGTTGGATCGTAGCTGGCGTGTGGGCGTGTAGAAGGTCATGCGGTCGTTGAGGTACTTTGGGCCCAGGTCGTGGAGGGCCTTGTGTGCGTGGGTGAGGAGTCTGAACGTTATTCTCTTGCTGACGGGGAGCCAGTGCAGGTCTTTCAGGTGTCCGGTGATGTGGCTGTGTCGGGGGATGTCCAGGGATGAGTCAGTGCGGAGGCGTTCCTGGATGCGCTGGAGTCTTTTTGAAGTTTGGCTGTGGATCCGGCGTAGAGGGTGTTCCCATAGTCCAGTCGGCTGGTGACGAGTGCCTGGGTGACGGTCTTCCTGGTTTCAGTGGGGATCCATCTGAAGATCTTGCGGAGCATGCGCAGGGTGTTGAAGCATGAAGATGAGACGGCGTTGACTTGTCTGGTCATCGACAGGGAGGAGTCCAGGATGAAGCCCAGGTTGCGTGCGTGGTCCGTTGGCTTGGGCGCGGTGCCCAGGGCCGGGGGCCACCAGGAGTCGTCCCAGGCGGAGGGTGATGAGCCCAGGATGAGGACTTCCGTCTTGTCTGAGTTCAGTTTAAGGCGGCTGTACCATGATGTGAAGGAATGAATAAGACCTCAGAACTACACATCACAATTAATTATGGCAAGAAGAAAATACATTACAAAAATTGCAGGTAGACCCTGCACAAAAGAACTCTTTTTTTTTTTTTTCTCGCTCGCCCGCCGCCCTCCCCCCGTCCCCCCTTCCCGTTTGTGCATTCATTTTTTTTTTTTTTTTTTTATTAAATTTTTTTTATTAATAAATTCTGTCACAGTGTCATGGCAAAAAGCAATACAGATAATACATCCACATTTCGATTCTTCTTCACATAATGTTCATAAAAATACAAGGAAGAAAAAAAAAAAAGGAATAGAAAAGAGAGGCCCTGACAATGCATGCTACACTACCAAAACTGGCCACAGAAAGAGAAAAAAAAAAAGTTAAGAAGGCCCCTAGACAGCAACATCCCGAAGAGCCCAGAGAAAAGAAAACCAAGCCCTGACAACCAAAGCCAGAACTGCAACTTAATTTTATTCTAACCATCGGATAATGGGAGTCCAGATTTCCCCCCCCAATTCTCGTCTCCTGCGCCCGCTCACCCTATTCACAGCAAATTCCATATTGTATATGGCTAATAGCCTAGCCCGCCAATTAACAAACGTAGGAGAATCAGAGCTTATCCACAGGGAAGTTATGCATAGTCTTATAATAGCCATTGCCATGAATACAAATCGGGTCTCCGAGCTAGAGCGAGCATTACCCTGCAGATTGCCTTCTACACCCAAGATGATTAAATGGGGAGTTAGTGTTACAGGACTGTCAAGAATCAGGTTCAAAAGGATTCGACATCCTGTAAGAATTTAATTAGACTGGGGCAATTAAAGAACATGTGTAGGGTGTCGGCTGCCCATGCCCCACACCGACTGCACGCACTGCCCCGTGAGCCCCCCCATTTGGAAACCTTGATAGGAGTGTAGTATAAGTCGAAGACAGACATGAAATGTTGGGTCCTCAAGCTACCAGTTATTAGGCAAGATGGCGGCCGCACTGCTGGCCGAGTGAGCTGACCAGGCAACCTCTTCACCGCTAATCTTCCCTTCTGGCTGCTGATTAAGAATTATGCTGCACGGCAGTCAAGTTGACATTTTCTTGCGCCACTAAATGATTTGGCGCTCGTGGCTTTGGCTGTGGGGGATTCCATTGCCCTCTAGACTGGCGTCGGGAAGCACATCCATTCGGATTCCTCCTCCTGCTCCACTCACCTTTTCGCTTTTCCCGATGCCGCCGAAAGCGTCTACCAGGGGCAGCAAGGCTCGCGGGCCCCCAATAAGCTCAGGAAGTCCAGGGAAGCCCACCGTGGACGGCGATGGAAGGATGGAAGAGACGGCAGCATCCCGATCTGCCGTGGGAACACCGGCCGGAGTATCGGGGGCAGGGGCTCAAAGCAGGAAAAATAGTGTTTCTGTTCGAGGGCGGCAGGCGGTCCCTGCTCTCTTTAAAGCTCAAAGCATGAAGAGCAGGTCGCTGCGGGACCCGGCGATTGGAGGAAGGGTGCCCGTTACAACAACTGGTCCGCCATTACCTGGTACTGTAGACCCCCCACATCTCTGGTGGATGCCACACGGAATGTGGACGCTCTTGTCGCTGAAACCAGCGTGACTGTAGAGTCGGGAGATGCTTGTGAGCCCGGGAGGGAAGACAGCCTGTCTGGTGGCAGCGGACAGACCGACGGACGAGAAACTCTACTGTCTAAGGATAGCACTCCGGTGGCAACTGACGGTACAGCGTTTCAACAGCAAGACCAATGCATTATGGGAGATGGAGTACTTACCAGTATTGGCCAAAATAATACTGATTCAGGGGATGGCTGCTTGGAAATTAACGTGCACACATCTCATGATGTCTACGCCGCCTCAGGATTAACTAAAGAGGAGGAATTGATGGACAAATTCTACTCAATGTCGGATCATTCTAACTCCTCAGGTGACGACAGCTGTGGTAAAGACTGGGCAGAGGAAGAGAGCGACATCAGCAGCTTGCATTGGGAAGAGGAGAGTGAAAAGACAGCGTATAATCTTGGGACTGTCCGTAAATTAAAAGATCAAATCACTATCCCTGAGCGGATTCCGGTTGCCGGTGGCTCAATGACATGGGATTATTCTTTCTCACCAGATTTGGATGGAAAGAAAGCGCCGGATGGGAGTATACTCTCTGGAATGGGTCATGTAAACCCCAGTGGACCTGAAGAAATTACACTCACTACGGTATGTCAGAGTATTATGGCCCATCATGAGGAGACTAGAGCTGAAAGCTCACGTACCCAAGGTGCGTGTCGTAAACTTCAAAATTCCATACGTAGAATTGCAAAGACCTGCTCTAATGTTGCGGTGAGAATGGGCGAAGCCGAAACCAGAATTTCCTTGTTAGAAGATGAGCTGATGGCACAAAAAACTCAGGCCGAGTCGATGAAAGCCTTGAGAGATGACACAGCGTGGAAATTGACCGACCTGGAAAATCGGTCAAGGAGAAATAATCTACGAGTCTTGGGTATACCCGAGGGGAAGGAGGGCACGGATGCCCGTCAGTTTGTTATAGAACTTTTTGAAGAGGCACTACCAGAGCTCAAACATTGGGATTGGAAAACTGAATTGCAGAGGGCCCACCGATTCTCTTTCAACCTACGGAAAAAAGGGGGGAAAGCTGATAATCGGCCACGGGCTATCTTGATTTGTCTTAACAATTTTTTGGCTCGTGAGGCATTATATGACTTGGCCAGACCTGACCGAAAAAGGGTGGGCAAGGGCTGCAATTTTTTTGTCCGGCTGGATTTCTGTCAGGCGACTGTCGAGAAAAGGTGGCAATTGCGCCAATTAATACCTCAGTTCCAAGCAAAAGGGGGTTCAGGTTTTTTTGCTCAACCCTGCTAAATTGAAGGTGGTATTTCAGGGGCAAGCGCACTTTTTTCAGTCTGAAGTGTTAGCTAAAGAATTTATGTTATCATTGTAGCTGTAGTTGAAGTTGCAGGAAAAAGGTGTGGTGATTGTAGGTTTTAGGATCTCAGACGGGGGTGTGCAGCATTCTTTGTTCTGGATATTTCATTGAAGGGAGGGTTAGCTGGGAGGAAGGGGGTATGGTCTAGTCTCTCCATCACCAGGGACCTTGGTCCCTTTGCCTCATGTGGTGGGTGGTTGGGGGGCAGGGTGGAAGGGGGGGATGAGGGGGTCTCAGTGGGGAGGGGAGCGGGGGTGGGGGGGATGGGAGTCACTATTTGTGTTTCATCTGTTGGGTCATGGCAGTCTCTTTTTGGCGGAATGAAGGTATTTAACAGTGTCCTGCGGAACACTCTTAACTGTTTTTTGTGGGTTGTTTTTCTGAACCGTCTGCATGATTGTGTGAACAGCGATAAAATGCTGGTAAATCATAAAGATCATGGATAGAAAGGGCAAAATTCGAATTTGTTCCTTAAATGCTTGTGGCCTCAATGATAGGAAGAAAAGAGTCTTGCTGGCCAAGCTTATTAGATACATGAAGATAGATGTGCTTTGTCTGCAAGAAACCCACATCACTTGGAATAATCGGGGGTGGTTAAAGGATCTGGGACTGGAACTACTGGCTAGTACACGACATGGTACTAACACACGGGGTGTAGCTATTTTAGCTAAGCATGGTATGATAACTTGTAATCGAATCAAGGAGGATAAACTAGGGCGGTGGGTGATTGTGGAGGGAGCAATTACTGGGGTAACTACAGGCTCCCGCTGTCAATCTGTTCATTGTATGGCTCGAATTCGGATGATCCTGAAGTTCTGAATTTTCTAAGTATAGAATTGGCCCTCTGGCCCTCCCCGCTAGTTCTGTGCGGTGACTTCAATATTCATCTTGATAGCAGTTTTAATCTTTTCAGTCACCTCCCGTATCAGGGAAGAAAGGGTAGGACTTTTAAGGCATTACAGGGGCTTATCAGGGAGCATGGACTAACCGATGTTTGGTTTAGGCATAGGCAGGGGGATTCAGGGTACACATTTTTTTCAGCTCCTCATAATAAACTCGTCCGTTTGGACTACTTTTTTATCTCTAGCCAAACGGCTGAACAGGTTAGTATAGAGCTGCATCCGAAGATTATATCGGATCATAATCCATTAATTGTGGAATTTCCAGTAATTGGCTATTCCCGACCCCTGACGACATGGTCGTTTGAACGGAAGCTCCTACTAGACCAGGAATACTGTGTGCACATGGCTAAATGGATAATGGAATTTTTTAACATAAATAGAGGCACCTCCTCTGAAATTATAGTATGGGATGCTTTTAAAGCTGCCGTGAGGGGCGAGACCCTGAGTTTCTCACTGTATAGCCAGAGGGCGGTACAGGAAAAGATTAAACGCTGGGTGGAACAGCTCAGGTTGGCTGAGGCAGAGCTTATGAGGGTAATAAGGGATGTTCAAAACACTCGATGACTGCCTGCAGCTTATTGCGGTAATAAAAGCCAGGATACATCAATATTTTGGGGAGGAACTTGCTAGCAAATACGTACAGTACCGGGCGGAGATATATGAATATGGGGAAAGTATGGGGAGACTGCTGGCAAAACGAATACAACAGAGGGGAGTCTCTAATAGAATCTGTAGGATTAAAGATCATGCGGATCAGGTTCAGGACTCCCCGGACGCAGTCTTGAAGGTATTTCAGGGATTTTATCAACAACTATATTCAGAGGAGGGGGAGGTGGCAGCAGATTTGGTGGAAGATTACTTTAGGGATCATGGAAACAGTTAAAGTCACGCCGGAACAGAACGAGACTCTTTTAGCCCCGATCACCTGGGAAGAGGCCGATCTTGCAATAACCTCATTAGCTGCTGGCAAGGCGGTGGGTCCGGATGCATTACCCTTAGAATTTTACCGGACATTTCGCCAAGCACTTCGAACTGACTTTGCGTCAATATTACAACTGGCTCAAAAGGACCAGACGCCTGATTCTTGGCGGGAAACCACCATAGTTGTTTTTTAAAAAAAAGATAAACCCGCATTAAGCCCATCATCTTACAGGCCTATCTCGCTTATTAATGCAGACAGCAAGATTTTTTCAAAAATCATTGCTTTACGGCTGGGCGCGATTATTACCCCATTGGTCTCTCTGCGGCAACATGGGTTTATCCCCGGTCGGGATACCACTGACCATGTTAGGCGAGCCACCTCCTTATTTGATTGGGCTAAGGCCACTGGGTCACCTCTAGGGATGATCCTGTTGGACGCTGAGAAAGCGTTCGACAGGGTCTCCTGGAGGTTTCTCTGGGCCGCCCTTCAATGGAAGGGATTCCCCACCGACTTTATTCAATCAATACAGGCACTCTATTCGTCCCTAAAGCACGAATACGTATATCTGGATAAGTATCTAATGTATTTAGTATTAGTAGAGGTACCAGGCAGGGATGCCCTTGCTCTCCGTTGCTATTCTCGTTATATATTGATCCCTTCCTTAATAAACTGGACGCTAACACAGATATTAGAGCAGTAACAGTAAATAACTGCGAGTATAAAACATTAGCATATGCTGATGACATTGCGATATTTACGACCAATATAAATTCCGCTCTTCCGGCAGTGAAGCTTGTGGCTCAACAATTTGGCTTGGTTTCGGGGTATAAACTAAACATTGATAAAACTCAGGTTCTACACACGGGAAGTGTTCCCTCGGTAGATGTCCCCACTGTCTCAGTAGCCACTTATCTGGGGGTGAAGATTTCGGCAAAAGTGGCATGTATACCGGAGCTTAATATTCTGCCAGTAATTGGAGAGGTTAACAAGACATTGGAGAGACTGGACCATTTACATTTATCAATGCATGGTCGCTGTAATGTCATTAGAATGTCAATCTTTCCGAGGTTTTTATATTTGTTTCGGACTATACCTCTGGAATTTCCGACACTTTGTTTAGCAAAAGCAGAAAGGGCATGCTTTAGATTTCTATGGGGATACCGGAGATGTAGAAGGGCTAGTAAATGGATGACCTAACCAAGATTGAGGGGCGGGTGGGGTGTGCCCAGCCTTCTTCTGTATCATTGGTCAGCACTTTTACAACATATGGGGATATTGCTGGTAGGGGCTAAGGCAAAAGTGCCGGCTGCACTTAGGCCAACCATTTACGAAATAGCACTCGGGCGGATGCTAGGCAATGTTTAGTCAAAATCTTAGAGCCAAGCTACTATAAAAAGACCAAATTCAGAAAAATTCTGGCAGCCTTCTCGACCTGGAGAAATATACGACGCAGGTTTAGGATCCCTAATATCAATGCATATACTCCCTTCTCCTCACCCGGTCTTTTACCACCGATATTTCAAGATCAAACTACTCTTAGGTGGGGGAATTTAGGCATTAATTCTCTCGGGGATATGTGCTGCGAAGGCCAAATTGCCCCTTTTTCTAATTTACAGGAGAGGTTTGGACTCTTCAAAAGAGATTTTTTTAAGTTCTTGCAGATTCGTAGTTTTTTGTGCAAGGCTATGCACCAATCGCGTGTAAATGTGGGGAAAATAGATTTAGTGGATGCAATTGAGAACAGATCCCGGATAGGGAAAATTTATCAAATATTTCTGGAAGGTCTCCCCGATGACTTGAGTATTAAAAATACTAGATGGGAGAGAAAGCTTGGTTTAGACTGCGTGGATCTAGAGGGATCATTGGAACTAGCCAATCAGATTATAATAACTGCACAAAAGAACTCATAGCGAAAAATATTAAATGCACACAACAGGAGCAACCATTACAACACAAATTCAGGTTCTTAATAACTAAGAGAATGTCTACTTTTCCAGCCTGTGGTATTGTAAGACTAAACAGATTATTTGTTGCTGTGGCACAATTTGCTTACATTTACACTTTTGGTTTACATCACTCTTTGAACGACGGCTGTGTCTATTCCACAGTGTGTGATGGCCTAACAGGTAAGATGTCAATTACAAAACAGCACTTGCCTCACTGATTGAATACATTGTGCAACGAAGATAAAAAGCAGCAGTCCATGACATGAGAAGAAACTTTCATGGCCATCTCCTGAAGTGGCACTTGTCAAGCCTGCTCCCTCAGTGTCCTACCAGATTTATACTGCATATAACAGGCGGGCAACACCCATAATTGTTGGCGAGACCTCGTACGTGACATTTAGGAAGCCTGAAAGAGGACAAGAACATCCGAAAACTTTTTCAGGAAATGTCACTGTATGTCACGTGTTGGACTTGGCCCTTTTTGCAGGATTATCCCCAAACTTTTCGCTTCTTCCTCCGATTTTTTCCTGACCTGTGTTTGTTGGTTTTAGGACTCTGGGCACTTTACCACTGCTAATCAGTGCTAAAGTGCATATGCTCTCTGTGTAAATTGTGAACATGATTGGTTATCCATGATTGGCATATTTGACTTACTGGTCAGTCCCTAGTAAAGTGCACTAAGTGTGCCGGGGCTGGTAAATCAAATACTACTAGTGGGCCTGCAGCACTGATTGTGCCACCCACATAGGTAGCCCTGAAAAGATGTCTCAGGCCTGCCACTGCAGTGCCTGTGCGCAGTTTGCTAACTGCCATGTCGACTTGGCAAGTGCACCCACTTGCCAGGCCCTAACCTTCCCTTTTCTTACATATAGGACACCCCTGTGGTAGGCCCAAGGGACCCCTCTGGGCAGGGTGCAGTGTATGCGAAAGGTAGGACATGTACTCACGTGTGTAACATGTCCTGATAGTGAAATACTGCCAATTTCGTTTTTCACTATTGAAAGGTTATCTTGCCCCATAGGACAGAAGGGGGAATGCTTTGTAACATTTTACAAGCATATCTTCCCATAAGGATAAGATAGAAAAATAAAGTTTAGGCTCTCTGAACTCAGAATTTAATAACACATCTTTTGCTAAAGATGGTTTTTAAATTGTGTGTTTGAAAATGCAACTTTTAGAAAGTAGGCATTTTCTTGTTTAACCATGCTGTGTACCTCTGCCTGTTTGTGTATTGACTGTCTGGTTTTGGAGTGACAGGGGCTGGGGAGGTGCATTCTCTCAGACAGCCACGGGGGGGTTGATGTGTGTCCTGCCTTTCCTGAATGAGTCAGGGCTGGGCTGAATGGACATGGGCTGCATTCAGAGTAGGGGGAGGAGTTCTCACTAGCACCTGAATAGGCCCGGTCTGCATTTAGAATGGTGGGAGGAGATTTCCCTTGCCTTACACAATGCTGTCTCCACCTCCCGCCGGGCAGCTGCACCAGAGAGGACAGAACTGGTTTGGACTGGGCTCAGAGATCCTTGCACAAAGAGAACAAAGACATGTTGGGGTATACGTATTAGACCTAAAACCCCTGAACGTTAGACTACTTCTGGACTTAAGAGGAACCTTTGCTGAGGAGAAGAGCTGGAGAAACTGAGGAGAAGTACTGCCCTTGCTGTGTGTCTGGGGTTGGCCTGCAGTTGCTGTTTCTGCCAAAGAAAGGAGAAGGACTTTGCTGTGTGCTGTGTCCCCTGCTTGAGGAAAGTCTTCAAAGGCTTGAGTAGAGCTTGCCTCCTGTTTTGAAGTCTCAGGAACACAAAGACTTCACCCCCAGCTCCCTTGAACTTCCTTGCTGGGAGTTCTGACCTTCCAGGCGTGCCTGTGACTGTGTGGGACCTCTGGAGGTTGTTTCTGCTTCTGGGAGCTGGAAAGCAACGCAACAACAAGAAAATCGATGCATCACTCTTCTTGCAACAGTTTTTCTGGCACAACGCCATAGTGCAAGAAGAATCTCCCCGCACCACCGCGCCGCTGCTGACACCGACGCAGCGTCTGTTGCCGCTGCAAGAATCGACGCATCGAGGGATCGCGGCTGAAGAAACTGACGCCAACGCATCCCGGACTTCCACCCATCATCCCTCTGTGGCAAGTTTTCCCCGAAGCATCACCCACGGAACGGAGTCATCTCAGAATCGATGCATTGCTTCCCCCTACAGACCGGATCCGACGCACTGCTTCCCTGTGTCCAGCGGAACTGTCGCATCGCATCCACGAAGGTCTCAGGAATCGCCGTATCTCTTTGTTTTTTGACGCTTCCCATCGCTACGGCTGTTTGGCTTTGTGAATTTTGTCGCAACGACAGGTACTTTGCAAGAAATCACGCATCCATAGTTTTCTATGGACTCAGTTGCTAAAACCTTTTGAAAGTCATTTTTCTTAATACTTGTGTGTTGGATTTTTGTTGTTTTGGTCTTGTTAAGTTTAGATAAAGATACCTTATTTTTCTAAAAAGGTGTGGTGTCCATTTGTGGTGTTATCACTGTGTTACTGTGAGTGTTGGTACAAATACTCTACACATTGCCTTTGGGATAAGCCTGTCTGCTCGTGCCAAGCTACCAAGGGGGTGAGTAGGGGTTATCTAGAGTGTGTATCCCCCTTACCCTGACTAAAAGCAAGGGTCCTTATTTGGACAAAGGTACCTACCTCTTCCAACTAGAGACCCCCATTTCTAACATCACGTTTGCATTACTTTTTTAAAGCAAACCCGACACAAAGTGCTGTGGTGGGAGTTACAATCCAACGCAAATGGTGATTGGCATTGGATTGTAACCCAAAGCAACACAAAAGGGTGAAATGCGCTGCCTTGTGTTAGTTATGTCAAGGCACTCTCCATGGGTGGTTGTATGGGTGGCTCATGGGTGTGCCCATGCAACCATCCACAAGGGTTCTGACACAAATCCCTATCTACAAAGAATTGTAGACATGTATTTAGCCGCACTCCTGCACCTCTTCAAGGCTGTTATAAAGAGGAGAAATGTTTACATTTCTCCACTTTTTTCCACTTTGCATGTGTGCTTCATTGTACAGCACACATACAGAGTGGGTAAGGTCTTATATCGTAGATTTTGTACTTCAAGAGACCCCTTTCAGCACAAAAGCTTTGCTTCCCACAACACAGACACCTTGCACTATGGCACAAGGGTGTTGCATTGGCACATAGTGGCCAAAAAGTGCACCAACACAGGGACAGAGCAGCACCACACCTTAGTAGATTTGGTGCTGATCTGTTCTCTCCTGTTCATGCAATTCAGTGCAGCAATGTTAATTGCTGTCCTGGGTTGAGTGACTTCTATGTAAATCTAGGCCCTAGTCTTTTTTCTGGAAGTCAAAATCCTTTATTGGGACGAGGCAGCAGGCTGTGTTCCAAGAGGGCTCCACTATGTCGGATAGGCATTGGACGAGGTTGATGTGAAGCCATTGGTGTTGGAAGAAAAATTTGTATTTTGCACCCAGTTAAATCCTCTCAACGATCTGAAACTTTTGATGCCTTTGACCCTTCCAGGTTTTTATGCTGAAACAAATTTGCTGATGCAGAGCAGCTCCTAGCGGGGGAAACCTGCTTCTTAAGCCAACAGAGTCTCGCCTTAAGTGGCCCCAGGACCTCAGGGACAGCACTTGGGGGTCAAGACTCAATCCAGCAGAGGTCACCAGCAGGGTCCAGGTCAGGTGCAGTTAGTCCAGGCCCTCTTGTAGCTTGTTGTGACCCTGTAGCTTACCCAGCAGGTCAGCCATCTGAAGAGTCCACTACTTTGTCCTGGGTAAAGGTGGGAGCAGGTCTAGCCCTTCAGTCTTCCTTACAGGACTCAAACAGCAAGTGCAGGGTTCTTCTGTTCTTCCACATGTCCAGAGTGTTCTGAGGAAGGTGGCTTGGTGTGGCACATTTATGCTTGGCATTGGCTTATGGGTGGTGGTGACGCATGACCCCTCCCTAACCAAGAGAATAAAAGTTTCCAGTTTTGCATCAGTCGCTGTGTGCCCTACTGCAAACAATTCCACAGTGCCCCTTAGTCACCAAATTCAAGATGGGTAAAACCTACTCCCCTTGTACAGAGCCTGTGTGCACACCCAGAGGTGTTATAGGGGCAATGAGTAGCCCCTCATCTGTGGACACTCCAAACCAGTTTTGGGGCAGCTCTTCTCTCACTGGGCTAGTGCCTGACTGACTGGGTGGGCAAAGAAAGGCACCTATTCAGGAGTCAACTGACATTTGCTTGTGGCAAGGGAGGCCCCTTTGAAGTACATTAAGTTACTGGGCACTGCTCAATTGGTCTTCCTGACAGGGGAATAAAAACACATCACCACACCCAGGTCATTTTCTGTGCTCTGGGAGAAGTTTCACACTTCATCATGGTTTTTCACCAACTCAGTAACCATTTTAGGTTAATGCATATTAGCCCCAAGAAACTTCAGGCATGGAAAAGGTAGCTTTCTAAAAGTCAGATTTCCTTAATATTTATTAAAAATCCAATTTGATCATTAAGTTGAACATTTTAGTAATTAGTAAAATAATTATTTTATCATCTTTCCAGCTGGTCCCTAGCCTCAGATAGCAAACTTAATATTTATTATTGCTTCTCAGTGTTTCTCAATGGGCCAGCCTTCCTACGGGGAAAATAGCTTTTGGGTGTTAGTCATTGCAAGGACATATTTACTTTAAATTTCTACATGTGATACTTTTAAATACCATGCACACTGTCTTGTTGACTACAAGGTCTACATAGGGGTGACATTAATATTTGAAAGAGAGGTATTCTCCTGTGAAAAAGGGTCATTTTGAAAGGTTGGGCTGCTACAGTGGTAGGCCTGGAGTCATGTTTGTCTCACTAGGGGATTGCACAGTAGTGCTGTGGTCCATAGGTGACATTTAACTTTCCAAGCATGAGTTTATTTTGGAACACCATATACTATGGCCTTATAGAGATGTTAAATAGGCCAATTAGGCATAAGCCATTTTCAACATGCTTTTTGGATCTGGTTAGCCGTGTCCCAGAGTAAAAACAACAGCAGCATCAGTCCACAAAAAAATGGAGGTCACCACACAAACAGAGGCACTTTCTCACAGATATTAAAAAGACAAGAGTCAAGCTTGAGTTGTCTATAAAGTCACTCAGAGGCCCAAAGTGCAAAACATTCCTCTACCTCACTTCTTACCCATCTATAATTTTATGTTATGTATAACCCCCAAATTCATTTTCCTCTGGTACACCGGGGCAGAGAAGTAATGGAGGAGCCATACATAATATGGTCTCATCTCTCTGTCCCAAATTTTAAAAAATGCATGGTCTCCTGATACCCATCCCCACCACTCTCTGTGCCTTCCCTTCCCTACAGAAGTTATGTTCCATACTCTCATGTGCTGCTCTGACAGGCTCTCAGAGAGCCCAGCCAGAGCATCCTGGAATTCCATTGTGATGTAGCAACAGTGGTTAACAAGTTTTGTTACCCATCATTGCTACATAATAGCAGTGAGTCACTGGATTTAGAATCATTTTTTTACACTACTGGCTCACCGGTATTGAAGTCTCCTATGCATTATGTGGTATTACATAATAATAATATAAATGTAATGAAAATAAACTATGTTTATTTTAGTAACAACAAGCAAATGGCTGACTATTTATGTTTTATTATCTTTACAGTGACACTGAGAAGGCACTCAGGATGGAGTCTAAACGAGGAGTGCTCTACTCCTTGCTTAGTGGGATTTAAGTTTTCCCATGAGTTTCCCCATGAGCAACCCCTTTCAAACTGGCCACCCACCGTCCACCAACCACCATTCAATTTTACAGTGCCTTAAAATAGCCCTCAGTACCATGCAACCCTCAATTGGTGCTGCAGTGTGATATTGTGGATTGTCTCCAAACTGTGGATACAGAGACAGAATGAATGTACTCACTCATACCAACAATGATAGAAATGTCCTATAAAACATTTTTAAGAAACTCAACCCCTAAGTCAAATGTCATTCAGCATTGAACTTGGGTGCAACCAAACAATAACAGGGTAAAACACCACACAGAAAAAAGGGTCACAGCTGAGCTTTGGAGGTGACTTCTTTACACCAGCTCATAGACAGATAATGTGCAACGTTTGTTGCCTACAGCTGTCATTTGAGGCAGCCACAAACCAAGCATGCCAGACCACTTTCCACTTACTCAAGATTTTGCCACTGATTTTTTTGGTTGGAAATCTGCTTAGTCAAAATGGAGGTGGGACTAGATAACCTTTTGTAGTCTGTTGTGCAACTGTTGAGGCAACTGCTGTACATATTGATGAAAAACACATATAATGCATGAAATTAAAGAAAACAAAATAAATGTTATCACATGTCTCTGCATCCAGCATTAAGATGAATGTGACTTATTTTTAGACTTCGTGCTTTAATATGGCATGTGAGAGAGCACTTACAAATTAAAATAATGCACTGACAGGTGCTTACATGATCATTCACTTCCAGAAGGGAGATAGAAATAACCGGTAACCTAATCCATCTTGACCTGAAAGACATTTGATATCTTGTGGTTCTTTCTACTCACATTTCTCAAAGTTCATTGGGTTTAGTGGAAGCCTATGCAACATACCCAAATGTCAGACAGATATCCACGGGGAACTCATTTCATGAGATTGGACCACTCAGTGTTTTTGTATCCGAGTGTACAACAGCTGGCGGACCCTCTACTGCTCCAATGGTTGAATTATATTTGCAAAATAAGTGTAAGATAAAAAAGGCTGACGATCCATTGTACTGATGGGTCACTGAGAATTGATATTTGGCCCACGTGGTTTATTTATGAGGTGATTGAAAGTATAAGCACTCCTCCAGCTAATGTGCATTCAGAGCAAGGTTGTCATGTTGCAGTAGCTATTGTAGCTGAATACAGGAGATGCCTCTCTGTAGAACAATAAAGACTTGTCCAAGTGAATGAACACCATACCCCAGAAGACTATGACAAGATAGGACAAGTTCTTGCACATGCAGTAAAACAGGATCATAAGAGTTTGCTTATCCCCTCTGACTTAGGGGATGACCAGTTTTCAGGTGGGAGGCAATTTGACTGACCTACTCAAGGTATTGTTTGCTAGAGTCATTGCCATTGCAACACCAGCAATTTTTGTGACATATCCTCAGGGGGTCTCATGCCAGTCATTCTTTAATGATAACCACAGAGGGAAAGGTCGAATATAACATCAGTTTTTAGTGATAATCAAACAAGGGGAGTCACCCATGCCAACAATTGTTAAAGACACCCTCACAAAGGGGAGTTTCATCAACAATGTTTACATTATCTCAGCAGTTAGGAGCACAATCAGAAAGACATAAGTTACATTATGTTACCCCACTGCCAAGCAGGAAATCAATATCACTAGAGTCCCAAAAGTCACAGGCTTTGAGCTGTTTGAGGAACAGGTCAAAGTTTAAATTGAAGAAAAGGTAGAGCCAGAGCTCATTAGATCCCACCATGGAACCAGTTGAACCACAGCCATAGCAGTTTATGTAGAAAAGCACTCTATTAGAAACATTCTGATGTAGTGAGATTTTGGGAAGAAAACTCTGAAGTATAAAAAACTATACTTGAAACACCCTACACAACTTGTGCTACAAAATACCAGATATAAGCTGAAGCTATGTTCTCTTATATTTTCCTCAAAAATGGCCAAATTTGATACCTAAAACCGCACAAATAAAGCCTTAGCACCCACAAAAAACACCCTCCGATCTACACTCTGCGGCACACATTGAAAAACAAAATGCCTCTATGGATTGTTTTTGTGCAGGAAGATGTCCATTCCTGCACAAAAACAATCCTACCTTTAATGCAGGTACCCTTGAACTATGGTGCAAGGGTGCCTACATTGGCGTTAGGATGCACAGACTGCACCACTGCAAACAGATCGCAGAAACACTCTATATCTCTCTAAATATATAGCATTTTTTGCTCACTACCTTTCACACAAAGCAGAGCAGCAACATTGTTTGCTGTCCTGCGTTGCATGAAAGTTTAGCAAATGGGCCCTTAAAGGCGTGCAGTTTGGGAATAGTGAAAATTTACTCTTTTGTGAGTGGGTGCATGCCCAGTCCTAAACCCCTCCCTAGCCCTTCTTTGACCCCTCCTTACTCCTCCCTAAGCCCCTCCCATTTAGTCATAAATAGTCCCCTTTTTCCAGCCACTCCCCCGTCCCTCCCACATTTATTACTAAATGTATAGCTACATGTATGAAGATCTCTGCATTCAGATCATCTCCACACATAAAGATAAGAAAGGCAGAGGTGGACACCTCCGCCTGTAGGTTTGTGAATAGCATTTTGTGGTACTATTGTAGCACTACTAACGTTCTACAAAATGCTGTTTGTGAATAGGCTTCATAATTTTGCAACATTTTTGCAATCTTACACAATTTCATCCACCTATATTCGAGAGGAATTGGGATCTACCTTCTGGAAGATCTTTTGACTGCAATGTGCATCCTTTTGCCTCCATTTCCTATTTTTTTCGGAAAATATTCTGTAAGGATATAACTAACTACTCTCTTATGCCCATACCTCTTCCTTGCCACAAGCTTCCCTGCAAATATATCAGGGCGCTCAGCACCTTAAAGCACCTGTCCTATATTTGTGGAGACAGTGTATACTCAACCATATATGGAAACCAAATTATCAGCTTCAGTGTCTATCAGTGTTCTTTTAAGACTTTTCTGACTCAATTTCATCTTTCTCTCTTTTTCTAGCTGGCTGAAATTATTGACCTTCACCTGAGACATGCTAGACAGATATTTCCTAGATTCATTGCAAAGGCCTTTGCTTCTTTGCCCACTTATGCGTAGTATATGTAGGCAAAATGTATTACCACATGGGGAAATCACAAAATTCCTATTCAAGCAGTACAATTGACAGAGACAAATCATCATGCCTCTCCTCAGACAAGCACTGATTATTGGTCTGATGATCTCGATCTATCCGCTGTCAGCTAGGATACTCTACCATGAGCGCATCATTTACATACACTGTTCTATAATATATGAATGCACGATATATGTATATATCCGTCTGGTTTATAACATATGTATGTATAGTGTAGCGATGCGCTCCTTATAAGGCACATCTATTTGATTACTTGTATCAATAAAATCAACCTTACAATGTCTCTTTCAAACTCAATATGTGTGAGAAGTTGGCCTGGTATATGCTGTCCACTAATTAAAGTGGGCACCTTGCACTAGTCCAAACAACCCTTATGGTGATTTAAGAGGCGAAAGATAACATTAGAAAGCTATCCAAGTGGTAGCTGTGGAGAGCAGCCTTCAGGCTTAGTCTTGAAGGAATGTTAAGCAGCTAGTTTTACCAGAATGCAACCTTATAGTATTTGTTGGACTTGGCCCTTTTTGCAGGGTCATCCCTGAACTTTTTGCCTTCCTCCTGTACTTTTTCTGACCTGTTTTTGTTGGTTTTATGACTCTGGGCACTTTACCACTGCTGATCAGTGCTAAAGTGCATATGCTCTCTGTTATAAATTGATGTATGGATTAGTGACTCCATGATTGACTTATTTGATTTACTGTCAGACCCTAGTACAGTGCACCGCGTGTGCCCAGGGCCTGTAAATCAAATGCTGCTGGTGGGCTTGCAGCACTGGTTGTGCCACCCACCGGAGCAGCTTGGAAAGCGTGTCTCAGGCCTGCCATTGCAGAGCCTCCGTGCAGTCTGGTACTGCCATGTCGACTTGGTAAGTGCACCCACTTACCAGTCCCCAAACCTTCCCTTTTCTGCATGTTAGTCACCCCTAAAGTAGGCCTGCGGGCAGGGTGCATTGTATGTAAGAGGTAGGAAATGCCCTGATGTGTGTGGCATGTCCTGATAGTGAATTACAGCCAATTTCGTTTTTCACTATTGCAAGGCTACCTGCTCCCATAGGCCAGAATGGGCAGTTTGATTATAACATCTTATAATCCTAACTGACCCAGGGAACCAGGTAGAAATTCGAGTTTAGTATGCCTGAACTCAGAATGTTAAAATACATCTTTTAGTGTGGGTGATTTTTACATTCTGTGTTTGAAAATACCACTTTTAGAAAGTAGGTATTTTCTTACCTAACCATCCAGCCTGTCTCTGCTAGGTTGTGTATTGCATGTCTGGTTTGTGAGTGACAGGGGCTGGGGGACTCCAGGAGACAGGGTGAGTCAGCACAGGGCTGAATAGACCTATCTGCATGTAGAGTGGTGGGAGGAGTAGCACCTGGGCCTGAATAGGGCTGGGCCTGCCTTCCACAATGCTGGCTCCACCTCCTGTGGTGCGTCTGATGTCCCTGGCCCACATTGACAAAGGAAGAAGGTGTGCACTTGCAGAATGCACCCAGAACTGGTTTGGACTAGGTACAGGACCCTCTGCTTTCAGAGGACAAAGGATGTGCTAGTATAAATATTGGGACCCAGACCCCAAGATTTTAGATCACTTCTGGGAATCAAGACGAACCTTTGCTGAGGAGAAGAACCAGGAAGCTGAAGGAGGAGACTACCCATATGCTGCGTGTTGTTGGGGTTGGCCTGCAGTGGTTACTTTATTGCCAAAGAAAGGAGAAAAGGACTGAGTGTGCTTTCATCATCTTGCAGAAGATCTCCAAGGGCTTGAACATTGAACTTGCCTCCTGCCTGAAGTCTCAGGGATACAAGACTTCACCCCCAGCTCCCCTCCTGAATTCCCTTGCTGGGAATTGAAGTGCCTACCGCTGTTGGGCCTTCTGAGAGACTGCGTGTCGCTGGGAGCTGGAAGCTCGATGCAACGAAGAGGAAGTGTGTCGCCGCTGCAGCAGTTGTCGTCGCATCGCAGAGTAAGCTTGCCGCCGCAGCACCAAAGCGCCCCGCATCACCGGAGAAGCATGCCGCCGCTGCTGCTGTTGCCATTGCAGAGTAAGCGTGCCGCCGCTGCTGCTGTGGCAGCACCGAAGCGCCCCGCATCACCGGAGAAGCGTGCCGCCGCAGCAGTTGTCGTCGCATCGCGGAGTAAGCTTGGCGCCGCTGCCGCCATTGCATCACCGAAGGGCCTCACATCACCGGAGAAGCATGCCGCCGCCACAGAGGACACCGGCGCATCACCGGAGAAGCGTGTCGCAGGGCCTGTCGTGGCTCAGAAGATCGCCGAGTCGCCGCATGGCCGTCGGGCGTGCACGCATCCCGTCAACGTTGTCGCACCATAAACAAGATGCCATTTTCTCGCATCGCACCGGATCATCATCGCATCGGAACCGTTCCGCAGTAAGAAACCGACGCATCCTCCTTTCTGCGTGTAAGGAATCGAAGCATCACCTTCCCTGTGACCCTTTTGTTTGTTTTGCGTTACGCATCCAAAGGTACATTGAGAGTAAAGTGTTGCATTTATCATCTTTATTGAACTGAGCTATTTTCTACCATTGACAGTCATATTTTTCGTATTGTATTGTGGATTTTTGTCGTTTTGGGTCTTGTGTTAAGTCTATATAAAAATACTTATTTTTATACTACAACCTGTGTGGTGTCCATCTGTAGTGTTGTCACTGGGTTACTGTATGTGTTCACAGATGCTTTACACACTGCCTCTGAGATAAGCCTGCCTGCTCGTGCCAAGCTACCAAGGGGGTGAGCAGGGGTTATTTTAGTAGTGTATCCCCCTTACCCTGACTAGAAACAAGGGTCCCTATTTGGACAAAGGTACCTACCTCTGCCAACTAGAGACCCCCAGTTCTAACAGTATTGGTTAAATGAAAGGAGAACCACACAGTACTTATAAAAATATGTATTTATTGATATAACACTCTCGAGTATGACACAGTATCTCCTACACGGAGATAATCACAAAGCACACAATACTTAAGCACAGAAATGACAGTAAATAGCACTAATACCAAATCAAGGAGAGGCAGGGTAGACCTGGAGCAACCAGGGGAGCCCAAGAAAAGCAAAGTTGACCCTCAAGTGGACCCACAGGCTGGAGGCACAGGAGTCGCGAGAGGACCTCGAGAGAATTTACCAAACAATAGCCAACGGAGCACTCGGTGCAAGGAGGCCAGAGTTCTTGGTAGGAAATCATGCCAGAGGTTGGGGCTACTCGGAGCCCAATGCACTTGTTCGGGAAACGCCAACAAGCATATGCACTTTCAAATGTACGTGGTGCACAGGGGTTCAGGTATTGCAGCCCCCACAAGGGATTCTGACCTCAAACTCGGTGAGAGGGCAGCTCGGACCTCCAGGGATGTAGAAACCCACCTCCTGTGTTGCTGAAGCCTTCAGAGTCCGTAGGAGCTCAGGGTCAGCAGACCAGACAGCAGTGTTGTGGTGCCTGCGAATTCAGGGGAGTGACTCCTTCACTCCAAGGGAGATTTCTTCGGTTGTCCTTGATGCTCCACAGGTCCTGCACAGATCCTGTATGATGCATGGGCACAGAGGATGCTTCAGACTGAGAGGGAGATGAAGTCGGGCCCAAATGAAGTCCATCAAAGTCCAGAGTGTCCAGACGGTCGAAGTTCAGTGGTTTCTGGTTCAGAATCTTGTCCACGTCGAATCTAGGGTCCTACAGCCAGGTAAGCCCTTTTGTACCCATGGGAGAGGGTTGGACAGATTCAAGGGGACCCTCCCAGGGGAGGGTCTGGACAGTGGGGAGGTTACTCCCATGTCCTTTGTCCAGTTTCGTGCCAGAGCAGGAGCCAATGACTCCCAGGACTGGTTTGAACTGGACTATGCACAGGGACACCAAATGTGCCTCTCATGCAGACTTTCGGTCACTGGCATGCGCACCCACCCAGCCCTAAAACACTAAATCCTGTCTGGGAAGTGGTCACACCCCCCTGTGACAGGATGTCTATTGTTCTGCCTTCCCCTGCTCGAGCTTGGCTCAGCAGCAGGAGGGCAAAAATGTGTCTCTGGTCGGCAGCAACCATTTTGTGCTGCCCCGGACTAGTAGGCTGGTACCGGGAACACCAGGGACCCAATGAAGCTCACTTCAATGTTTGACACCAAACACGATAGGGTTACTTTCAGCCGTTTTAGAGTTGGTCATCACGCGGTCGCATAATGCCACTCTATATGTCGTAAATGGCTGATGCACTGACAACCCAGGAGAATGGACTCCGTAGTCTGCAGGGGTGTGCTGCTCATGCAGTGGCACCCTCTCCCTTAGAACCAAGCACCCTGCCTTCAGGATTGTTAAGGCCTGCTATAGGGGTGACTTATAGGTTTTAAGTGCAGTGACCCTTAAATATAGTAAACCTATATCTTAAGTAAGTGGTGCATGCACCAATCTTACACAGGCTGCAATGGCAGGCCTGTAGGTTCCATTTTGCACGGCCTCTCATAGGTGGCATCATACATGCTTCAGCCCATGGGAGGCCTCTGGGGTACCTATGTCCTGGGTACATGGGTACCATATACTAGGGACTGACAAGGGTACCCCAGTATCCAATCTGGAGTGTGCCAAAGTACATAACATAACAGTTTAGGGAGAAAGCAGATAGACTGAGGTCCTGATTAGCAGTAAGACTAGTCAAAAACAGCATCACATTCAGCAAAAAGTGGGGGTAACCATAAGAAGCAGATCCTACTTTCCTACAATATGCAAATATATATGTATTTATATTTGAGTGATGTTTTGCTCATAACTTTTGTTTCCGCAACCAATTCTTAAAGGCAGTGACGTCGGCCTGACATAATTCGAGCATAGAAAACCTCAAATAGGTAAATAAATACATTTTGGTGTGGCAATCAGAATGGTGCAAAAATCACCAAAATTCACTTTTTACATAGTTCAAATGTGTTATTGGTACAGAAGCTAATAGTAGCTCGTCACCAGGGATGTCAGGATGCAGCCCTGCTACCAGTGAGCTGTCACACACTGACCCTTGACTTTACCCACAATGCTCTGTATTTAATTTATTAGTGTTCATGAAAACAGGTTCCATTCAAATTTTTATTAACTTTGCCAGTGTGTGCAAGTGGTGGCTAAGTAGTGATTAAGTAGATGTAGTAAATGAGTATAGACATGTAGGACTCCTTTTTTAGATATAATTTGAATTTTAAAACTCACATAGACCACCAGGAAGGTCGTTCACAGGCTATTGCAGGTGCCTTACAAAGGATGGACCTTGCATTGGGGCATAAATCTGTAGAAGTACTTAAAGAGACCTACAATGCAAAAATAGTAAATTTACTTGTGTATGGTTGTGAGGTTCTCACTGTGAAGAACATAGCCTGGTTGCAGATTACAGAAATTAATATTTGGAAGAAATGGCCTGGCCTGCCCAGAAGTTCAGGGAATAGTGCACTGAGGCTGGAGTTGGTACTTGCCAATATATTATATAAATGTAAGCAGAAGATTCTCAATTATTGGGCCTGCCTCACGGAGTTGGCTGACGGCTCTCAGAGGCAATTAAATAAATCTTATTTACAGTTGAATGATACAGGCTCATTGGCTGTCAACCTTCATGAAATTAAGGATTGTCTCGATACACCACTAGTGCCTGATCTGCAGAGTATGTCAGTGCTGCAGCAGAAATTAGTAGTAAAGCATGTGATAAAAGAGAAATCTATAAATTCTGACCTAGAAGATGTGCGGAAAAGAAAAACTCTCCATCATTTAATGGACACAGATTATGGTGGGGATATTCAAAAGTGTTTGCACGATATAAAAAAAAACAACACTAGAAAGTGGTTATTGAAGGTTTGGCTTGGGCAGGTGTCTGTCTTTATACATTGGAAGTTGGACAATCGGGCTGGGGCTGACAATTGCATTTATCCTGTTTGTGAATATTCTCCATTGTCTCTATCTCATACAGTTGTATTTTGCAAATGTTTTGATAAAGAAAGAAGCGGTTTGTTACTCCCTGTTTTTAGAATTGTACAGTTTCGCTGGGTTTATGATTTAATGAAAGTAATCCTCAAATGTAATAACATGAGATTGTGTCACATGGTGGGGAATTTTTTGTCTTTGGTATCTGAACAGCTGGCCATTTTGAATTGATCATTTTTACAGATTTTATTAGTATATTTTTGAGTATTAGTTATTATGAATAATTATTAGACAAAGGGCCTTATTCTGAGTACGGCGCCGCACTTGCGGAGGCGGTCCAGCCAACACTGCAGATACGCCCACCGTACTTTGAGTGTGGTGGTCGGACTACCACAGGATCGCCATCTCCACCGGGATCCAAGATCCCTTGGTGGTGGAGCAGCAGAAAGGGACAGGAATATTCTGGTAGTGCCGCTGCGGCACCACCAAGCATATTCTGAGTTGCATTTCCACCGCCAATTTCATGGCAGTGAGCCCACCATGAAAAGGGTTCCAGAGATGCAACTAAGGGGGCCCTAACAGGGTCCTCTGCTTTTTCTGGGCCTAGAGGTGCATGAGGGGTAATTGCACCCCTGTTCCTGCACGGTGTGACATGCACGGCATGTTGCATGCCACACCATCAGGAATGTGCTGCAGGTGCTGTCATGGCGGCGGTTTGCTGTTAAGGCTCTCCTATCAGCCTAACACAGCTGCCGCAATGAGACCTTCACAGCACCGCCTGCCCGCTCTGGATTCAACTTTAAAAACGCCGGGCGTGCACGCCATAGGCTTTGCGGTCCTCCTGCCAGCACAGCAGTGGCGGTGCTGCAGGAGGACCGCCAAACTCGTAGTAATGCCCTAATTGTCTTAAGTTTTAAGCAATGAAATGCATGCTGATGTTTGATAGATTCAATGGTCAGAGTATAAAATATATATTAGTTGTATTTCTTATTGGCATAATATCAAACTAGTTGTTAGACTTGGTTTTCAGCGGGTTCACCTCCAGACTTTTTGCTTTTTGGCCTCCTGTTTTTGACCTTGTTTTTGTTCGATTTAGGACTCTGGTCACTTTACCACTGTTAATGAGTACTAAAGTGCATATGCTCTCCATGTAAATTGTGTTTATGGATTTGTGTTTCCATTATTGGCTTATTTGATTTACTACTAAGTCCCTAGTACAGTGCACTGTGTGTGTCCAGTGACTGTAAATCAAATTGCTGCTAGGGGGCCTGCAAGACTGATTGTGCCACCCAGACAGGCAGCCTTTCAAAGGTGTGTCAGACCTGCCACCGCAGCATCTGCGTGCAGTTTTTACTGCCATGTCAACCGCCCTAGCCTTCCTTTTTCTTATATGTAAGACATCCTTCAGGTGGGCCCAAGTTACCCCTGTGAGCAGGGTGCAGTGTATGTGAAAGGTGGTACATGCACTGGTGTGTTGTACATGTCCTGATAGTGAAATAATGTGCATTTCGTTTTAACTGTTGAAAGGCTATCCCTCCCATAGGTTAACATGGGGGCTGCTTTGTAAACACTTTTACAAATGTAGCTGGCCAAGGCGTGCTGAGAAAAGTGTTGTTTAGTATGCTTGAACTCAGGATTTAAAAATGCATCTTTTACTAAGGATGATTTTTATATTGTGTGTTTGGAAATACCCCTTTTAGAAAGTAGTATATCCTTGTCTAATCACCCATGTGCCTCTTCCTGTTTTGTATATTAGCTGTTTGGGCTTTAGACTGACCGGGTCTGGGTAGTTTAATCAATTATGATCCTCTCACAAAGGCACAGTCTATTTTATTTAGCCGGCATACTGTGCATGCCTTAGGCAGAAATGTATGTCTCCTAAAATTGGGCTGTCTTAGTGCACACTAGTGCCATCCTGTGTGAGAGGATCATGGGTAGGTCTTCTTCATGCCTCTGCTGCGCTGTTTGCTCCCATGGTGTACTGTGTCATGCTGGATTCTTATCCTACCGCTGTAATGCACCAGCAAACGCAATGTAATTTAAAAAAATCTAAAGTTGTTACTCTATGAATTTGTGAATGTATGTCAATGAGTGAGCATGTGTGTCAGAGGGAGTGAGAATCGATGCAAAGTGAGAGTCAGTACATAGGTGAGTGTTAGTGAGTGTGTATAACTGACAGTAAGTGAAAGTGAGTATGAGTGAGAATAAGTAAGTGAGAAAGTGTGAGGGAGAGGAAATAAGTGACAAGACGAGTATAGGGATGAGTGTGAGTGAGTGAGTGAGTGAGTAAGTGAGTGAGTGAATTTGAATGAGTCAGGAAGAGAGAGAGAGGAATTGTGAAAAAGTTAGAGTGTATATGATTAGGTGCATTTGTGATTCTATCAGTGAATGAGAGTAAGAGAGTGTGAGAGACAGTGAGAGGGTGTGCATGTGTGAGAGGAGGATTGGGAATCAATGAGAATGTGTGTGTGAAAGCAAGTGGATGAGAGTTAGTTTGTTAGTATGTGCAAGCATGGTTGTAAGTAAATGATAGTGTTTCAAAGTGAGTAAGAGTCAGAGAAAGTGAATGAGTACCCTGAGATCTAATGAGAGTGAGGGTCTGAGAGCAAGAGTGAGTGTGTGACTGTATGTAACAAAGTGAGTGAAAGTAAATATCTGTGAGAATAAGTAAGTGAGAGATGGATTGTGTACGTGAAAGGGAGTTAGTGAGGAATTTAGAGTGGCTTCTGTGATAAATATGGAGGTCAAAACTATTGGGATACAAAAATATTGTGACAAAGGTATTGAGGTAAACAAAACTGACTTTACATACTTACAATGGAAAATACAAAATGAACAACTACTAACATATCGTGGACAGAAATATCGACATTGCATAGGTAAGTTTAAAAGTTCTACATTATTTATTATTATCATATCTTCAAAGACATACATTAAGTTTTAAAAACTTAAATTTGAACAAAAATATAATAAACAAAAAGATAAATGTAATAACTTTGAAATAATATAAAAAGTAACTAACTTAAATAAAAAAAACTACAAATGTGACAACATTTACATAACAAATAATACAAATATTAGCAAAATCAATAAAATGTAACTAGTAATCATTGACATGTTATAAAAATATGGTATCTACATATGTAGGTCAACTATAAAAAATGATTATACACTATGATTATTAAATTATTAACAATAAAACATACATTACTAAAACTAAAATTCATCAAACAATAAACAAAAAATACAATTTAAATAAAAATATACTTTAAAATGAATCTACAAAAACTACCCAAATATAGGTAAATACGAAACAAATGCAAAACAATAAACAAAATTCAGGTAAAAAAGAATAAAAAAATTGACAAAAACTACCATAAATAAAATCCATCAACCATTAATAAAAATGTATACAACTTTGATACAATTGTAAACATATTAACACAATACATATACAAATATAGAATCTTTAAAAAAGTAAGAAAGAAAATGAAATTTACTATCGCCATTCCAACCTGAGCAACACTAGGGAAAAATATTGGCCTTTGGAGAGGTCAGATTTACTATTCCCACTCGAAACTGAGCAACAGTAGGGAATATATTGAACATTGGAGGGATGATACTTTCTTTTCAAGAAATTCAACCTGAAAGGCAGTAGAAAAAGTTTGACTCGATAAACATCATGTTTACTATTGCCAATCCTAAGTAATAGAAATAACATAACATCAATAAAATCAAACTAACTAAATATATGAATATAAATATATATATATATAGATATATATTACCAAATGCGTTCTTGGCAAAAAGCAAACATGCAAACTCAGGGCTGCTGCACAACACAAAATCCTTTATTAAAAGGAAGACACCAGTTTGTGCGACGCGTTTCCACCTGACGGCCTTGATCATGCATTTTAGTTACACTTGAATCTTATCAAACAAAACATTACAATTTGAAATAAAAAATATAAAAAGAATAATATGCAAAAATCTATGAAAACATAACTTAAAATATATATAAATAGTTATACAAAACAAAAAAACTATACTTTAAAATTAAATATGTTACTTAAAAAAAATGGATTAAACACCGTAACCAAATGAACAAAAATGACTTTACTAAAGATAAAGGGGCCCATTACGATGTCGGGCGGAAGCACTACCGCCGTGCTGGCGGATGCAAAAACCACCAGTTACCGCCGGCACGCAGCAGTCCACACGCCCGCCCAATTACGATGCGAAAAGCAGGCCAAACACCGCCGGCAAGCCAGCAACACCGTCCGCCATCAAAGTGCGCCCGCACACGTAGCGGCGCAGCACAACTGACACACACCGTCCGACGAAACACGTCCCGCCCGGCGCATAAATTACGATGCCGCAAACAAACGGCTCCCACGGCAAAGAGACACCGCACGTGAAAGAGAGGCGGAAACACGGACGCAGAGCACGGACAACGAAGAAGCGGCACCCCGGGCATGAATCCAGCACTGCAGGCCCTTCCCATGCTTCTGCTGATGCACCACCAAGGACGCAACGTACCGCGGAGACGCAGGTAGGCACACACACAACAAGTGCACGCAAACAGCGCACACAGTGCAAGGGCGGATAAAGCGGACAACCCCCACCAGCGCGTGCACACTACACATCCACCATTGCATCCACATATGACACACAGGCCAAATCCTAACATCGCGGAACACATGTGTACACACCACCTGGGACTAGGAACCAACCACCCCGTCACGGCCCCAAAGCGCCGATGACGCCGCCACACATGCGCACAACGCAGAGGCCAACCGCAGCGCCATGCATGCGTCGCACACAGACACAGGGACACAACCAAGCAGCACACACACCAGCCCCACCCCGAACGCACATGACACGTGACAGGCCGGCCACAGACATGTCCCTAACGCCCAATTCACGGACAACACCCAACGCCACACAACCGACGCACACATGTCAGTTAAGTCACGCAACAGCAGGACACACCCCAGTGTAACAAACATGGCGAAGCACACAGCGGCGGCAACACCAACTAGGAGAAGCAGGGCCCCTTCGGGAAGAGGAACGCCAGTACCACACTGAAAAACCCATACCACCCTGCACATATGAACAAGACACATGAAACGGAACACCAAAGAGCCCGGGGACCGACAACAGGTGGCCCAAGAATTACATCCACACACAAGGCCCAACGCAGAGCGGAAAGGCAGCCTGCCGCCCACACAAGGGAGAGCAGACAGCACTGAATGACCTTCCATTCCAACACCGAAACCACAGCCCTACGACAGAAGCCGGTGAATACAGCCATTGTCCAAGAATAGACCAACACAGGCATGCCGAGGAGACCGACCACAGGGCAGATAGCGCATATCACAGAAGCACACAACGGACGGGGAAGAAAGAAGAAAACACTCCCCCATGTCGGCCACATGCAAGTTAATTGGAAGGAGTCACACAGCACCGACCTTTAACTGTCTGAGAAGCATGTGGGAAGAGGGCCCGTGTCCTCCAAACAAGCCAACAGAACACAAGTCCTGTCTCCCCACGACTACACAGAGCTCACAGCAACCCCGGAGCGTGCACATTGCAGACTGCACACACAGCCGGAGCACGCCACCTCTACGAACCGCTGCGAAATGGCAACCGCAACACACCTACCCAACTACGCCGAAGAGCTCAAGCTGTACCAAACCAGCACGATACATACATTGGGATGCGATCTCCTGTCCCTGCTGAACGTAAGTTACCGACTGACTTACCGCATCACATTGTTCAGCTGCGTCATGCCCGTCTTCTACTGTCGGAGGTGTCCCTACCAGCATCCCGTCGAGATATGCCTCTCCAACCCGGCATGTCTGAAGGCGGACCTGCTACCACTACTCCTCCCTCTGGACGCACACGACAGGGTCTGCTCTGCCTATGGGGGCATGGCGTATGTGGCCAACATCGCACGCGCACTGAAATGGAACCACTGTGCCTCCACACGACGGATCATCGAGAACAGCTACATCGAATGTCACCCAGCATGCCCCATCATGGTCCTCCAAGGGACAACCTACGAACAACACCTTGACAGCCACCATCCGCTTCATTGGCTGGCAAACATGTACACCACCAATGACATGGAAGCCCTGCTGGACGGCATCGCATACCTGTCAACCTGTAAATACGTCGGACCACAACGCAGGTTCCCCGAGTGACCTATGAAGTCCAACCCCGCACCCATGCTCAGCTTCCGCACGGACTGGCCAGTCACCACCACAACAGCCATACCAAACGACCGGCAACTGTAACCACACCATCAACGACATCGCCATGACATCGGATATGACCGGGACATGCACACTGTTCCCCATCACATCCAGGAACACCGCATGCATCGTGGGAGGCAGTGGCATGGGCTCTGTGCATCGCACCCACATGGACGGAACTGCACGAACAACCAGGACACGACATGGATCCAGCGCCCATGGACACACACACCGCTCAGTGGACATGAATAGGTCGCCTGGAGTCTGTGGGTGCTGCACCCTCCCACCCCCGCCCGGGAATCCCATACCAGGACCTTTGCATGGACGACAAGTGCATACAACAACAACACGACCCCAGTGACTGTGACATGTCCAGTAACCACCACAGTGCAACAACAAGTGGCACGCCGCTGCATGCACGCAAGCACATGCCCTGATGTCATCTCACATGCACGCGTGCATGAGGAACAACCGCAGCAAACCTGTCACATGGAACTGAGATGGACTGTGCCCATGATGCCGAGCGGTCTGGTAGGCTACATGTATACCGTCTGTGTCAAAGTCCGCAGCTCCGCAGCCATACGTAAATGTACATTAGCACAGCCTTGGCCAAGCAGATGTAACCCCACACCCTATCCCATTTGTAATCATGCTCAGTATATCCTCAACATGTATCCCGCTGCCAGTAGTGTCCACTATACTGCATCACAGAGGACAGAAGACTCAATATAATGTTTGAAACCAGAACTGTCTCCGCTGACTCATTTCACAAGTACGAATGAGAGAGGATGAGAGTATGTGAAGTACACGGCAGTCGTGACATGACCATGTAGTCCACTGGTATTGGATGTCAACGCAAATGAGTAGCACTACTGTGGAAGACACACATGTGTCGTGTGAAGTCGTATGGACGCAGTGCTCAGGTGGGTGGGTGCGACGGGTAGATGCGCACATGCCAAGTTGGAGCACGCCGTGTTGGGAGGGGTCATGAACAGTACACCACCGCTTCCCTGGGCATTGTGAGAGGACACCTGTCGGGGGAGTGAACACGTGTGTGCACAGCAGCCGGGCACACGTACAAAGCGGTACCAGGCGCACCTCAGCCCACCCTCTGTGGACAAGCTGGATCCTGTTGTGCGCCCGCCATGCCCCTTGACAAGGCACACACAGCCCCAGTCGACCAGGTGTAACCCCAACATAGTCAATCCACACAGGCGATACAGGGCACGGGATGGCAGTGGAGCATGGTGTGTGAGAGGTCTCCTCGCGCTCCTCCTGGTCATATCACGCAGGCAATAGAACCTCAACGTCCAGCATGGCAAAAAGTCAAATGGAAGTGTAGGGGGGACGCACCACAGCACGAGCAGCACTGACGTCACGGGAGGTGGCTCGCACCATCCCATCCATTGCCCATCATACCAACCACGCCACATGCCATTGCGACTAAGTGCAAGCGCGTGCGCCACCACCCCTGAACCCTCCCCAGAGAGGCCAAAGAGTGAATGTGTGGGCCATCAGCCACAGACGGACGCGGCATGGCCGCAAGGGCAGCCACAGCCACTGGGTGTCGCAGGTGGCGGATCCGGAAGGCGAAGACTGTGATGCATAGTCCATGCAGGCCGGGTCTCCATTTGGGGCACCACGCAGGTGGACGGCGTCCCGCCACACATCATACCCTGAGACAGCCCACTCGTGCAACTGGACCCACACATGCACTCCTTGCCCTCTCTGGTGCGAGCTTGGGGCTGCCTGTGCAAGCGCTAGCCTCGCAGGTGAGCATGCATATTGGGGGGCGAGGGGAGGACATGAGGGCTGGGGCGAAGATGACTGTATCACTGTCAGTTAGTACAAGGGATGACCCAGATGTGGAAAGGAAGAGACGTGTCCCGTGTGTACTGCAACTAGTCGCCAATCCAACTACCCCCCATGTCCGGAATGTAAGCCCGCACCTAGGCCCGCCCATCCGCCACATCGAACATACCACCAGCACGACAAGCTTCCCATTCGAAACACTGACTGGGGGTGGCGACCAGTGAACAATCATGTGTAGCCTACCCACGCGTACATGTGGGCCCTCCATGATCCATGTCACCTGCGGCAAAGACATGACATGCGCAATGAGGGAAGTGAGGAGAGCTGTCCGCCCCACGCGCAGAAGGTGCATCAGCTCCACAGACCCAGCAGCGAGTCCAGCAGGGGTCACATGTGCAGGGGCAGCTGTGCCTGGTGTGAAGGCACATGCATATGGACAGCACATCGACCAATGTGTAGTCTGCCCACATCCACAGTCCATCATCATGCGGACATAGGAATTGAACACAGGGCAACACATCTTAGCTGGTGCACCCACCGTGACCAACAATGCGCAATCATCGACGTACCCGCCCTGTGCATGGCCCCCCACCCAACGGAGGCACATCCAGTGCCACCATCCCACACACACAAGCCTTCCACGGAATATGCTGTGTCCAATCGTCAGTACAGAGTCAGCGCCCATCTGGTGGATCCTGAACAGGAGACACATGCACACACATGCCAGCTCCCACTATGTACGACTGCCACCTGGCACGTGCAATGTAACCTCTCACCTGTGACGTGTGACTGCAAGCACACAGCCGTCTTGGCATGGGGCTGTCAATGTGGACACCAGTCAATGTTTCGGGAGCTGTGATCCGTACAGTGCTGTACATAGGGTGCAGTGCTGACACCTACTACTGTCTCATATCCCCTCGTGCCACAGGTCCCACTTGTATTGGCCGCTCAGCCCGTGCCCACATCGTCGTCGTCGTGTGCCATACTCATCCAGCCTCGGAAGCAGTACCATGCTCAGCAGACACTCATGTTGCCGTGGCGTTGCCGCTTGACGAATATGCAGTCAGTCCCCATCAGCACGCCCCGCAAGTCATTGGGGCCTAGATCCCCATGTGCATGCACATGGCAGTGGTATGTCTCACTTGCCATTGCCATTGTTGGGAGACCTGTGTAAGTGTATTGTGGCCGTGCCGTCCCAGCTTGACAGCTGGGCTGTGGCCCATGTGCTTGCTCAGTCATGTCAGTGATGTGTATGCGAAATTGCTATGTGCCGTGTTGCTTTGACATGTGTCCTCTGCCATTTAACCCAGGCGGAGACCGAACATTGACCGCCCATACCAATTGCTGGCGGACATGGACGATACAGAGGTAATCAGGAAGTTTCGGCTGGACAGGCCAACTCTGCATCGACTGTGTGCCATGTTAGAGCCCCATCTCCGTCCCCGCAGGGTGTATCCGACTGCTGTCACCCCCACGGCTAAGGTGATGGCCGCCATGCATTTCTTCGCCACTGGGTCATTCCAGCACACAGTGGGCAGTGGAGGAGGGATGTCCCAGCCCATGTTCAGCAAGGTGCTGAGGGATGTACTGGCAGCCATGATGCTGTACCGGAACAGGTACATCAGATTCCCCAGGGCTCGTGAATTGGCGGCAGTGAAGGGTGCATTCTATGCCCTTGGCAGAATCCCACACGTCGTGGGAGCCATTGACTGCACTCATGTTGGCCTTGTTCCACCACAGGCCACTGAGCACCTGTACCGCAACAGGAAGCACACGCACTCCCTGAATGTGCAAGTGGTGTGCCTTGCGGACATGGTGATCACCCACGTGTGTGCAAAGTTTCCAGGCTCGGCCCATGACGCACACATAATGCGCAACAGCATCTTGCCACGACTGATGGCCAATCTGCAACAGGATCGTGGCTGTATTGTCGGTGAGTATGTGGAGTGGTGTAGCGTGCTGGTTGTGCGATGCTGTCCCCTGTCCAGTTGGAATAGCAACGGTTCTCTGTGTCCCTCACACCCAGGTGACTCTGCGTATCCGAATGGGGCATGGCTGCTCAGTCCATTGAGGAATCCTCGCACCCCAGCAGACGATCGATACAATGAGGCACATGGGAGGACCAGACGTGTGGTCGAGCGTACCTTTGGCCTCCTCAAGTCCAGGTTCAGGTGCCTGGACCGCACCGGGGGTGCACTGGCGTACTCCCCACAGAAGGTGTGCCAGATAGTGGTGGCGTGCTGCATGCTGCACAATCTGGCCATTCGGAAGCAGATCCCCCTCATTGTGGATGACGGAGATCAACCAGGGCCCCAGCCCGCAGACCAGGACAGCTCGAGTGAGGTGGACAGCGGAGAGGAGGAAGCTGGGAATGTGCGCCAGCAGCTCATCGCCCGCTACTTCACTTGACGGTGAGTGTCCATGTACGACGGATGATGTGTCTGTATCTATGCAGGTGTGTGTGTGCTGTGTCAGGGTGGCCGTATGTTCACTGCGTGCAGTGTGTCAACGCTCCATGGCCAGGGTAGTATGCCACTGTTGGTGACTGTGGCATTGTGCCCTATTGCTCTGTGCGATGTGTGTACATTGCTTGTAGTTGTTGACATGTACTGTGTGATGGGTGTGTGACACACTCATTGAATGTGCTCCTGTTCTGTCTCCCACCCCTAGGTCCCTACAGGCCCTCCGGATTCCATTTCCATGCCACGCATCAGGTGCCTTTCCGCCCAAGGTGGCCGTTGTATTCCGTACAATAAAGACACAGGGCACAAACAGCAGTTAGTGAAAAAGGTGCATTTATTACAAACTGTGACATGTGATTGTGTGTAAGGTGATGACAAAAGTGGTGCGTGCAGTGACAATGAGCTGTCGGTCATGGCTGCGTGATGATCAGGGTGTACCCACTGGTTCTATGTCCATAGTCCAACACACACATGCCATCCAGATGGCTGTGTGGAGTGGGATCGTAGAGCAAGTCAATGCAGTGGCTGGTCAAGGAAGGCTGGCGGAAGGCTGGCTGGCTGCCTCACTTGCGACTGGAGCGTGCGAAGTCCTCCCGGGAGATCTGTTTCCTCTTCGGACGGCCCCTTCCACGTTTGGGAGGGGGTGTGTGGTGGCGACCTGCTGGTGGTGGGTGAGGTGTGCTCACTGGCTGTGGACGCAGGGGAAGTGGACACTGCTGCCCGAGCCTGCGCCCTAGCAGGTGGTGGCGGAGGTGGTGTTGCTGGCCTTGCCTGTGACCCCACCGCCACCACCAGCTGGCCCATGAGGTCCACGAGTTGGTCCATACGGGACACGAATTGGCCCATATGGGCGTCCATGGACCTCAGCACCCCCAGCACCTCCCGCGTGTCAGTAGCAGACCTGGCCCATTGTCCTTGGGCCTCTTCATAGGCCCCAAGGACTCTGGCCATTTGAGGCAGGGCATGGCTCCCAGGGGAGGCTGGCGTTTCCCTGACCCTATTCCTCCTACCAGTCCTGCTGCCACCGGCCCTGCCCACTAGCCACATTGCTCACCACGGTCCTCGCTGTGGCTCCCAGGGTGGATCCAGTCGGCCGGGCCACCACCTGCGCTGGGGCTGGTGCCAGCGAAGACGTGGTGGTGGTGGAGGCGGTGGTGGTCGGTGCGGCGATGGTGGCGGTTGCGGCAGTGGTAGTGGCCGCAATGACCGTGGGTGTGGCCGCAACGACAGTGGCAGCAGGGGACTGGGACTGTTCAGCATCCCTGGATGATGGGTTGGTGGGTAGGAGGGGTCCTGGGGAGCGGCTGGGCCCTGCCATGCCAGATGGGCCAGCTTGGTGGTCCGTGTCCGAAGAGGTGGACAGATCCTCCAGATCCGTGAGTCCTCGTTGGGGGCTTGTAGGCTGGCTGTGCTGGCTGCTGTCTCCATCCCCAGCGTCCAGCAGTTCGTCACCTGTGGAGAGAATGAGATTTGTTATTGTGTTGCACCTGGCGAAGTATGTATTAGTCGTCTGACATTGGCAGTTCGTGCAATCTCGTACATGGGTTTCCCGGAGGCGAGTGTGTGGCTGTGGCATCTGTAGGTGTGTGTGCTAGGCAATGGGACTGTGTGCTGTGCACATGTGGCATGGGACGGATTGGCCATGCCGATGGGTGTGTTGCTTTGCCCCTACTCATTGTGACTCTGGTGTATGCGGGCTCCTGGCCCATCCTGGGTCTGGTTTGAACTTTGCTTTTGGAGTTCAAATGGAACGCTTAGGAACGCATATGGCAACATGGGGGCCATGCCCCAGATTCGCATTTGGGATGGAATATGCTTTTGGGGTTCAAATGGAACGCTTAGGAACGCATATGGCAACATGGGGGCCATGCCCCAGATTCGCATTTGGGAGGGTATATGCTTTTGGGGTACATGCTGTGAGCCATGGGTGCCGAACGTGACATGTGTTGTGGCAGCATGACAGTGCATGGTCTGAGGTGTGTGCATGCCTGACATGCCCTGCATATTTGCTGTCTGTTGTGGTTACTGGACATGGCATTGGACGCATCGTTATGAGTGAGTGATAGTTGTGTGCCAGCCAACGTATTGCAGTTGTCCCATCTCCTTGGTGTGCGTGCTGCCCTGTGCCATGTGCATCACTGCAGTGCTCGGGGGGTGTGGCCCATGTTGTGTGTTGTTGCTCACAGTGTGTTGTGCGCTTAATTGACTTCTGGCACATGGTTGGTCATGGGCATGTGTCTTAGCGTGACTGCTGTATGTGTGGCAGCTGTGCGGATGACATGCCTTTCATGAGACTGGGGCTGACGGATGGGATGGATGGTATGTTGTATGTGCATGGTGTGTCTGTGTGTTTGATGGGTTCAGTGGTGTTCGTGTGCATTTATGTTGTTCCGCTCTGTTGCGTCTAGTGTTGTTTGTCTTACATAGGCGTAGTTGTGGGGTGTGTGGTTGACAGGCAGTAGGGGCTACATGGACAGGACTTCAATGGTGTTTCGGTTGTGTGTGATGAGTTGCACAGTGGCTGCCGTGTGGGACTATATTCAGTGTGGCTTGTGCATGCAGACGTGGCTCCTTGGGTGTTGCTATGTCTGTGATGGGTCATGTGGGGTGTGAGTCTGCTGTTCATGTCCGTGTGCACATTGTTCACTTGTTCGTGACGGTGGGCGGTGCTGCGTGTTCGTGTGCTACGTGACATGTCCCATGTGTTGGTGGTGTTATGGTCCTCATGCCTCCAGTAATCCAGCCCTGTCCAGTTTCCCACCTGCAAGTTGTTCGTGCGTGCACTGTACTGGATGCCACATGGCTCTTAGCGGGGGGTGCTCCATGTTGCAGGTCTGTGGGGGTGGGGGGTGTAGTGGGTCGTGGGGGTGGCTGTACACCCACTGACACCGATTGCTGTGGACCGTGATGTCTGCCTTTCGGCTGTCGTTGTGCACTGCGGTGGCTGACACGTGGGTGTGGGGTGTGGGGGATGCTCCTCCTTGCTGTGCTGTGGGACTGGGGCCTGGTGTGTGTTGTACTTGGGCTGTCCACCGTCCCACCCACTGCACTTTGTGTTCCTGCCACTTACCTGTTACTTGTCGGTTGGTGCAGCTGTGCCTGACACATGGGTGTGGGGAGTGCTCCACCTTGCTGGTCTGTGGGAGTGGGGGCCTGGTGTGTGTTGTACTTGGGCTGTCCACCGTCCCACCCACTGCACTTTGTGTTCCTGCCACTTACCTGTTACTTGTCGGTTGGTGCAGCTGTGCCTGACACATGGGTGTGGGGAGTGCTCCACCTTGCTGGTCTGTGGGAGTGGGGGCCTGGTGGGTGTTGTACTTCAGCTGTCCCCCTCCGACCCACTGCACTTTGTGTTCCTGCCACTTACCTGTTACTTGTCGGTTGGTGCAGCTGTGCCTGACACATGGGTGTGGGGAGTGCTCCACCTTGCTGGTCTGTGGGAGTGGGGGCCTGGTGGGTGTTGTACTTCAGCTGTCCCCCTCCGACCCACTGCACTTTGTGTTCCTGCCACTTACCTGTTACTTGTCAGTTGGTGCAGCTGTGGCGGACACATGGGTGTGGTGGGTGCTCGTTGTGGCGCTTCTGGCATATTTGGGGACCTGTTGGTGGTTACGTGGCTGGCTTAGTGTACACATGTCCCCACGCATCTTACAGTTGTTCGGTTTGGCCTGTGTGTGGTAGTGTCTGTTGCATGTGCATGTGATGTGTTGTGTATTGTGTGCTGGACATGGGGGTGTTTGTCCCTGGGAGCTGTGGCATGGTGGTTGCGCATGTGTGTACATAGCGGTGTGCTGGTATACATTAGTTTGTACTTACCAGCCTCCACTCCCCCTGCTAATCCGGCGAGGATCTCCGGATGGATTACGACTCGCACCTTCTCCTCCCACGCTTTGAAGGTCTTAAAGAGCGCGGGATTCCCTCCGCCAGTGACGGCAGCCAGCTCTCTGTTTTTGCCCTCCTTCTTCTTGACCAGGCTCTTTACGTCATTCCAACGTTTGTTTATCTCGGTTCTGTTCCTGGGCAGGGTCCCGACTGCATTGACCTGGTCTACGATCCGGGTCCACATTCTGTTTCTGGTGGCTAGTGGTGTGTGCTGGACCATGTTCCCATAGATTTGTGGGTACACCTTGATGATCTCGTCGACCATGACCGTCAGCTCCATGGGCGTGAACTTGGGCATCCTTTGTGGTGCCATGGTGTTTGTGGTGCTGGTGCGGTGTGTGTTGTGTAATGTGCAGGGGGTTTGTGGTGCCGGTGTTTGGTGGTGGTGGTGGTGGTGGTTGTGATGTGTGCGTTTCTGTGGTGTGCTGCTGTCCTTGCTGTGTCACTGTGTCCTCTCCTCTCCTCTCTGGTTTGCAATGTAGCAAGGGGTTGTGGTCTGTGGGAGTGCTGCTTTTGTACTCACCTATGTGGGTGTGTCCTCATGGTCTGTTGTTTTCAGGTGTGTTGTGTCTGGGGTTCTGGCCTTTGTATTTTTTGTTTGTCCGGGGGGTGTTTTCGGGATGTGTACTGTGCTTGTGTATTTGTGCGTGCCTTGCTGTGTGGACTTGTTGGCCATGTTGTGTGCTATTGGTTTTGTGTGCGGATGGTTTCTGTGCAGGTACGTGGGCGCCATGGCTTCTGCCGTGTCGATTCTCATCGGCGTTGTTTGCGCTGGCGGGCGGTATATTTGTTGTTTTTCCGCGCTCATGGCGGTGCGATCGTAATTTCACGTGCGGTGTGTCGGCCGTGTGGGCGGGCGGTTTTGTGTTGTCGTGCGTGTTTCCGTCCGTGGCGGGCGGTTTGACTCCGACTCGGACGATGGCGGGCGGTATTTTGTATGATTTTTCCGCCGATGGCGGTTTTCAGTTTGTGTACTCATAATGGCGTGGTCGGTGTTCAGGCGGTGTGTGCGGGCGGATTTTTGCCGCTTCCATGCCTGGCGGATTTTTTTACGCCGGGTATCGTAATGTGCCCCAAAGTATTTAATTACATAATTCGCATAAATAATAATCTATGTCATCAATAAATAAATTCATTTTAAAATTGATAAAACTATGTTTATGAACACTACCAACCCTACTTCCATACCAGCACAACACACCCAAAAACAAAATAACAATAATTATTAAAAAACGTCAAATGTAATTAACGCAAACACACTATAATTCAAAATAATGAGTAAAATATATAATGAAGCATTTATATTCTACATTTTGTTTAAAACAACCAGACATTCATCTGATTTGTTTTTGAAAACTTGTAATAATTTACATATTTAATAAGCAAATTAACCAATTAAAAATATATTAATCAGTTACAAAATTATACATTTATATTCAAAACACTTCCCACCCTTCTCTCCTAAAAACCCAGCAACTCATCAAAAAAGTATTATAATTATGACATATAAAATGCAAACAAGCACTATACCAAATATACGAATTTATAAAAAATAAAGCATTCACTAATACACAAAAATGTATGTATTTGAATTAATTAATGTTCATAATTAGTAATCTAATTAACCAATTAAAAAGAAAAAATAGATAATGTATGAGATGACCTTGTCTGTAGTATATATTGTTTTTTTAAATAACCAAATGCCAATAAAAATATATTTTAAAAAACACAATATTTAATACAATCATATTAAATAAAACAGTATTAAATATGTTAATATTATCAATAAAATGAAAAGGAATAGTCTTACCAGTGATAGTCTGTCCACAATATCCTGGATATCACAGCCTTTTGTCAATAATTTTAAATATCAATGACATTTTGAAGCCGTATTAAAATCGAACATCATAAGGGTGAGTGAGGTATTGTGAGTGAGTATGAAAGAGCTAGAATGAGTGTGTTAGGGAATAAGTGGGATTTAGGATGAAAGTGTGAGAGTGAGTATGTGTAAGTGCCTTTGTGACCACATGTGAGCAAGAATCAATGAGAGAAAAAAGGATTGAGAGATACAGTGAGAGTGAGTGTATGAGTATCGATATTTGTATGAGTAAATGGGAGTGAGTATGAGTTACAATGAGAGGGTGAAAGAATGTGAATGTGAGTAAGAATGAGTTAGTGAGGGGGAGGGAGTGTGAGTAAGAGAGAGTGTGTGTATATTTGTGAGTGTGTGTTGTGCGTGCAAGTCTGCTGCTGGTCATGCCATACTTGAGAGATTATGCTTAAGGTAATACTAGACTTTTGAGGTACCTATGGCCACCTACTTGGACTGTCCTATTAGAGGTAATTTTTGGAAAGTAAGGCACCTATGGTGAAATGCAGGGCCTGACCTACTGGATTATTAGGCCACCTGTGACAAAATGCTGGTGCTGGCATATTGGTGGCAAATGTTGGCCCAAGGGGGAGGGGGCAAACATAGCATATAGGAGGAGAAAATGCTGACCATGACATAATCGAGGTATATTTCGACATATGGACCCATGATATATGGATGGCATGAATGGCAAAATTCTGGTACAGGCATAATGTTGGCATAAAGGTGTACCTATCAAAAACGTTAGCAATGGGACCCTGAAGGGAATTGTTACCATACAGGGGGAAACCAATGGCAAATTTAAAAAAAAAGCGGGTAATCTTCTAGGAAGGGTTAGGCTTCATTGGCACACCTGGAAAGTAATAGAATGTTTGATTAGTAGCTTTTAAGAGCAAATTCATGAAAATAGCGCTTTAACTTGTATTGTATGAATCCATTTTTAAATGTTCTGGGGGGACAACACCCCCACCCTGAACAGCCCCACAAACAAGGAAGTTTGCGCTGCAATTAGGGGCACATTTTACACCTCAACACTTTCAAAGGTTTCCAACCACCAGTACATGCTCGGAAGTTATTGCCCAAAAAAAATCTTAAGTTTGTACCAACACATCCATATGTTGAAATCCCCTTTCCTTTTGTTTAATCACACACTAGCTATTTGCTGCTGTCAGTCTCCTTTATACTGTTAGGTGTGCCCCGGGCTACCTCTGAAAGGTAGGTTTGATACGTGCTTCTCTGGACGTTACGAAAGTCAAATGAATGTACAGTATTTCTTTGAAAATTGAGCAAGCTTAATGTAAAAAGGCAGGATCTGACAAGAAGGTGAAACCACATCTCTGTGAATCATACCATGTCTCTTGAGAGGTTGTGGTGGCTGGGAGCCTCATCTTCCTCTTCTCTCAACGGTCCAAAGCCCCCAAAAACTTTCTTTACATAACTCTAGCAAGAAACTGAGGGGCATATTCTCAAGGAGCTATCGCCAAGCCAACGGCACTTTATCACAGCCAAATCCGCGATAAAGTTATCACCCCATTCCCAAGCTGGTGCTAACAGCCCACAAGACCAGTTTACCTGCGATAGCAGTCGCAAAAAACATCGCCACAGAGGAGCCCGGCAACTAACGCTAATGATATGCAGAGTAGGCGTTCCCTTGCAAAAAGCCGCAACAACACCACTCCACAACATACTCAACGACCAGCCAGATCGGCGATAAAATCACAAAACATGCGCTAAGGCGCGTTAGCAGCAGGAAACTAACACCTGCTCCTACCTGGTGTAAAGTCGGACGACAACCAGCACCAGACAAGGGAGCACAGCCCAAAGCCACACATGAAGAACAACAGATGCCCTGGAGCAACCCATCATGCAGGCCTGAGCCCCAATAGGTCAACAACACACACCGCCACCACCCCCAGGACCCCACCTCCCCCGGGGTCCTACCCCGGGCACCCCCCACACTCCCCCCCCTATGGACAAAGATATTGCACATCAACTCCACGAAATCATGAACCAAACAAATCGCCTGAAGTCGCACAATCACAACACCCAACATACATGTGTGGCCAGAAAAAGGAAATCATACACCCATATCAAAATATCCAAACAATACGTTTATTACAGAACAAACCAAAAACAAAATTCTGAAGAGGCATGGCGGGTCGTCTCAGGACATTCTGTAAGTCACAGCCTGCAAAACAGAAATCTGGATCAGAAGGTGTGCCATGCACCCATCAAAGTACAGAGAGAGAGAGCGAAAGAGAGGAAGAGAGAGGGAGAGAGAAAGAGAAAGAGAGAGGGAGAGAGGGAGAGAGAAAGAGAGAGGGAGAGAGAAAGAGAGAGAGAGGGAAAGAGAAAGAGAGAGGGAGAGAGAAAGAGAGAGGGAGAGAAGGAGAGAGAAAGAGAGGGAGAGAGAAAGAGAGAGGGAGAGAGTGCCGACACTGCGGACCTAGGCCTCACTGCTCACCTGCTGCCACTGGTGTGTCTCCAACCACGTGCCGGTATCCACAGCAGTCCCCCAGGTCCCTCATCTGAAACAGTTTCAAGAGACATGAATGGCAGAGTCCATACAGTTGCATACGCCATCATCGCTTGCCCGCCCCTGCGCACACAGGCTGCTGCACCCCAGCCCCTCCCACCGCCCAGCGGTGATTGCCCACCCCTGCGCAACCAGGCCTCACTGCTCACCTTCCGCCACCGGCGTGTCTCCAAGAGGGCCCACCACATTCCGGAGGGATCTCCAAGCCCGGTGCCCACAACATGGCACCCTCCACATCATGCAGCCCGCACCACGGGCACTAGGTCACACACCTGACTCTGGGTCTTGATTACGCAATGGCAGAGTCCACATCAGTGCACACGACATCATCGCAGTCTGCACACCCGCTCAGCGCTTGAGGTGCCACTAACTCTGTGAAGCGCAACGCAACGCCACATGGCGGGAGGGCCGCACTGCCCGCTGGCCCAGGCCTACACTGCGGCCCAGCAGGGCTCACACTAATCCATGCCAGTCCGGACCGCCAGGACGGCGCATCATCGCAGGCTGCACACCCGCTCAGCAATTTAGGTGCCCCTATCTCACTGCACCGCAAGACAACGTCCCGTGGCAGGGTGCCTGGGCCTGCCGCAGTTTATCCAGTGCCACCAAGTCTGTGCCCCGCTAGCCATGGACCCTTAATGATTGAGTCCCGTTGTGCGGACGCCATCATGTCACCCCCGGCACTGGGCAATGTGAGGTGGCAGGGCCCTAGGCCCTCATGCACACATGAGAACTACACGGAGACACCCAGTCAGAGAGAGTGGAAATGGCATCCAACACGTGCGCCAGGCCATTTTTATTGCCAGGGTCACATGTCCTGTGACGCCAGTGCTGGATGGGTGTGGTGTGGGTGTACACCAGCTGTGAGGGAGTGGCTGTGGCATGCTGACAACTAGACCTGTGAGCTACAGATCCCCACAGTGAAGACCTAGGACATGTAGTGCTGTCGCCCCCCCCCCTGTGTGCGTAATCGGAGTGGGCTGTCCTGGCGTATGCCAGTCCAGCGTAAGGGTGTGAACAATGACCCCGGGGCTCTGGGCGTGGTTCCGTCCTGGGCTGGACAAGGAAGTGACTAATGGATGTGTCTCTGTGGTAGTGTCGGCGCCACCCGGACCGGAATCGGCAATCTGTCACCCTGTGACAATAGTCCCACAACATGGGCAACATGGACGTAAGGGGTAATCACTGACCCTAAATTCATCCATACTTCCACACTTGAAAGATCAAAGACATGACACATCTGTGTGGATATGAATGTTTATTGCACATTCAGTGGAGTGTTGCAGCTGGAGCAGTACAGGGCCATGCCAACCCCTCTTTACATTGTTGGCCCGTGGAGGGCCAGCCAGAGTCCTTCAGGGAATGACAGGTACATCAGGAGAGGAGGACTTCAGTCCGCAGTCTGATAGCTGTGTCATTGGTGACCAAACAGAATATGGCAGTCCATGTCGAGGTCAGAGGTGAGTGTCGCAGAGTGCATCGGGGGACAGTGGAAGGTGATGATGCAGAGGGCAGAACCAAGCAGAAACAGGCCACATGGCGGAGATGAATGCTACTGCGTCCTCCTGACCACGAGGGTGGGTTCATCCGCATCTTCGTCCTCTGCTGTTGCATGTGCCTCACATGTGGGTGGAGGTGTACTGTCCCCAGCACTGTGTGGCACAGACACATCAGGGGCCGGAGATGTGGATGGGGTGGTAGCAGCAGCATGCATCAGCGCCAGGCCTTGTGGCAACAATGCAATGAGGAAGGTCTTCAGGGCATTGAGGGACCCAGCTACCTCTCGCTGGTGTGCAGCCGTGGCCGCCGCTCTTTCCGCCTGTGTCCGCTCCATGTTCTCCATGATCCTCTGCATGTGTCCCAATTCCCGGGCGAGATCGCTGGAGGAACCCTGGCTAGAGAGTCGTTCTTGTTGCAGAGTCAGGACTCTGGCGATGTCCGCCATGGTCCGTTGGAGGGCATGGAGCGGACTGTGGGTGTCCGTTAGGGACTGTGAGTGGTCCCTGATGGGACTTAGACATCCACGTATGGCGACTAGTTTGGCTGCCATGCGGTCGAACCCCACCTGCACCTGTTCAGCCAGCTTCTCCTGGCACCCCAACACACGGCGTTGGAAGGCCATGTGTTCATCGTGGGGGTCCTGGGAGGCAGCCGTGGTGGTGGGTGCTGCCTGCTGTGTGTACTGTGCAGGGGGGGCTCCTCGTGGCAGCTGGGTTGCCCTGATCCTGAAAGTGGGCTGCGGAGGCTCTCCACGAGCTGTTCAAGGGCGTCTGAGTCGAAGGTGTGGTGGTCCTCTACGTCATCAGAGAAGAGAGGTTCGGACTGCTCTGGAGGTGTTGGATTTCCCCCTGCAATGTGAATGGGAGATGCAGTTTGACATCGTGTACACTTGTATGTTGACGCATTGTACATGTCTGCATTCAGACTGCATGACAGTGTACATAGTGACTGTTTGGGTGGAGTTGCCTATTTGATGCGGGACAGTGGACATTCCGACTGCATCACGGATGTGAGTTTGTACTTGTACATTGTCAACTCACATTTCCCTGCAGTGCCATATGTGATTGGCCAGTTTCTACGCACATGCGGCACCTGTTGTGTCCTCTGTTCTGTTGTGGACGTGTTGTGGTTTGTACCACCTCGTTGTCAATGTTGATGTGCTCTGCATGTTATGTGTGTGTGCCGCATTTTGGGGGAGTCGCCCCTGCAGCTCTGATTTAGCTGCCCTCCTCCCTTCCATGCGGTGTGCCTCTGGGTTCTGTGCTTCTGCAGTGCTGAGATGTTGCATACCTGTGTGCATTGGTCTCTTGGTGGGAGTTGTGGGTCTGGGGCATGGTTTGTCCGCAGATGTGCTATGCTTAATTGTGCATGTGTGCCATTGTGCCCATCTCCCCCCGTCCCCTCAGTCCCTGGTGGTTACTCACCCTGTTGCTGTTGTGTCCGGTCATGTTGAGCAGTGTCCGGTCCCCCGACTAGTGCCACCGTCTCCCCACTGATGACTGTGGACACCATTTCCTCCATCTCGTCCAGCTCCTCCTGTGGCGCAGGACTCCCACCTCCAGTCTGCATTGCTGCCTTCCGGTTGTTTGCGAGTTTCAGCTTGGTTTTGCGCTTCACATCATTCCAGCGCCTCTTGACCTCGTCCATTGTCCTCTTCAGCACTCCGACTGCATTCACCTTGTCCACGATGGTCTGCCATATTCCATTTTTAGTTGCCAGTGACACAGTGGAGGTGACGAACAGTGATTGATGGTGTTCTATCACCTCCGTTATCAGGATCCTGTTTTCCTGCGGACTGAACTTCGTCTTCCTCTTCTTCTTGTCCTTGCCCTTCCCTGACCCCGAGGTCCCAGGCTAGTCCTCCGTGGGGCTTGTGGGGTTCTGGTTGCCCTCTGTACTTGCTCCGGCTGCCTCCATTGTGCTTTGCTGTTGTTTGGCTTTTGTTGGTATGTTTTTTCTACTTTTATGGTGCATTTTCCCGCATGACGCGTGGGAATTGCAGGCCTGTGGCTGGTTTTCGTAGATTTTTATATCGCGATTGGCGTCATCGCTACTATTTTCGCGTTGGGGTTTCGCGTTTTTGCGGCGTCGCGTTGTTTTTAACGCGTTCATTTGACGCGTTGTCCTGTGACTATCGCATGGTACCGCTATGTTGTGAATACCACATTAACACGGAGTTGATTTCCCACGATGGACTGCGATGTGTAGGGTTGCGTTAAGCTACACTTGCGGTAGTTAACACACGTTCTTGAGAATATGCCCCTGAGTATAGCTTGTGGGGGAGATGTCTGTTTTAAACAGTGCATCTGCGCAATACCTCTAGCAAATAATCATTTTGCTCTAAGGCTGTGGGTTGCACAATAAAATGTCAAGGCTGCCTCATTCTTCTGGCAGCAAATAAATCACTTACATTCTAGCAATTACTGTTTTATGCGCACCTAGCTCATACTTTCAATGCATCCATTATTAATATCAGGTGATGTGTTCCCAACTGTACTTAAAAAGGTTGTAATGTTATCGGCTGACATTTAAAGCATAAGGCTGATGATTCAATAGTTTGACAACGTTGTCTGCAAAAGTTCAGCTATGATTGAACCCTTTCTTTGTACAGTTTTTTTCATTTACTGTCTGCTTTCAGTTGTTAGGAGTCATCAAGCACTTGAATTAGGCTTCACATCTGGCGTCTGATTCACAAAGCCATTGGGTCATTTAAGTCAAAGGTATGTCCACGAAAGACCCGATCATGAATGCCAGGAATTGAGAATAGGTAAATCCTTTAAATCGTGCTCAGTTTTACCTCACAACGGTGTAATACTGCGTGTGATTTAACGCCACTCCGGGTGCATTCCAGAGTAGTGATGCCCTGGAAAGTTTGGGAACAGCCCAAACATGTAGCCAACGTTTTCTCTGACACTTGCCATCCTGCATATGGACATTTACCCCTGTCTAAGGCAGGAGAAAATATTTTTTCTAGTGAGGGTGCAGAAAGCAGCAGCATTTCCCCTGCAAGACTGCTCATCATGGGCAGTTGTACATGCAGAAGTGATTGTGCATATTCGCAAACAATAATTTACAAATGTTTTTCCAAAGTAGATCTGGAAATGTGTAACAAAGCAGGTTGTCGGGTATTCTTGTGTAAAACTTAGTGAATTCCCAATACTTAATGAATCTGCATCCATGTGAGGGAGTGCTCCTATGGGTGGGGTTTACCATTAACTATTAAAAATCTGACCCCTGGTGTGAGGAGGTGCTTTACTATCAGTTTGTGGGTAGCTGACGTGCTGCGTGGTCATTGTGTGTGGCTCTTTCGTTATCTGTTTGTTTCATTATTTGATGTATAAATCTTTATGAATAAGTAAATCGCACTGTAGACCAGTTTTGAGTTTTAATAGTGTTAAATTTCAAGGTGCATGCTTTCCTCTAACCACCTGTATCTGTGTCTGCGGCATATAGGTGTATATCATCCTCGTTGCAAACACACTAAGGCCCACATTGTGTTGGTTCCTCTGCATTGAGACTGTGACTGCACTGTGTCTGTACTGCAAGTGTTAAGAAATGTTGAGGTTCACGTTACTGTAGTGCAGAGCTGTTCTGTGGAGATAATGGGAAGTAACGTTTCACACAGCTTCTTTTCAGGCCACAATAAGGGCCTGATTCAGAGTTTTGCGGTGCATTGGACCGACAAACCCACAGTGGTAGTGCGACTACAGCCGCACCGGTTGTCCGACTGCCGTATTACGAGTTTGGTGGTCTGATCCGCCATAGGATCGCTGCTACAGCCAGAGATCCGCCATCCCTCGCGGTCTTGCAACGGTCTGAGGCCCACAATATGCTGGCAGTGCCGCTGCGCACCACCAAGCATATTACGAATTTTCTCACCACTGCAATTTTCATGGTGGTGAGCCCGCCATGAAAAGTGAGGTGGTAAGGAAACTAAGGGCCCCCTGTTGCCTCTGGGCCAGGGGATGCATGCAGGGAGGCACATGGTGTGCCACGGCGCTGCCTTTCTAAGGCTCACATATGAGCCTTTGAAAGGCACTGCTGCCTCAAGACCGCCCGACCTGTATTCCAATTGGAATATGGCAGGTGGCCAGACCACGGGTTTTGCGGTCTTGGAGCGGGGCGCCCGCTCCTAGACCGCTGAACTTGTAATCAGGTCCAAAGTGTTAAAATTTGATTTGGGGGTACGGGTACCTGGGCAGTGTTGTGGTACTCTCTTTCTGTTAGAAATGCATCACAAATGTGAGCCCCCTAGACAAAGTGAACCTGCACTCGCGATTCTTTATAAGCAGGTATTGGAAGCGTATTAATGCCCTTTATTTTCATGCAAGGACTAGTGACATTTTCAGGGAAGAAGAAAAATGTGCAAAACTTAAGGCTGGTCAGTCTGGAGTGGCATAATGGGCAAAAACTGATGGGCTGGAATGCTGACCGGAGTCATAGCCAGTGGCTGAGACATTTGCAAGCATTCCACCCATTATTTTTGTATTTCTCTTTGCCCAATTCACTATTGTGCTACGAAAAGTATATGTAGGGGCTCTATAAGGGCCCCCTGCCAGCAACGCTCTTTTGCGCACTTTCAGCGGAAGACTTGCGAACTAAAACATGGCTCCAACATACTTTCACTGCCATACTGACCCAGTCATGGTTGGTACCGACGCCAAATTATACTGCCATATAAAGGTTGTGGCGTACAGTAGTGCAAGGCATAAAATTGTTTTGAGATTATTAAAGTTTTGAAGTCTGCAGTAACTGCAACGCGGAGCCACCATCAATTTGGGCCCACATCTGTACATCACACTAAACATTAACCTGTTTACATACAATCTGTGCATGATGTTGCTGAGTCAAGCCCTCTGAGCCTGTTTTGGCTTTGAGCAGTCCTATACAAGCAGCCACCACTAGGCAAGCAAGAAAGCTATGCCATACTGCTCACTGACGTCTGCATATTATTATTATACACCCAGAGGCTCTTTTCCAGTTCAATGTATAACTTATCCAGTCCAGGTTTTTCCTTTGTATTATAGGATATGTAGTCCTGTTTATTTCATTAGACAATCAGGACTACAAGTCTCAGAATGTAGAGAAAAATCCCGGCCTAGTTGAGCTGCTCCTGCGTGGATGTGGGAAGCTTGAGAATTCTGCAAAGCATAGGGCGGAGGCTGGTTCCAGGCGTAAGCATAGGCAGCATAACCATAGCTCCATGCGCGGTGCTTCCATTGGGGCGTTGGGGGGTTGCCCCCCCGCCCGTGCCCGCAGCTCCCTCGGCGTCTCTGAACTTAGTTTACTTAAGTTCAGAGACGCCGAGGAGAACTGAGTCTGACAATCATGATGTCAGTCAGCATGACGTCGGACCGCCCACCCCCTTCAGAGTCTGAAGGGGGTGGGCGGTCCGGCGTCATGTTGACTGACGTGCATTGTCAGACCAGCCAGGGACAGGCAGCAGCACAAGTGCGCATGAGTGGGGAAGGTGAGCGAATTTTTCGCCCGTGCCCAATCATGCGCATTCGTGTTTCCACTGGCTTGCGCATGCCCATTAGGAACCCCTCGGTCTCCTAATGGGCAGGCGGCGGGCGAAGAGTAACCGTGCCCTCAGCCAATCCTGGCGCTGCAGCAGTACTTATAATGTTGGCCGAAACTTCAAGTCCCAGAATGCAGCAACCCAGATATTTGCATTCGGAGATTTGCTTCCAATATTGTAAGCGTGTATTAAAGAAATCCCACTTTCTTAAAAGCGAAATAACCCTGAAAAAGATGCATTCTGGGGCTTGTAGTTTCGCTTTTAACTTTTAGTTTGGGGGAAAAAAACACACAAACTGCGTGATGCGGGACATTGTCAGAGTATGCTCATGGTCTGACCTGATGCGGGAGCACTTGGCAACTGTGAGAAATGATAGGGGCACTTGATTTGTTTGTATACTCGTACCCAGTTTGGACAACCAAAGCCGACACTTAAGAGATCATCCTCGTATCCAAAATACGACGTTTTATGAAGTGGCCACTTCCAAACAAAACCATGCCGACGTACATGGCAGAGGAGAGGCGACATACATGTTAGATGTGCAGGGTGGATACCTCTGCACCAGAAAAGCGGACACAAATGCAAACTTGCAGATTTCAGATCTTCGCCTAGTGTAATGGTGCGCTTGCCCCAGTACAGTCATCCAACAAGTTATTTAAATAAAACAGCTAGCACGACAACCAAAACTTCGTCCAGTTTAACTCCACTCACAAATCACTTTACCAAAAACAGATGTTTTGCGCCCTCGTTGGAAAGCCAGCTCTTCCAGTGGACGGACATGCTGCTCGCCGGGACACCCCTCCTCACCACAGCACAGCTAGCACCAGAGGGTGCCCTTTCCAGGGAAGTTCAAGGTTTCCTCACAGGGAGGCTGGGGACGCTGCGCTGCCTCCGTGGACCCCTTTGATGATCATGTTTGCATTTTGTCCGTAGTTTTGCAGCGTCCCCTTGAAGCCCGTGCGTGCTGGTGTCCCGCGAGCTCCTTTGTTTAGGAGTGGAGTTGTCCCTGCAGGCTGCGCGAGGCACAGCTGAGTCACAGGAAACGCTGGCATCAAATTTCTCTCCCCCCAACCAAACGTGAGTGACAGCATCCAGAGTGGGCAAAACACGGCACGCTGTACCTCATCAGCCCTTAAAGAATGCTAAATTAGTCCAAAAAACAAGGTTGCAATAGTGCGCACGCTAGGTGAGTCTTCGGTGTATTTACTTTCCGTCTCTCTTCCTTTTAATGCTCCGAACTTTCCGTGAAAGTAGATGGGCTCGTAAGAAGTTGTTTCTTTGCTTCCAGCCCCGGTGTGTTCTGCAGAACTTTGGCGACTGCTCTTGAAAAGTTGCATGTCATGTTTTGATTAAACACTTGCTTGGGTGAAGGATTAACTGTAAGTGTCCCTTATACGCTGTTAGTCTGCTTTCTAAGCGCTGCCAAATTATTTAGGGGGAGGAGGGTGGCTAGAAGATTATGGCTTGCAGTCACTGACTAGGCTACGGGATGATTTGCCCAGGATAACACAGTGTTGTAAAGTAGGGACGCGGCCGACTGTACTAACACGATATATATACGTTATTGTCTTGGTTGTTATTGTTCTTTTAATGTCTGCTGGTGCTCCGTGTAAAAAGGTATGCCATTGCGCACTGTCGGGTCGCGAGCACCTCTTTGGACATGGCTGGCTGTACGCAAGGCTGGAACAGAGTGGGATCCAGCTTCGTTCCGCAATGGCAGTCACTTGTCCAGAAGAGCACTGTCACCAGTTCAAAGAATCCCCTCATAATGAGTCCAAGAAACGTTTTTGCATTCATTCTTGAAGAAAGCCCTGTGGTTCATCGTGAACGCAGGTATGTTCTAATGTGAACAGGCAAGCGTTTTGTAAATAATTGTGATTGTTGATTGTCATGGCAAGTCATTTACAACAGAGTCCGTTGTTAGACAGTTTTAAACAGCTCCTAAGAAACCTGCTGTTTGTTATTATTTTCTTGTCTGCCCCAGTTTCAATTCATTATTTAATTGAAAAGAGTAAATTAAGCGGGAACAGCTGCCACAACACAACCCCAAAACAGGCAGTGTCGTCTATACGCTGCAAACACGCCATCTTAAACACAGATATACACTACACATGCAGCCATTATTACGCAGGCACAAAAACGTGCTTGCGTCCAACAACGCCTTCTTAGTTCAAATGCACATTGCTGCGGCTGTGCCACAAATGCAGTCCGCTGCATTGCACAAATGGCAATGCCTCGGTGTGTGGAAGTTGCTCTTCCTCCCTGAGGGTGTCTCTGACACATGAATCCCGGTGGCGAGGTTGCACCACTGTCACAGGCTCAGCTCCATTATACCCTGGCCTCGCTGGCTCGCGCCGCTTCCTGCTGATGGTGAGACAAGGTCCCCTATTAAGGCAGCTCACAATACAGCTGAGCTTTTCCATTGTTCTTAGCACAGGCGATGCTTTAAGGAACATATTAGTGAGGCCTTTTGTGTTCATGATGATGACGCATGTAGAAATTCTCTTCCCGACCTTAAGGACAGCAGAATCTAAATAAATCTATGTACAAAGTTCAGATCCATGGAGAAAATTCCAGGTGATGGCTTCTAAATGGTTTTAACTGGATCCAGTTGTGACGTGTGATTTTGAATAGTGAACGAAAATCTCCTGTGAAAAAACCCAGAATGGCAGTCCAAGAGGTTAAGGAAAAATCCTTGCAGCAGCCAGTAAGCACCTACAGCCAATTCCAAGAGGCAAATAGATTCTTCCACATAGCAGTTCATTACTTGACCCAGTCTTGCATGCCATCAGCACGGTCCAGGGAAAACATTTGTAAATGGTGAACTGAAATATGCACAGACTGGAAACCATATTAGCCCTGGGCAAATGGTTTAAACCTTTCTCAAATTAGCTTGAAAATGCACCATTTGCCCACTCTTTTTTCAAAATTTTATAGAGGGGAGAACCCTCTCCACGCTCGCTTGCCACAGGGCAGTCATCCAGAACGTTTACGCCCCACCGCTTTCAAATGTCACCAGCCACCACTGCATAGCTCCAGACAGAATAGGAGAATGGTGTCCCACTGAGTGACTGGCGAATGTGAAATACATTATCGCTATCAAGGCTGTTCTGGCTTCTCGACTGATTCCATTTTGTCAGAATAATACAGCTGGCAATGTGTAATTCAGGTGCGGGGGAGGGGGAGTACCAGTGCTTAATTTGTAAAATATGAAGTGCAGGTGCTCAAATGTTTGTCGGAGGCCACACCCATTTTTCCCGGCTCCACCCACTTCCTCTATTGGCTCCACCCACACCCTCAACTGGCACCCAAGCCATAAACCGTGAAAATGTCACACACGTCCTCAGGCCAGAACGCATGGAAATGTTACACATAAGCACCCATGCCATAAACCATGGAAATGTCACACATAAGCAAGCATCCAAGCCATAAACCGTGGAAATGTCACACTTAAGCCCTCAGGCCAGAAAGCATGGAAATGTCACACATAAGCACCCAGGCCAGAAAGCATGCCATAATCCGTGGCAATGTCACACATAAGCATCCAGGCCAGGGCTAGGCCAAAAACGTGGAAATGTCACACATAAACATCCATGATCCAGGCCATAAACCATGGAAATGTCACATATAGGCATCCAACCGGGGTGTGTTGACTTCCAGCCACAGTAAACCAGTGCTTAATTTGTAAAAACTAAGTGCCAGGACCGTTTTCGGGAGGCCATTGCAGCTTGCACCACTCATTTTCCCTCCCTGGCAGCACTGCTAATAGCAGTACCAACACAACTACTACACATCACTCACCTAGAAGTGTGACAATTCAGACTATGTCAAGTCACTCAAAGCTATAAAAATGGTGTGAGCCGTAGATATTATTCATATATAATGTATATTAAATTATTAAACATCTGTTGCTGTGCTTAACTCAAAATTAGACAGACAGCGCCACCAGGTGCCAGACTTTCATAGGTACCGGAATACAGGTGTTGAGAATTAAGTGCGGGTACCGTGCACCGGAAAACACCAGCTGAAACTAAGCGCTGGGTGCTGCCCTTACTGCCCTGCTTAATTTGTGCCAGTTGTTGCAGGTGGTGGTAACAAGCCCTCGTTTTTGAAGACCTGGACTTATTGTACAACATCAGACTAACTTTGACTCAGAGCATGAGAGAGAAAGGTGAAAAAGATTGAATGGCGGAAGAGAAGGGTAGGGAAACAGAGACACAGGGAGAAAGCCGGCTTGAAAAAGAACACACAAGAGAGAAAGTAGTGCAGAGTGAAGAAAGAGCCATGATGAGGTGGAATCAAGACCAGACAGCCTTCGTAGTTTGCAACACTGGCATTCAGAAGTTCTCCCAATGGTCTCGAAAGACAAACTTTGGGCCCCTGCATTTCTTTTTTTCACACATTAAGCCCTAACTGGCTTTCATAGAGCATGCCTTGTCAGCCATGTTGTAAAGGCACAGAGACCTGCAACAAGGCCTCATCCTCACACTTTCAGGTTCCCATCACCAGCTGAGCATGGGAGCAGCAGAATACAAGAGGGTTCAATAGGTCAAGGGCCTCGTGCTCAATTTTTAAGGTCATTAATGAGACACTTCTCCTGACATATAAATGAGATTTACAGTTCTTCTGAAGCGGTAAAGAAATCTGGGCCTCACAGGTCAGCCGGGCAAAGAGGGCTCCTGGCTGAAAGCATTCCTAGTGGGCAACGCTTCAGTGTGTTTCTGGAGTTGATCGAAGTTTGGCGAGGCATGAAATGTGTGAGGCCTCGAAGTGTAAGTGAAATTAGAGTCACTCTTGCGCCTGTCTCGTGCCATCAGATAAATAGATAACATTAGTCTCTATGTTTGGCATTCGCTGTGTTCACCCACTTTATAGAACTGATAAACATAAACTAAAACTGGAGTGAGGTTTAAAACGGAGCTCTTACAGACTACGCTACAGAACCACTTTATCCACCTCTGAGTCTTAACCCACACGACTCATGCATGTCAAGGGAGACCGGGTAACGGATTTGGCACGGTGCACAACAAACCATAATGAGCCGAGATCAACTTGGTGTCAAGCTGCATAACTATCACAGACACGGCACAAATAGCAGCTGCATCAGTCTTTATAGAAAACAGCTGCAACGCGTCTTTGCAGTCTTACCTGTACATTGTAGTTGTAAGCTGCCTGAAGCCTGTAGTTTCGGCCGACTACGGCTAGAACTGGCGATGGCTGCTGCCTTTTACCTTCTGCCTCCACACCACCTACCAGAGCCCCACAACCTATCGCCTGCCAGAGCCCTCCATGATTACCACTTTCCCAGGCTCAGCACGGCCATAATTCAATTTGCCGAGGGCGGTGGCCATAGTTACAGACACAGCGCGGGCAGGCCAGTGCTAGCAGCAGACAGCGCTGCGAGGCCAGCGCGGCGCGCCTGAGTCCCTCGAACCAGTAGCCGTGGGACCTGCACTCATTCTCTCTGCCCTTTTGCGGGAGCTGCTCTCACTCCCTGATTCCAGCTGCAGCAGCGCAGTCAGTGACTGCCTCTGTCTGAGCCGCCTCCGACCCCTCACTGGAGCCTGGCTGTGAAAGCTGCACTCACGCCTTGATTCAAAGCCCAGCCGTGGCACCTGCACTCATTCCCTGCTCTCTGAGCCTTTCTCTGGGAGTCCTGCTGAGAGTTAAGTTAATGGCTCTGGTAAGACTCGTGGAGGGGGGCGCCTCCAGGCATCCTGTCCCAGATTTATGGAGTCAGCATGTGTTCCTCTGCTCTGCCAGTTGCCGCCTCCAGCCCCAACATTATATGTGTTTTTTTGGCTTTGTCTGGACGGCTCTTCGTGAATATGCCCCCAGTTCTTCCTATCTTTCCTCCTTCTCTCCCCGTACCCAAACGCATCTTGTAGCCAGCTGCCTTCTTTGCAAACTTCCTGCTCTGGCAATAGGACCGGAGGTGACGTCCCCTCCCCCCGCGGCGCCGCGGGCAGACTTTGCATTACATCCGGCCTCAGCGGCGCCGCGGGCATCAGAATAGGATACATTGTAGCAGCAGTGCAGCACAGTCAGCCTGATAGAAGCCCGTAACTCAGCTGCAATCACAAGCCTGCAGGAGCAGTGTGCGTGCAGGCCACAGCGCTTGATTGGAGTGACCTGTAATTTACGACGAGGCAGGGGCCCTGGCAGTTTCTGAGTGTGACAGTGTGCCTCATAAAGCGGGCTGCTGCTGCGGCATCCAATTTGTACTATTTTACATACAATCGCGTGCAATATCAGCTCTTCACCGGGGAGACCCGTGTGAATTTAGTGAACAGCCAATATCGCGTGTAGACCCGGCCCTGAAAATTAAGTGCCGGTGCTTAGCACCGGAAAGCACCGGCACAAATTAAGCACTGGGGAGTACTGCTTTTGCGTAAAACTCTTTCTACATAGTTCCCGTGGTGTTAATTGTGTCATGGAAGAAAGTGTTATTTAGACTGTATGGTTTAAGTAAAGTCTTTAAAATAGGCTACAGAAGCTCACATTGATTTTGGAGAATGAGGGAGTCTGTGCATCTTCTGTTTAGAGCACTTGGGCGGTAGGAGACGACAGAGACGGAAGAGGATTTCTTCGGGCTGTTCGTTATGCCCCTGTGGGGCGCATTCCAACACCGGGTGAGCGATTACCACACCATTCAGAGTTTCTGACCTCAGAATGGCAATGAGGTGCTAATACAGCGTGTGCTATTCCAGTCGGAGGCGCACACACTCTGAATGAATGCTATTTGTCCGCACAGCTTGCTCCATGTTTTTTTTTTACATTTAAAAAAAAAATTATCTGAAGGCAATCGTGAGGACAACATCAATGGGGTGTGCTATTTGGGCGCCAGTTTTACTTTTATTCGCCATTCGGGTGCAAACGGGGGCGTAGTCCTAACCGGGATTTGCAGTGAACCGGTATTTTTAGTCAGCTCTGAAGAAACACATTTTAAAGGCATTGAATATATATTTCTATATTGTAAAACAATTTTCATTTGAGAGTGCTGTTTCAACACACCTCTTACAATGTATAAACATTTGCCATCAACAACCTCTCCATCCAGATAAACCCTTTGAAAACGAAGGTTGTGAAATGAATGGAAATTGCACTTGAAGCATTTCACTTCAGGGTTCCATTTGAGAATTGGTTCATGACTTCCAGCTCGTAGAAACGCGGTTGCTTTTTCAATTGAAATAACTTCCGAGTCCCTTAGGCCCACGTAGTGGAATTGGCTTCTGTACCTCGAGCCTGGCCTTCCCAGCTCTCTGCGTCATGTGGCTGATGAAGAAATGCCCGACGAGAGCAACGGCAGACATATACAGTTGCCACCCCCCATTGACCCCCGGCAATGAGAGGGTTAAAGGGTGAATTCCACGGGCTCAGTCTTCCCCCTTCATTGCGCACAAAAAGTCAGAATCATTCAGTGTCAAAAAGAGAATTTTCTGCACCAATGTCTGAACATTTCTATAAAATGTATTATTTGAAATCAGCAAGAGTTCTAGAAAATTGGTCTATTAGCCATATTCCTCAGCAAATTTGTTCTGGTGGAAGCGTCGATTTCGAAAAAAAACACAATTTACACGCATAAAATGTCACTGCAGCCCACTGTGTGGAATAATTATCAAATTTTGTATATTGGATACAATAGCTCAAAGGGAAAATGCCACGTGCTAATTAAAATTGACTCCTTGTCAGCCATTGTTTGGTCTGACTGGGAAATTCACTTTTGTTGCTGTTAAAATATATTCTGTAAACTATTACACACGCACACCTTACTTTAGAAACAAGTATTGGCACGCCAATAGTCATGTTTCTTTAGGGGAAATGCTTGGTAACAGTTGAGCGACTTTGTGTGTGTTGCCCTAAATGTCCTAGAAAAAATGCCATTATATAGCAACATGTTGGACTACAAAATATGGCAGCTGGAAATAGGCCCTCTTTGCTGTATTAATATTGGCATGATGTACCCTAAAAGAAGCGTTATGAAAAGGGGTCAGAAAATAAAGTTTGTATTGTAAGTGAAGAAAGGAATACAGAGCAAAATATTGCATTTTTGACAAAGAACAAATATTTTTGTTGCATATGTGACTGATGGAGCGCGATGGTGCTCTTTTAGTGTAGGGGTGCATTATAATCACAGATAGTCCGCATCCACATATCTACTCATTTGACGTGATAACAATTTGTCATTTAGGTTGTGTTAAGCAATAACATGTGAAAGTGTAATAGTAGGGAAAGTATCGTGCCATGCAAAGAAACAACGTGGCATTTGTGTTCTAATGTCGTAGTTTATAGTATTTGATGTCATTTGCCTAATGAAGTTGCTCACATGTGATGTAACGTATTTGATTTAAACGTGCACCATATTAAAGTTGCACATAAATTTGATTAATTGCTTTAACGTGTAGTCGTTTGCACTGAAATATGAATTTGATGTGCTCTTGTAATGTTATGATGTAGAAAGGCCTAAATAAAATGTTCATGTAAAGACGGGAAGTAGCCAACAAGTAGGATATTTTCAGGATTTATTGCAGAGCGACACAGTACAACCAGCTATAATAGCTAGTACAACCAACTGCTGTTCTGCGATTCCAGAACACAGAACAGCAGTCACAAAATGCACTACGAAGAATTCTAAGCGCATGACATAAGAATTACATCAGCAAAATAACAAGAGAATGCAACACATCTTACCCCAATAACAAACAAAAATACAGGAAAAAGAAAAAAAACAAAATAGATAGGCACCATAGTGATCCAGCGCGATATTAGCAAACAGCATTCATACACCAAATACTCACTTGGGCCCATACATTCGTACTACGCTAATACTTACGCTGGTGAGTCAGTTGTACTCATTATCAAAATCCCTGCTACCAATTACCTTTCAGATCGAAGAGTAATGACTTACCAATGAATCCTTTGCTAATTGGGAAGTTTAAAATGAGTGACATTCATTATAGTACATAATCCTGAAATAATCACAGAGTCAGGAAGTTTTAAAATGTTTATCTAAAGATTTAGCAGAGTAAAATACAGAACCACATGGTACTTAATCGCATATCAAGGATGAAGCATAGAATAATAATTATTGCTTAATGACGGTCCCTCAGAAAGGAGAAGATAGAGACAGCAGCGCAACTAAAGGTTGCAGGTATATTTACCTAAAGTGCGAGAACCAAACCCCTTGGCCAAGGAGTTGGAAAGATAGGACCCAGGAAGGATGAAGAGCAAAGACCTCCTCCAGGTTCAGGACAGGACCGGTGACCTCTCTACAACGACGCCTGCGTCGTTCCCCTCTCTGATACTCGACTTCTCTTCGATTCTCCCGTGCCTTCCTTCTAATGGACTCCGCCGCCCCCTCCTCAGGACCTCTCTGGACAGCGGTTCAGTCTGCAATCGATCAGCTTGTCGGTCTGGAGCCTCTGCCTCTCTATGTGAACGCCTGTTCTGAGCTCCTCTTCTGCCTTCTGTGTCTTCTGATCTCTCTGTGTCCTCTGTTCCGATTGTTCTGATCAAATAGCTAATTCTATATCTGTTATACCCTTCTACACCCATGTACCTCCCCTTAATGTTGCCAAAATATGGGACCACTATTTCTGATTGGACAGGGACAGGGGGTTGATCCTCACACCATATGATTTAGTTCAATTTTCTGAAGACCATTGTTTTAAAATACCGCCCATTAACTTTAATACATTTGCTTTATTTCCCACCCATCTCACGACAAAGTTTAGAAATTGTTCATGTACATAGTTGCAAATTTAACAGGAACAACATGGGTACAGCAATGTTGGCCATTAGGTCGTGGCCTTGGACGACGTCCAGGTTGACTTCATCCTTTTCTTTGGCAGCCATGCAAGATGCATGCGCAGAATCATTGTCTCTCGAGTTTCAGTTCACCAACCCCAGGCCCAAGTTTACGAACTAATAAAAGTCAAAGAAGAAAATATTAAAATCACAAATAAAATGTTTCACTGTATACCCACTCTTTCTATTCTATTCCCATTTACTTATAAATTCTATCCCGCATTAGTAGCGTTAGGAAAACGACAATTTAATAATAACACGAGAGCAAGCTGTAGCATGTGAAAACATCAAGCAGCCATTTTAATGCACACTGCGCAGAAACAGGAGTTTCCCACCAAGCAAAGAGAGACGTCACACCACGTGATATGGTTGAGACATGCGCAGTAAGGTTCCTGCGCTTTAGCGGCCATTTTAGAATAAAGACAAGCGTTACTTGTTAGTTAAACACATAGGCAAGCTTCCTTATTATTTATGTAGTGCATGCAAGGGTTAGTACAAACAATACAAGTTTAATAAATTAATACTGTGAGGCGATTGCGTCCGAGCAAGTCTCATTTGTGAGTCCTTGCTCCATCAATAGTATGAGTGATCAAGTCATATACCTTGCAGGTAAACACTTGGACCTATTGTTCACCTTGACTCTAGAAGCTACAGTTTGATGACTCTTGGGGTGCACACAGTGGTCAAGAAACATTTTATTCTCATTGATCCTTTCATTCTCAGTACCTCTGCATTTGACCACTTTTCTCACATTCCATACCTTGCCATCTTGGGTCATGACACTGTTCTTACAAACCTTCATAACTTTAATAGGATGTCCAAATTTAGAATTGCCTTTATTCATAAAACCAGGTTTCTTTATTTTTACAAAGTTACCAACAACAAAATCCGGAACCTTCACATTCCATTTAGCATCAAAAACTTCTTTCATCTTGCCTTGCCTTTCTTTAACATGTTGTGCAACAACATCTAAGTCAATGTTATCAGCAACTTTGCTGGAGTTCTTTATCCACCAAGGGGAAATATCTGACACAGGCTCCCTACCTTTCAAAAGTCTAAAAGGACTCACCCCAGTCACAGAGTGAGGAGTGATGTGGTACATCCATAATTTTCTCCTTAACACATCCCTCCAAGGTTCACTGGACTTATTAGCCAACTCAATACCTTCCTTGAGAACACATTGAACCGTTCGACCTGGCCATTTTCTCTAGGTTCAAAAAGAGCAGTAGTGACATGTCTAATTCCACATTTACAGAAAAATTCCTCCATTTCTTGTGAAGTGAGTTGCACTCTGTTGTCCGTAATCAATACTTCAGGACAACCCTCTCCAGCAAAAACTTCCTTGAAAAAATGTAATGACAACCTGAGAGGTAGCATTGGCCACAAACTTAACTTCAGGCCATTTCGAGTGGTAATCTACCAGAACAAGAGCAAAACGAGCATCAGAAGGCAAGCACTTGAAAGGGCCAGAAATGTCAAATGCCACCATTTGCCAGGGAGACTCAGGCCAAGTCACCGGCTTGAGAGGAGCCGAAAAAACTCTAAGCATTTTGTCACTGTTGATGCACTCAGAACATTCACGAACAGTCCTATCGACCATTTTGTCAAGACCAGGCCACCAAAAGTTAGTCCTAATGAGGCGTTTCATGGAAGACATTCCTAAATGTCCCTCATGAGCAAGATGCAAAAGTTTATTTTGCATGGCCACAGGAGGGATAATCTTACCACTCTTGAACAGTAAGTCACCCTCTTCTTCGATTTCATCTGAAACCTGAGAATATGGAGCAATCTCAGCAGTAACAGACCTCTCTTTGGGCCAAGCTTCTCTCAAGTACTTCCTAATCAACTGACACAAAACATCATTACTCATTTCCTTCTTCCATTCAACCTCAGAAACCCCCAAAATCTCAGTGGAGACAAAATCACTGACAGAAGCAACCATATCTAACTCCTGCTCAATGTGAGAATCACAGCCTTCAGAGCAAGGCAACCTTGACAAACAATCAGCAGTGACATTGCTCTTACCCGGAACATGCTCCACTTCGAAGTTATATTCTTGCAATCTGGAAGTAAGTCTGGCAATACGCTCAGTGGAATTCCGCCACCACCCGGGGATAAAATACACACGAGAGGCTTGTGATCAATCCTGAGCAGGAACCTGTTACCCCACAGATAATTACGGTAATACTCAATAGCCCAAATACAAGCTAACAATTCTTTTTCGATAACAGCATACCTTCTCTCAGTATCCAAAAGGGTTCTAGATGCAAAAGCAACACACCATTCTTCCTTGCCACACCTTTGACTCAACACACTGCCCAGACCGTATAAGATTGCGTCAACAGTAATAATACACATTTTGTTCAGACAAAAAGATTTGAGAGTTGGGAGCATTCACTATCTCTTTCTTAATCTGCTGGAATGCTGATTCTTGTCTTTCTGACCATGCAAACTCAGAGGATTTTCTAGTTAACTCTCTCAGTGGTTCCATTTTAGTAGCAAAATTCTGTATAAATTTGCTGTAGTATTCACATAATCCAGCAAAAGAGAGAAGCTTTTCTCTATTATCAGGTGAAGGTGCTTTGACAATAGCATCCACTAAGGACTTTTTCGGAACCACATCATTACCTGACAAGGTATGTCCCAGGTATTCAACAGATTCGCAAAAAAACTTACACTTTCCCGCTTTGAGTGTTAACCCACATTTCTCCAACCTTTCACAAACTTTTTTTACATGAGTACAATGTTCTTCATCATTCCTTGAGAAAATTAAAATATCATCCTGGAAACACTTAACAAAATCACTAACATCTTTGAAAATATGGTACATTGCTCTTTGAAAAACAGATGCCGCCGAGGCTAGGCCAAAAGGCATCCTTTTAAATTGAAACAAGCCATGAGGTGTAATAAAAGCAGTGAATCTTTTAGAATCATCTGTGAGTTAAATTGGATGGTATGCCAATCGTAGATCTCGAGTGGAAAAAATACATGCACCTTCCAACATACACACCATCTCATGGGTAGAGGATGACAATCAACCACCAAATTGGCATTCAATGCCCTTAGGTCAACACAGAGTCTCAGACATTTATCAGGTTTGCGGGCTAAAACAATAGGAGAAACCCACTCTGATGACTCTATCTCTTCAATGATACCTTCATCAATCATGTCATCCAACATATTTTTCAACTCTTCCCTCACGCTGATAGAAACCCCTCTAAGGTTTTGCTTAACAGGTATTGAGCCTTCTTTGACCTTGATTTTGTGGCTGAAGTTAACCAATTTTCCAAGTTTCTCAGAAAAAACATTAGGATAAAGCTTAGGAAAATCAGTACCAGTGGAACACTCAGTAAGGATGGACACCGGCTCCTTATTTCTGGGATTCAAAATGATGCCAAGTTTGGCTTGGTCTCGCCAGCCTAATACATTCACTCCCTTGACCGCCACATACATCTTAATAATGGCTGTTCTATTTTTAAACTCAATAACTACTTCTTTAAAACCAATAAAGTCGATTTTGGAACCATCAAAAGTCTCAGCAATGATATCAGACTCAACAAGAGTATCCAAGTCAATTAAATTACCAAAAGACTGGATACAATATTCTCTATTAATAATGGTCCATGGTGAACCAGAATCCGCCATCAATTCAAGTTCCCTATCCAAATTGTGCACAAGACATTTAGGGGTCCTATGTTATGTGCCACAGATTCCTCAGGAAAACCACAAATGGAGATAACTATACCTTTTTCCAAAACACATTGCTTATCATCATCATCATGAGGATCACCAGAAACACACGAAACTTTTCCTTTGGAGGAATTAACTGAAATACCTTTCTTCACATCTTTACACATCTTGGAGAAATGTCCCAAACGTCCACACTTATTGCACTCCTTCCCAATAGCAGGACAACGTGGAAAAGACGCAACATGTCCAGGATTACCACACCTGAAACAATAGAAACCTTTTGAATTCCCCTTGTAGCCTGAAATACTTTTCGAAGTTCCAGGAGTAACACTAATTATATCAACAGAAACAGTAGATTTTACATCTTTGTTAAGAGATTTCATCCATTTTTCTGACTGCTCTAATGCTTTTGCAGTACTAATAGCAGCCTCTAAATTAGGATCACCCATTATCCACAATTGCTCTTGCACTTTTTTACTCTTAACATGGACAATAATTTGATCTCTGATCATTTCATCAGTGATCAAACCAAAATTGCAATGCAAGGATAAAGCACGTAAAGCAGTGAGGAATTCATCAAAGCTTTCACCCTCTTCTTGAGCCCTGGTATAAAATTTGAATCTATTAAGAGCAACACTGGTAGTAGGTTTAAAACGGTTTTCAATACGTAAAATGGACTCATCATATGCAATGTAATCACCTCCAGACCTAACAGGAGGCAGAGTTCTATAAACCACTTGACCTTCGGAACCTAAACAATGTAGGAAAATGTTTTTCTTTCTATCAGCCGACATTCTTTCTCCATCAATTGCTTTTAAATATGTAATGAATTCTTCTTTCCATCTGTTCCAAGGGATAGGAGGTTTACCCTTGTTTTGTAAAAACTTGCTGGGTGGATCGAACTGCATGACAAAAGTAGTAGCGAATAATACTCTGGAAATGAGGAGAAAATGTAAAAGCTGGCGTATAAATAGTAAAATATGATACGGAATAAAATAATAAAATATAGTCTTGCCAAAATGAAAAGCAAGAATGGTCCAATATGCCAGGTGCGCCTGTCACCGTGAATTTACAGGCAAAAGCTTGTAAAGAAATGTCAGTAATAGTTAATAGGTAGATTCACAAGCTCAAAGACAGTTAAAGTGTGCCCGTCACTGAAAAAAAAACAACAGGCTGAAAATGCTTGAATTATGAGTAAGATGACTCCAAATGATGCCAAAATGTGTCCGTGAAAAAGGAGAAAAGTTTATCCTACCTGGACGAATAATATAGAGGTGTGCCTATCACCGTAGGCAAAAGCCAAGTAGTAGTATCATACACGTTCAAAACATTTCCACATGTACACAGAAATAGTTGTTGACGTGTTGTCTCCGACATGGAAAATGAAAGAACACCCAATCAAAGATGGCTGCCGGTCCGGTGACGCACCACGCAACGTGACATGCGTGAGGTGATAGATCACATGAACTGAATACATGATCAAGACCTTGTCGTCACAGCGTGAAGCAGCGTTGTCAAGGAGCGTTGCCAAGAGACACACGAGGAGAAGAAACGGTGTCGTCACAATGCAAACTGAAGTGAGGCAGGCATCATCGCTGGACATAGACGTGGGAAATGGTCCAAAATACTTTAAAATCCACCAAACATCAGAGAAGTATGTCAGGAAGACAGGATCTTCTGGAAAACACTTAGGATGAAAAGAGACGCTTCCGATATTGGTACCAATTACAGCAACTATACAGGAACCGCGTAGAAGAAATGTAGAGGTCCGGAAGACATAACTGCACCTGTGCCGCATAAGGAAGAGTAGCAGGAAATGTCTTCTCCACCCATCGCCACTTGTAAAGACGGGAAGTAGCCAACAGGTAGGATATTTTCAGGATTTATTGCAGAGCGACACAGTACAACCAGCTATAATAGCTAGTACAACCAACTGCTGTTCTGCGATTCCAGAACACAGAACAGCAGTCACAAAATGCACTACAAAGAATATCTACAGGAATGGTGATTCGACCTCACTTACAGGCAGATTTATAGAATTCAAACCATCTCCATGCTTGGAGCAGTATTGGGACATAATAACTAAACAATTCGATCGGAAATTATATTTCCAGTTTAGGGTAAGTTCTCTACCAGTAAAATCTTATACAGAAAGATGGGCCATAGAGGGGGATAGCGCATATCCAGCTTGCAAGGCGCAGTTGGAGTCACTGGCCTACTTGTTGTTTGTCTGCCCCGCATATGACATTCCTCGTCGATCGTGGCGGACGCCAATTTGTAGGAGATTGGGTACCAGAAAGAGCGAAGATTCACAAAGAATATTGCGCACGAACACTTCAGCATCTATTGCTATTGCAGTAGCAAAATTTCTGGGCTGGGCTAGGGCAATCAGGTCGAAGGCATCCTATGCGTACTGAAGATTATATTAGTCCTTTTTAAACTGAACTGGCGCACATGCAACACATGAACTTGTTATCACTGTTAGTGATTGTATTGTGCCTTCTCGTATAAAATTGTATATAATGAATTTTAATGCTTTTATGTATTGGCATTTTATAGTGTTTTAACCAGTTTTATCTCTTTTACCAATCCGCCCTAAGAACTGAAGTATTTAATCATGGTCTTAAATCTTTGTATTTGTATTGTGATTCTTGGAGTATGTATTGTATGTACTGTGCTTTTATGACTTAATGTCGAATAAAGCTTGTTGGATTGGATTGCACTACAAAGAATTGTAAGCGCACGACATAAGAATTACATCAGCAAAATAACAAGAGAATGCAACAGTTCACTTATGTGTGTATTTGAGTAATTTCTCCCCTCTACACTTCTCAGCAGGTAACAAAGGTACTTCGGCCAAGAGTTCCACAGTAAATTTGTAGGAAGGAACTCGGCCCCATCAGTTGGTAGCAGAAGGATAGTTACCTCTGCAGTGAGGGGAGAAGCTAGGAATATTAGGGAAAGTTTAGTCATAGAGCCCCAAAAAGCCCAAAGGATGAAAGCCCAGAGGATTGAAGGCAGAGGACGACGAACTTTGGCGGAAACCGACGGAGAGTGACAGTGCGGCAGGAACAGCAGTTCACGGTGGAGTGAGTATGAATAGGGATGCGTGTGTTAGATTGCAGTGATGATTTGATTGTGTGATGTCTTGCGGAGTTGGTTTGAGAGTCGAGTGATTGTGGCTTTGGGCCGAACGTGCGCGGTCCATGCGATATGATTTGTTTTGTTTGAAGTCAGGCTCGACAAGTAGCCTAAGATCCCGGGATAGATTTGTGATGTAGAACACACCAGAGCTGTAATTGTCTGACCAGTGATCGTGGGAGTCGTGAGGTGTCATCGACAAACCCACTGGGAGATAGGGAACATGTGTGAAAAAGCTCGAGAGAGTCGTGTGGGAAGCTAGTGCACAAGGGCGGACCACAGCGATTCGAGTGGCTGACGCAGGTCCTGGGTCACTGTGTGTGTGTGTGAATGACTTTGAGCGATTGGATCCTATTGATTAGTTATATGACTGTCAAGCCGTTCGTGGGCAGATGGTCTGAGGTGACTGTCCGGTCGTTTCGCGGACAGACAGTTGCCAGAGGTGAGGCAGACAATTACTTGTGAGACTGTCCGGTCGTTTCATGGACAGACAGTCGGTTATGTGACTGTCCGGTCGTATGGTGGACATACAGTTTCTTGTTTCTATGAGTGAGGTGTGTGAATGTGTAAGGAAGAAGTTGTAAAGGAGGGTGAACTGCTGAGTGAGGAGGAAGAGTGATGTCGGAGTGCGCCGCACTGCGATAGGTCGGTTGGTGTAAAAGCCGTGCTGGGATTGGTGGATTGTCTACAGGAAGCAAGAACGAAAACATCTTGTGGGGGGAAAGGAGTTGGTTCAAACATGCGATGCTTTAGGGTGTTACGTGACCTTTGTAGGGGAGATAGAGGAGTAGTAACTTGAGTGGGTGAAGAGGCACCAACCGAGGACACACTAACACATTATATGACCACGAATGTAGGACTCCATACCATAGTTTGGCTTCAAAATTGGCATAAAGTTACAGAGAAGGAGGGAGATTTGGCTTTCCCATGTTATGATTCATTTAGATTAGACGTATTGTATCAGTTGAGGGCAGCGATGGCTTCATTGCGACCCCCACCCAGGCCAACACAGTTTGAGGCATTGGATGCATGGATAAGAGCAGCACATGCGAGCAAAAGGGACCAAAGTCAGGAAAGAGTGAAGAAGTCGATAAGGGCGTTTCAAGATGTACGATGGGATGCATTGGCGAAGAGGTGGAGGGTAGATACCATTGAGGGAGAGAGGCTATTCCCAATGTTAGTGAAGGTAGGAGATGCCCAGAAGAGGAAGGAAGAAGAAGATGACAGTGACACAGATGATAGTTTACTGGATAGGTTGCTAACAGAGCGTCCGCCTCCGTATAACCTAAAGTCGAAGGTGGAAAGACAAGCGCTTGCGGAAGGTACAGGAGAGTTGCAGACGAGTTCTAGTGCGAGAGTAGTGGGAAAGATTTCAACAAGAACATAGGGAATAGGAATGCATCAATCGAGGAGTGCAGAGACGAGCGGAGTTAATGCTGTTACCCGGTTACCGAATGCCCTTACGGTGCCGGTCACCATTGGTCCCATAGTGTCAGTGTACGATCCAGGTCAAGCAGAAAACAATAGTCAAACACAGTTACCAGCAGCAGGAGAAAGTGTTAGTTCTGGAGAGAATGGTACAGTGAGCGGAATTGGTCCTCTTTTGCGACCTGTAGAGGTTAGTACTTTACCAGCCACTGCAGACTCTTCTAGGGGGCACACTGAGTCTAGGGCAGTAAGATCAGTGTCGTTAGCAGACTCTCGCTCTGATTTGAGGATGTGGGAACCTCAAGTAAGAGGTCCCATGGGGAGAGTGGTAGGAGGAGCAATGGATCAAGGAATTTTGGAGAGTCAAAATGTCTCACGGGCTATAGTTGAAGGGAGTCACTGAGGAAACCAGAGCAGTGAAAGTGGAGAGATAAACAGTACATCGAGTCAGGGAACGATTAAGGCTGCTATAATGGCCAAAGTGCTAGATGTGGTGAGGTTGAAGGCAGAAGTGGATGAAATCATAAGTGGAAATTTACCTTTGGAAAGGATGGAACTTTATGAACAAGATGAGCTGTTGTTTGTGGCGAAGGATGTGACCCATAAGGCAAGGAAAGCTTATGAGAAACTGACAGAATTAGCACGGAGGTATGATGTAGATTTGTCCAAAACGAAGATGTTGCAGGGAAGTCGTAGGCTAAATTACAGTGACCAGGAATTGGAAGAGAAAAGAGTTATAGGGTTAAAAACACACATTCAAGAATTGATTATAGGAATACGTGCATGGAGTATGCTTGATAAGTGGAAAGAGAGGTGGTCCAAGGAGAAGAGTGTCAAGAAGGGTATAGGCGATACGCCGCCTCCGGGAGGAGGAACAGTAGGAGTAGAGGCTTACCCATTGCGAGAGGTACAGAGCGGAGGTTATGTGCATGTGCCTTGGAGCAGGGGTGATTTGGCAGCATTCACAAATGATTTTCCTCAGCTGAGGGAAAAACCTGTTGAGTGGTACAAACAAGTCGATCGCTTTGTCAAGATTTCAAAGGTATTGTGGATTGATTTGAATACATTGTTTGACATTGTAGTACCGAGTGATTTGTGGTCAGCTTGTAAAATTGCTGTTGAATGGCCAACATCAGAACGAGACCCTGTTACGCATGGTCCTTCACCTGTGGTGATGAAAAAGTTCGAGCAGGTAATCACATGGTTACAGTCTAAAATTTCGCCACAAGATATTGATTGGGTTAAGATAGATCAAACTACCCAAGAGCCCAAGGAATCAGTTCATGCTTACTACGAAGGCTTTAAGCAATACAGTGGATTAGACACCTTAGATTCCAAAGACATGGGGCAGTTCGTCTCCAAATTTGTCTTAGGGTTGAGATCAGAGATTAGCTTCATGATCCAACAGCATTTGATCTGTTGGCAGAACAAATCCGTAGATGAGATTCTACGGTATGCCAGGTACTGTAGTGATGAAGTAGACTCAAAGTGTAAGAAGCTCAAGGATAAGTTGATGCTGGTTCAGATGAGGAATGCAGAAAGGGTGGACCAGGCACAGCTGAGCGGAGGAACATTGGAACGAAAGTAGGAGAATGGTCAAAGGGGGGCCCAAAACTCGTCAGGTCAAGGGAGGAGGAAACCTGTAGACCCCAAGACAGGAGTGGATGTTGGTACTCTGAAGAAAACTACTGCATGCCATTTTTGTCACAAAATCAGGCATTGGAAGCGCGAGAGCAGGTTAAATCCCACTAATCAGACCCAAGATGAGGAGATAGTGCAGGTACCTGAGACGGTAAATACAGCATTAAGGCCCAGGTCTGTACATGGGGGAAGTTTGGGACCACAATTGCAAGTTCCCCAACCACCAAGAATCCCACAAGCAAGCAGAACATATCAGCAGATGCCGCTCATCGAGACTTTTGATGAGTTCACTTCAGACCTGTTACAGTGATGGTGCCTGAGGGGGGAGGAAGACTGTACCCTTAGAGCAGTCTTGGAGGTAGGCCAGAGAGGACCGTATGTAGAGGCATATGTTGATGGTCACCCCATCACCTTCTTGATTGATACTGGTGCTACCCGTTCTACTGTAAGATGTGCAGTAGTCCCAAACCTACCCCTCTCGGGACAATCAATACAAGTTGTAGGAGTTGCAAATAAGAGAATGACCAATCCATTGACAGATGAGATACCTGTGAGAATAGGAACATTTCACGATCAACACCAATTTGTGGTGTGCGATTCAGGTCTGGTCTGTTTGTTGGGTTGTGATCTTTTGTGTAAATTGAACTGCACCGTCTATTGCATGCCCAAAGGAGTGGAGTTGCAGACTAATGATGATGACATTGCATTCAAATTGGCGAACCAGAATCTCTGCATAGAGATGTTCCCTGTGTTGACACTCGAGGACTTACCACTTGATTTGAGAGATTTCGTCTCTTTGGAAGTATGGGATTTCACAGGGGAAGAGATAGGATTGATAAAAGGGGTTGAGCCAGTTAAGATTCAGGTCAAGCCAAACACTGAATTCCTAAGAACACCTCAGTCCAATTTGACGCCGGAAACGGTGGCAGGAATTAAGCCTGTAATTGAGTCCATGATTGAGCAGGGAATTTTGAAGGAGATAATGGAGAGCCCATGTAATTCCCCTATAATGGGACTGCAGAAGCTGAGTGGGAAGTTTAGAATCATGCAGGATCTGCAAAAGGTCAACACGATTGTAGTTCCATGTTGTCCTGTGGTATCGAATCCATCAGTGATCCTATTTCAGATACCATGTGAGGCTGAGTGGTTCACAGTGATTGATTTATGCCAAGCATTTTTCTCGATACCTTTGCATGAGGAAAGCCAATTTTTATTCGCTTTCCATCTGGAAAATCGTTTGTTAACATGGTGTTGTATCCCACAAGGGTATACAGAGAGTAGAATCTTGAGAGTCTCGTACTGCCACAGAATTCAGTTCTTGTGCAGTATATTGATGACCTCTTGATCACGTCTGAAACAGAGGATGCTTGCAGGATCGATACTGTTGCCTTGTTATATCATCTGGCAGAGAATGGACACAAGGTGTCCCCGAGCAAGCTACAGTATTGTTTGACTGAGGTTCAGTATTTGGGTCACTGAATTGAGAAAGTCAAGAGGAAGGTGTCACCAGACCTTGTTGAGGCAATCATGAACATGACTGCGCCTACAATACAAAAGGAAGTCAGGATGTTTCTGGAAATGGTTGGGTATTGCCGTCAGTGGATTCCCAACTTCTCATTGAAGGCAAAGCCTTTGCAGAGATTGACACACAAGGATGTAAGTGATCCGGTACCATGGGATAACGATTGTTTGATCGCCTTCTTGGAGCTGAGGGAGAGTCTTTGTCGCGCTCCGGGTCTGGGAATGCCTGATTACAATAAGTCCTTCTCGTTATTTTGCTGTGAGAGAGAGGGTTGTGCACTGTCAGTACTAACTCAGACTCATGGAGCTGTCCATAGACCAGTTGCCTACTTCTCAGCTACCTTAGACCCAGTAGCTTCAGCATTGCCCGGATGTTTCAAATCCGTTGCTGCCACAGGTGTCAGCATTGAAAGGTGTGAAAGCATTGTGATGCGTCACCCACTTACAGTTTATGTTCCACATTCATTTGAGCTTCTGATGACGAGAACCAAGATACAGCATTTGACAAATAACAGACTCACACGCTATGAGCAGGTCATACTTGCCTCGGAGAATGTGACTCTGAAAAGATGTTCTGCATTGAATCCTGCTACTTTGATGCCTTTGCCAAATGTTGATGACGAAGATTGTGAGGACCATGACTGTCTTGATGTGACTGAAATTCGCACCAAACCAAGACCTGACATTGTCGATGAACCTCTACCCCAATCTGATGAGATCTTCTTTGTAGATGGTTCATGCTTAAGGGACAATGTGGGCCATCTGAGAGCAGCGTTTGCTGTGTGCACCATTTCTGGAGTTGTGGAAGCTGCTTGTTTACAAGGAGTATACTCCGCACAAGTGGCTGAGATCATCACTTTGACACATGCCTGCTTGGTTGCTGAGCAAATACGAGTCACCATCTACACTGATAGCCAGTACGGTTTCAGTGTAGTTCATGACTTCAGACAGCTATGGTCACAGAGGGGATTCTTAACGTCATTGGGATCTCTGATCAGAAATGGGGAGTATGTGAGGCAGTTGTTGGAATCTTTGCAACGTCCAAAAGAAATTGCAGTGGTTAAATGTGCCGCCCACGGGAGGGGGGAAGACTTTGTCACACTTGGGAACAGGTATGCGGATGAAGTTGCACGTTTCTGTGCTGAACAAGGGTGCATTTTCACAGGAGAATACACTGGAGAGAGCCCAGAGAGAACCGAGCTCAGCATGATGTTAGCCATAGCAGACACTTGGGACGAGCTCAAGCGCCTGCAGGGAGAAGTGTCAGGACAGGAAGAAGCTGGTTGGATCAAGGCAGGTTGTGAGAAAAGGGATGATGGCATTTGGGTTTCAACTGATGGTCGAGCAGTGTTGCCGGATGATTTACTGAGCCCTATGGCAAGGCAGATTCATGGAGCAGTTCACATTGGAAGGGATGCCATGGTGCGAGTGTTCAGGCAGACATGGTTTAATCCACGGTTTCGTGCGTTTGCTGAAGCAGTGTGTCACAGATGTGTTACGTGTCAGCAGATGAATGCTGGGAAAAAGAATGTGGTTGCATTGAGTCACATTGGAAGATCAGGGGGACCCTTTAATAGGATTCAGCTTGATTTCATTGAAATCCCTAGGTGCAATGGATTGAGGTACATCTTGGATGTGGTGTGTGTCTTCTCACGGTGGGTGGAAGCTTATCCGACAAGGAGGTGTGATAGTCTCACAGTAGCAAAGTTATTGCTTAGGGAGCTTATACCACGTTTCGGATTTACAACCTCATTGGAGTTGGATAGAGGACCACACTTCCATAGTGAGGTCATGAGGATGCTTTGTGCTGCCTTACAAGTTTGCATTGCAGCTACGGGCCCGAGGCATCTGGAATTGTGGAGCAAATCAATGGAACTCTCAAGATGAGAATGGCAAAAGTGTGTTCATCCATGTCTTTGAAATGGCCTGATGCATTGCCCGTAGTATTCCCGACAGGAGGACAGGTCTTTCGCCTCACGAGATCTTGATGGGGAGGGCGATGCGTTTGCCTGCAGTGCCGTCTACAGCCTTGATAAACATCACAGATGATTTGATCCTTGACTATTGCAAAGGATTGGCTGACGTAGTCCGTTCTGTGTCTCACCAGGTTGAAACTGTGACTGCCCCGACCTCGAAGGACCTGTGCAATGATATGTGTCCAGGTGACTGGGTGCTCGTCCGCAAGCATGTGAGGAAGAGTTGCCTTGACGCCCGCTGGAAAGGTCCATATCAAGTGATCTTAGTGACAAATACAGCTGTGAAGTGCGGGGGCTTGCCGCACTGGATACACGCCTCCCACACCCGCAGAGTTTCAGAACCCTTGGAAGAAACAGCTCCTCTCCAAGATGAAAATCCAGCGGTGGTTGTGAGGCCACAGGAGGGGACAAGCTGAGGTGTGAGGGTTACTGACGAAGCTGGTTGCCCACCAGAGCAAGCTGAGGGGGGTCACGCTACACAAGGCCCAGGTATTGACTCTGAGGGAGACGGTAACGTTGCAAGTGAATAAGAGTCAGACTCAACTGAAAGAACTGGTGCACAAGGTGGTCGGGTGCAGAGAAGAAGGGCAGAGCTCGCAGAGGAATCGTGGCCTGGAAGACAAAGGAGATTAAATCTGAGATTGGCACCTGAAAGAGATCTTTCTCCTGTGCCTGAAACATCTGAATCAGAGCTAAGTGACACCTAACAAGCACAGGAGAGTCCAAGAAGGTCTAGAACAGCAAGGGTGCCTTGTCAGAGATACGCCGCCCCAGAGTGGACTTATCTGGCTACCGATGCTGGGAGCAGTGGGGACCGGGAGGATAAGGTCTTCACGAGTGGTCAGCAGGACCCCAGAACTGAAAATTGATATCGAGATGATAGTTCCTGGTTTGGAAATAGAGGGAGTGTTGACGGTGACAGTACCAAGACCTACAATTTTGAGCTAAGTGCGAGATTTGATTCTATGAGATTTGTCTTTTCCAACTTTTGGATATCAGCCATCGGCTCAGAAAGTTGCAGCTGCTCGTCTTGAGATTTTGCAACGCGTTATAAATTAAATTGGTTCTGAGCTTATAAGAGACTGTTGATTGAACTGTGGATGGTGAATAGCTTGTTTTAAGGAAGATAACCTAGGCCCAAGTGGAAGAAGAATAAATTTAGGGATCTTTCCGTAGAAGAACAAAGAGGGCTAAGGAAGTCTTGACGGTGACAGTACCAAGACCTACAATTTTGAGCAAAGTGCGAGTTTTGATTCTATGAGATTTGTCTTTTCCAACTTTTGGATATCAGCCATCGGCTCAGGAAGTTGCAGCTGTTGGTCTTGAGATTTTGCAACGCGTTATAAATTAAATTGGTTTTGAGCTTATAAGAGACTGTTGATTGAACTGTGGATGGTGAATAGCTTGTTTAAAAGAAGATAACCTAGGCCCAAGTGGAAGAAGAATACATTTAGGGATCTTTCCGTAGAAGAAGAAAGAGGGCTAAGGAAGTCTTTTGAACTGTGTAAATAAAAAGGGGCAACAAACTGTGAAAATATTTCCAGTACTTCAACGAACTGCATTTGAATTGGATAACAGCAATCAGAGGCAGAGAAAGAGACTTTTTGCTAATCCTCTTGCTGTGTCAGCCCGACAGTTGAAAATGGAGTCTGGAAATTCGAATCATAGGTCTAAGTGTGTGATAGGTACACTCACAGTAGGAGTGATAATAGTAATAGTGGTAGTTATTATTGTGTCTGTGAAAATTGCTCATGAGGCAGAAGTTGCAGGGGTGGAAGTGAAGGGGACAACCACACCTGTTACTTCTAGCACAAAAGAGGGTATCGTAGGAGCTGAAAAGGCTATTCTACATCAAACTAGTCGTATGTACATGTAGATTTGTCTAAAGGTGATTACACGCTTAATGCTTACGCCATGCTGCAGTTTGAATATGTGAACACGATGGATGTGAGAGATTGCTATGTGTGTATGCAGTTGCCTGCGTCTGTGGAGGAAGGTATTTGTTATCATCATCTTCCTTTGACATATGGTATTACGTGTAGTCTGTTGCTTAGAATGTTTTACGGTAAGGGCCATTACGAGTATTACGTCTCTAACTATGATGTGGTGCTTTCAGAGGTTCCAGCTTATAAGCACCTGAATAAGTATGATTACTACAAGCAGGAAGATAGAGTGGGAAAGTATTTCATACCTACCATCACCTTAGATACAGCTTATGCACATCGTAACAATTTGACATGTATGTTAACTGACATAGAAAAGAAATTTGTAGATTAAGTAGAAGATAGACATAGGCAGTTATCAGTAAAACTTAACAGTAGAGAGGGGAAAATTGCTTGTACCAAGGAGGAACTAGCACACAAGGCGAGAGAGAGTTATGGTCCAATAGCTTTAGATTTTGAACAGAGACGAAAGCTTTGTATTAGACAGGTACAGACATACTATGATAATATCTATGTAGGACAGAGTGTGTGTGATCACATTTTCACGATCAAAGCAACTGCGAAAAAGTTCTTGCAGGAGACGGTGCAAGTTGTACCAAATGTGTATTTTGTGTGTGGGAAAAATGCCTATGTGCATTTGCCACTGAATTGGTATGGTACATGTTATGTGGCTGTGGTGTTTCCCAAAATATATCATGTTGAGGACTTAGGACCCTTGGAAGGTGGAGTACATCATAGAGAGAGACGAGGTACAAGCGCAAGAGAGATAGTTGGAGATGTATTTGGAGTGATGATACCAAGTCTAGGAGTAGTTCTGAATGACATTAAGATTAGAAGGTTATCAACTATCGTGGATAAGTTGTCAGCGAATACAGCTCAATCTTTGTTGCTTGTAGATGGAGAGATGGAGTCGATAAGAGCTATGGTGATGCAGAACCGCGTTGCTTTAGATGTCTTGCTAGCAAAAGAGGGCAGAGTCTGTAAAATGTTGAGGGTTCAACAGTGCTGTACTTATATACCTGATAACAGCAAAGATCTGAGGAAGTATATAAGTAACATCACTGATATTCATCATGAAGTGCATGATTTGGCGCAGAGGGTGTTTGGGATAAGGTTGGAAAGGGCTTTAGAAAGGTTGGAAGTTGGTTTGCGAACCTTGGAAAGGGAATACTTGGTTACATTTTGAAGCCCATCATCATAGTTGTGGTTTGCGTGATCATATTGTTGGGATTGGTAAAAGCCTACAAATTGCATAAGTCAGGTCAGGCTGAGAGGTCTCTTAGGGAGCGAGAAAGGAGAATGGAGAGACTGCAGGACAGTCACAATGAGAATCTCAAAAGCCTAGAGAAGTTCAGAGAGGGAAGACTAACTACAACTTCTTTTTAGGTCCGTTCTTTCTCCAGGCAGTTGTGATTTGTTTTAATGACACTTGTCATCAGAGGGGGGGACTGATGGAGCTCGATGGCACTCTTTTATTGTAGGGGTGCATTATAATCACGGATAGTCCGCATCCTCATTTGTCGTGATAACAATTTGTCATTTAGGTTGTGTTAAGCAATAACATGTGAAAGTGTAATAGTAGGAAAAGTATCGTGCCATGCAAAGAAACAACGTGGCATTTGTGTTCTAATGTCGTAGTTCATAGTATTTGATGTCATTTGCCTAATGAAGTTGCTCACATGTGATGTCACGCATTTGATTTAAACGTGCACCATATTAAAGTTGCACATAGATGTGATTAATTGCTTTAATGTGTAGGATTTCATAAGTCGTTTGCAATGAAATATGAATTTGATGTGCTCTTGTAATGTTATGATGTAGAAAGGCCTAAATGAAATGTTCACTTATGTGTGTATTTGAAAGGCCTATGCGTCTCACTCTTATGTTAGCCGATTTCTGTAGGCCTGAAATGTATTTTCCCTGGAGGCTCTCTAGTAAGCCTTGTTAGTGAAATTCATGTGTATGTTGAATTTGTTCTGTTCTCACGTTTCTGTTGCAAGTGGAGACAGTCGTCTTTGTTAGTTAGAATAACGTCTTTTGTTTAGGAGAGTTATTGAGGTGCTTGTATATCCAGATGTTTTTGGCTTTGTAATAAACCTAATAACTTGGAATTCCGAGTCAGTGATTCTTCAGAGTCATGGTCTTATTAATTGTAGTCTGTTTAAATGAGTAATTTCTACCCTCTACACTTCTCAGCAGGTAACAAAGGTCCATCGGCCAAGAGTTCCACGGTAAATTGGTAGGGAGGAACTCAGCCCCATCATGATAAAACCTCTGCCAGGGCATGTCTTTACTTTATGAGCGTTAAAGCCATAAATTCAACAACACATTATCATGAGGGCAACTTAAAACAAGCTGTTGAGATGGTAAAGTCCCTCGCATGGTGGCATGGTGATGGACGTGTACCTCTACTCTGAGTGCCCCCGACTGGAATGGTGTTTGGATCCCTGGTGCTGATTTAAGTTGTCATGGGTGAACACGGATAATGGGTATGCGCCCTGAACATAGGCCTGTCTAAGCAATTACGGTCTTTTTGGACTGGGAGAGGCAACCAAAGCACTACCCTCATAGTGGCAAAAGGTTACTGCCTTTGCCAGGAGTTAAGAAGCATGAGCGCAGTGGTGGCAGCATACCGTGTAGTGATCATTAGAGGTGAACAGGCTTTCATTCCTATGTCACTGGAGTAAGGCCTACAGGCTCACTCTTGTAAAGTTCCACTAATGTGTGCTTAGCTCACCCTTGGCCTACATCAGGTTAATATGTAGTGCTGTGAAGTGCATGTGTATTGTATGCATGTGCTGGGAGTATGTTTGCCTGTGGATAGTACAATACATGGAAGATTCTGGATTACATTTTGGGAGACCCTAGCGCTGACTGGAGGTAGAGGAATCCCCCCAGACAGATTTGTGGATTGCTACATTCCTGTGAGCTGGGTGGGATACACACTGGAAGAAGGAGAGCCAGGCTCTCCAGCAGACTTCAAAGGGTGTTCTTTGATTCCGAGAGAGAGGTCACTGGAAAGGGGCATGGGCATATCTCAGGAAGTAGATGGGGCTGATGAGAGAATCATGAAGAGTAGGGCTGATGCCCTGTGGTAACCTTTTGATACACATATTACTGTGGCTGACATCCAGATATGAACCTTTATTCACTCTCATGACTTGTGTTGTGGGGCTATCAGATTTAGAGTCACTCCTGCTATGACAGACTGCTTTGTGGAGGAAGGACAGGGCAGAGGAGAGGGCACTTCAAAAGAAAGCAGACCCCAAACACAAACTTCAAAGACTCAGACCCTAAATCACATTTGGTGTCTGGAAATGGACTATAAGAAGAGGAACTAGATGCCCTCAGAATTGTCAACTGTCAAGCAGCCAGAAGTGGATTGCGGGGAGGAGAAGTTCTGCAAGACTTCTGCCTGTGACCAGGGCTGGAGGCTAAGGCCGGCCAGTCTCCCAGCTGGGTAAGAGGACATCACCCAGGGACATCCAAGACCACCTACCCCTGGAGCCTAGAGCACAAGTGTCTGCCTGCTTGCCAAGACCAGTGAGCCCTGTGAGGAAGAGGAAAGCTGGAAGGAGCGAGGTACAGTGGAGGATCCTGATGGAAGGATCCCTGTAGTGAGGTGTGAGAAAATGGCTGTTGCATCAATTGGTTGCTCATGTGCAGTTTTAAGAAGGCAAGCCACGTATGCCAGAGAAGGTCTGCCATGAAGTGAGCCATGAACTTTGCTGCACCGATCAGGTAATTGTCCCTGTGCAGGTTTATGTTGCCTACCATCATATGTCAGAGAGGGCGCCATGAAGATTGCTGTGCCTATTGGATCATCGTCCATGTGCGGTGTGAGTCGTGACCCTGTATGCCAGAAGGGCCCGCTATGAACCGAGTAAAGAGCAGGTGTGGTGACCCTATATGCCAGAGGGGGCAATCAGAGGAAGACAAGGAGTGCAACCTGGTGAATACAATCGCCGTGAGGAGAGGCCACCATGGTGACCCTTACAGACGTGAACCCTGACTGAAGAGCTGAACCAGGAACCTCCGACAACCCCCGCCCTCTTGTGGGGGAAACCAAATTGTAATTGTAATTGCATTTATATAGCACTTACTATCCCTGACGAAGCATTGAAGTGCTGTACTCTGGGCAACATGCTGGTCCGAAACCCAAGGTTAATGGTTAGCCCAGGGTTATTTGGATTAGTCTAGCACATGCAAGCAAACCATTCCATACATTCACTCCAGTTTCTTTGTGGGAGATTACATTAGGAGGATTTAGGTGTTATCATTAGTGGGGTGTTGGCAGGGGGGTAAGTGAGTTCATTCACATTTTTGGTGGGATTAATAGATGAGATAGAGGAGGTCAGGTATTGCTAGGCTGCAGTTTCTTTGAAGTAAAGACCAACCACAAGCCTTCAGTAGAAGGTTTTGGGAAAAAAGGGATTGACTCAGTGTCCAATAGGATAAGAAGATGGGTAGTGGTGCTACAAGAATTCAAATTTGAGGTATCATACATTCCAGGGGTAATGAACACTGTGGCTGATCGTTGTTTGAGGCTATATGTGACGTGTGACAAGAGCTGTGAACAAGATGAATGCGAAGATGAATTTGGGGACGGGAGCTTGAAAGTTTGTCCCTTGTCCGGTGGCATTGTGCAAGAAGAAGAATAGAGGAAAGAACAAGAGAAGGATGAAGAATTGCAGGTGGTGAAGGACAGATTGAAGGATGGGTAGTTGATCAAAGAAAAGGTTAATAGCAATATCAGAGTATATTGGAATGTCAGAAACAAGCTCTCTTTGGAAAGTGGATTGATTCTGAGGGGCAATAGATTGGTACTGCCAGTTAATGTCAGGTTGAAATTGATTGAGTGTGCTCATGAGGGTCATTGGTGAATTTGTAAAACTAAGGAAAGGATTAGAGAAAGTTATTGGTGGCCTGCATGGACCTCATGATCAAAAGGGTGGTAAGAAAGTGCATAGATTGTAAGCAGAGCGACAAGATTTTGAAGTGTAGGTCTCAACCCATGGTCGTCTGGGATAGGGCATCTGGTCCGTGGGTTGAGGGGCTCTAGACATAATTGGACCTCCTAAGATTTCTATTAATGATAAATTTATAATAACGTGTATTGATATGCATTTCAGATGGCCTGAGGTCCAGATTGTGAACTCAGTAGAGACAAATGTGATCATAGATTTTCTGGAGGATGTTTTTGGAAGGGAAGGTTTTCCTGAATCTCTGTTAACAGACAATGGGTTACAGCTGATTTACAAAACTATGGAGATGTTTTTATGGGAAAGAGGCATAAAACACAAAAAGACTTCTTTATATCACCCAGAGGCCAATGGAATGACCAAGCGATTTAACAAAGTTGTTAAAGATAGCATTCAACACTCTTTAGGCAACAAGTTAAAGTGGGCGAAGGAACTCAAAACCAAAGTGTATGTGTATAGGATGGCCCTACACTCTACAACCTTTTTGCTGTTCAAGAAGAGATCTACGAACAATCAAGTGGGTCCCACTTTGGTGAAAAAGATGAGTATGTGGTGTATCTAAAACTAATGCGTGTGGGGAAGATAGAGAAACAGTGATAATAAAGAAAAGGAAGGATAATTTTGATAGGAGGATGGATGTAAAGAAAACTAAGGTGTGCATTGGAGACTGGGTGAAGATAAAGAATCTAAGGAAATGGGGTCTGACTGACAAGTTTAGTCAGCCCATAGAAGTCATAAAATTGTTCAAGAATGCTGTCAAAATCAGTGACCATCGCATTTCGAATTTGGAACAAATCACAGTGTGGGAAGAATGTAAGGATTGTAAGGATGGTGACAGGGTCACTAGTACATTGGAGGAAGAACCTCAACAGAAGAAAAGGAGTATGAGAGTAATAAAGTAAACAATTTGACTGAATGATTATGTGTTATTACAGCTGTATTTGTGTGACTGATGTGCAATCTTCAATTTGCATATATGAAATTGTTCAATTTGTAATTGGTTGACCAATGTGGACTCCTCAATTTGTAGTTTCGAGATTGTTCATTTTGTTAAGTTTAAGTGTTGTATTGGAAGGGAGGTGTGTGGTATCCTAGGCCTAGGCATGCAGTAGGTAATCTCATTGTCACTAAGTTCTGGAACATCTTGAGTAAGGCTCCATGTTTTCCGTTTTTACTGATTTTTAAGGATAAATACAGGCAGAAAACCATTTGTTTTCTTGTCTGTATTTATTTTTAAATGTGGATAAAAACAGAAATTGGGAGCTTTTGAGTGATTCTAAATACACGTTGCCATGACTGCCAGGCCAATAACTGTGTGGATTGATAGGTAAGGGGGTAAAAAGAAAAAAAGGAATTTTAGTCAAGAGGCTTAAACAGCAGTAGATATGCACAAGGCTGATACAGAAATGTGCATATTTTCATGTAAGTGCATTGATTTATCTTCTGCGGGTGTTAATATCACTGAAACCAGGCAGGCATTCAAGCATGACTGCATATTTATTGGCTAAATAAATGTGGAAATATACCAGTTTCAGCTTTATTTTTTTCCCAAAACCCATAATAAATATGGATAAATACAGATAAAGTTGCCAAAACATAAATATGGATAAATACAGATGGAAATGTCAAAAAAATAAATACCATAAAACCGGGAACCGTAATCTTGAGGTTGCTATGTGCATTACAATGTGTACATTTGAATGTGTGGTGTTGTTGAGCATTCAGAAGGAGCTTGTCATTGCTGGTGGGTGAGGCTTGTATTCTTTGGCTCTTAACAAACTCTTTTAGACATAAACAGAAGTGTGAACTTTAACTTTTACATGGCTTTTAAAAAGGACAGATTGTGAAATTTGAAATGAGTTGTATACAATTTGATTTGCAGAAATACATTAGGAGAGGTTAAAAGCAGACACGGAAGTGACTTAGAGAAGTTGTACTCAGATAAAAAATGCCTGCACAGGATGGGGAATGGAGAAGAGGGTAATCTCAGTGGCGTAACAAAAGCCCCCACTCCAGGTCCCCCTCCTGTACTACCAGGCCATTGGCCTGAGAGCTTCGGACTGGGTCCTGAGCATAGGGGGCCCCTGCATGTACTTTGCAGGGGGGCCCCCTCAAGTTTCGTTATGCTCCTGGATCATCTGAAAGAGAAGAGGAAAGGTGGCAATCAGAGATTTTAGGTAAAGATAAGTTTTTTAAGCTGGATTTTATGAATATAGAGGATGCTTTTTGAGACAGCATGCAATTTGAGGATTCAAGCCTCACAAGAGCAACATTATTGCATTTGAAGATAGTGCTATAATCTGTACTTTTGGTAGGCACTAGAATTGGGCAAATAGCCTGTGCGCTGCTAGGTTCTCTCTCAACCCCTACTTCAGCAAGGTCGGCTGATCAACGTAGTGGTTTGAAGCTTAAAATAATGCTTAAAATCATCAAAATAATGTCTGGGCATTAACCTTTATAGGTTTATATGGCACAAGATGGAGTGCACAGTACAGTTTGTCCAGACAGTGGAAATGTATTGCCTGCATTCCTGTGGCTGGAGAGTGGAGATCCAGAGACTGACATTCAATAAAGACTTTGTTAGCAATTGGTCATTGATTAGACATACTGGAGCACTGCTCTTTGGTAGCTGGAAGGGATGAAACTGCAAAAATGTACAGTTGCATCCAAGGAGCACCAGGGACACACAGCCACAGTCACCTATAGCGAATAGGGAATACCCACTATCGCTAGTGAGTGGGAACAGGGGAACTGGGACTCAGGGGACTGCCATTAAACACTAGAGCTTCAGCCCTAATTTTATCGCGCCTAGACTATTGCAATAGTCTATATGCGGGAACAAAAAAGAAGGTAGTAAAAAGATTGCAAGTGGTCCAGAATGCTGCGGTGAGGCTGGTACTTAAACTGCCTAGAGACTCCTCCTCTGCCGCAGCACTTAAAATCCTACACTGGCTACCTGTCCATAAGAGGATTCTTTTTAAAATTTTGACCATCACCTACAAAGCCATGAGAACAACTGGACCAGAATATTTAAGATCTAGAATCAAGCCATACACCACCCAACGTACCCTGCGGTCATCCTCAGTGAATTTGTTAACAGTCCCCAATTTCAAACTGAAGACTAGGGGAGGAAAGACTATGGCGGTCCTAGGAACCACTGCCTGGAACGCCCTGCCCACTCAGCTGAGACACACACAAACGGAAGCTACTTTCAGGAAGCTTTTAAAAACCTCGATTTTTGCTGCCCCAGATCCCATGGTGTTATCGCTTATCTAAGCTCTACCACCTAGTAGTCCTCCTTTTTCCGATTTCTTCTGATGTCCTTTCTCTACAATAGCGCCAAGATGCTCCTTGGAGTGAACGTTGCGCTATACAAAAAAACGATCATTCATTCATTCATTCATTCATTCAGGGGGCTGTGTCTATTGTTTGTGAGTGCCATATTTCACTTTGTGTTCGTATATAAATACTATTGTTATCTCTTCAACTTTGCACTCTGTGATCATGTGAAAGGCAGCAAATGAAATCATGTCTTTCATTTTAAACTGCACTATCTCCACTTGTGAATGGTTAGTATCTGTTAACCTTTTCCCTCTCTTTCAAAAACAGATTCCTATTTATGTGTGATCGCGATGTATTTGTGATGATCGCGGAGAAATTGTGAAAAAACAGGAGTTCAAACCTATATCTAGCTTCATCTTTTTAAAAATGTTCATACTACACAACAGTTTATTATATAGTCCTAAGTTGGAATTTAAAGCTTGCCATTACTTAAATTGTGTCATCACTCCTCAACGTTTTAAAAAATGTTCTGTCTCTTTAACACCCTCCCCCCCCAAATACACTCTTAGCTCAGTGTACCTAGCAACCCAGTGGAACCAGTAGGTCACAAGTTCACAGCACATTCTAGAAGGAACATGTTACTTCCAAATAAGATACAGCAGGTGTGCTTTACTCCACAGATTCAAAAGCATATCCATGTCTGTATTACATTTCTTTTTTTACACAGCAGCCAATAATAAGACTTCTTGCTAAAGCATCCAACACACTACCTAATTTTATTCACTTTCATGCTGACAGCATCCAATGAAATATATATATATATTTTTTTTAAACACCTCCATTTTAACTGCTTTTCATTTGGAAAACAACCTCATTCAGCTCCAGACTTCTCCTGACTACTATTGCTCCTTCACTTCAAAATGCTTAGAGCATGGATTGTGGGCCACAGCTATATCTATTGGGCTAACAAGGCTGCAAAAAAGAGAAGTATTGATAGGGACTTGGGTGTGCCAAATGTGCAGATTACTTAGTTTGGCCAGAGAGGGTTAAAGATTCATCAGTTGCTAGCTTTGGTTAAATCCATTGTGGATTCTGAAGCTCCTCACCTCATGATTGTGCACTGTGGTGGAAATGACCTAGACACATTGACTGGGGTAGGGCTGGAAATCCTAATGAAAGGCACCTTTGCAGAACTGAGATCGCTTTTCTCTCACACTGTCTTGGTGTACTCTAATATATGCCAAAGACAGAAATGGCAGTGGTCAAATCAATTCTGCCCACAGAATGACAAAGCCAGGAAACATGTTAATAATACTGTTTCTGCATTCCTCAGAGACCATCGTGTGTGCTGTATCTATAACAACAATCTGCATTTTGACATGCATGGAATTTATAGAAAGGATGGAGAGCACTTTACAGATGAAGGCAACAGGGTGTTTCTAAGTAACCTGAAACTCTGCTGCCGGTCTTATGTGTAGCAGTCCTATTCACACAACCAATGCAACAGCTCTTGTCAGATCCACCCTAGTACCTAAAATATTGTGAAGGTTTTTTCTAAAGGTTTTTTTTTGACAATCTTCATGACGACGTCACAATCATCGCGAATACGTTGTGAAAATGGAAAACAAAAGCAATGAGTCGATGCATGAATGTCTGAGTGAGTCTATGACTGGGTGTGTGAGTGTCTGAGTGGGTCCCCGAGTGGGTGCATGAGTGTCTGAATAGGTCTGTGACTGTGTGTATGAGTCTCTGACTGCATATGTGAATGGGTACATGAGCCTGTGACTGGATCTATGATTTGGTGAATAAGTGTCTGAGTGGGTCTCACTATAAGTGGGTGTGTCAGGGGAAGCAAAAGTCTCACATTGGGTCTGTAAGTGGGTGTATGAGTGTCTGAATTGGTCTGGACATGGTTGTGTCACTCCTCAAGTGAGTCTGTAAGTACGTGCATGAGTACCTGAACGGGTATGACAGTGGGTACATCAGTATCAGAGTGGGTATGTGAATGGATATATAAGTGTGTGAGTGGATATGTGAATAGGTGTAAAAGTGTCTGAGTGTGTACATGAGTGTGTGACATCGACCGGTAAGTGTGTTCAAATATATATATATACATATTTTTTTATATTTCCACTAATGTTAGTGATTTCTTTGCGATATTTGCGATTTCCCCGCGACAGTACACAGGGGCCACACTGGCAGTCGTGGCATTGTCGCGAATATCTGCGCGATGAAAAAAATCAATTTTAGACACATAACTTGTGTCACTAACACTCCCATTCCTCAAAGATGGGGTCAGAGTACCTCTACTCTGACCCCTTATGATAGCTTTTTCAGAAATTTTCAGGATCGGGAACCATTCCCAATCAATAAAATGGTGTCCGCAACTTTCTGTTCAGGTTCCGTCCAGCCAATCAGAGCGTTCCCGTTGGCGTGTGCATTCGTGATTAATCGCGAAGCTATCACAAAATATCCGCGGCTAGAGATATCACTATAATTTTCAGCTTAAATTTCGCAAAAAGTACTGAATGGATTTGCACCAAATAGGCAAAAAGCACTTCCTTGAACCAACATCTAACTCTGTGCCAAATTTGGTGTAAGTCCCTTCAGCAGGGAGGGCTGTAGGTGTGGCTAAATGTTCCGTTGGGAATTAACATTATAAATGCACCCTTATTTCACGCCCCAAATTCTCAGTCCACACTACACGGATCACCCGCAAACCTTCCATGACAACCAGAACCTACCTTGACACTTTTTTGGGAAAATTTCATGTAGATTGGTCAAATGACATCAAAGTTATAGGCAAGTAAAAAAATGCTTTTCCTATGGAAACTAGGTCCAAACTATAACTACCTACTGGCGACCGCCAGTAGGTTATATATATATATATATCTATAGTTAGGAATTAGCATTTAAAAAACCTTAGAAATTCACTGAAAAAACCACAGGTTTCCGGGATGTTATAGTTAGAAATTAGCATTTAAAAAACCTTAGAAATTCACGAAAAAAAAACGCAGGTTACAGGAACATTATAGTTAGGCTGACATTTCACTTGTACAAAACCTGTGAAATTCAGCCGTTATAGTTAACTCGCGCACCCGCAATGCACTGCTGATGACATCACATATTACATCACTCATGACATGGTCAGTGACATCACTGATGACATCTCAAATGACATCATCCAGTGACTGTGAGTGTTTCTAAAAGGTTTAAGAATTATATATATATATAACGTTGTAGTGGAAATATGTTTTTGTTCTTTGGTGAATCGATCTGTTTGAGTCACTTCTTTCTTGGATATTTTATCTCTTTGTGACTCATTGTATCCTTTGGGATCCAGATTTTTGCCCTGGCTGGCTGTTGTTTTCTTGTGATCCTTCATCTTCAAGTATATATATATATATATATATATATATATATATATATATATATTCACTGAAAAAACCATAGGTTTCAGGCACGTTATAGTTAGAAATTAGCATTTAAAAAAACTTAGAAATTCACTGAAAAAAAAATAGGTTTCAGGGGCGTTATAGTTAGTTGGACATTTCACTCGTACAAAACCATAGAAATTCCCCCGTTATAGTTAGTTCAGCTAACTATAACTCGCGCCCCGCAATGCACTGCTGATGACGTCACATATTACATCACTCATGACATGGTCAGTGACATCACTGATGACATCACTGATGACATCTCAAATGACATCACTGATGACATCACTGATGACATCATCCAGTGACTGTGTGTTTCTGTAAAGTTTAAATATGTTTAATATATATAGGGAAAGGCGTATTGAAGAATGAGTGTGTGTATAAGTGTCTGAATGGATGATTTAGTAGGTGCGTGACTGACTCTATAAGTGAGTGATTAAACGTATCTTACTGAATGCATGGGTTAGTGACTAAACTGTGTGAATGTCTGTATCCGTCTGTCTGTTGGTGTGTAAGCGGCTGCATTGGTTTGTGAATAGCTAGATGAGTATCTATATGAGTTATTGATTGGTTGTCTGAGTATCTGTATGGGTGCCTGAGTGTTTGTGTGGGTGGGGTGTGTGTGACTCTGTGCATAGATGTGTGAGTGGGTGATTCACTGGGTGCATGGTTTCAAGAGTGCATCTGTGATGGACTGTATGGGTGGGTGAGTGTGTGTATGGGTGTGTTAGTGAGTGAATGTATATCTCAGTGGTACATGTGTGAGTAACTACATATGTGAAAGGCAGTATATATGTGTGTTAGAGTATATAAATGGCTATAAGTGAGAGTGTGTGATTGTGAGAGTGCCTGTATGGATGAGTGTGTGCTTGTATCAGTGATTGTATAAGAGCGTAAGAATGTGCTAGTATTTGTATGAGTAAGTGAGCTGGTGTGTGTGTATAACTGTATAGGTGAGTAAATGGGAGTGTGATTAATTATTTGCATGACTGACTAGGTGTGTGAGTACCTCTATGGATGAGTGGCGGTGTGTGAGTGTCTATATAGGTGTATGAGTGCATATGATAATCCTGTACTGAGTGACCGTAAGTATGAGTGACTGTACGGGTGAGTGAGTGGATGTGTGTGTAGACCTAAGAATCAGTGAGTGGGTATGTGGTTATTGGTGTTGGAGTGTCTATGATTTTGAGAATGGCAGTCTGTAATTTAGAGTGGGTGTATCAAAAGTTATATTAGGGTGAGAGAAGATGCATGAAATTATCACATGGATGATGTCATCAGTGATGTCATTTGAGATGTCATCAGTGATGTCACTGACCATGTCATGAGTGATGTAATATGTGACATCATCAGCAGTGCATTGCGGGGGCGTGAGTTGGGGGAATTTCTATGGTTTTGTATGAGTGAAATGTCCAACTAACTATAACGCCCCTGAAACCTATGTTTTTTCAGTGAATTTCTAAGGTTTTTTAAATGCTAATTTCTAACTATAACGTGCCTGAAACCTATGGTTTTTTCAGTGAATTTCAAAGGTTTTTTAAATGCTAATTTCTAACTATAACATGCCTGAAACCTATGGTTTTTTCAGTGAATTTCAAAGGTTTTTTAAATGCTAATTTCTAACTATAACGTGCCTGAAACCTATGGTTTTTTAAGAGAATTTCTAAGGTTTTTAAATGCTAGTTTCTAACTATGCCTACAGAGGTAGGACATGTGAAGAAAGAAGAAAAAAACGCACAGAAAGAAGCAAAAGAAATGCAGAAAGAAGCAACAGAAGTCCACAAAGACGAAGAAAAGTGCAGGAAGAAGCAAGACATGTGCAGAAAGAACCAACAGAGGAGCAGAAAGAGACCTTGTTGCAAAATCATCCTGTGGCCACAACTTTTTCTGACGGGTACTGGTGGTAACTGACTCTGACTAACCAGGCCTAGAGCCAGTGCTATGCTAAAAGACACTTAGAATACAGTGAAAACACCTACATACACTAGGGAACACTATGCGTTGGGGTACCCCTGTGATTAGCTTGACCTCCTCTGTAAGGCCCTAGTACATAATAGGGCAGGGGGATTAAAACTACCTCTAAGTCAGAGGTGCAGAAATATGCTACTTTAACTAGTAGTCGCGTTTGCAGAGTGGTGGAGAAAGGGTGCTGGGCGTCCAACTAACGCTCAGGAATTCCACTGCGTAGGACTTACAGGAGGTACCAGGAGGGTTTCTTGGCCCCCAAACTCCCTCAGGACTAAATTGAACTTCATCCCCCATCCCGTAGTCTGCCACGAGTCACGTTTGCAGAGTGGTAGAGAAAGGGGGCCATGGCCTTCGAAGACGTCTTAGCAATCCCACTGTGTGGGTCTTACTGGAGGTAACAAGAGGGGTAGTTGGCCCCCGAGGACATCCTTGGGGGCCAACTTCCCAAACTATTACCTCCAGTCAGTCCCACACAGCAGCATTGGTAAGTACTCGTACCAGGCCACGCCCACTTTGCCCACCACTCTACAAACGCGCTCCCTGGCACGCTCTTAGATGGGGATTGAAGTCCCCTTCACTGCTGGGGGTCCTTTAGGGGCCAACTAGCTTACCTTTTACCTCTAGTAAGCCCACGCAGTGGGATTGGTGAGAGGTAGACAAAGGCCATGCCCACTTTCTCCACCACTCTGCAAACGTACCCCCTGGCGCGTTGTAAGTTGGGGGATTAAGTCCCCTTGAATCCTGAGGGTCCCTGGGGTCCAACTAGCCCACCAGGTACCTCCAGTAGGCGCCACAGACCTGCGTTGCAGAGAGGTGTAAAAAGGGGCGTGGCCTGGACCACCTCTCTGCAACGCAGGCCTGTGCTGCTTACTGGAGGTACCTGGTGGGCTAGTTGGTCCCCAAGGGCCCTCAGGATTGAAGGGGAATTAATTCCCCAACTTAAAACACGCCACAGGGCGTGTTTGCACACATGTCACCTCAGGCCCCGCCCCCTCCCTTCACCACTGTGCAAACACACCCGTGGCACGTTTTAAGTTGGGGAATTAAGTCCCCTTGAATCCTGAGGGTCCCTGGGGTCCAACTAGCCCACCAGGTACCTCCAGTAAGCGCCACAGACCTGCGTTGCAGAGAGGTGTAAAAAGGGGCGTGGCCTGGACCACCTCTCTGCAACGCAGGTCTATGGTGCTTACTGGACGTACCTGGTGGGCTAGTTGGCCCCCAGGGGCCCTCAGGATTGAAGGGGAATTAATTCCCCAGCTTAAAAAGCGCCACAAGGCGTGTTTGCACACATGTCACCTCAGGCCCCGCCCCCTCCCTTTACCACTGTGCAAACGTGCCTCGTGGCGCGTTTTAAGTTGGGGATTAAGTCCCCTTGAATCCTGAGGGTCCCTAGGGTCCAACTAGCCCACCAGGTACCTCCAGTAAGCGCCACAGAGCTGCATTGCAGAGAGGTGTAAAAAGGGGCGTGGCCTGGGCCACCTCTCTGCAACGCAGCGCAGTGGCGCTTACTGGAGGTACCTGGTGGGCTAGTTGGCCCCCAGGGACCCTCAGGATTGAAGAGGAATTAATTCCCCAACTTAAAACGCGCCACAGGGCCTGTTTGCACACATGTCACCTCAGGCCCCACCCCCTCCCTTCACCACTGTGCAAACGCACCCCGTGGCGCGTTTTAAGTTGGGGGATTAAGTCCCCTTGAATCCTGAGGGTCCCTGGGGTCCAACTAGCCCACCAGGTACCTCCAGTAAGCGCCACAGAGCTGCGTTGCAGAGAGGTGTAAAAGGGGCGTGGCCTGGACCACCTCTCTGCAACGCAGCCCTGTGGCACTTACTGGAGGTACCTGGTGGGCTAGTTGGCCCCAGGGACCCCCAGTATTGAAGGGGAATTAATTCTCCAATTTAAAACACGCCACAGGGCGCGTTTGCAGAGTGTTGCTGGGAGGGGGCGGGGCCTCCGGCACGATCGAGGTCCATCAGTTTTTTTTTTAGAAGGGGGCTGTGTGGCCCTCCTTCTTTTTACTTTTTTTGGGCCCTGGGGACCCCATCCCCCAGGGCCTGACCCCTTTAAAAAAAAAAAAAGAACGGGAAGGGAGCCACGTGGGCTCCCCTCCCGTGGCCAAATCCGACCCCGGGGACCCCATCCCCCGGGGCATGGTCCCATTTTTTTCTTTTTTTTATGGAGGGGGCTGCGTGGCCCCCCTCCTGAGGCCTCTATTGGCCCCGGGGACCCCATCGCCCGGGGCCGGCCTTTATTTTATTTTAATTTTTTTTAATTTATTTTTTAATTTTGGGGAGGGGGGCCGTGTGGCCCCCCTCCTGGGCCAATTCTAGCCCTGGGGACCCCATCCCCCGGGGCAGGCCCTATCCATTGGGGACCGTGGGGGGAGCCCCAATGCCCCCACGGTCCCGCCGGCTCCCCGCGTCCTGCAGGAGCCGGCATTGCTTTCCACATGGGAGCTGCTGACATGCAGCTCCCTTGTGGAAAAGCAATCTGCTGCTTCATTGAAGCGAGAGCAGGTTTCCTGCTCTCGCTTCAATGAAGCAAAGCAGTTTGCAATGACAGGGCGGGAGCCGCGCGGCTCCCGCCCTGTCATTGCAAACAGCAGTGTCCCGGGAGTGGGCACCCCCGGAACACTGCAGGAGCTGGCCCTGGGGGGTGGCGGTCCACAGGGCCATCAAGGGCTCCTGGAGGGGGGCCACGCGGCCCCCCACCCAACATTGGCAAAAGGAGGTGGTGGTCCCCGGGGCTCGGGGGTCCATAACAGACCGCCGAATTTACATAGTTAGTGACCCAGGGAGGTGGCGGTCCCTGGGGCTGCGGGGGGCCATGTGCCCCCCGCAAATATTTAAGAAAAGCCCCAGGGGGTTGTGGTCCCCGGGGCTTGGGGGGGCCTTGGAGGCCCCCCACACATTAAATAAAACAAGCCCTGGGGGGTGGCGGTCCCCGGGGCTGCGGGGGAGCCGTGTGCCCCCGCAAATATTTAAGGAAAGCCCTGGGGGTGGCGGTCCCCAGGGCTGTGGGGGCCTCCCTGGGCCCCCGCAATTACAATATGTCATGCCCCCGGGACTTGGCCCACCCAGGGGCTAAATAATAACGAAGCGCGGGAGACCGTGCTTCATTTTTTTTTTTTTTTTCGGCCGAAATTCGCGCTGGGTGCGCGAATCTCGCCGATTTTTCTTTTAAAAAAAAGCTTTTTTGGGCCCTGGCTGTCCTTGTGGGACCCCCTGAGCAGGCCTAGGGGGTCAGAGTGTTTCTACCCTGACCCCTTTTCTTGCTTTTACGCGTTTGTTTTTCTGTTTTCTTGTGCCTCGGTTACCGAGGCACAAGATGGCTGCCAACACTTCCTGGTTTGAAGTGTTGACAGCCAATTAGAATAAAGCTCGTGGTCGGGAGGGTGCGCGGATCCTCCGTGCCTCTATATATCTAAACTTTTATTTTTTAATTTTCTCAGCAACTACTGAACGGATTTACACCATTTTAAAAAAAGGGCGCTTTCTGAACCAAGCACTACCTTTTTGCCAAATTTGGTATAATTCCGTTCAGCAGTTCGAGCTGTAGCCGTGTCTAAAGTTTCCTATGGAAAAAACACGTTTTGGGATCCCCCTTTTTCTCGGCCCCCTCTTGCCGAATCACCCCGAAACTTTCAAGAGAGGAGCTGACCGGAGCAGGCTACAAGTTTTGAAAATTTCGCGAAGATTCGTCAACCGGCGCCAAAGATATTGAGAAAACAAAAAATGAGTTTCCTATGGGAACTAGGTCCTAACTATAACTACCTACTGGCGACTGCCAGTAGGTAATATATATATATATATATATATATATATATATACATATATATATATATATATATATACATATATATATATATATATATATATATATATATATATATATATATATTATCCACCAAAACTGTCCCAGACGAAGGGCGCACTTTTCACAGCTGGTGCGCGCAGCGAGGCCGGACTAGCCTCGAAATGTAATTCCTCACCAATTCCAATAATGCGCAGCACTCTCCCAGGTGCACCGTGATCAAGACCTGCTGGTTGAAACGCGTTGGTGGAGGAAGGAGTAACTTTATGGCTTAATAAATCGCTAAAACAAACCCCTGGGAGAGTGCTGCGCATTATTGGAATTGGTGAGGAATATATATATATATATATATATATACAAAAATATCCTCCTCCTTTGAAAAAGACATGGGGACACGGCAGGGCTTCAAGGAATCATTTGTTCGAATTCTCTGGCATGATGCGTTTCGGCGGTAGCCTCTTCAGATGCCTCCGGTGTTACAAATTTCAAAGTTTCCTTTTATTTATTAAGCCCCTCCTTCTAAAGTAGCGTGAGGGCACACCTGCACCATATCTCATCAGAGAACACTCGGCCAGTTCATAGTTATGGACTGCAGATCCCATCATGCAGTTGGTTCGCAATCTGGACGAATGTCTCTTACAGCCGGATTTTCCCTCCTCAAAGTGAGTGGCTGAAGAATGGTTAGCTTGAGATTGTAGCACTGTGCTGGGCAACAAACGATTCCTGAGCCCTGCGCTTCCAACCTCACAGTCCCGGTGTTGGCAAAGCTTGGAGACGATGGTAAAGTAACTCCGTCTCTCCGTGTGAGTCACGGACTGTCAACTGGCAGCAAAGACTTCTGCCTCCATCGGACGTGGGGCGGTCTGGGTTAAGCCACTGCACCCTGAACACTTTTGGAAGGGTCCCCTTTGCGTGACACTGGCTACACGCTAATATGCAAAAATATCCTCCTCCTTTGAAAAAGACAAGGGGACACGGCAGGGCTTCAAGGAATCATTTGTTCGAATTCTCTGGCATGACGTGTTTTGGCGGTAGCCTCTTCAGATGCCTCCGGTGTTACAAATTTCAAAGTTTCCTTTTATTTCTTAAGCCCCTCCTTCTAAAGTAGCGTGGGGCACACCTGCACCATATCTCATCAGAGAACACTCGGCCAGTTCATAGTTATGGACTGCAGATCCCATCATGCAGTTGGTTCGCAATCTGGACGAATGTCTCTTACAGCCGGATTTTTCCCTCCTCAAAGTGAGTGGCTGAAGAATGGTTAGCTTGAGATTGTAGCACTGTGCTGGGCAACAAACGATTTCTGAGCCCTGCGCTTCCAACCTCACAGTCCCGGTGTTGGCAAAGTTTGGAGACGATGGTAAAGTAACTCCGTCTCTCCGTGTGAGTCACGGACTGTCAACTGGCAGCAAAGACTTCTGCCTCCATCGGACGTGGGGCGGTCCGGGTTAGGCCACTGCACCCTGAACACTTTTGGAAGGGTCCCCTTTGCGTGACACTGGCTACACGCTAATATGCAAAAATATCCTCCTCCTTTGAAAAAGACAAGGGGATACGGCAGGTCTTCAAGGAATCATTTGTTCGAATTCTCTGGCATGATGCGTTTCGGCGGTAGCCTCTTCAGATGCCTCCGGTGTTACAAATTTCAAAGTTTCCTTTTATTTATTAAGCCCCTCCTTCTAAAGTAGCGTGGGGCACACCTGCACCATATCTCATCAGAGAACACTCGGCCAGTTCATAGTTATGGACTGCAGATCCCATCATGCAGTTGGTTCGCAATCTGAACGAATGTCTCTTACAGCCGGATTTTTCCCTCCTCAAAGTGAGTGGCTGAAGAATGGTTAGCTTGAGATTGTAGCACTGTGCTGGGCAACAAACGATTCCTGAGCCCTGCGCTTCCAACCTCACAGTCCCGGTGTTGGCAAAGCTTGGAGACGATGGTAAAGTAACTCCGTCTCTCCGTGTGAGTCACGGACTGTCAACTGGCAGCAAAGACTTCTGCCTCCATCGGACGTGGGGCGGTCCGGGTTAAGCCACTGCACCCTGAACACTTTTGGAAGGGTCCCCTTTGCGTGACACTGGCTACACGCTAATATGCAAAAATATCCTCCTCCTTTGAAAAAGACAAGGGGACACGGCAGGGCTTCATATATATATACATATATATATATAGATATATATATATATATACCAAGGTGTATTGAAGAATGAGTGTCTGTATGGATGATTCAGTCGGTGCGTGTCTGACTGTATAAGTAAGTGATTATACATGTCTCAGTTAATGTATGGGTGAGTGACTAATCTGTGTGAATGTCTGTATCAGTCTGTCAGTGGGTGTGTAAGTGGCTGCATGGGTTGGTGAGTAGCTACATGAGTGTCTATATGGGTTATTAATTGGTTGTCTGAGTACCTGTATGGGTGCCTGATTGTCTGTGTGGGTGGGTGAGGGTGTGTGTGACACCCTGCATGGATGTGTGAGTGGGTGATTCACTGGGTGCATGGGTTCATGAGTGCGTCTGCGAGGGGCTGTATGGGTGAGTGAGCATGTGTATGGCTGTGTCAGTGAGTGAATGGATGTCTCAGTGGTATATGGGTGAGTAACTGCATATGTGACTGTTGGAGTATATAAGTGATTGTATGTGTTAATGAATGATTGTGAGAGTGAGAGTGGCTGTATGGATGAGTGTGTGCTTGTGTCAGTGATTGTATAAGAGAGTAAGTATGTGTTAGTATATGTATAAATAAGTGAGGTGGTGTGTGTATAATTGTATAGGTGAGTAAGTGGCAGTGTGATTGACTCTTTGGGTGAGTGACTAGGTGTGTGAGTCACTCTATGGGTGAGTGGCAGTGTGTGAGCCTGTATGGGTGTATGAGTGGATATATCAGTGGCTGTATTGGTGAGTGACTGAGTGTATGAGTGGCTGTATGGATAAGCGAGTGGATGTGTGTGTAGACTTATGAATCAGTGAGTGGGTATGTACTTACTGGTATTGGTGTGTCTATGGTTTTAAGAATGGTAGTCTGAAATTTGGAGTGGGTGTATGAAAGGTTTTATTGGGATGTGAGTAGATGCATCAGAGATTATGTGGATTATGTCATCAGTGATGACATCACGAAGACCTCTTAGCAATCCCACTGTGTGGGACTTACTGGAGGTAACAAGAGGGGTAGTTGGCCCCAAGGACGTCCTTGTGGGCCAACTACCCCTCCTGTTACCTCCAGTAAGTCCCACACAGCAGGATTACTGAGTTCCGATAGCAGGCCATGCCCCCTTTCTCCACCAGTCTGCAAACGCGCCTCCTGGTGCGCTCTTGGTTGGGGGATGAAATCCCCTTCGCTCCTGAGGGTCCTTAGGGGCCAACTAGCCTACCTGTTACCTACAGTAAGCCCCACACAGTAGGATTTGCTGAGAGGTGGTTGCAGGATTAAAACACGCTAACGCAATAGAATTGGGAATTGATCGAAATAGGTATAGAAATTTAGGTAGCATATTCATTTTAATGAGGTTACATCTACCAATAGCAGATATTTGAAGCTAATCCCATATTTTCAACAATGTTCTAGTATATATAAAAAAAAATAAAAAAACTCAACATTGAGCCAAAAAATCTCATGGTTATTACTTGCAATAAATAGCGCAAAATACTTTACAACTTTGGCTTGCATATGTGACATTTGCTGGAAGTTTAAGTTAGTTACGGTATTGGTCTTATTGCTATTCAGCCTATATGCGGAAGTGCTACAAATTTCAGTGGCATCTCCTCTATAACCAAGAGAGCTTCTTCCAACTTACTAGTCAAAATTGCCACCTCATCAGTATAAGCAGCTATCCTTAATAAGCAATTATTTAGATTCCCTGGAGATATTTGTGGCTCTAGCTGTAATCTTTTTAGGTAGGGCTCTAAATAGAGAGCAGTTAAGCAATGGAGAGAGTGGGCATCCTTGCTGTGTGCCTCTTGTGATCTCTGTGGTTGCTGACTCCTTGCCTATCACCAGTATATTGGCTGTAGGTTTCTGATATAATGTTTGCACCAGCTTGATGTTTTTGGCCCAAGGATTGAACCTATCAAAACCTGCCATAGAAAAGATCAGCTCACTTTGTCAAAGGCTTTCTTCACATCCAAAAAGATCATACCAGCCCTTTCTCCTCAGGGGCATAACACACTTCCCTAGAGCCCCCACACTGCAGGGGCCCCATCCTCTCAGATATTAGGGGCCCCCTTGGGTACTTTGGTGATGGTTCTAAGCACTGATTAGGAGCTTCTGCACTCTCCAGAGGCCTGCAGTATGTTTCTCTTAGGCTGCTCTGAAAACAAAGAAAACAACATAACTAACAAGTTGTTGTTACATTGACAGATATTTGTGAGGCCCCACTATTTATGACCTTCTGTTCAGGGAGAAGTGAGCCTCCCCTTAGGGGTGAAGCAGGATGGATATGCACAGGCTCCAACTCAAAGGTTGAACACCCCCATCTATGATAAGGGATTTCCCACTCCCAGCCTAGAAACCATATTCTTCAGACAGAGTGAATCACAGTGGCAGGAGCTCCAGTGTCTGCATCTCCTCACCCCTGCCCAATCCCTGTCTCACAGTTGAACGGACACCAGTGAGTTAATGAGAGTGCTCAGCCATTAGGTTGGAGTCCCACCTACCCTATATGTCTGTTTTTGTGACCACCAAGACTTGTGGACTGCTGCTTTGCTTCTAGTGCTTCTCCCAGTCTCCATGGGATTCCTCTGCTGGCAAGATCTCAGAATGCACAGAGCCTCTGCAGTTGGGGTCTGCCGACTCAATGAAAGACTGTCTGTTGCATGCACTAAATTTTCATGTGAGTGACTGGCGAGAGTAGTGTAGCTGGTCACTGCTAATAAAACAGTAAGTAAATACAAAAATATCTGGGGCATGGGAGAAGCACAAGGAGCAGTAAAGCAAGGCAAAGGTATTTCTGGAGACTATGTAAGGTGTTTGTGTCTCTGAGGGGCAACAAACGAGTCAGCAGGCTGGATGGCCTGGAAGTCTTTATCTACTATCAAAGGCCATGATGCAAATCATGCAATAAAAACCAAACAGGTCTTGTCAATGAAGTCACTATCCTTCCCTGCCTGAATGCTGAGTCTGCAATGCACAGAAAATCAGCAATTTGCAGAAGTTTGTAAAATAGACTGAAGGTGTGTTTCTGTCCTTGGTGACTGGCCTTCTGGCATGCCTGGGCCACTTCCTTACCAGTATTAAAGGGCCCATCCAGGGTAGAGGATAAAAAACAGCTCTCTTTACCCAGCTCTGTATTGATAACAATCAACAGCAATAGGCATTACAAAAGGTTCCTTTGTTTGATGATGTTAAATGGGTTTTGATCTCAGTTGTGCCATCACTCTGTGGTAGGGTCTTTTAAAAATATAAACTCTGTGTGGTCTTCATCTCTGTGTTCACTGCAACTCTGTCATCATTTCTGGGTTTATTATGAGACACTAACTCGATGTAATGAAACTTCACTGTGACTTATAATTTGTAGGGTTTAGAGGCGTTAGGCTAATGCATCTGTGTTTGTATCATGCATTGATTGGGGCACAAGAACACCAAACTTTCAGAAGGGACAAACCGAGAGGAGCCAGAACAAGGTTGTGCTTTGGATGGAGATTTCTTCCTTTTGTGCCCAGGTATTATAATATTGATAACAGTACACAAGAGTTACACAGATAAAGCACACAAAGATATACAAATCCTGTAAATAACAGGAATTATCATTACCCTTCTCAATCGTACTCATTTGAATGGTCTTGAAAGTTTGAAAGACTGGGTCAGCCACATTGTCTTCCTGTGATACTAATGTGGAACACAGATCTCTGCTTTAGTGAGTATCTACAAATACTCCATCACTTGTTTGAGCTGCATACCTGTTACTGCAATTTCCTTTGAATTTTAATATTGCAGCGATGTCCTGCTCTAATAACAGGAAAATCCAAACTAGATGCAATGGATATCTTATCTGACTGGCGTAGCATTACATTTAGTGCCTGATTTAAAGTTTGGTGGAACAAAAACGGTGGATGTCTCACCCACCAAGGCTGGACTGGCCATTCAACCCATCTGGGGACGTATTACAGAAATTGCCCCTGGAGAACAACAGGCATGTGCGCGCACTGTGTGCACCCCTGGGGAACTTTCATTTTACAGAAGGGGCCGCAGACACTTGTGCAGTACAGGGAATCACTTTGCCTCTGCAACTGCGCTGTATTATAGGCACGGGCGCAGAGGCAAACATGCCTTCAAGTGGTGCAGTGAAAGCGCGCCACAAAAAATGGCACATTTTCAGTGCGCCTCCTAAAGTCAGACCTTTAGAGAAAAAGGGGGTCCCATGGACCCCCTAGACATCCCCTTGCAGGTGGATGCAGTCACTCACTGCACGGCCTGCAAGGGGATCTGTAGTCCCTCTTAAGAAAGAAGGCGGATGCCGCCTGAACTGTGAAACACAGAGCGGCTTTGAAGCAGCAGCTCCGTATTTCACTTGAATGTGCTGCCCACAGGGCAGCCTGACTTCACTGCTGCCCTGTGGGCAGCGCATTCACCATAACTGCGTGCACTCTCCGTATTTGCTCTTGACTTACCTGTTTTAAGGTGCTCCGAGGCACAAACAGAGAAAGTGCGCACTTATGGTAATACAGGTCCTGGTGTTTCCATGGGGCACTATAGCCATTGGAGGCAAGTTTTTTAGGGCTCAGGGCCCCCATTGGACCTGTGCTCAACCTTCTGGTAGCTTGGCACAGAGCAGTCAGGCTTAAATTAGAGGCAATGTTTAAAGTACTTATGCAAAACTTCAAACAGTAAAACAGTAAAAACACCACACAAAAAGATCCCACACCAAGTTAGAAAAATAGAGCAAAATTTAATAAATCAGACAAGACCAAAACGAAAAATTGCAATCAGTATAACCGGAGTTATACATTTTTAAAGATTAAAGTGAAAAAAGGCACCTAAGAGCTTAAAGCGCCAACCGGGGATAACTGGTCGCACTGGACCGGGTCAAAGTCAAACGTTCAGGCAAACCATGATGGAGCACGGGTCGGATACAGTCCCATATTAGTCACGCTGAAGCTTTATCTTATCAAATTTTTGTGCCAAGAGCCCCTTTCACGCTGGAGAGGGTCACGGGGAGCACGAAGAGCATCGCTAGCGGTGGTTGGCATGGCGAGAAGGGCAGACCGGGTGTTGTGGACGGTCAGGCTGGAGCTTCATGTTGCCAGGGCCTCCGCAGCGATCGATGCTTGCTGTGTGAAGAGACGGGCCGGTGGTGACTCATGCTGATTTACAGTGAAAGTGATGCAGTTCCGGTGCAAACTGGTAAGTTTGTGGTTGTGAAAAGTCCAAAAGCTTGATTGCAAGAGCTTGTGAGCCACACTAATGGTCCAGGTCCTAGGTGGCACTACTTAGGGGTCAGTAACTTGCTGAAGACCGGTCCAGGAACTGTTGAGGAGCCTGTTATGTCCCTGAGGCTCAGATCAGGAGGCCAGCAGACTAGCCCTTTGATTCACTCTGGGATCATGGGTTCATGGTGAGTTGCAGGTCCAATATTTCTTCCCCAGGCAAGAGGGCAGCAGGCAGTAGGTCAGCACAGCTGGGCAGCACGTCCTTTAGAGCAGCAGTCCTTGTAGTAGAACAGTAGTCCTTATTCAGGGTAGAGTATCCACAGGTACAGAAGTGTACTGAAGTGGTGGTATCTGAGGTCCTTCTTTTATACACAGTTCTGTCTTTGAAGTGGGCAGAAGCTTCTAGAGGCATTGCTTTGAAGTGCACAGATGCTTGGCCTTCCCTGCCCTGACTCCAGAATAACTACTAAGGTTATGCAGCCCTTTCAGTGGAGAAATGACACAGCCTATTAAAGTGTAAGTGATTCTGTGCCAGCTCCTCCCTCCCATCCTGCCGGTGATGGTCCACCCAGTTACACTTAAGCTCCCATTGTGTGTGGTTGTCCAGGAGGAGTACACAAAGCTCAACTGCTAACTGCACCCAGTCATGTGACCAGAGACAGGCTGCAGGCACCAAATGGCTAAGTCAAGAAAATGCCAACTTTCTTAAAGTGGCATTTTCAGAATTGTAATTTAAAATCCAACTTCACCATATGTTAAGATTTTGAATTAGGTTTCCTGCAACACCAAACATGAACCAATTATCTCTTCTCATTTGGAAATTACACTTATAAAATGTAATAAGACAACTCCAATGTTATCTTATGGGAGAGATAGGCCTTGCAGTAATGAAAAACAAATTGAAGGGGTTTTCACTACCAGGACATGTAAAACGTAAAAGTACAAGTCCTACTTTTATAATACATTGCACCATGCCCTCTGGGTTGTCCAGGGCCTACCGTAGGTGTGACTGATATGTATTAAAAAGGGAGGTTTGGTCCTGGCAAAAGGATTACTTTGCCAGGTTAAATTGGCAGTTTAAACTGCACACACAGGCTCTGCAATTGCAGGCCTGAGACATGTCTAAAGGGCTACTTAAGTGGGTAGCACAATCAGTGCTGCAGACCTACTCGTTTTTTAAGAAAGGGGGGTTAGGTCCTACTGGGGTCAGGCTGGACCTTATAATTTTTTTGGGGGGAGAAATGGGCCTGACCTGCTGTTTAACGATGCTGTTTCAATTAATAAACAGACTAAGACCTTTATCTTGTTCGAATGGTCTAAGTAATTTAATTACTGTATTTTGAAACGTATGTTTAACAAATTCTGACAGCTTTTACGAAATGCCTGTCTAAAAGACACACCGAACAACTTAATCTGTGTTCAAAAAGGTACAAAACATATACTGTGTCAAAACAAATGTGAACAACATGTATAAAACATTACATTACAGACAGAATGCCAGTCAAATGTTACAACCAACAGTAACAACCAATTTATCATTTCACTTGGCAGTCCTACCAAAGCATCCAAAGATTTTGGAATAGACGCCTCACTCGCTGAATCATGACATGCTTCATCATTGGTGCCTACCCACACCCTGGTAGGATAATACCACCAGGGCAGACTCAATCAGAAATGGGAGTTCTTATATAAAGTGTTTCTCTGGATAATGCATGGATCCAGATAGGTAAGAAATGCTAAAAATGTCTCACGATATACCCAAAATGTATTCCTCTTTATTTGTAGGGCACTGTGGACATGAATAAAAACAGATGCAGGGTTTTACTTGAGCATTAGTTTCTCAATTATCCCTGATTTGTTTCTTTTTACTTTGCCAACATGCTTCGCCCCCCGCCAAGAGCCCATCTGGGTCTTGGGCCTTTGTCAAGGCTGTGTGTGTATCCCTGCCTACCTATGCATTCACTCCATGCACATAATTGAGGAATAAGGCTCTCACCTGAAACAGAACTTCTGAGTTCATGGTTCCCTAAGGATAATGAGGAAAGAACGAACGGATTAAAAAAAGGGTTTTTTTCCAACCGTTTGATCAAACATGGTTTGTTTGGGGACACACAAGGGTGTAAATTTACTGGAGAACATTTGGTGCCCAATTATCAGCTATTAGTGACCCAGTTCTTGAGCTAAGCAGCGAGGGCAACACACATTTATTTCAAAACACCTCCCAATCCTCTGTTGTGCAATCAGGCAGATTATCAGTGAAGAATAGAGTTTTAAAAGATACCAGCCCACTCCAACTGGAAGTGGGTGAGCTAAATACAATGAGTTCACAAACCATAAAAAGTCTTTACATGCCATAATGTGGATCCACAGCAGTTCCATGTGTGGCATGCACTGAATCATAGGACCAAACATTCAAACATCTTACCCTATTGTTGTGTGATTCAGGAGTCATGCGTGTCTGGTGCGAGGTACCATCCTATAGTCAAACACTTGTGGAAAGACAAAATGAATGTCCATCTGTCGGTGTTTATACATGAAGTAAAAGATTTCTTATTATTCACTCTCATCTAACTACTGGATGCCCTCTAAGTTATCCCAATTGGCAGAGACAAAAGGCCTATCTTGATCTCAAATAATATCGCTGCAGCACCAGATATAGCATGTCTGCATCTCTTTGTGTTCTCAAAGCTCCTGCCATGGACCATGTTCTTGAGTGTATTTTTGCGTGGAGTATGCGAGTGCTCCTAGGTTTCTTCTCGTTTACTCCCATCAAGCTACTGGGACCTGGAAAGTATCACAGCTCGCAAAGATCAAAACTTTCTACGTATTTTTTGGTCTCAAAGAATATCACGGCACCGCCTGACATAACGGGTCTGCATTCTGTTACGTTTTTAATTTTCTATTTTTTAAGGCTCCCGCCCAGGATTTTGTTGTTAAATGCATTCAGCAAGGAGAAGGCGAGTGCTTGTACAGATCCCAAGCTATACATTTGCATAATCAAAGCTCCCGTCAAGGGCTATGTTATTGAATGTGTTTTTCGTAAAGTAAGTGAGTGCTCACAGAGAGCCCAATCGTCCCGCTCAGATTTCGTAACAATGACCAAGACTCCTGTTGAATTATCAAGGTTCACGTAAATTATACATGTACACGCTTACTGCATCAAGGGATTGGTCCCGCATTCTTTGTGTGTTCAAAGCTCTCCCCAAGGTTTATGTAATTGAATGCGTTTTGCATGAAGTAATCAAGTGCTCACAGGGAGCCCAATAATCCCTCTCACATTGCTCGCGTAACACAAACATGTCATGGTTTGCAAAAAAATATAAATACATGTATGCACTTACTGCGTCAAGGAATTGGTCCAACAATGTGACCTACATAATGCCGCTCAGACCGCCGCTGAACAATCTTTTGTCTTTAAGAAAGGAAAATCACTGAGAGATCTTTTGGTTCACACTAGGCCAAAGTGGAAGAACACTACAAATCCCACTATACACACCATGTGGAATTTACCTCCTGTGACTGGCCATTATCCGTGTGCACACTGTAATACCTGCCTCCTTACAAGACCAACTAAAGAATTGTATCTTGGTCTGCAGACACTGTGGGTTTTGAAAAGACATACAAATTGCGACAGCACTAATGTAGTGTACATTTTAGTCTGTACGTGTGGCCAAAAGTACATGGGCATGACCACCAGAAAAGGGAAAATCTGCATCAATGATTATCGCAGCACCTTTGGATGCAAAAAAATAATTACTAAATTGATGCGCCATTTTTTGTCCACAGGCCAATCTGAAAATACTTCACATGGCTTGTTAATGAAAAATTGCCACCATCTGTAACATATCAACAGTTACTTAGATATGAGCAAAGATGGATTTACAGACTTTTCGGTGCAACCATGGGACTCAGTGATGAAATTCCAATGACGCAGCTGACAGCCAGATGAGGACCTGGAACAAGTACAGCTCACAAATACTTTAAGATACTGTACACATCTTTTTGAACACAAGGGCACTGGTATCCTTTACAACACAGGTTGAATCTAAGATGTTCTGGTAAAACGCAAGCTTTCTTTTAGGGTTTCCCAAGCCTGAATACTGGTCCAAAAAATATCTGGTAGTTACTTTTTAAGGCTTCCATTACTTTCTAATATCATGGTATTGAGTCAGTCATTGTCATGATTGTTTTTTTTCCCAATTTTTATGGCATATTAAATAATGAGGTATGCCTTTTTTCAATGATTCTAAATTTTGAACCTGACTTCGAGGATTCACCCTAGAATAAGAATGCAACAGCCCTACTACTGATTATTACCAATTTTCATGCCCACTTCACCCTTGTGGCAGTCCTAAGAACCCTGGACTTCATTACCCAGAATCCTGATGATCGCTGGGGGGAGAGGCGTCATCCTCAGCGCCTGCTCTGGTAGCCACTTTCTTCTTTAAAAACCGTCGGACACGGCCACGAGATTGTTCGGAACCGGTCTGAGCGGCATTATGTAGGTCACCTTGGTGGTACCTTAGTAAGTGACCCAGTAAGTGTATACATGTATTCAGACTTTTTTGTAAACCATGACATGTTTATGTTATGCAAGCAATCTGAGAGGGATTACCGGGCTCCCTGTGAGCACTTGATTACTTCATGCAAAATGCATTTCAATAACATAGACATTTGGGGAAGCTTTGAACACACAAATAACACAGGACCAATCACTTGACTCAGCAGGCAGATACATGCATAATTTCCGTGACCCTTGATAATTCCACAGGAGTCTTGGGCATTGTTACAAAATCTGAGAGGGACTATTGGGCTCTCTGTGAGCACTTGCTTCCTTTACGAAAAACACATTCAACAACATAGCCCTTGGCGAGAGCTTTGAATATGCAAATGTATATATCGGGATCTGTACAAGCACTCGCCTTTTTCTTGCTGAATGCATTTATCAACACAATCCTGGGAAGGAGCCTTAAAAAATAAAAGATAAAAAACTTAACAGAATGCAGAACCCCTGTGTCTGGCACCACCAAATTATTATTCGAGACCAAAAAATACATCGAAAGTTTTGATCTCTGCGAGCTGTGATACTCTCCAGGCTCCCAGTAGCTTGATGGGAGTAAATGAGAAGAAATCTATGAGCACTGGCATACTCCAAGCAAAAAGGCACTCAACAACATGGTCCTTGTCAGGAGCTGTGACAACACAAAGAGATGCAGACATGCTATTTCTGGTGCTGCAGCGATATTATTTGAGATCATGATAGGCAGAGAGCCTTTTGTATCTGCCAATTGGGGTACCTTGGGGGATGACCAGTAGTTTGATGAGAGTGAATAATAAGACATCTTTTACTTCATGTATAAACACCAATAGATGGACATTCATTTTCCATAAGTGTTTGACTATAGGATAGTACCTCGCACCAGATACATATGACTTCTGAATCTCCCAACAATAGGGCAAGAAGTTTGAATGTTTAGTAATGTGATTCACCTATTATTCAGTGCATGCGCACACACAGAACTGCTATGGCTCCACGTTCTGGCTTGTAAACACTTGTATGGTTTGTGGATTCATTGGATTTAGCTCACCCATTTCCAGTTGGAGTGAGCTGGTATCCTTTAAAACTCTATCCTTCACTGATAATCGGCCTGCTCGCACAACAGATGATTGGGGGTGTTTTGAAATAAACGTGTGTTGCCCTCAATGCTTAACTCAAAAACTGGGCCACTAATAGCTGATAATTGGGCACCAAATGTTATATTTGCACGCTTGATCAAACAGTTGAAACCCACCCCCCAGATGGGCTCTTAGTGAGGGCTGAAACATGTTGGCAAAGTAAAAAAAATCAGGGATAATTGAGAAACTAATGCGCAATTAAAACCCAGCATCAGTTTTTTTTCAAGTCCACGGTACCCTACAAATAAAGATTAATCCTTTTTGGGTATACCGTGAGACATTTTTAGCATTTCATACCTATCTGGATCTCTGCATTATCCAGAGAAATACTTTATATGAGAACTCCCATATCTGGTTGAGTCTTCCCTGGTGGTATCATCCTACCAGGGTGTGGATAAGCGCCAATGATGAAGCATGTCACGATTCAGTGAGTGAGGTGTCTATTCCAAAACCTTTGGATGCTTTGGCAGGACCACCAAGTGGTTTCTCTTCTCTCCGTCTCTTCTGCCTAGTTCCCTTTTCCCAGTTTGGCACTGCCATCCATCCTACTTTTGCCCGATTCTGAGTGATGTGGAGCAAAAGTACCATATGAAATTTCACTCTGCCTGATTCAAAGTGGGCAGGTTTTTCCATACTCGATTTTTCCGGGTGTGGGAGAACCATACAGGGGTTTTGTGGGGAAACTTGGAGGCGGCTTTGGCTGCAGCAGCAATCAAGCCTCATTTCTGTTTTTTTCTTTAACAATGTTCCACCTACCAGAAAGAACCTTCCAATCCCTCCGCTTCGCCCCACGCTCACTCTCACCCTTACCCCACCAACAGATCCCACATAAATTTACCAATTGCTATTAGCAGGTGGTAAATGTATGCAGTAAACCTCATAGGTATGGAAATTTCATGTGGTGTTATGGCCAGACAAATCAGTCCTACATGGTAATTCCCAGTTCCATAAGGTTTTACTCATAGTTGCATGGTACTGGTGCACATGACCACAGAGTAATGGTAAAATCACATTAAATTTTTGCTTTATCCTAGTATCATGCAACTACTTTTTGGTGGGTGTCCTATATCCATCAAACTTTAAACCAGGCCTATAGAGACAAGAGACCACTCCTCATTATACTTGAACTGCAGCCCTGGAGCTTGATGGAGAGTTTTTTCTTTAGAATGTGTGTCCAGGTACTGATGGTTTTTGTTTTAATTTTTTTTTATATGATAGTAGCCCAGCTCAGGAAAATGGCAATGCGTACAGGGACAAGATGGCTTGGTGGGCCAAATGCTCCTTTGTAATCTTCAGTGATCTGTAGGTCACAGGTTTGATCTCCAACAAGGATAAATTAGCCTTACATCCACCCAAGATCAGTACATTGAGTACCATTAAATTATTAACAGCAGAGATGGACCATCTCAGTAGGGATGTAACCCCATTGTACTATTAGCAAAAATAACTTGTGCAAACATGGTATGTGTGTGTTTCTATCTGTTCTACATCGAACAATGGTTTCTATAGCCTAGTCTCAATCGGAACTCACAAACTAATATTATTTACTTCATGCTCTAAATACTCCTACTGTAAAAATGTTCGCAAGCAAGTGCTCCTATGCTTCTTGGGCATAGATCTGGGCAATGGAAATTACCTAAAATAAGGATGCTTCAGATACCTCACAGTTATCCACAATCTTCCTCAAAGCAAAAACCTTCCATGTAGAGTGTTACAGGGAGGTAATGTAAAATATTAGGTCTTATACTCATTTCCAAATATCCCTAATGTTTTTGACTTTCTTGTTTAGGGTCTAGGTGGACGTTAAGAGATATGCTGCAATACACCATTTCCTGCGAATCAATGAAATATCATTTCATTCTAATAAATATTCCTCCTAATAAGTACAAATTCAGAGATGATCAATTCAGGATTAGCTGTCTATCAGGTGGTAGAATGGCTAATGCATTTACTGTAGTGATCTACGTTTTACCCCATGTTCACAGGGTTCGACCTTTCATCCTACAATAGATTATAAGATGAGTACAATTGAGTTGGATAAAAACAAACATCTGTTATATAGCACAAATAAAAGAAATTGGGTGAACATGTGCTTTACAAATTCACGTTTGATCCTTTCTCGGCTTAGATTTTTCAATTTGTGTGGCAACATCACCAAGAAACATTGTTCTATTTGTGAATTGTCCTTTAAAATTTAGACAAAATGTTTTACTTCTCTTATGCTCTCTACTGTTTAGCTCTTCACACGAGGCAGGAGTAACTAATGTATTCACATTATTGCTAAAAATCTAATAGCACAATTCATGGTATTTGGTGATAAACAGAGAAAATCTTTCCCTTGTTGATGAAAAATTTCTTATGACAACCCCATCCCCAAATCTGAGAGCCAGACAATCTGTGGCACCACTTTAAGTTAACAGTCATTTATTATTGACTTATGGGAATGCCCCCATATTCTATATCAAGCACAATCAAAATGTTCATAGCACTGTGCCAGGCTAGTCAGTTCTCTGGGGCATGTGTCAACTCACCACTGAGAATGAAAGTTATCCCAAAACATTCAATTGAAACAAATCATGACAAAGTATATTTTCAGATGTGACATAAGAGGACAGAGGGTATACAGGATCAGCAGGATTTAGATGAAAATGCCTGTATCCCACTACTAATAATCAGGCACCACCAACCATTAGTAGGATCATAGTCTAGTCTTGGGAGCCATAGGTACCCCACTTTGGTTCTACATACATTACTCAACAGAATCTAGTACTCTGTTGGTGAGCAATATAGCAAATCATGGAGAGTGCTTTTCAAGAGACCTGTGACGCAGGTTTCCTCTACTGGATTAGGCTGAATTATAAAATATGGAGCTGGTTGTCACATGAACATGGCTCTGGGACTTTCAACACTACATGCTATCAGAAATACTTTTAGAATTAGGAAGAGCAGTTCCCAATTCAGAGTCACAGTGTATTGAAATTCTAAACAATTGTACCTTTGGAACATTTCTGTAGGAGAATCACCAATTTCCTAACAATTGTGATATGATGTTACTTTGTAGGCAGATCCCACCAATAACAGTTGATACATTCTGTGAGGTCAGGTTTGAAAATGTGAATAAACCGGGGTGGCTTAAATTCACCCCTACTATTAGATCACATTCATTCAGGGGCAAAGTCACCATTGCAAAAAAGGTGTTAATTAATTGTTTAAGGAGACCATTAGATTACCTTTAACTAGGAACAGAATACTTGAAATAAAGTGTCTTTCGAGATGCCCTATCAAACATGTTAGGAAAATATTCATTTCACTGTTTTACAAACTAAAGCAAGTGTTGGAAATTGGATTACTGATTGGAGCAGGTGACTACCCACCTCAAGGAACAATCACAACTCCTGTGAGGGTGAACTCTCAAAGTCATTAAATTAAACTGGGCTCAGCCTCTGGTAGTTATGACACAGAACAGACAGATTTAACTTAGAGGCAATGTATAAAGTATTTATGCAGTACCAAAACAGTAATAAGGTTGACAAGCAACACAATAAAAATCCCAAAACGATTGAGATAAATTAAGTAGAATTAATAAACAAAATGACACTAAAATTACAAAAAATCTAACAAAGGGAAACTGAAGATATGAATGTTATACATTTTAAGTAAAACTAGTGCCAAGAAGCAAAATTTCAATGATAGTCAATTGTCGCAGGAGACTGAGACCTAGGCACAATTTGACATTACCCGCGATGGAGCTGCAGGTTGGATATGCCAACCAGGTTCATCCAGGTCAAAGATTTCACCTTCTGACTTTAGCTCATAAGGTCTAATACACCACAGAAGTACACTTTTAAAGTCCCCCAGGACCTCTGGGAAGGCACTTAGAGACTCAAAGGGTGTCAAGCAGAGGTCAAACAGCAGTGTCCTGTCCAGGTCCATTGCAACTGGTCAGCTGGGCAGTTGCAAGAAAAGGCCTTGTGTAGCTTGTTGTGTTCCTGTAACTTTAACAGGAAGACAGCCTTGTGACCTTTGGAGTCCACTTCTATGTCCTGGGTACAACAGAGAGCAGGTCAGTGCTTTATTTGTGAAAATATTAGTGCCAGGGACAAGGTATTCCTCTGCAGCAGGCAACAGTCACAGCTGCTGCCACTGCTGCAGAATTGCAGAGCAAGCATTGCCTACTAACCATCCCAATTAAACAAGTGTGACATTTTGAATATTGCAGGTCACCCCAAGCTGTAGGGATGGCCTGAAAGAGTGAGTTTATTATTTTGTAATACATTGAATAGCTAAAAACCTGTGCGGTGCCAAAAACACAAAATGGGAGGAGAGCGCCCACCATGTGGTGTACTCTTGTAAATAAGTGTTGATGTTTAAAAATAGGTGTTGGTGCCAAGCACTGTAAAACACCTGCACAAATTAAGGACTGGAGCAGGTCCAGTCCTCCATGGGTCTTCTAGGGTCACAGACAGCAGGGTCAGTAATCTTTTGATATTCTCCAGGTCCAGTATTGTTCTGAAGAGGGTGCCTTGAGATGCCACAACTGGCTTGAGCTTGTGGGTGGTAATGACTCCTGGGCATGCCCTGGTCAATGGGGAGAAAGAACCTGGGATCAACCCTACCCACTTTAGGCATTTTCAAGATGGAAGAAGTCTTCGGCCGCTCTATACTTAGGCTCTGAGTGCTGGGTCACTGTGTGGGGAGCGTACTCTGGTAATCCCTGCGCCCTCCCACATCTTACCCCTGTTAGAGGTAGTCATTGTACCCCAATAAACTCAGAGACAGACGTCTAGTTAGAACAAAGCAGGGTTTTCCGGCAACCAGAAAGCAGATAAGTAAGAATTATTATGGAATCCTGTTTTAATCTCCTTGAAAAGCGCTCCAAGTGTTATACGTAAAACCCCAGCAAACCTGTCAAGCAGGTTGTCACATTCAAGCAGGATTTTACATTAAAGTGTCAAAAAGGATGCTCACAGCCCCACTCTGCATATTCTGTCAGGTTCAGTGGGGTAATTTCTGCCTATTCAGGTTAGCCTATTGTGTGCTCCTGCAAGGAATTTCACTTCCATTTCCACCTATTCAAATGCTAATTACTGGCTTGCGTAAGTGGGACAGTAAATGCAAATTGACCTCCAGAGAAGTGGGACAGTAAATGCAAATTGACCTCCAGAGACTTTAGGCAGAGAAAGGTAACTTTCTAAAAGTACCTTTTCCTTAATATTTATCGACAATACAACCACAGTGAGTGGGATTTTTAATAACTATTAAAATAGGTATTCAATTAGTTTTCTAGTTGTTTCCTAACCAAAATTAGCATTAATAAACATGATGAGGTAACTCATTGTTTTCTCATGGAACAACCAGCGTTGCTACAGTGAAAATTGCTTGTGGGGCTTTTTCACTGTGAAGACAATTTTAACATTAAATTCCTACAGTCCTACTTTTAAACATCATGCAACCTGCCTTATGGCAACAAGGCCCATATAGGGTATCTTATAAGTATTTAAGAGGAAGGTTTTGACATGTCAAAATGGGGTATTTTGACAGGTCGAATTTGCACTTTAAAACTGCAACAGTCAGACTACAAATGGTAGGCCTGCAGTCATATTTGCACTGTCGTTGTAGTGGGTGGCACAATGTGTGCTGCTGTCCACTAGTGATATTTAACTTGCAGGACCTGGGTACTCTTTTTACCATAAACTGGGAACTTTTAGGTAAGTAAAAAATGTCAATTAGAGGTATGCTAATTTCATCCTGTTGGACAGTGGAGCACAGGCAATTTATCCCAGGTTATCAGGGATAAATTGGCCAAAGATCCACAGCCAGCAAAATATAGAGGCAAGCAAAAGGTAAAAAATCCGGGGTGACCCTGCAGAAAGGGCAAACTTCCTACAGCTGGGATGATTTTAGCCCTCTCTTTTAAATAAATGTGGAACACTGTGACAAGGTGTGCTATGTGACAGAGCCTGCAGAGTCTGTAGTCCCCATTCTTTCTGAGCTTTCATGTCTTCAGATTTCCGTATTTGAAATGTGCCAAACAAATTCATAAACTGTGCCCCATACAACTAATTGGGTTCCCAAATATCACTCAGAAATAACTATACCATCACTGTGTGATGCACCATCTTAGTCAAAAAGTGATGTAGGCATAGAGGAGTCATTTAAAAGACTGCTTATATGTGGAGGTTCCTATGTTATGTTGCCAACAGGAAGGCACTGATGCAGCCAAAAACACTTTCGTAGTTTCTGTCTCAGTAGAATGGTCAGCTTATGGAATTGTAAATACGTCCTCATACTAGCAATGACAGGATCAGCATTTGAAGACACACAGTTTTGTGTAGCACTTGGGTGAAAGCGTCCATATGTGAGCCTTGGCAATGCACATAATTCCGAACTAAGGGGGTTGAATGCCTACTGCAGAAAGCTGTGTAAGGCTCGTGTCAGCCTTTTATTTTTTACCAGCTGTGAATTGAGTAATGAGTTGAGTATTAGTACTTATCATTTTATTGGCATTGAATAATCAGTTTGTGGCTGCCCTGGGTAAATGGCAAAAATTGAAAGGATACTAAAGAAAAAGTAAGATGTTTGTGCATACAATCGAGCAGCATGCCACATGGGAGCCTTTAATACCTGTGAATTAGGTGCCTGTGACAAAAGCACCATGCATTGGGATAGGGGCTCCTGCTGTCTCTGTTGGAAAAAGTCACGAATCTATAGAGGGCAGTAAGATTAAGAATTACCTAGTCAGTGGTGGAGATAAACGCCGAGAAGAAAGGCGGTGCTGCGTTTCAGCTCTGCCGGATCGACCTTCCTGTAGATGCACTATGGACTTTTCAGGACAGGGGAAATTGCAAGGAATGCTTTGCTTAACGGGCTGTTCATGTGCAATACGCCATGAACTGACCTAGCCCTTGGCTTTTCACCATTCAGCAGTTGGGCGCCCAATGCTCCTGTTCAGGATGGATTGACGCAATTCTGGATCGGAGCATGATGGGGGCTCACATCAGGACTGCTGCCCCACCACACCCTCTGGCACCACAGAGGCTCCCAACTCCCCTTCTATTACTTCTGCAGCAGCCGCACTGCTCCCAGACACCGGGAGCAGTGCTATGGGCATTGGCTGGAAGACCTTGAATACAGCCATAGAAAGAGGACTAATGCAGAGCTAACAAGGTCGCCATATTGGTAGGTCAGCCGTAACTATTTCTCTGTCTGCTATGATCTTCACCAGAGGACCTGCGCCCTTCAGTTGAGCTCTCTTTCCTCTACCGTGGAGGAAGTGGCAACTGCTCCACAATCCTTAATTGCAACAATGTCTGGAGTTACAGTGCCTTGTATGTCCGTAGCTTGGGTTGGACCCAAAACCTAAGGCCTAGTTTGGTGTGGCAGGGATTTCCTGGGACCCCAGAGCCTTGTTATTGTAGTATACTCAAGGGGACTCTGCCAAAGAGGCATCAGGAGACATTAGAGGGGCAATGCACTGCGCAGCTGACGGGGTCCACTCCGAGCTACTCTTAGTATCCCCAGCCAACAGTCCATTGGCAACTTTGCTTCCAGACTCCCTCTACTACTGCCATCCAGGTGAATTGGAACAACTACTGTCTCCGGGCAGCTGCATGAGACATGGCAGAGGGCGACCCCATACAAAACCTCACTCTATATTGAAGCTGGTACTCCATCTCCTCTTTACCCAAGCAGTCACCGGGCTGGTTTCCAAATACTCCAAGGGCCAAGCCAAGTCCTTTCAGCACTTAGCCCTAGACACAATCCTCAAACCACAATCCTCTGAAACACTATCACCCCCATAGATGATACAACCTCCAAGACTTCCCAGGAAATCACTTCAATGAGATTGGCACTGGTGACTTTCAACTCCAGACTTTGTAAGATAGGGATGACAGGCCTGGAACAGAAACTTACTGCAAATACCAACTGGGAACAAGACCACTGGTACATGATGGACAAGATCACGGAGCTGGAGAATCGGAACAGGAGGAACAACCTATGCTTTTCAGGCAACCCAGAGCACATGATGGGTATCGATATGTTGCTCGTTATGACCAAATTTCTTCCCTCCCTTAGAAAGTTGGAATTTCACTCCTCGCTGGAACTACAGAGGGCTCAAAGACCAGGATAAATAAAGGCAGATACACCCCACATAAAGTTATAGTCTGCTTTTTCTGGCACCAACAGGTGAGAGAAGTGATTCAAATGGCCAAGAAACAAGGCCCCTTCCTCTTAGACAACTGCAAGATCTATGAGAAACAAAACTCTTCCCAAGTAACCATGCTTAAAATGAAATGCTTCTTGTCTTAAAGGCGCAGATTATAATGGATGGATATCTGCTTTAGTCTCTTTGACCATGCTCATCACCAAAGATGGCTGTACAAAGGAATTTACAGGTCCGGGCCAGCTGAAAGCTTTTTTTGATACTTTAACCACAGAGGACATGGAGCCCCAGTGACCCCAAGCTGTATGCCCTCCCACAAACCCTGGAACTAAAGGGTAACAGGACTCTGAACAGCGGAACCAGGACAGACTTGAAGCAGTCACAGAAACATGATCATCTGAACCGAAACTCAAGTCCAAACACTGACCTCCACCCTTGAGAGATAAGCCTAGATCTCCTTTAAAGATGGACTGATATGTCTGTTATATGTTCAGTCAATTATTTCATGCCTGCTCTTCCCACCCTTCGACTCTAAGGATAAGGGGGATGACCCATTCAGAGAGGGCTATGAGGAGAACGCTGTGAAGGGGGCAGTCGACTTCATGTCGCGATTTATGTAGGGATGGGTACTCCTCATGCATCTCTTCCACTTTGGGAATATTGGGCTGGGTACTGCATGCCCATTGAGCAACATGGGCCTGCCCCCCATTCCCTCATCTTTAACATCACCCTTTGCTGCACACTTTTACAGCTGACAGACATGGTCCTGTGTCCTTCTAGATGCTCCCCTCTAGTTACTCTATAACAGGACATTACCTGAGCAACCACTGACTTCTGCGGACTCCCCCCTCTCCATTTCAGGCCACTAGAGGGGGACAGGTGATGATCCGATCCTTTTATAGGTCTCGCCTACGCAGCGCGCATACGTTGCATAGGAAAAAGACCTTTAGCCATCGATTCCCTTTTTCAGGCAAAAACGTGCACGCGTTGCATTGCTTTGAATGGCAACGAGTGCACGTTTGGCGATTCCCTTGCGGGAGCGAGCGGCGCCATCTGGTAGCAATTATCGCGCTCGCTCCCACAAGGGAAACGCTGCGCGTCCCTGCTCCCCCCACTTGTTTTATAATCGCGATCGCTTTCACTTTCACGGCCACTTGTTTTATTAGATCTCAGCTTAAAAGCAATTTAATCTTCCAACCCGAACAGTTGGAATGTTGGGTCAACCCTGATAGCAACTTAAAATCTTCCTTTCTGGCGCCATACTGCATCAGCATAAAGCGTAATAAGGAAGCAAGCGTGTTTATAATATTATCAACGTATTTACTTAACTGCGTTTTCTGCGATGCCGGCGTGGCTTTCCTTCACAGCAAAAATGTGGTTCCGCTGCTACAACACACAATATACTCCCACTGACCACGCCAAGTGGAAAGACTCCGTGCCAGACTGGCACTTAAATCTGTTGTTCCCTTCGGATGACAAACAGATCGGCCACTACCGATTTAATCTTGTAATCTGTTTTACAAACTCAATAGACGTCATCTCCATATAGCATTGAACCGCATTCAAACTTAATTTTAGTTATCTATCACTCACAAATATCGATTTTGCTTAATGCGCTGTAAGAAGGGTTTGAAACAAGCTATCCTATTATAAAAAGTGCCATTTTCCGCTTTAATGGAGTGTCTGATTTCTTGATCATTTCAGCCCATCAGCTGTTTTACCTGCTCCTTCTCTGTTTGAACTGCAGGTCGCGGTCAGCTTGATTTCCATGCAGAGGCTGCAGTGTCTGCATGCATCGAGTACCACTGAAAGTCTGTGCATGGCATGCATCGTTGTGGCCAACTTCTCGCAAACCCTGTAGAACTAATTTAGGGATGTACACAGCCGGGAATATACCCAAATCACATGCTGTTTACATGGCTGTTGCTACAGTCTTTGTACAAGGCAACAGGCCTTTTCCGTCCATGCACCCATGGATATGGAACAACATCGCTCCCTGCTCCGTCCTAGGAAAGAGTTGAAGATGCACCTTCTTAAAGAACACTACATCACGATGCAGTAACAGGCCACTACTGTCCCCGAAACCAGCAGCCTCTCCAATCACTCATTGACTCTATCCTTGCCTTTGACACCGTACACTGCTCAGATGCCGTTTGTTTAGGTTTGTATTATACAAATCACACACACACACACACACACTTTCTCTTGTCCGTTTCATCACTAATTCAACAGAAGTTTTATTCATCCAGTTTTAAAAGATGAATTCTTATAATAAATAATAATTATAATAATTCCTATTTGTAAAGCACAAACATGTCACCCTTAAGGGTTTCAAGGCGCTGGGGGCCGTCGGGGAGATTAAGTGAGCTACTGCCCAGAGTCACATGATGGTAAGCTGAGCTGCTGCCGGGATGAAACCATGAGCCCCGTGCTCCGGAGTCAGCCACTCTGGCTGCTGTGCCACACCTCTCCCTCTCACCCCTCAATTCTTCACCCCTGCTTCTGCTTTATCCATCCATCCTCCCATGGCCTTCATCTTACCTCTTACAGAGCTGCTTGCTGACCAGTCCGGGATGCTGTTCCTCTTCTGGTAGAAGAGAATGTAGGCCCCGCGGGTGCACACCTCATCCTCCGGCACCCGCTCCAGATTGCTGTCGTCATAGCTGTACCTTCGGGAGTCCAGAGAGTTCCTACAGTAAGCTGGGAAGAAGAAAACAGGGTGGTGTATTAAAGAGACTCTCACATGGTCTGTGGAAGGGTGGAGAGAAATGTCAGGGGAGACCATATGCTGTGTGGACATGGTAGCTGGGTTTAAATCACTGTCTGACCTGGGAACTCCCCGAGAGTGGGCAAAATGTACTTATTTATATTTTTTAAAGACCAAAAAACCCTTATTGCCAGGGAAAAAGCCAGAACTGATCACATACAACAACTCGTAGAGCTCCCCCTACTTCACCAGTGTGATATCTGACAACTCAGGCGCTGCTTCAGAGAAATGAAGCAGGCCTTTCCAGAGCTCTAGGCAAAAGCAGTATTTTGTCATTGGAGCTCTCCCCAAGGCCGCATTTTGGCCCATAGGGCGTTGTGCAAAACCTCCTGGTGGTGGAGTCCTTAGGCTGCATCACATCTTTCCTTGAACCCTAATGAAGAATGCAATATGGGAATCTATTTAAGCAATACTGTAACCGAGAATCTTCAACCCCATGCCATCAAAGGCTGGCCTGAGTTTGAGCTATGGTGGTAATAGAAACTCCATTAGAAATGGAGAGAGTGCTGTGCTGTATCTGAAGAGGAATGCACTGGTGGAATCTCCTCCAACATAAACATAGTGTGGAAGGCATGATTCTACTGGTGGGATTTAGCACTTTTTCTATAAAGAGGAGGATTATCTATCATCATACAACTTTAAACCAGCTTGTAAGTAGTTATGTACCACTTTTTGTGAAGTGACTTATAGGTAACATTTAAGTACAAAATGTTTAGGTTATGTTAGGATCAGCCGCAGTAGTGATTTCTCCTCCTTGACCAAGCATCTCATACGCTACTCTCACCTTTCTCAATGTGTGCATCTTTCTGCAGATTTACCTCCTCTCTCTTGCTTTGCAAGTTAAGGTTGCGTAAGCTTCTGAGGCTTTATTTCCTTACTATTGTCGCCCCTACTTACTGACTGCTAAGGTTGTGTTGATGCCATTTTCGAAAGCGGATTTTGCTGGCAGTTTTATTCAACCTCTACTATATCACGCGTTGTTTTCTTACTTTTTTGCAATATGTGGCAGACTTTATTTATTTCTTCTGCTTTGCAAACACCCTGCTTATCGCCATTAGCTGCTCCACCTGAAATTGCTTGTAAGAGAATCCAGTGATACTAAGATGAAACTACTTTGGTTATCTTTACCTTTCAATTATTTCCATTGTCTATAGCTGTGCGGGAAGTCATATGAGCAACATAAAAAAATAGCATTGAAAAGCACTACTTACAGAAGGGCTTTGGCCCCGCCCCTAAATATATATTGTCTTAACTAAAGCATTTAATTGAGCGAAAGTGGTGTGCTTCCACTGTAAACGAGAGCTTGCATTGCACATTATACCTGGTTGGAAAGATTATGCTCAATAACTGTAGTTATGGTGACAAGCCAATTGTGCCACTTGTCAGATGCCATGGGTGTGATCAGTTATGAAAAGTTACGAAAAAGGAAGTTGTTACAACGCATATTACAGTGAATAGGTCTCTAACCGTGAATTGTTATTACACAGTTGACGCCTGAATGTAGGTATTTTGTGACATGGAATCTCACAGACAATAGTAGTAGACAAGAGTTTTGGCATTGGTTTCCCTCTCTGCATAGCTGCCAAGGTTTCAGATTGCTTATGTGTGACATTTTCATAGTTTCAGTGTAATTATGAGTGACATTCAAGGACTATGAGTGACACTTTGTCACGAGTAAAATCAAGCAATGAAGTCCATGGAAAAAGTTAAATATCAGAAATTACACCCATTTGAGCAAAGAGAAACTCTAAGATCATGAAACTGCTGCAAAGAAGGTGAAATGGAAGGGCCCTAAAATAGTGCCCATGTAAGCTCATTGTACTGAAACCAATTGTGTAACCATGAAATTAAACAATAAACATTTATTAATGCTCTTTGAACATATGCAAAGACACACACAGTTAAATACAAAAAAATAAATAAATTACTGGATGTAAGAGATTATCACTTCCATTATAAAGTAAGCAATGTACTAATAAAGTCCATATGTAGATTCAGTGAAGACCTAGCACAACACCGTCACAACTGGACAAAACTATCAATGTGAAACAGCACAATGACAGACATCACTGACTCACTCTTTCAGAGCCGGCATTAGCGCAGGTGGTGCTCTATGCAACAATCCCCAGGACCTCATTTTTCACAGATTTTCTTACTACCACCTTCCATTAGTGCCCCTCGTCTCTTCATAGCCCCTCTCTCACATGCATTTCATCTGTTTTATAGCGCTGCTATATTAGTGGAGAGTGTCAGAGTGCTTTACATCACACACACATTATACAGAGACAATTAATTATTTGTGGGTAATTCATTCTAGGAAATGGTATATTTAACAATGAGGATTACAAGGTGTAGAAATGACTGTCACATGTCATCCATACTAGTAGGCAGTATATTTTAAGTGTCTGGTCTGGAGAAGGACAAACTCAAGGATTTAAACATACCACAGTGGTTGGCTTTACAAATAAGATTGCATTTCTACCCAAACAAACCCCTTTTAGCAAAATTAGAATAATGAAAGACTGGGGGGAAAACATAAAGTTATAAATAGGCTCAGCCTTGACTCTTTTAATGTATTTCAGAAATGCTCCCCTGTGTGCTGGTACAGCCACCAAAATTAAAAAAGTGAAGCCTGAGAAGTTTTAAAAAGGGCTTTACTCCAGTTTAACTCTAGCCCCTGGGGGTCCCCGTGCTCACCCGACAGACGCGCACAACGAAAGTGATCCTTGTTCAGTGTGTCAGGGTCTATGGGCATGTATGTGAAGGTCCCACCACCTGGCGTGGCCGAGGTAGGGGCCCAGATGCATTTTAACACTTTTACAGTTTAGTTGTGAGGGCTCACATCACTGACGTGCAACAGAAAGTGACAATACACTGATTGGCTTCTTTTCAAGGCAGGGGAGAATCTTTTCGAATATCACTTCCAGCCCGACAGTGAGTAGCTCAGGGTAGTAGAGATCCCAGGTCAAGTTAACCATGGGGTGACCTGATTGACGTAAATATACATATGAAGTCTTATTCGCCAGTCACAGCCCGTCCCTCACCACAGCTGATAAAAATGTGTTCCTTGGAGCTGACACCAGCGCTAGCTTACTTTGAGTGGAGAGCGGCAATTCGTAAGGTCTGCCTCGTGGCCGCAATGGCTCCCGCTGCAAACACCGGCCCTGGCATCATGAGGGTCAGCAGCAGCAGGTGCAGGTGCACAGGAACTCTGACTGGTGTGCCCTGGGCTGTTGAAACACTCCAGCAGCCGCCACAGTCTGTATGTATATCAGCCGCCGGTGGGGTCAGGTGATGGATCCTGTCACTTGATCCACTAATTAAATTAAAAACGCCCGCAGGTCGGCACAACAACGCGGTGTGAGCAGCGCTGTCTATGCCATTGCAAAATTGCCAAAACTTTAATCATGAACTGCAGCCACGCTAGCACTATCGCGGGCTGCAGCATATCGTCTGGTCCTGCCTACTAAATGCTGCAGTGTCTCGTGAATCGGCCTGTTACATTGTAGCGGTTTAGAGCTGTTGGATTCTGAGCCAGCCGGGAGCCCTAAGCCTGCTGAGAGAGCGCACATGGCGCGCTGCCACTCCAGTTTTACTTTCACTGTGATGCAGGATTAACTACCGCCTCCTCTGCTTGACAGCTGAGGAGGCACTATTATGCATGACTTTCAATTTCAGTGAGGTGATGCGGATCACCACACTGAACTGCGTTAGTCTAACGCCTGATGCGTGGTACTTGTCAGGGCTGTCTTTGACAAACCCTGGTAAGGTAGAGGAGTTGCCCTGTGATGATCCTGGTTAGGTGATTTTAGGAGGGGTTGTATACTGATTGCTTTGGCAACTGTAATTTTGAACATAATTTAATTTTACCACTGTATGCCTGGTGGTTGCTGTGTGGGACAGCTTAGGTTAAATACAATAGGTCTAGTTTGGTTATGGAGAAAAGCCAATGAAACAAGTTGTTGGCTTGAATAGTTAATTGGGGATAACTGTGTGAAAACCACAGTCCCTTGTGAGTTTAGACATTCAGTACCTCATCACACTGCACTCTTGCACTCATCCTTGCACTCATGTATTCATTATTCCACTGCTGTGTCAGAAGCAGAGTTTGACCTGTTTATTATGAAAAGTTACTAAAAATCTTAGGCATGAGTAAAATAAAAAAAGTAATGCATGGAACACCTGAAATAATATCAGCCACTGGCAATTACTTGGGCAGCATTCCAGTCTATAGTTTTTTTTGGCCCACTATGCCACTTCAGACAGGAACCAGCCATATGTAAATCAGCGTTGATCCTGCTCCAATACGAATAGTCAAGCCTGAACTGCCAGGCCAGGCCCCTTCTTAACTGGAACACAAGCAACCCCAGACTGGTTTCAGCCTTGTTAGGCCTCATCAGTGAGTTATAATTTGGTTCTTGTGGCACAGTAGGCATAACTTGTTTATTGTGAAAAGCTTATGTTAAAGCCAATAGGCGTTTAAGGGTGGATTTTTATTACACTGGTGGAGTCTACAGATAGGTGCTTAGTCACATGAAATCTAACAGATTATCATAAGTTTTGGTGTTTGTTACCTTCTCTGACAAAACCTTGGGTGTAGCAGATTTGAACTGTAAGAATTTTGCTCAACCCTCTTTAGAGGGGGTGTATATTGTTTTGCAAACTGTAATTCTTTACAAAATGGTAATTATCTACCTAGTACTTAGCTGTGTGTGTTTATTAAAAGTACTTTTTAGATCTGACCTGATAACATTAGTTATCTGCTGGGACCTTGTAATAATGCAATTCCTAAAAACACATGCATATACATAACAAGCATTTGCAATGCAATAGGTCTCGCATTTGTGAGAGTTTGAGCTATTGGCATTGAAAATGACAATGCCTTTTATGTATGTGTTTTAAAAACTTGCAAGCGGTCGTAAACACGCACTTTTCTACTTATAGTCGTTGCTTACGAGAACCAAGGCTGGCAGTAACTGCGCCTCGTTTATTGCCAGACTTGCTTGTCGTAAGCAAGGACTACAAGTACAAAGTGCTTATTTACGCACCGCTTTCAGGTTTTCAAAACACATAAATAAAAGGTATTGTCATTTACAATGCCAATAGCTCAAACTCTCGCAAATGCGAGACCTATTGCATTGCAAATGCTTGTTCTGACTGTTGACATATAACAGGGTTCTCTGCATCCAGTCATTTACATCTCTTTAAACAGTTTGCCACTTATTTCTCTCCTCCAGCTTAAAAGAGATTTGACTGACGTCTGTATATATGCTGTATTGGAATTTGATGTTTCCAAGAAAATATGGCCACTGACAAATGCTGATGAGATGGCTCGAGAATTCTAACGTTTGGTAAAATAGAGAGATGTGTTATGCACAAAAGTTTCATCCCAGCCTTCAGTGCTTCACCGAGAAAGCTATAAAATCTTCAATGCACCCTCATGCAAAGCTACCCTAATGGGTAGAGAATGTCCAGTTTATTGGTTTTTTTTCCCTCTACAATAGAATATTATTAATACAGGCACAGTCTTTCGCAGATCTTTGCTAAAATCAGTACAAAGCAGCCAGCCAGGCAGGAGAAGAGGAACGCTGGGTTCTAAAATATAGCAAGAGCCTGGGGTGAAATTGGAAAACTGTAAAACGCAGCGCAGGAGTGGAATCAATCTCACGGTATCACAATATAATCACGAGTTCTGGGCAGCCAGACACGCGGCTTGATGAGATTCGGTGTCACAATATTGTTTTCATCCATTTTCTTTACGACCACTGAGACACCTTCAGAAGTCTTCCGTGGGCTTGTAATAAGAATAAGCGGCTCGGTATCCTCCTCCTCCTTCACCCCAGGCGTTGACTTTTAGCAGTTTTTTAAAATTTATTTACAATTGTTCTTGAACACATTCTATCCTTCCCAAAATGGCAGCTCTATTTCTCGTCATGTCAAACGACATGTTATCTTGTTGAGACACCCTGCACAGCTGCTTTGCTCCTTTTACGCTGTTTTGTGCTTCTTTTGTGTTTACTACCCTAATTCAATTCTTGCCTCTCAAACAATGAGGATAACTCCGCTGAGAGGAGTCTTAAATGATATTCATTTCAAATGGATTGGGATTGAGTACTATGGGTAGCCTCAATTTTCTACTCCCCCAGTTTGTTGAAACTATTGAACACGAAGCGGCAGATTTACAAGCCCCCTGCGCCACCAGTACGTCACTTTTGGTGACGTACTGGTGGCGCATGTTACTGCTCCATATTTACAAGGACAGGAAAAGACACCCTGCGTGGCTTTTCCTGTCCTAGTAAATATGGCCCCTTTACACGCAGCGCTTTGCGTGAAAGGGGCGTTCCATGGGTGTTGCTGTGGGTGTTCCCACGCAACACCAATGGAACAAGACACATTTCCAGATTTACGAGGAATCGTAAATCTGGAAATGCATCTGAATGATACGCCACCCTAGGGGTGGTGTAGCGAGGCGCAGCGAGGAGAAATTTTTTCATTCCTCCTCGTTTTTTCCTCTTTCAATGCATGCTGCATTCTACAGCACACATTGAAAGAGAAAAATGCCTGTAGTGATTGTTTTTGTGCAGGAAGGTGCCCCTTCCTGCACAAAAACAATCTCCCCATGACGCAGGCATCCTTGCACCATGGTGCAAGGGTGCCTGCGCTGGCGCATGGCAGCAGTTTGTGCGCCAGCGCAGGGGAGAGCACAGGAATGCGACATATTATTGTAAATATGTCGCATACCTGTGCTTTGGAAGTGCTGCAGCTTGGCGCAGCCAAAGGGCTTGTGTTGCCGCGCTGCGGCACTTCCTTGTAAATCTGCCCCCTAATGTTTGGCAACAAGTTCGCATTTCTATACTTAAAAACAAAGGCCGCAGCTTGGCGCAGCCAAAGGGCTTGTGTTGCCGCGCTGCGGCACTTCCTTGTAAATCTGCCCCCTAATGTTTGGCAACAAGTTCGCATTTCTATACTTAAAAACAAAGGGGAAGATTTACAAGAAACTGACGCATCTGCATAGATGCGTCAGTTTCCTTACGTCAGCGCCGAATTTCCTTGCACCACTATGGATGCGCTCTATTTACAATACAGTGCTCCACGGCGCAGGGATTAACAGATGCGTCAGAAATCCTGACGCATCTGTTGGCACAAAAGTGACGCATTGCTGAAGTTGCTCATGAAAGTGAGGCAACTCCAGCAATGTGTCAGAACAGATAGGTGAGTCCCATACAAAAAGCTGTGTGTCATTCCTTACGCCTGCTCTGAGCAGGCGTAGGGATTTTGACGCAGTGAAGGCGTAGAGTGACGCAGTGAAATCTTGTAGATTTCACTGCGGCACTTCTATGAGGCTTCTTACGTGGGAACGCCCACCCTACATACATTATACCTGACACAGGTATAATGTGACGCAGGGCTTTGCAACGTGACGCATCGCCCTAGATGCGTCATGTTGTAAATGGGCAGCAACATTTACGCTGCGGCTGCGTCACAAAAGTGACGCAACGGCAGTGCAAAAGTCACGCAAGGGGCTTGTAAATCTGCCCCAAAGAAGCTAAAGATGGAAGAACCAAGGTATACAGTGTAAGGGCTGAACAATGAAAAAAGTGCAGATCTATGCAAATCAAGCAGACCGATTTTTTATCGACGAGTATCTTAGAAATGTTAGTGAGAGGCAATAATTGAATTAGGATAGTAAACACAAAAGAAGCATAAAACAGCGTAAAAGGAGCAACGCAGTTGTACACGGTGAGATCATGTTTGGCCTGGCTGGGCTCTGTGTAGCAAGAATATGATCTCCGTATGCAGAGAAAATCATGTACATTTGTGGACATTCCCAAACTCCTCTCTTACTCCTTGTTGCCCAGGATGGGAAGCGGATCACCTCCATATCTGCTGACGGTACAGGAGAAGAGCTCTCACGATGTCAGTAATCCACTGAGGAATGCATGGAGGAAGAGAAATATTCATTGTGATCAGTGACTTTACATGGATTTCTATTTGCATTCAGTACATTTTTGTGACTCTCTAAAAAGTCTCAAATTGATGCAGTTCATAGACGTCAATTACCCATGACACACGTCTAGCCCAAAAAAGAAACCAAGGGAAGCCAATAATAATTGGGCTGGCCAGTGGCTTGCCTGACCAGTCTGTTTTTGTTTTCAAGGAGAGGTACAGGATGCAACACTAAGTTCTAGCTTTGCTCTTTGTATTTGAAAGCTACCAACTCCTTTGGTGAGCAGGACCAAAATCCAGTGTGAGATCGCCCTTGGTGAGTTCATCAGTATTTGGGAGAATTCAGGAAATGTAAAGGGGTCTTAGCATAGCCTCAGCAAACAGCAAAGGTGTAGCGCATCTAATGCCAGTGGAAGGCAAAGAAATATATGATTAAATACCAATAACACAAAAAAGACAGCATAAAGCCAGTGACTATATCAGACTGCTATGTGCCGCAGTATGCAATTAAATGAGTAGGCTAAAGAGACATGATAACATTTAATTTGCTGTCACTTTCTGTACCATCGACTTATTGGACAAACTAATGGTATAGTGATTGTCTGCCGAAGCTCAGGTTATTGGGGAACTCTCATGAAGGCACCTAGGATCAAGGTGAATTTAACATAAGCTTGTTCTGGCAAAGCAGTTATAACTAGCATTAATTCTACTCACTGTAGGTTTCGGCATTCTATTGTGTACAGGAGTGGGTTTCCTGTTTTTCCATTTGGGTGTTTTCAAGCGGGGCACCACAACCTTTTGCTTTTGTGTATTTCTGCTACTTTTCCCCTTTTGTGTCCTGTTGTGGTTCCTCCTCCGTCCCCGGCCTCATGTGCCTCCCTTTAGCATTCATCAGCTCTTCCTTCTATGGCCCAGAAACACTCTCACTCTTATTTCCCACTGAATTGGCTTTGCTGCCCCATCTTCATTTTACCCCTTTCTGGCTCCACTCAACTCTAGCATCTTCTTTGTTTCCTATTCTAGAGTCCTACTTGTGGGCTAACATGCACAAACACCTGTCTATTTCTTTGACTGGGCTCAGTGAATTTTTTCTTACGCGCTGTATGAATGACTTAATTTAAGATGCATCAATTTAGTTAGCTGCAATTTTGTCAAGACAGAATAATCTGTGTTTTTACAGTCACATCTTGACCAGGGAACATCAGTTCCTCAAGTTGAGTAGTATCAGCCATTGAACTCAATAAAAGCAAATTCAAGGTTGTTGTGAGGCAAGCAAGTGTAAGTACTCTGAAATTTGTTATAATTACAGAAGGAGAGACATATCACTTTACTGTGGACACAAAAGAGATGTCCTCATACTCTAAGTTTGCACTTAGTGAAGCCTACAAGTGGTTTTTAGCCTGCGCTAAAAAGGAATCTGGAACTGCTAAAGAAACTGTCCCCGTAGGCAGACTAGAGTACTGTTGACTTGCTCTAAAGTAAAAATGATGCAAAACACCTCATTAATCACTGTACACAGAGAAACATATCAAAGCTGTCAATAGTGAACAGAATACTGGAAAGTTCTTAGAAGTCACTGCTTCAAGAAAGAGCTTTTCTATATTGGACAGTTCTTCACCAGAAGGGCATCAATCCCCAAATAATATGGCTAAATAACTGGACATGTCAGGTGGTGTTAAGTCCCCTTCAATTGCTAGTGGATCATCTTAACACACGGAACTCTTATTTCTGGTCCACAATCAGTTAAGGCTATAATGATGAATTATTTAGGGTAGTAGGAAGGGTCTGTGAAAACAGGAAATCATCTCTAACTTCACCATCAAAATCAAAGTTTATTGTACAGGGAACCCCCACTCACAAGGCCGGACACATCCTCGACCCCATTTTCGCAGGAGGGACAAACATCCACTTCAGCCACACCTCGCAACCCCTCTGGACAGACCACCACTGTGTACACTTCACCTTCAACACTACCACCGCACCCAAGCCCGCCCCGCGCCCGCCACGAAGGAACTGGGGCCAGGTCACAGAGGAACACCTCAACACCACCCTCTGCCACAAACCCCCCTCCCCCACGACCGACGCCAACTCTGCAGCCAAAGAACTACACCACTGGATCACCAGCTGCACAGACAAGCTCGCACCCCTTCGCCACCCCGCCAGACAAGGCCCCCTGAATACCGCCTGGTTCACCACCGACCTCGAGGAAGCCAGGCGCTACTGCAGACGCCTCGAGAAACTCTGGAGAAACAGGAAAACCACCAAAGACCAGAACACCTACATGAACGCCATGACTGAATACCACCAGTGCATAAGAGACACCAAGAGGACCTTTATCCAGAACAAAATCCACACCAATGCCAGTAACGCAAAGGAACTCTTCAACGTCATACAGCAGTTCACCAAACCCCCCAGCAAAGCCACAGACATCACACCTTCCCAGGACCTCTGCAACAAACTCAGCTCCTACTTCCACCTGAAAATCAAGGCCCTCTACGACAACTTCAGCGAATAAACTCCAGACACCACCCTCCCCGCCGCCATCGACAACCAGCCCACCATCAACACCTGGAAACCGGCTACCACCGAGGATACCACCATGAACATGATGAATACCCACTCAGGAGCCCCCGCGGACCCCTGCCCACCGCACATCTACCACAGAGCCGCTGCCGCCATAGCACCCGAACTATGCCGGACCATCAATGCCTCCTTCGATTCCGGCATCTTCCCCGACGACTGGAAGCAAGCAGAGGTCAAGCCCCTCCTCAAGAAACCCTCGGCGGACCCGACAGACCTGAAAAACTACCAGCCAATCTCTCTCCTTCCCTTCACAGCCAAAGTCACAGAGAGATTCATCAACACCCAGCTGACCACCTTCATCGAAGAGAACGCCATTCTCGACTCCTCCCAGTCTGGATTCCGCAGCAACCACAGCACCGAGACCGCCCTCCTCACCGCCACCGATGACATCCGCATGCTACTCTGCCAGGGACACACCACAGCCCTCATCCTACTAGACCTCTCCGCAGCCTTCGACACCGTCTCCCACCGCACTCTCGCCGCCAGACTCCATGACGCCGGCATACGGGGAACCGCCCTCGACTGGATCCGCTCCTTTCTTGCCGGCAGAACCCAAAGGATCAGGCTCCCACCCTTCCTCTCTGAACCAACAGAGATTAACTGCGGAGTACCCCAAGGATCCTCGCTCAGCCCCACGCTCTTCAACATCTACATGGGCCCCCTTGCCGCCATTGTTATACAGCATGGGCTCAACATAGTATCCTACGCCGACAACACCCAGCTCATCCTCTCCCTCACGAAGAACCCCGAAGACACCAGACTCAGCTTCCAGGAAGGAATGAAAGACGTTGCGGCCTGGATGAGCAACAGTTGCCTAAAGCTCAACTCAGAGAAGACAGAGGACCTCGTCCTTGGACCCTCCTCCACCACCTGGGACAACACCTGGTGGCCCTCTGCCCTCGGAAACCCACCCACTCCGACAGGCCACGCCCAAAACCTCGGCATCATTCAAGACTCCTCCCTCACCATGACCCGCCAGATCAACACCGTCGCCTCCACCTGTTTCAACTCGCTCCGCATCCTCCGCAAGACCTTCAAGTGGATCCCCCCTGAATGCAGAAAGACCTTCAACCACGCACTCATAACCAGCAGACTGGACTACCATAATGCCCTCTACGCCGGAATCAACAAATCCCTGCTACACAAGCTCCAAACCATCCAGAACACCACAGCCAGACTCGTCCTTGGAACCCCACAAATTGAGCACATGTCCCAGCACCTACGAGACCTTCACTGGCTCCCCATCGAGAAGAGAGTAACCTTCAAGCTACTCACCCACGCCTACAAATCCCTCCACAACATTGGACCCAAATACCTCAACGAAAGGGTCTCCTTCCACGTACCCAGAAGGAACCTCCGCTCCGCCGACCTCGTCCTGGCAGAGACCCCACGCATCCGCAGAACCAGAGCAGGTGGAAGAGCCTTCTCCTACGTCGCAGCAAAGGCCTGGAACAAGCTCCCAGTCAACATCAGACGCTCCCCCACTCTGCACACCAGAAAATCATCTCTAACTTCACCATCAAAATTAAAGTTTATTGTACAGGTAACCCACATGCTACTAAAAGATGCAGGAGTCGCGATCCATGCACAATATTAAGTTAGAAATATGGGCAAAATGGACTTGGGAATAGATGAAAAGAAGAAACATGTCAAGGAGATAGCATCACTCAATAATCATCAATACAGAACATAAAAAAGCTGAACAACATTGAAGGCCATATTCTATTTTTATTTGTTTGAATAAGTCCAACAAAAATGTGACAGCATCCATTGCAAGTAAGATTCACATAAAACATAATATTCTATAACAAGCCATCTACAAATCACTAAAAAATGTTTAAAATTCAATAACCAACACAATATACCTAACTCCACACCATAAGTGATCTTCTTCTATATTTTGCGTTCTGCTTTTTAACAGTTTGAGACTTTTCATCAACCCCATAGAACATTCCTGCGAATATTGGAATCACATTCATTTACTTGCCTATTTTTTATGTTGTACATCTTTAGAGCTCATTTATCAAAGGATTAATGACTGTACCAGTCAAAAGCACATCAAATGTCTAGTAAAGTATTCATTAATATTTTACCCTAGCAATTTACATTGTTGTTTCATTCAGGATGTTCCAGGCCCTTTCATCATTCAAGATTCTAATTAGAAATGCAAATAATTCTGGAATTCTCATGGTAAAATCAACAAGCAATATAATGTCTAATAGTCCCACTCTTACGAGCATTTTTCTAACATCAATATATCATTTGAAAAGCTGGATGAAATATAGATATTGAATAGTAATACTTTTCTACATATCAATACTAACTTCAATAGGACGTTTATCTTTACTTTAATTAAGAATTCATTTTGGACTTTACAAATCCATTCATTTTAAATCTCTGTTTGTCCTTGATATCGGTGCAGGACCACATTTAAGATATCCAGAAGGAGATCTAATAATATCCAACAGAAAATATTATAATTCTCCATAAAATTTCGTAGACCACTAAGTCTCCCCTAAAAAGTTTATCAGTAGCTCCTCTTTCTTTGAAATAAAATATTCTTCATATTAGTCTACTCATGGTATTCCAACAGGCCAACTCACATTTTGTTTAAACCCAAGATGTACAACTCTCTTCCCATGGTTCTAACTAGCAGATATTTTAGTTACTCGATATGTTTTGTGACAACAGATAACCAATCTTCTGTTGGAATGCAACATTCTATCCCTCATAAATTCATATACAAGGTTCTCATTATTTGGGAGCAATTCCACATCTTTCAGACTACAAGGCAGCACATTATTCCCATTCTCAAAGATGGTCAAAATTTCCCAAAACTAGTTTACATTCATTGATAGTGGAAATTTGACATGAGATGTAATGTCTGTAGACATGAAATTAAAACAAAGAGGTTTAAAATCTGGAATCTATCTAGACTAAAGAAAAATCCTCTTTCAATAAGCATGTCCATTAAATTCAATGTACTTAAATAATTGCGAAAGCAAAAAAGGCATTTGTGCCTTTGTCACTCCTCCCATTAGGTTATTGAAGCCACAGAAATGCCTCAGCAACCTTGTGTCCCTCTCCCTTGTGGCTGAAATTCTGAGCTTGCATGGCATAATGCAACCTGACACAGCTATCTATAAGTCTTTCCAGGTGGAAAGCTCCACTTTCTGGGCCCTTCTGGCTTTCCCAGCTTCTCAAGCATTGCTCTCTGCTTCTTTAGTCCATCAATATCCTCTCAGCACTGTGTGCATGTGCATTTTCTGGGTCTCTCTGGTGACCTGAGCTGAGACATTGTCAGACCTCTCAAAGGTCGCTCACTGAATGTCCCCCCAGGGAAGACTGTCATGGGATGTTGATATGGCTGTGCACAGTTGTGTTATAGCCTACAGCCTAATGAGGACTTCAGTCGAACGTTGGGGCTAAGACTGAAGAGATTGGACATTGGAGTAGTGGGGCCGCTGAGTTTCTGTGCAGGGGGAGGAAAAGCGACACTTGGTGAGGCCTATCATTCCACTGCCTTGTTCCAAGAATTATTTTTTTAAACAGTTAGTTAGTGCTTCAGAGAGTTAAAAGGTGAGTTGAATTTTCCACATGTTGATGGAACACATTTCATTATGAGCACCGCAATATGCAATTTTGGAATCTTGGTATTGTTATCAGTTTAGAAGGGAATATTGCATAAACCAGAGGGTTTAAAGTCTACAAACGTCAAGAAAACACTTTTGGAGATTCGGACACCTTAAGCTGTCTTTTAACTTTTTTGTATGCTGCACTGGTAACAACGACTTTGATTAGAGACTTTGAAGTGCGCTGAGTAAATACTGATATACCAAGCTGGAAGTTTTCCATTATTTTTGGTAACCTCTGCTTTTCAATAGCCCATGCTACTATTTGGCGGGCGGCTTGTTTCTTCTTCAGAGCAATGAAGTAAATTACTCCCTCGCTCTGATGGAGGTGTCTCCCACCAAATTTAGAAGTGACCACCAAGCTGGGGCCATACTACGGAAGTGCCCCGGGGGCGCAACAGGCGTTTGCGTCCACTTTGTTCGCCCCCAGGGCACTTTGGTATTACAGAAGGGGCCGCAGATGCTTGTGCGTCCCCTTCTGTAATACTGGTAGAGCCTGCACACATAAAGCACCAGCGCTATTATCAGAGGGTGTTCCCTCATTTGCATGAGGGTGTAGCCCCATGCAAATGAGGGAATCCCTTTGCCTCTGAACACACGCCGTATTATAGATACGGGTGCAGAGACAAAGAAACTGTCAGGAGGCACACTGTCAGTGCACCCCCTGATGGCAGCCAACTGGAAGGGGGAATATGGGTTTCCATGGACCCCCAGACATCCCCTTGCAGGCAGGTGCAGTCACCCACTGCATCCGTCTGCAACTCTAATCCCCCTTCAAAGTGCAGGCGGGTTCCCGCCTGCACTGAGAAGCACAGAGCAACTTCAAAGCAGCTGCTCCGTTTTTCACACGAATGTCTTCTTTGAATGTGCCTGGCGCACCTTTCAAAAGATGCACCCGGAGCAAACATGAAAAATGCGCTGTATTAGGATGAATGTGCTGCCCCCATGGCAGTGCGAGTTCGCGGCTGCCCTGGGGGCAGCACATGCATCCTAATACAGCGCATTTTTCATGTTTGCTCCGGGTGCATCTTTTGAAAGGTGCGCCAGGCACATTCAAAGAAAATGCGCTGTATCTGTTATACGGCCCCAGGTGGTAATTTCGAAAGCACTGGCATGAATCGCTCTCATGACAAAGCCATGAACCAAACTGTTTTCTTTTTTTTTTTCAAAAAGAAAATCCTGAAGCAGTGTAAGAAATTGAGTTGTTGGTTGACTGGGGTGTGAGCCCTGGTCAAGAAGCAACCACAATCCTTGTCAGGTTGAGGCACAAGCCAAATCTAAAAAATGTGCGCCCAGCCCTCTGGTAGCTTGGCAAGGAGCAGTCAGGCTTAACTTAGAGGCAATGTGTGAAAGATTTTTCCAATACTTCAAACAGTAATAAAGTGAAAGTATCCCATACCAAGTTAGAAAAATAGAGCTTCTATTAATAAATAAAACAAGACCAAAATGACAAAGGTACAATCAGTAGAACCTGAGATATGCAATTTTAAAGATTTCAGTGAAAATAGCACAAAAAGTACAATGTGCCAAATGTGGATATTTGGTCACACCGAACAAGGGTGAAGTCACAAGTTCAGGCCGACCACGAAGGAGCACGGTCCAGTAACAGAGATCCAGTTAGGCCTGTTGGACAATGTACCACAAATCCCGGTTTGTGGGGCATTGCGAGGATCCTTGTCAAAGATACGTTGCACAGTTAAAGCAATGTGTTGGTTCCGAAGTGTGGCAAGGCTGCAGTGTGAGATCCTGCATCATTGCCGAGGAGCCCGTGAAGGAGGGCTTACAATGCGAAGTCCAGCATTGAGGATACGTCGTGCAGTCAAGGTGATGCGTCGGTTCTGAGTAGCTGTGAGGCTGTGATTCAGAGTCTGGTATCGTCGTTGAGGCTTCCGTCGATGAGGGATGCAAGAGCCTGTGCCTAGGATGCGTTGTGCAGTGGCAGTTTCAATGGGCTGCAATGTGCTGCGGGTCTCTCCAATGGGTCCAATCCATGCGGCGATGTGTTGGTTCTGCTCGGGTCAGCACCGCGCACCAGGGGAGATGCGTCGGTTCCGCTGGATCCACAGAGGTTGGCAGAACACCTTAAGCCTGCTTCCAGGAGTCCATGACTGGGGTGGCACTATTTGGCAGGGGAGATTCACAGATGGCAGGTGCAAGGTGGTTGGAAGCCTTTTGTGTCCTTAAGGCTTCAGAGCAGGAGCACAGTCAATTATCCCTTTAAGTGACTCTGGGTTCTGAGTTCAAGAGGTGCAGGTCCAGCCCTTCTCAACCAGGCAACAGGTCAGCACAGCAGGGCAGCAGTTCTTCATAGCAGCAGCCAGCAGAGTGTCAGTCCTTCCAGCAGCAGAGCAGTCCTTCTTCCTTGCAGAGTATCCACAGGTCCAGCAGTATACTGAAGAGTTGGTGTCTGAGGTGTAGTATGTATACCCAGTTGTGCCTTTGAAGTTGGAAGAAGATTCTAGAGGTAGACCTTTGAAGTGCACAGATGCCCTGCCTTGCCCTGGCTCTAGACTAACTACGGGGGCATGCAACCCTTTGTGTGGAGATAGGACTCAGTCTATTGAAGTGTAAGTGGGGCTGAGCCCAGATCCCTCCTCTCATCCTACCAGCGATGGCCCATCCAGTCACACCTAAGCTCCCCATTGCGTGTGGCTGTCTAGGAGGAATACACAAAGCCAAACTGCCAACCAAACTGTCAACTACACCCAGTCATGTGACCCAGAGGCAGGCTGCAGGGACCAAATAGCTAAGGCAGGAAAATGGCAACTTTCTAAAAGTGATATTTTCAAAATTGTAATCTAAAATCCGACTTCATCATAAGTTAGGATTTTTCATTACAATACCAAAGACACCAAACATGAACTGGTTGCCTGTTTCCATTTAGAAATTACACTTAGTAAATGTACTAAGGTAATTCCAAAGTTATCCTTTGAGAGAAGAAGGCCTTGAAGTAGCGAAAAATGAATGTAAGAGTTTTTCACTATCAGGACATGTAAAACATAAAAGTACATGTCCTACTTTTTAAATACGTTGCACCCTGCTCTCTGGGCTAATCAGGGCCTACCCTAGGGGTGACTTATATGTATTAAAAAGGAAGGTTTGGGCCTGGCAAAATATGTATTTGCCAGGTTGAATTGGCAGTTTAAACCTGCACACATACAGGCTGCAATGGCAGGCCTGACTTCTGTTTAAAGTTTACTTAAGTGGGTTGCACAATCACTGCTGCAGGCCTACTATTAGCATTGAATTTACAGTCCCTGGGCACAGGCAGTGCCACTTTATTAGGGACGTACAAGTAAATTAAATATGCCAGTTGGGTATAAGACAGTCCAACATGTTTTAAGGAAATAGCACAAGCATTTTAGCACTGGTTAGCAGTTGTAAACTAAATTCCTGCTGATGAAGGGTACAGGTTAATCGAGGCCTTTTCATTCAGCTGTGAGAGCACGGCCCCTATGCCATGCTCTGAGGCGTCTGCCTGCACAATGAACTCATTGGAGAGGTCAGGGGCCTTGACCATGTGTGCTGGGCACATGGACTTCTTCAGGGTGGTAAACGAGTTCTGGCATGCCTTCATCCAGATCACCTGTCTGGGCTACTTCTTAGAGGTTAACTCTGTCAAGGGTGCAACAATGGTACCATACCCCTTGACGGATCTACTGGAATAACCAGTGAGGCCTAAAAAGGCTCTTACCTGCATCTGAGTCTTGGGGGGATCCCAAGACAGAATGGTTTGATCTTGGCCTGAAGGGGCTGTACCTTGCCTCCTTCCACTTGGTATCTCAAGATGACCACCAAACCCTGCGCTATCTGGCACTTACTGGCCTTGATAGTCAAGCTTGCCCTCTGCAGAGCCTGAAGCACTTCCCTGAGGTGGCAGAGATGGTCTTCGCAGCTTGAGCCGAAGACTGCAGTGTTGTATAAGTGGGCAGCACTGAAGTTCTCCAGCCCAGCAAGGATCTGGTTGACCTTCTTCTAAAAAGGTGGCAGGGGTCGTTCCTCAACCCAAAAAGCATTACTCTGAACTGAAAGTGGCCTTCTGGGGTAGCAAACTCAGACCTCTCTTTTGCTTCCTCAGTTAAGGCAATGCTAGTACCCAGTTGTTAAGTCAAAAGTGCTCATGAACTTGGCAGCTCCCAACCAATCTCTGAGCTCATCATCTCTGGGGATGGGGCATGCGTGAGTCTTGGTGACTGCATTTAGCCACCGGGAATCCACACAGAACCTAAGTTCTGGGGTGGCAGCTGGAGGACCAACTTTGAGGACCAGTACCACTGGGCTGGCCCAAGAACTGCTTGACGGCTCAATAACCCCTAACTCCAGCATCTTGGAGACCTCCTCCGTAATGCTAGCTCTCACCATATCAGACAACCAGTAGTTTTGAATTTTCACCAGTTTCCTGTTGCCAGTGTCAATATCATGGGTACACCATGTAGTGAGTCCTGAGGTAAGGGAGAATAGAGAGGCAACCTGCCCAAACAACTGATGGCAGTCTCTCTGTTGTTCTAGGGTCAAGTTAGGGGAGAGGCTGACACCCTCTACTGGCCCATCCTGCTCCTTGGAAGAAACAAGGTCGGGGAGAGGTTCACTCTCCTCTTCCACCCCATCATCCGTGGCCGGGAGCATGGTTAACTCAGACCTCTCGGCGTGGGATTTAAGGTGAATTAAATGCAACACCCTTAAAGGGTTCCCGGGAGTCTTGAGGTCCATCACATAGGTTACCTCACTCTTGCGCTTTTTCACCTCATAGGGCCCAGACAAATGGTCTTGCAAGGCCCGGGGCTCCACAGCAGTGGCAGCTGCCGCCAATAAAAGCCGGTAGGGTGGCGGGTGCAGGGAGAGATGAGAGGTTGGTAAATATTTTGTTTTTTAAATCACTTACCTGCCACTGCGCTCTCTCTGCTCCCGCAGCCGACCACCTTGTTCCTCCTGCTCTTCTCATCCCGGAGACCCGGAAGGGAATGGGCCTAAAGGCACAGGCTCCCCACCCAATCCAGACGCTGCTCTCTAGCAAGAGAGCAGCACCAGTATTGGTCTGAGTGGCCTCGTTTGCTGCTCAGACGGTGCCTGGGAGTCTGTAGGGTTTCTCTAACCCGGCTGTACATTACAGCAAGGTTGGAGTAACATAAGTGCGCATGTGTGTTTGGCCGGCCTAAGACAGCCTGCCTGGCACACATGTGCACTTATAAGTGCCCGGTACTCCTCCATGCATTGGCCCCACCCCACCCCGCCTGTCAGACATAGGTAACTCCAACAGAGATAAATAAAAAGATAATAACAATGTGTTCTTATCATTTTATTTATCATCTGCTGGCAGTGGGGTGACGCTCCGCCGCCATTACGGAGGAGCCTCCCCTGCTCCACAGGCTCCATCACCTACACTTTTTGGCCAGCCTGAAACTCAGCCAGAGTGGCCTTGTGGTCGTACCTCTGTTTCATGAACAGCTGGCTGGCTTTTAGATTCACCTTAGCTTGCTTCCAGAAGCACTTCCTCTGGGTACAGAGTGCCAGCATGTAGCAGAACACACCCTGGGGTTCCTTCCTGGGAGCTTGCACCCACCCCTCCTTTCCCAGACTGAGAGTCCTCAAACCAGGCACCCATACAGAAAGTCATAAGCCACCTACCTGGATTCCAGATGATTCCCATGGGGTGGCCACGCTAGTTCCTGAATCCTCCTGAGACTTGCCCTCGGTTTACAGGAGGAAGGGGTTGGGATGGAGAGAGCGTGTAGAGTCGATGCTGTGGCTCGTCTACTCAACAGCAACACTGTAGCAGGCGTTCACACCAGTCTGATGAATGGTACTGGCAGATATGGTACCTATAAACAAAGACATACTAAGACTTTAGTCTAGAATTAACTCTATCTCTTAAGGTATCACCTCACAAAAGCTTTTCAATTATCAACCAGCCGTTAGTTTTGTTGTTGTTTTCTTTTCGTTTAGATTGTCCGTAGAGGCCCCTTCGTCAAAGTTCTCGAAACTGTAGTGAGTATGGCTTCAGCATCAAACCCACAAGCAAATTTGGACGGGTTAGCTTCACCCTAATCCTCTCTGGCAGAGCCCTGCCAACAGTATGTACAAGTTGAACAAAAACACTGGTTACCTTTGTTTGCAGCACGATGCTGCAACTGAGCTCAGCGCGTAGTCACATCAAGTCTGTTAATGCATCTCTCCTTTTCTTCTTGTTCTTTTTTCCATTCAGGTGCAAGACTAATGTGGGACGTTCTTTGTGGTGAGGTCAAAGTGGGAGGATCAAGGGAGCTGACAAGACAGAGTCCTGGAAGCCGGGAAACAGGTAAGTGGCAGGTGAAGAGACTAAGTGAAGGGGAGGAGTGTGGATGGTCTTTAAATAAGACTGCTTTAGAACGTTCATAAAGGTCCCATTCTAACTGTTTTTAACAAGGAGCAGGTGCAGATAATTAACTTGATGAGGTTGCCTTCTAGAAGGTGCTATAGAATGTTCACCAAGGTTGTTTTCTAATTTCTAATAGCAAGGAACAGGTGCTGATGATTAATTTGAGGAGGCTGTCTTCTAGAAGGTGTTTTAAAATATTCACAAAATTTGTGTTCTAATTGCTTATAGCAAGGTACAGGTGAAGATGATTAATTTGATGAGACTGCCTTCTAGAAGGTGTTTTATTATGTTCAGAAAGGTTGCGTTCTAATTACTTATAGCAAGGAACAGGTGCAGGGGATAAATTTGATGAGGGCTGTCTCTCAGAAGGTTCATGTTGAGGTCATCAAACAAACTGGGGAACACCAGCTGCAGCTAGCTATTACCAACAGCATGTAATATGGTCAAAAGTCAGGGTACAAGATGTTTGGTAATTCATAAGTGTTGGGAGGAATGATATGAGTCATGGCGGTATATTGTGATAGTCAAGAAAGGTGAGCTGTGGCAGGAATACTGACAGTCGCCCCTCCCAAATGCAGTCTTACAGGTAGTAGTTTGGTGGGGTGGAGGTCTTCCCAGATGAGGGGCATGAGACAAGGAGGCCAGTTCCCAGGAATGCTCTGAATGGTCATGACCCTTCCAATCTATAAGGTAAAATAGTTTTCCCTGAGATTGCTTAGAGTCCAGGAAAAGGTGAACTTCGTACTCTTGTTGGCCATTTATCAGAACGGGTGGGGGTGGGTTATCTTTCCGTGTGATGGGGTGGTATGGGTTGATCAGTGAAACGTGAAACACTGGATGGAGAGTGTATTCAGGGGAAGCCGTATCTTGATGGTGACTGGATTAATTACCTTGATAATGTCATGAGGACCTATAAACTGTGGTCGTAGTTTCCTTGGGCCTTCTAGTTGTAGGTGTTGTGTTGATAACCATACCCTGTCTCCTTTCTTGTATCTAGGTGCTGGGGTTCTATGCTTGTCAGCTTGGGCCTTCATGACCAATTTGGGTTTTGCTAAACTTGTCTGAGCGTGTTTCTGTATCTCATGCAGTTGTTCTAATCGTTCTGTGACTGAAGGTAGCTTAGTAGAAACTCCTGATATATCAATGGGAAGGGCCCGAGGATGTCGTCCAGATATGAAGAAGAAGGGTGTGTAGTTTGTGGGTGATATTGTTGTAAGTGAATTCAGCTAGGGGTAAGGCTTGATACCACTGTCCTGTGTATGTAGGCAGTAAGCATCTTAGTGTAGTTTCTAGGGATTGGTTGACCTGTTCAGTTTGCCCGTCAGTGTGTGGCTGGAAGGCAGATGACAAGGCTACCTCTATTCCTAACTTATCACAGAGTGTTCTCCAAAATTTAGATATGAACTGAAGACTGCAATCTGAGATGATTTTAGTCGGTAGACCATGCAGTCTTACAATATCGCCAATGAATATTTGACTAAATTAACAACTACTAAAATGGTAGTGCAGGTATTGCTTGCTGGAAGGTTAGTAATAAAATCCAGACTAATGGTGTGCCATGGAATTGGGGGTATAGGCAAAGTTGTAATAAGCCCGCAGGCGCAGTTTGAGTGCTCTTGTTTCATGCAAAAGGTGGGCAACCAGATATGTATTCTTGTATATCCTTCTGCATGTTGTTCCACCAGAAGGTTTTTTGACAATTCCTTAGGGTGCTGGTTATAGCTGGGTGCCCTGCTAATTCTGTGTCGGGATTCCACTGAATTGCTTGATGTCTTAATTCTATAGTAAGGATTTACAGTTTCTGAGCATGAAGGAACAGTTTGTCTTTGATAGTATGGTTAGGTGTTTTGATCCATTATTCGGCCTTTCGTTGTTTATATTCTTCATGTAAGGCCATCATGAAGGTGTAACCCTTGCTGAATGCGACTATCTTTCCGGTGGAATGATAGTAGGGGAGTCTGATGTGGAATGGGAAGAGTGAGTATACCCCAGTCTAGAAAGAACATCAGACTGTAACTGCTTGGTCCCTGGACAATAGGTGATGATGAAATCAAACCCACTAAAGAAATGTAGCCATCGCATTCTGATGGTGGGTGAGAGCCCTGACGCAGCTAAAGAATTGTAAATTTTTATGATCTGAGAATATTGTGACTGTATGTTTAGCCCCCTGTAGGTAATGCCTCCATTCAGTAAATTATTGACAAAAAGGGAGACACAAGGGAAAATGGGCATTTATCAAAAGGTCCAGCATACATGCCCAACTATCATAAACCAAAGAAGTAGTATGCAGTTCTTGAAAAAGTTAGTGTAAGTAACCGGCAGAGAGAGGCTACGAAAAGTTTAGTTTAACCAGAAAGGGGACGGGGAATTCCTCCTTTCGGATAAAGTGCCCTCACACACCCAGCCTGCTGGGTGTCATGCTTCATCATTGGGCATGCTCCTCGTCGGGTCGGCGGTGCAATACCCGACGGACACCCTCAGTGGGGGCTCTTTGGCGGAGATCTTTTTATCCTTGCCGTATGGTGCGTGTGTGTGAGGGGCTCTAAAGTGTAGAGGTGTAACAAGTGAAAAGGTGCATTAAAACAGGGGACGGTGGTCAGGGCCACTTCTTTAATAATCCTGCCTCCTACCCTGATTAAAAGGTGTATCGCGGCTAGCTACAGTAATGTTGCAGCTAGTGGCAATAGTCAGGTCGTCAGGTCAACATGTTTCTTGCCTATCAGTCCCGTAATGGGATCAAGCGGCAATTCTTCAGGACCAAGGGATAAATAGAAAATTTTAAAACAGTGGTACAAGATCTACACTGATGTTAGGTATGGTGGTGTAATAACCTCAAAATTACCAGTTCACAAGCACCATCGGCTGAAGGTCCGTAGGTGCTGTAGCCAATCTAATAAATAAGTAGAAATGGCCACATCGGTCATCGACAGTAAAATGAGCGCGTTTAATCAACGCGTGGTTTCAGAGACTCGCGCCCACTCGGCGGAAAACCTAACCCAGACTGCCGAATCCGGGTTCGGCAGTCTGGGTTAGGTTTCCGCCGAGTGCGCAAGTCTCTGAAACCACGCGTTGATTAAACGCGCTCATTTACTGTCGATGACGATGTGGCCATTTCTACTATTTATTAGATTGGCTACAGCACCTACGGACCTTCAGCCGATGGTGCTGGAACTGGTAATTTGAGGTTATTACACCACCATACCTAACATCAGTGTAGATCTTTGTACCACTGTTTTAACATTTTCTATTTATCCCTTGCTCCTGAAGAATTGCCGCTGATCCCATTGCGGACTGATAGGCAGAAACATGTTGACCTGACGACTTGACTATTGCCACTAGCTGCAACATTACTGTAGCTACTGTGATACACCTTTTAATCAGGGTAGGAGGCAGGATTATTAAAGATGGCCTGACCACCGTCCCCTGTTTTAATGCACCTTTTCACTTGTTACACCTCTACACTTTAGAGCCCTCACACACACGCACCATACGGCAAGGATAAAAGATCTCCGCCAAAAGCCCCACTGAGGGTGCCCGTCGAGTGTGCACCGCCGACCGACGGAGCATGCCCAATGATGAAGCATGACACCCAGCAGGCTGGGTGTGTGAGGCACTTTATCCGAAGGAGGAATTCCCGTCCCCTTCTGGTTAAGCGAACTTTCGTAGCCTCTCTCTGCCGGTTACTACACTAACTTTTTCAGGAACTCCATTCAGTAAATGCCAGTTTGATGGCCAGAAGTTCTCTTTCAGCCACCCTATAATTTTGCTCCGCTGGTAGACGTTTTTTGGAATAAATGGCTGTGGGATGCATGTGGCCAGTTCTTAGGTTCTTTTGAGATAAAATTCCTCCTACAGCTACCTGTGAAGCAGACAACGGAATAGGGCTGGTCTGGTTGGGATACTGAAGAATAGGCGCAGTGGTAAATTTAGCTTTTAACAGGCTTCTGGAGACCACGCAAATGATTGCCCCTTTTTAAGCAGCTATGTTATGGGTGCCACTTTTTCTGAAAAGTGCGGGGTGAAACAACAATAAAAATTGGCGAAGCCAAGTATCTGTTGAATTTCCTTGACATTTGTTGGAGTTGGCCAATTGTTAATGGCTTCTACCTTTTGGGATCCATAGTGATGCCTGTTGGAGATAAGTGATACCCAAGAAACTCTACTGACTGTACATGGAAGGTACATTTGTATAATTTAGCAAAGAGAGCTTTTTCCCTAAGGCGCTGCTAGATGATGCGTATATGCTGTACATGTTCTTTTTCTGAATTTGAGTAAATCAGAATGTCGTCTATGTAGACGATTGCACAAACATCCAAAAACTTCCTCAAGACCTTGTTAATGAAATATTGAAATGATGTCAGAGCATTACATAGCCCGAAGGGCATAACAGTATACTCAAACAGCCCGAATGTAGTCCTAAAGGTGATTTTCCATTCATCCACTGAACTATCCTGACCTGGTGCACTGCCGTTAGCTTTGTTGTCCATGAGAAGTACTCACGACAAAGTTACACAATTGAACCCTCATCACCGGAAGCTTCAGGCCCTTACTGTCTGAACAAAACCAGCTGGATATGATCTCTAACTGGGAGTCTGGACCCTTGCCAATGCCCACATCAGACATCACTGCCTTCCCAGCTGTTCCTCTGTACAACTGCCACAGTCATCAAGTGTGAGAGGCTGACCTTCTGGACACCCGGCCCTCACACCAAGCAGGTGCCCCACCACTGAAGCACCAACAAGGATTGTGGGGCACTGACCTAATCGCGTTCATCGCCTGCCATTCTGTCTGAAAGATGTTGCTAGAACATCTGTTCTAGAGTACCTCACCTTCGTTCTAGAGTATTTATTGCTGATAAATTTACATTTTTCCTTTGCAAATTAATCGAGACAACAACATCTGACACCTCTGCAGGGCCTGCCAAGGAATGACTATGGGTACCAACAGTTATCTCTGCTACTGTACTGCTCATGGTGTCTGTGGAATTCATAAGAAGTTACGTCTACTCCGAAATATGAACATTTAGTGACACTGAGACTTTGAATCTTTTCCAGATTAACAATACAACTAAAATGCCAAACTTGCCTGGAGGGTAAAGGACTATGTTGAATAGAAAGTAAAAAAAATTGATGCAAAGTTACATGTATTATGTCATCTAGTATATTCGCACACATGCTCCAACAGTGCCTAGTAGATAATGACTTACAGAGTAATAGGGTTCATCACATTTTACCATCAACAGCTGTGAAGAAAATATACCTGCATGAAAGTTCCATTACCTGTCAAATGAGAAGTTGGCATCAATAATAGATTGCTACAAACACTAAAGTTTATGGATAGTATTTGGAGGAGTCAATGTTGGGTTTAAACATAGACCAGTAAGTAGTCCCAGAAGCAAACCAAATTCCAGATTTCTATAGCCCAAATATCCCAAGTGTAATAGTTGTCAACACAACTTACCACAGATAGCAATATATTATGTATCCGCCAAAGACTAACCAAGAGGTACCAAAGATAGTGCAACACAACAATAGTAATTGTTAACTGAAATAGAACATCTCCATATGCCAGACATAACATTTACAGCTAAACACTGATGGAAGGTACACATATACGCCTGCCAAGAGGTGCAGAGGTAAATTGAGCTATATAACGTAATACCAATGCCAAACTATGTGAGTTGCACAATGGTCAGGACTATACTCCTCACCAAGCACGCACAACAAATCAGTACGAATAGAGCACCCAAGGAAGGGTGTAACATCTTCATTTGGGAGGTTGGACTCTCATGGCCATGTGCACGCTGCACTAAAGATACCCCCATGCATGGACGTGACCCCAACAGCAAGGGAAACGAAATGACTGAAAATGACCCCAGGATTTGGCACTCACCGGGGACAAGAGAGCGGAAGACTTAGACACAGCAAGTCTAAGGGTGCAGGACACCATGGCCACACCCTGGGGCATGGGGAACACCCGAGGTGACACATTGGTTCACAGAGATACCAGAGAGAACCTCTATGCACAGTGCACATCTTACAACACCTCCTCCACAAGCAAGGAAGGAAGAAGAAGGAATAGACATGGAGAAAAGGAGATAGGTAGTGTAGAATGCTTCATTGATTATCAGCGGGCCGGAATGTGGAATCCATTTTCTTTGCTTGACCTTTTCTGTGCCATTTGACCGTTATATGATATTCAATTAAAATGCATGACCCTTGGTGAACTACAGTACTGTAGTAAATATCTTGTAACGCAATGTGAGGCTGCCTCAAAGACATCATCCTTGACTTGCATTATCTTGCTAGCCCAGCAACAAGGCACTGTTAGCATACCATATATAGATGAGGCAAAGCATCTACCTCTGATTGGTTACTGCAGTGCTTAGGCTTGGAAAAACCCTACTGTTCCAATCACTGGACACGTGAGGATGACGAGCACCACCACACTGTATCATGCTGGTGGCACTCATTATTAGCTTCTTCTGGTTGACTCTGTATCTAATAATTGTATAACATGTTCTGTCTGATAATGGACATGTGATATATTGGTCCATGGTTGCCGAGAAATTCCCTTGTACTTGTGATTTTATTGGATATGTACCAGAACACCTTTTTGTGATTTACAGAAATAAAAGGCTGCGCTGAACTTCTGCAAATTGGACACTTGGTCATCATGCCAGCTGTCCCCATGTTAACGTGTAAAGCTGTCTTTGAAATTCACCTGTGTCTGTGGCTATTTTATTTAGCTTCAACAGCATACCAAAAATCTTAGAAATCAGTGAGGCCATTATGAAGCTAGGAAACTCGTGCTGACAAGTATCAAGCCCATGTGCTCTTTATGACTTCCCTGTTCACTTGCAACACCCAGAATGGACTTGGCATTGTAGGGGCATATCTGCTCATGCTGATATGCCCTCACATAGGATATAGTGCGCCTTACCTTAAGGTGGAAGGCCTGCCGTAAGGATGACTTACCTATGTTGTATGCAGTGTAAGGGTGGCCATTTACTGGGGCTTAGAAGGGAAACAGGAATTTTGCCAATCGTGGTACAGTTTTTGGGAAAGGAGATCTGGCACTGGGAACCTGTTTAGCAGGGACCCAGTGCACTTACAGTTCAAAATTACATCAGACATCAGGCAAAAAGTGGGGGCTAACCATGTCAAAAGAGGCACTTTCCTACAGGTAACTCCAATGTTATCCTATAGACCTATAGAGAGCTAGGCCATGCAGTAGTGAAAAACAACCTTCAGAGTTTTTCACTACCAGGACATGTAAAACTTAAAGTACATGTCCTACTTTATAAATACATTGCACCCTGCCCTCTGGGTTGTCTAGGGCCTATCCTAGAGATGACATATATGTATTATGAAGGGAGGTTTGGGCCTGGCAAATGGTTTATTTTGCCAGGTCAAAATGGCAGTTTAAAAACTGCCACATGGGCTGCAATGGCAGACCTGAGACATGTTTAAAGTGCCACTTAAGTGGGTGACACAATCTGTGCTGCAGGCCCACTAGTAGCATTTAATTTACAGGCCTTGGGAACAGGTAGTGCCATTTTAATAGGGACGTGCAAGTAAATTAAATATGCCAGTTTGGTATAAGTCCATTCTACCATGTTTTAAGGAAAGAGCACAAGCACTTTAGCACTGATTAGCAGTTGTAAAGTGCACAGAGGCCATTGGCCAACAAAACCAAATTCAGCAATAATAGGAGGAGTGAAGGCAAAACATTTGGGGATAAGCTTGGGGATAACCCTGCAGAAAGGGCCAAGTCCAACACACATGTTCTACAGAGGCCATGCATTTTTCCACGGCAACAGTCTCCCATAATTTGTGCAGCCAATCCGAGTGGACAGGTGTTGTGTTCTTGCCCCATTTAGATGTGATAACCTGTCTGACTGCTCAAATAGCCATTGTCATTGCCTTCCCCCAGTCAGAGTAGGGCGGGTAGGTCAGCTGGTTTGGAAGTCCTAGCAGAACATAGCTGGGGAGCAGGGGATGTCCATTGTGAAAATGTTGTCAAAGTCTTTGAGCACTTCGACCCAATATTTCTGAAGTTTGGGGCAACGCCAGAACAGATGTGTAAGTGTGCATATTTGGCCACAGTTCTGTCAACAGCTGTCTCTGCTGTTCGGTTTCCATTTTGCCAATCTGGCTGGGGTGTAGTACAAGTAGTTGGTGGTTTTCAGCAGGCATTCTTTCCCAACAGCGCTAAAGGATGAAGTACGATTTCAATGAAGAATATTAGACAATTGCTTGGGTGTGAAAGGTTGTTCCAACTCAGTTTCCCATCATCTTTGGGCTGGACATTCGCTGGAGATTTCCTGGAGTCTGTGGGTGTGTTCAGGAAATTATATAAATCGGAGAGTAAGTGCTTGTCATCTGACTCAGTGAACAGCCATTTTTCAAAGTTTGTCAGCAGTCTATAGGTGTGTGGTCGGGTCGTGGGCTGGGTAATCCAATGTTTGATTGCTGTGTAGCGCCAGTACTTGGTATCAAGGAGGCTGTAGTTGAGCTAGTTGAGCTGTAGGATAGTGAGAGGCATGACGGGGACCTACCAGGAGTCCTCGTGGCCTACCTATTGTGTAGAACAGGCCACTCGATCAATGGAGACAAGTTGCTTGTCTTTAAAACCAGCAAGAGGTGGCAAAATCACGGTTCTTGTACTTTGAATGCAGAAGACTGGCACTGGTGCATGGTATGATGGGCCAAATTCCTTCTTTAATGGAATCTTCTCTCAAACTAGGCTCCATCACTGCATCAGTGGCAGATGTTTTAGAAAGGTCATCAGGCAGCAGAGACTAGCGGACTTCAGGCAAGCTGGACAGGAGGTCCATCACAGGGTGAGCTAGTATATGGACCAGCTCACTTGTGCCCCCTTGCTTTTTTTACTGCACACCCACTGACAGACCTACTCATGCACTCACCTACTTACTCACAGACCTACTCACACCCTCACAGACCTACTCAGAGACACGTGCGCCCACTGACAGACAAACCCGGACACTCATGTACCCACTCACAGATCCATTCAAGCACTCATTCACCCACTCACAAACCCACTGAGAGACTCACACACATACTCACAGACCCACTCAGAGACTCACACACCCACTCACACACTCATGCACCCACTCATAGACCCACTCAGGGGTGCACATACCGATTCACAGACCTACTCATACACTCATACACCCACTCAGAGATCTACTCAGACACTCATGCACCCACTCACAAACCCACTCAGAGACTCTTGCATGCTCTCACAGACCCACTCAGGCACTCATCCACCCACTCACAGACCCACTCAGACACTCATGTTCCCATTCACAGACCCATTCAGAGAATCACGCACCCACTCCCATACCCACTCAGATACTTCCGGACCTACTCACAGACCCACTCCGATACTCACACAATCAAACACAGGCCCACTCAGATACTCACTCACGCACCTACTCACTCACCTACTCAGACACTCACACACCCACTCATCTACCTATGCAGACACTCACACACCCTGTCTTAGGTTAGAGTTAGGAAATAATTTTTTTTTAATTTACCAAAAAACTAAAGGTTACAGGGACTTTAAAGTTAAGAAATAAAATTTAAAAAACCTTAGAAATTCACTGAAAAAAACAAAGGTTAGAGGGACGTTGTAGTTAGGCTTAGATTTCACTTGTACAAAACCATTAAAATTCAGCAGTTACAGTTACCTGAGCTAACCATAACTTATGCCACCACAATGCACTGCTTATGACCTCACATATTACGTTGCTCATGACATGGACAGTGACATCATTGATGATATCATTGATGACATCTCAAATGAAATCACTGATGACATCATCCACAGACCCTCTCACACATCTACTCACACCCCCCATGTTGCCTCTCATATATACTCACTCACACACCCACTCACATACCTATTCACAGACCCATACAACTACTGACATGCACACTCACCTACTCATACAGCGCTCACACAACCACTCACACCCATACAGCAAGTCATACAGACACTCACAGATCCATATAGCCACTCACACACTCACTCACATACCCATACAACCACTCATATACCCATTCACACACACACACACACAGCTACTCACACAACCACTCACTTACCCATACAGCTAAGCCACTCACTCAGACATACAGCTACTAACAGAGCTACTCACTCACCGATAAAGCCACTCATTCATTCACTCATCCACAAAACCACTTACATGCCAATTCACACACCAATGCAATCACTCATGGGTCCACTCACTCATCTATACAGCCACTCACACAAATACTTACTTTGCAAAACAGTGACTCACACACCCACTCACTTACCCATACACCCAGTCAAACATCCACTCACTTACCCATACAGCCACTTGCACACCCAGTCACTCACCCATAGAGCCATTCACTCACCTATTCAGTCGACCATATAGCCACTCACACAACCACCACAGCAACTGATACAGCCACTCACACACATACTTCCCCACCCATACAGCCACTCACACAGTCACTCACTCACCCATACAGCTACTCATTTACCCATTTATTTACCCATACAGCCATTCACACACCCAAACAGCCACTCAGACACCCACTCCCACATTGATACAGACAGTGACAGTGCCACTCAGATGACATCTATTAGAAACAGTATCACTCATTAGAAGTATAAAAAGTATAGTAATTTAACTTCTGCATAAGCTTAGTATATAACTTTAACTCTCAGAAACTTTTACGAAACACTTACACTCACTGGATGATGTCATTAATGATGTCATTTGAGATGTCATCAATGATGGCATGAGTGATGTCACTGACCATGTCATGAGTGATGTAATATGTGAGGTCATAAGCAGTGCATTGCAGGGTGTAAGTTGTAGTTAGCTCAGGTAACTGTAACTGCTGAATTACTATGGTACATATATATATATCCCTACCTATCCCTATCCCTACTCTGAAAGCATAGCGGGTGTAACCTCTGCTCAATCTCTTAGTTTAGCCTGATACCCCATACCTGGATGACATGGTCTGAAGTAGGATTGCTCATCCCTCTCTTCAGGATCAGGATGGAAGATCAGAGTTAGCAGAGCTGCATCTTGGACACAGCTTTTGTTCCAGGACTATCGTGGCTGGAGTGCCCCTCTGACCTGGAAAGGGAGAGTACATTGTTTATATAATAAAACAACTGTGTTAGAGGTACAGCTTTTGTGCAATTATGTGTCTAAATGTTAGAAGGTGTTTCCGAGAAGGCAATACAAACACTAGGATTTTATGTTCTGTTCTTAGCCTTGAACGAAGTGTTGTACAGATTATGTCACAGGAAAGGCTTTCTACAAACAAGCAGCATGTTTAGCGTATTCTCAGAAATAAAACATGTAAAAATAATATAGCTAATATGAAGTCTGCTAAAACGTGTAAAATGTAAAACTAAAATGGAGAACCAAAGTGGGTCCAAGAAGCCCCCCCTACAGTAGCATCATTTTCACTGCTGCAAATCTATCTATCCATGAAAAGCCTCTATCTTTCTAGATATGTAGGTCTTTTCACGCAGTGGTAATGAGGTCTGCATAGTTATGTTCCACTGTCTCCCGCAGGGAGGGGAGTAGTGTAAGTTCCAAATAGGACACACCATTACTTGCCCAGAGAAAAGGTAAGCAATGCTTCTATTGTTCTGTGGTATAGTTAGATTGAGATCTTGGGTTTTCTGAATGTTCACTTTGAAGCCAGGGACCTCTCTGAATGAGTCAAGCTTGCTCATGAGGGCTGGGAGTGAGGATTGGGGCTGGGTCAGGGAGATCATGATGTTGTCGGCATAGAGGGCTATTTTATGTTCCTGTGTGCCAAAGGTAATGGCTTTGATCAATGTATTTACCCTTATCCACTCTGCAAATGGTTCCATTTATAATGCAAAAAGGAGAGTGTACAGGGGGCAGCCATGTTTGGTGCCCCTAGCTACTGCAAATGGCTGGGAGGTTAGTCCATTAACTCTCACTTGGGCATTTGGATTGGCGTAGATACTCCAAACCACTTCAGGAACCACTTCCCTTGTTCCACCCTTACACTGACTTGTTGGAGGAATGGCCGGTGCACTCAGTCAAATGCCTTCCTGACATCAATTGACAAATACAACGTTGGGATACCTGACCGGGCGGTTTTCTCCATGAGTTGGAGGAGACGTTTGGTGCTGTTGCAGTCTCATTCCGAGATGAAACCAACCTGATCGGGATTGACCAACCCCTGCATGTAAGGATTTAGGCAGCCTGCCAGAATACCCCTAAAGAGTTTTGGCATCAACAGTAAACAGGAATATAGTCAATATGATGAGCATGGCTTGGGGTCTATCCTGGGCTTGGATATTACGGTAATCACGGCTTCTCACCGTAGTACGGAGTGTGCCGGTCTTGTCAAATGAGTTATATAGCTGGCCAAGGACAGGCTTTGAGGATAGAAACCATTGGATCTCCTCTGGATCTGTCTCTTCTGCCATGTAAAAAGTGGCGTAGAGGTGCTCGAAGGCCTGGGCGATTTCCGTATTGTGGTGTCTTCTAGGGCATCTGCTGTTTGAAACTCGGAGGTCCTACTCTTTTGAATTTGGGCTCTCAATTTATGAGCGAGTAGGTGGCCAGTCTTATTGCCTCCCACACTGTATTTTTGTTTGGTGCAAAGAAAGACATATTCATCTCTATCCCAGTCTCACACTTTGAGCTGCTTTCTGGAAAATTTTAGTTGCCTACGTACCCTTTGAGCAGCTGATTGTTTATAGGTCTCCTCAAAGGTTCTCACATGGGCTTCTAGGTCTGCACATTTATCCGGTCTCCCTTTACTGAGTTTCACAGAGATAACCAAAAGGGTTTCCCTTATTACAGCCTTCAGTGTTTCCTAGACTAGGGGAATGGGGGCAACCGGTGAGACTAAAAAAAGGTGCATCGCTTAGATGATGGGTACTTGGAATGCCGAGCATCTGTCAGTCCTACGTCCTCCAGCTATTGCAACCCAGCACCTGAGAGGGCCCCAGATTGATCTAATATCTGGGCCAATCTGTATTGTGAGTTGTTTTGGACAAGGTTGGAGTCCCCCATCACCATATCTGAGTCTAGAGATGCAGATTAGGCTTAGGGCACTAAGTAGGAACTGATCTCGATGATTGCTAGGAGCGTACAGTGTGGTGAGGGTGAAAGTGTAGGTATTCATTGTGCTGCTTAGGGAGAGAGGAGCCTCCCTGTGATTTCTGCTTGGGCTTGTGTGATTTGGACCTGAAAGGTTCTAGCCAACAGTATCACCAGTACTGCTTTTTTGCTGGGTCTAGAGGAGAAACGCTGCCCGACAAACCAGCGTGACCACAGTCTTTCCAATCTTGTTTAAGGAGATGAATCTCCTGTAGGAGAGTGTTATCTCGATTAGAATACCTTAAGAGAGATAGGAGGGCCAGCTGCTTTGTTGGGGAGTTGAGGACCCGGGCATTGATTCTCAATACCTAAACCTTCTAGAAAGGGCAGGAAAGCCTGGTTTGTGTGGGGTTTGTGTGAGACCCGGGGGTAAATATATGTACTGTGTATGGTGGGGATGTGTCCACTGCGAGATGTTAGGTTCGTCAGGGAGTGGGACCTCAAAGTTAAAAGGAATGACAAACTGGGGTAGAGCAACAAGGGATACAACCACTCCCTCCATGGGAATCCTAGGTGATCTGAGAGTCTGGGTCATGGCAGTGGCAGCAGGGCGGGTTTATTCGTGAATGGGGTGTGCAGTAGCTCTTCCAACCCGGCTCTATAAAATGAGTAAATATGACAGTGGCATCGTCCTACCAGGTGGTTTAGCAGCAGTGTCTGGGCCCTCCGTCCCCGGGGCGTCCAGGGATCTGCACGTCTCTAGGCCAGCAAATTTAGACTAACATGAAGTTTGGTCCTGGGCGGCATCTTGGCTTTCGAGTTGCTGTACTAGTGCTGTGCGTTCACAGTGACTTTTATCTAGAGTTGGGTTAAGGCTGCCCACCATGTAGAGCACTGGTTCCTTTTACTTGGAACCTTATGTTTCAAAGGATCTCAAAGCAGCCTATCGTGGTCGAAGTCCCCTTGTAGGGAAAGCTGGCTTCCTCCATTGTGGGCACTGAGCATGTTTCTTTGTCCCACACAAAGATCCGGTGGAAGGGGGTCTCCTCATTTGTATTTAACCCTTGTTCACATAGAAAGGTGATGGTTACTTTGAAGGAGCGGCGTCATGAAGCCTGATGGGGGACAGATCTTTGTAGAAACATATTTTTGCACCTTCAAGCAGTATTTGTTGTTAGTCTGTTATTGCCGTCATCATGGCCTCCTTTAGGTGGCTGTTGTGAATGTAGGCTAGGATATTTTATGGTTAACCTGCTGCGCTAGTGGGGCAGCAAGTTCTATGAGTGCAGTTGAGAATAATCTCTTTCTTGGCCAGATCATGGAGTACCTAGGTGGATGACAAAGTTCTCCAGGTCTCCTGAGTCTGCTTGGAGATGGGGTTCTTTAATCTGAATGGTGGGACCTGTTCTTTAAGTCTTCAAGGTGGATCTGTTGGTCCGCATTCTGTTCTTGTAGTAGCATCAACAAATCTGTGAGGCTTCAGATCTTCTTCCCTGGTGTCTCCACTGGTTTCCAGGGATGCCACTCATTGGCAGAGCTCTGCCACATCTTTTTCTATGTCTTTGATATCGATTGCAACGTCATCTTGAAGTTCAACAAAATTCTCTCTTAGCTTGCCAAAGAGGACTTTCATGAACAGTTGTATGACAGAGGCCAGTGTATCCTCTAGTTCATGGGTTATGTCTTGAGTGGCTTATACCAAAGGTTCTGTGGTAGCTGCATCCTTAGGAGAATCAGTCTTTTTGGAGGCAGCTTTGGTGAGCAGCTCATTCAGCATGGAGTCCTTCTTAGTTCTGTGGGCTGCCATGGTGTTGCATAGGGGGTGCTCTAGTCTTCAGGTGTTGGGGCTAGAAAGCGGGAGGTGTCTGGTTGCTGGGTTAGGGGGATTGCCATGTGTTCGGTATCTTGGGGGTGCCAGGGCACTGAATGCATGGCTGATATCACTATTTTGCTGGCCACTATCTTCAGGAATTCGTTGGCCTTATTTCTCTCTGTGGGCTCAGCATCACATTCTCCAGACTACTCAACGTGGCATTCCTCTCATGCTCCGGGTGCCTCCTAATGCTCTATGGCGGGATCATTGCTTACTGCTGTGTTAGTTGAGACCCCTTTTAATTAGTGGAGCGGATGCCAGAGGATGGAGCCCAGGGGTAGCCGGAAAGGTGCCTACATGTCATTCCATGACAGTGGGATGTCTTTTAGTGGCAAAGACCAAGTGGTCCCAGCTGGCTGGTGCCTGTCTCTGCTGGCCTTTGAGCAGCTGAAGCAAGCTGAAGCCGTGAGGGGAGGTCACACAGGCCCTGGGGATACCTGCGTTGAAGTGGCCTCCCCAGCCTACCCGCTGTATCACTGTGGGAGGAGCCGCCTCAAATCAATGGTGAGGGTCTTGCAGCCTCTTTGGTCTCTTTTGTGGTCCCCCGGTCTCCTTGTTGGCATGGAGGACCCTCCTCGCCTAGGGACCATGCTGGGCCATAGTCAAGTCGTCTGCGGGAAGTGAGGGCCATCAGGCATGTGGCACCTGTCTCCTGCACCGCTCTGGGCTCTAACAGGACCTCTGCTCTTTGGTATTCAGGCGGTTTGGTGCAAGCGGGCAAGGCAAACACCGGAAGCCCCAACAGCCGCCACACCGGGCCCAGGTTCTTCCAAGCCCACCACTCAGGCCTCGCAGCATATGTCCACCCACAGCAGGCAGCAAGTATTGCAACCGCTTACGCCCCTTCTCAGGCCTCACTAGTGGAGTCCCCCCCAGTCTCAACATCTTACGGAGGCTGCTCCCGGTGGTAGATATTCTGTGGGATGCAGGGATGCTGGTGGCTGGTATGTTCGGACGGATGCACTTCACAGGAGTGCTCCTATATGCCCACCATCTTGGCTCTTACAGAATTCTTTTAAAGCCGATCTTGTTGTTAGAAGAGATTGGCAAACTATTTGTTTCCTTGGAAGGAAACTAGACATCAACTCATGTGTATCTGTTTTTAAGCCGTTTGTTGCAGTTCCTCTAATGGAACGTAGACACTCATGCCCATCAGATAGCAAGTGTACCAAAAACTGCAGGGTATGTTGTTGGTCATTTCAGGACCAAACCATATATTATGTACCTGGCCGTCCCTAATTGCAGTACGTAGGAAATGACCTAGGCCTCTTATTATTTCAAATGTTTGCCAAGATACTTTAAATGCCACAAAATGCTTTCAGTGGAGATGATCTTATAAAGGTGGTACTGATGGTCCTTGCAATGTCTCTTTAATTTAAACTAGCCAACAATTTGGTAATTGATTGTGTCTCACTTTCAGCAATCTGTGATACCATTCTTGTCTTTATTTATAAAACTGCACTTTGGCGTATGTTTAGTAATATTAAAACAGTATCGCTCATACAACAAAATGCTATTCACAAACCTAATTACGAAGATCGTCTATCTTTTCTAGACAACAGGGTCTGCCCCAGTAGCTGTGATTTCTGTACATGCACACATATGGGAGACATGGGAGTGGCTGAAAAATGGGGAATACTTTCTACTAAATGGGAGAAGATTATGGAGGAGTAAGGAGTAGTGAAGGGAGTGTTACAGAGGGGTTTAGGAAGGGACACACATCCACGCACCAAAGAGTAGTTTCATTGCTAATAACAAACTACCCTTCAAAAACAACTACAGCCAAAAAGGATCCAAGGCAGTTGCAATTGTATTCCAGCTCAGCCTTGGTATAAGTCCAGCAGCACAAATGGACACCCACTGGTATTGCAGAACACCCCTGTAGAAAACAATGGAGCCACCAAATAGCAATTGAACTATATTTGAAAGTGAAGGAACATATATATTTTTGTATTTTGGAAGAGACAATTTTCTTTTCTTTAAAGCAAATCCTATTAAATTTTATAACAAAGATTATTTTTTTAAGATCAAATATGTTTCTTTTCTTTAAACCAACTACTATTGAATTTTATAACAAGGGTAACAACACTTGCAAACACCTTGTAATGTAAGTGATGATTGTTCTCTGAACTCCACTACTATCGTATAGGTGAAACACTTTTCAATACCAACCAGTCACATAAAGGCTAAACACATTAGAAATGAACACATTTTACTGCCTTTATTATGTCAGTGAATGTGTCTGGTCCTTTGCTTGTCATTTTGAGCAATAAATATTTGAGATGGAGAGAAAGGTTTACAAGCAAATTATCAATATTTTTGGGATGTCCAGGGAAGCAGTCTGAAGTGATCCTTGACCTGGCTGCAAAGTGTGAGCAGAAGCTAGATTCTCTATGAGTGGGCATCTGATTCCTTGCGGAAATATTACAGATTATGTGGGAGGGGTACTCTAAAGGTACCCTCAGATTTATGGTGATCCAGGTGGTCCAGAGACCCAGCTGAGCAGTGCAGCACAGATCCCATTTTGGAGGCACATTACCACACAGAGGATGTCTACACCCGATGGGGAAACAAATTTCAGGAGCCCTGGGAGGACTTTTGTTGCTGGGCTTGTGTTACGGGCCAGGGCCTTCTGACTAAGTACTCCCAGCCACATTCCCTGTACCACTCCATGACACCACTCCATAGGAGGCTCCTCAGAGGGGATCGGACCAACATGTCATGATAAACTGGAAGATTTTGACCAGCAGACAGGCGGTAAACCTATAATTTGCATAATGATTCAAGAGAAAATGAGTTTTGGAAGTGGTGTCCAGTCATATGTGCAGTCTTAGCTTTGCTCTAACATTCCATGTTGCAGTTAACCTGTGTTATTTGTATGTTATGAAGGGAATGAAATACTAATATGCATAAAATGTATTTTAGTTTGATTTACTAATCATCCTATCATGGCATAATGGATATGCTTTTCCCATTTTCTATTTTGTGATAACGTGACAGTTCAACCAAAACTCTAGTATCTGGGATATATAAAATGTATATTTTGTTGAAGTTTGTTTATGTGATGCTGACATTGTGTCCTTTTAGCTCTCTTTTCAATTTACCATATTTTTAAAATAAAAGTATTTTAAAAAATCACACAATCAGTAGAATGTTTTCCAAACATTTTACACAAAAATGCTGTGTAAAATACACAGTGGACTCGATTTATAAATGTTGACCTTTTAAAAAAAACTGTGAATTATTTGATGAAATGAAATGCACTAATACCCAAGGGTGTCTAGGCGCGAAAACTCAGATTTCAAAAGATGGAAAAAAGACTGACAAAATGCAGGAGTTATATAGAATTCCTTCTTTTAATGCTTTTTAAATTACCATGTTTTTAAAAGTTTATGGAAAGAGAGAAGATCAGTTTCTTTCTTTAGTACCAGTGGCAGTGAATTCCACAGCCTAGCTCTGCCTGCCACGAAACTTCTGCCCCACCTAGTAATCACCAGATTGAAGGAAAAAGAAGATTAAAGCTGCCTTTTCAGAGCATACCTCCGGAATCTGTGTTTAAAGTAGTCAGGTCCATGTCCAAGTGATGCAGAGGGCTTTAAATTCAATTCGCCTTCTAATCATCAACCAGTGCAATATTGGTAGAGCATAAGAAACCGATTGGTATTTTGGGCTGGCCAGCAGAAGACGTGCTGCAGCATTTTGGAGGATCTGCAGTTTATTTAAAAATCTTGCTTGGATGTTAAAAAATAGTGCACTGCAATAGTCAATCTTAGATAAAATAAGAGCAGAAATTACAGCTCTCTGAAGATCTAAGGGAATAAAAGGTAGAACTTTCCTAAGAGTTTTAATCATGAAAAAACATAAGGAGGTGATGGCATTTATTTGGCATTCGAAAGATAATTTATTATTGAAGTAGGCTCCTACATTTTTTACCTTTGAGACCGGGTTAGGAAGATCTCCCAATTCATGTGGCCACCAATTGGGTGTCCAAAATGAAGTGTCACATCCAAATAAAAGAATCTCCGTCTTTCCCGAATTCAGCCTGAGACAATTTCTGGACATCCATTTCCGAACTTCATGCATGCAATCACAGAATCTAAGAGCGTTGTTTTCCAGATTCCCCACCAAAGATGCCATGATCTGTGTGTCATCAGTATATGACACCACCGTAAAGCCAAATTACTTTATTAAAGTGGCAAGCGGGGTGGAATAAAGGTAAAAAAGCGTTGAACTCAGTGAGGAGCCCTGCGGCACCCCACAGGGAAAGGAGAAAGAGGTAGACATAAATCCATCAAGCTCCACCTCTTGTTCGCTGTCTGTTTAGAACGATTTAAGTAGTTCAACTGCCCTGCCCTGTAAGCCCATGGTAAGGAGTCGATCAATGAGCAAACTGTGATTGACCATGTCGAACGTGGCGGAGAGGTCCAACAGGATCAAGGTCGTCTTCCCACCTCTGTCCAAGACTTCCCTAATCTCCTCTGACACATTTATCAGTGCCAGCTCTGTACTATGTTGGCATTTAAACCCATATTGTGAGCTATCCAAGAGGTTCTGCTCCTTAATGAATTGTGATAATTCAGAGTTCATTGCATTCTCTACGATCTTCGCTGGGAAGGGCATCCGAGAAATCGGTCTATAATTGTTTGGATCCTTGCAGTCCAGGTTTGGTTTTTTCAACAGAGGGAGAATAGACGATTTCTTCAACTCTCTGGGAAAATAACCATCTAGAAACATCTTATTAAAGATATCTTTAAGATAACTAGCGGTGACCTAAGGAGATAAATGTAGGAACTTAGAGGGACAGCGGTCCCAGGGCGATCCTGACCATATCTGCCCAAAGATGGTCTTTGCAAATAAGTCAGCGATGGGATTAAAGGTTTCAAGGATAGGGGTATTATCTGCACGGATCATCACAGAATGTGTTCCTTCTGAAGTTGGGAGAGTAAGCCCCTGAGAGGGCTCACTTACCGCCAAATGAGCATGGTCAAATAAGTCTTGGACTGCATTTACTTTGGCAAGAAAGAAGCCTGTTAGGTGATCACAGAATATTTGGTTCACTTTGGCGTTTTTCGTTTCAGGGAGTTTGCTCAGCTTTCTTACTGTAGCGAAGAGTTCTTTAGGGGTGTTAAGTGCGCACTTAATTTAAGTAGAGAAAGAAAGTGTTTTAGCAGTAGAAACCTTTATTTTATAGTCCTGGATTGATTTTTTATAGGAGATTTTATCAGTATAATCGTAATGCGTCCGCCATTTTCTCTCAAGCCTATGGCAAATTTGTTTCTGCAATCTGAGGCTACCGTCGAACCAAGGTTCGGATGGAGACCTCGTTTTATTATTAATGATTTTTAAAGGTGCCAAAAGGTTAAGATTGCTAGTAATCCAATTATGATACGTGATGGTGGCCTCATCCAAATTGGCTGGAGTTTTAGGTTTAGATCGAATTAGATGTTTCCTGAAGATCTCAGGGCTGATTAATGCCATGGGCGATTGAGCATTTTTGCCACGGGGAGCATGCAGTATCAACTGCAGCTTCCAAGGAGATATGAGCATCACAGCTGAGTGATCTGACCAGACCAATGGAAGAAAAGATGAAATACTAAGGTTGGGTTTATCTGAAAAAATACCGTCCAAGGTATGGCCGGCAACGTGCGTAGGGCCTTTAACAAGCTGCGTAAGACCTATGCTTTCCAGAAGACCAGAAAAAGTAACGGTTTCTCTGTCTGATGTATCTTCGAGATGCAGATTAAAATCCTCCACGATAGTAAAATCAGGGAGGTGAACTTTGATGTCCAGTAGTTGACTACTATTGTTTAGAAAAGCTCCTCTTGGGCCCGGAGGCCTATAAATTAAATCCCCATTAAAAGAATAATGGTTAGTTAAAACTATTTTGAAGGCTATTGCTTCACAATCCGAAACAGCCCATAAGGGCTGAATGGAGACTTTCAAATGATAGATGATTGCTAATCCCCCACCTCTTTTTTTGCAGCGATCTAGTCTAGAGATGGCAAACCCAGGGGAAGAAGCCAAACGAAGGTCGGCATCCGACCCAGCATCTGCCTGGGTCTCTGTGATGAAAGCCATGTCCAGTGCCTGAAGATCTAAAAAATCGGCAAATGCCTGGGCATTATTTATCAATGATCTGGCATTTATAAGCGCTGCTTTAAAAGTTTTTAAAGTATAGTATCAGGGAGTTTAGGCCGGGGAGTAGAAACAATAGTGTTGTCCATTGAGGGGATTGACCCTGCACTTTTTAAGTTAGACAAGGTGAGCCGGCATTGAGGGCAGGGCCTAAAGTTTGATAGATCTTGCAAACCCAGCTTGGGACCTGAACAATGCTTACAATGATCTTTGCGGAAGTAAGAGGGGCCCACTCCAACTCACTTGCTCTATCCATGCAATCAGGAAACCCCGCGGTGGAACGGAGAGCGCGCGGAAGGATGAGCAGGAAAGAGAATCCCCCCCACCCAGCATCGTTCTAAAGGAGGTAAACCGGAGCCAAAAACGAAAATAAAAGGAAATAGTCACCACAGTTATGCTGATAAAAGGATAAACATAAAACTAGCATACGTTCAATAAAAGATAAAATCAGAGGGCCTGATTCACAGAACTAACTTACGTCAAAATCCTAAACTTACAACAATTTTGGTATTTACAGAATGAACTTACACATTTGGGTATTCACAGAATGAACTTACACATTTGGGTATTCACAGAATGAACTTACAACAATTTTGGTATTCACAGAATGAACTTACACATTTGGGTATTCACAGAATGAACTTACAACAATTTTGGTATTCACAGAATTAACTTACTCATTTTGGTATTCACAGAAGGCACTTACTCATCAATGAGTAAGTGCCTTCTGTAATACTAAAATGTGTAAGTTACACAAAATGTGTAAGTTACACAAAATGAGTAAGTTACACAAAATGTGTAAGTTACACAAAATGTGTAAGTGTCTTCTGTGAATACCAAAATGAGTAAGTTTATTCTGTGAATACCAAAATGAGTAAGTTCATTCTGTGAATACCAAAATGGTAGTAATTTTAGGATTTTGTCGTAAGTTAGTTCTGTGAATCGGGCCCAGAGTTTCTTACTGGTCTGAATGTCCGCCATAGACAATGTTTTGGACTCTTAATCAACATTTTGCTTTAAATCAACCCTGATGAATAAACAATTGCCCACCCCTTGCAAGTTTGCATTTTCTCTCTGAAAGAAGATTCCCTTTTATTTAATTTTGCCTATTCCAAGGACAGTTTATACTATTTAAAAGCTTTTTAAAATTTCAGTCAATAATGGAGTTCTTTTTTTAAAAAAATGCAGATTAATGCATTGTGTCATCCAAAATACATGTTTAGTTATTTTGAAGGTGCTTTCAATATTGAAATAACATTTTTAATGCAATACACCTTGTTTACTATGTACTAACATCAACATCAAACATTCAACCAAGATAAAAGATAGACAGCTTTTGTTTGAAAAACTTATAGAATATTTCCTTTTTCTGAAGTTTTTCCATGACTATGCTAGATATATGGTAGTGAAATTCAACAAAACAAAAGGTATTTTAAGGGATTTATTCTACTACTCTGCCTACACAACATTGGTGGTGAGATTGGTTGTGAGTGTTCCTGTTTTGTGGTTGGTTAAGTTGCTGGTGGTAGAGCTGCTGGTGGTGGAGGCGGAGATGGTGCAGTTGGTTGTGACAGAGGTGGTAGTTTGGCAGGTGGTGTGTCCCACCTAGCTTGAGGTGCCTCTGCAGCATCATCAGCATGTGTTGTACATGAAGAATGACATTGGCATGTTTTGCCTTTTGCATCTATCACATTCATGGCCAAGGCATGTTGTCTTTCATTATCTTTTTTCAAACGTCAACAAAGATGTTCTCTGAGCATCCTTGCAATATTATCCAGAACACGGGTCTGCCTGTCAATGATCTAAGTGAGTCCTTTAAGAGAGATAGCTATCTCAGACACACCGGCCCCCAGTGCATGAATATCCTGTTTTTTTGGAAAAAACTGTCCTTATAGAGAGCAGGATTAGTCCATGACAACCCTCTTTCGCTCCCTCCATGCTTTACCATATTATATGGTCAACAGGTTTACCATTACAAAGAAGGGTGCCATCTGAGTGGATGCGGGGGGCACATGGAATTGGGGTACCTGTTGTTTACCAGGGGTGTTATCTCTCTCAGATGATTGAGAGAAGACAGAGATAAAACTTCATGGGAGGAGCGTATAGAGATTGTGAAGAAATACCTTTTAGTTAAGGGCTGAGTGGAGGTGAGTCTTGTGTAGGTGAAACAAGCATCCATGGCTTCTAGATAAAGGCTGGGGTCTAGCAATCCTCAGAACTGATTTTGTAGGAATACTGCTGCCCGGCCATAAATTGGGCTTTTTGGAGATTTTCTGTTTGGGGAAAACAATATCCTCCTCAACATTCAGATCTTCCTCTTCCTCAACCAGCACCTGTTCCTCCTCCTCTTCTTCTTGAGCAGTGTTAGCTGCTGATAAAGTTGCTTGAATGAGGACTGGAGTGTCTCCTTGAATTGCCTACCATCCCCCACTTGTAGACATTTTACCCTCATCAACTGGCACAATGCCCTCAGTACGTGAGTGAAGAATGTACAAGCATTTGACATACATTAAATGAAGTTTTGTGTCTAAAGTACTCTAATTGACTATGTCTGAAAAAAATATAATAAAGTTAGCACCATTTGAACATAAAGAAACATATGAAGTTGAAGGTTGATCCATACATGGAATTAATATATCTCAACAAAAGCAACTCACTAGCTCGAGCCACAGATTTCTCATATATGAATGACCTTCATTATGTCAGCTGCTGAACCAGTGTACTTGTACTTGGTGTTGCCAAGGTAACTACTGATCCAACAGTTACAAAGTGAAGAATTATGTTCAAAGATAATTAACAAATTATAAAAGTGATCTTGACCCCAAATGCTGACACATTAGATAAATGCAGGAAAGAAAAACAAAAATATCAATAACAACCAGTTTTAACTTTTTATATAAAAACGAAGTTTTTCTCACTCTTAAAACTTGTGGTCTGCATTATTGCAATATGATGAATGTAGGATCTGAAAGATGAAGAGGAAAAAAGGAGAGCCTATGGTGAAGGGAGTATTTATGTTGGAAGAGAATGGGTGTCAGGTATGTGTGATTTCATTTAGAAGTATGTAATTCTCCTATTGCCTTCCATGAAAAAGTCTCCCTTCCACAAGCGGAGGGTTCCCTCCTGCATGCCGAGATCCTTCCTGTTGCAAAGTTCTCCACCAAGTGTGTGGAATTAAATACAGTTCCAAAGTTGATAGTAGTAACTTTACAGTCATAATTTATGTTTATATAGACTACCCTCAGACTTCAGGGAGGAGACATGCAAGTGAACACCTAGGAGTAACTAATGAAAGTTGTACTTTGAACCAATGCCACACAGTCAATTAAACTTTTGCACATGCACATCCACATACATGTTGTACCCTCTGTCTTACTTTTTATCAAAACAATGTAACTTTCTCCACACGCTATACCCAAGATAGACAGTGTAGGCTTCAAAAGAAAGCTCAGGTGCCAAAGTACAGGACAAGCCATCTCTCAGTGTCCACACCAACTATCCCACTACTACAACCCTGTCATGCCCCAGACAGAAAGCACATACATACAACCTCTTATGCCAGTAACCACAGCACTAAGTACTCTGCCAAGAACCGTATTCTATGCCAGCAGGGCATTTCACCAGCACCCCCCTCCAGTGTCCTATTTCCAAGAGCAACAGCTCTAGACATGATGCCACTGGGGACTTCACTCAAACCATCACACCAGCAGCTTCTTGAGCCAAACCGCCACACTGGGGGCTTAGTTCCACTATCAATATTCATTACAAACACTTTTCAACTTTCTCTCTTGGCACTACACTTATTTGCCAAGTGTCAGGTGCTGATGACATGTGATGGACTCCACTTGTTTTCTACTAGTCTTCAAGAGAGTGCCCCACTGGGCTCTTCAGATATCACAGCCTGAGTGTTCTCTTTTTCCAGTCACCCAACAGCACAGGAAATTACATCATGGCATCCTGCACCCCTCCCAGTACTCACTTAATGGCAGCTGCAACACGGATAAGCAGCAGACGTGCGCAGCGGGAATGCCGCAGGCAGGCCAAAGGTGAGCCCATATGTGTCCGTCCGCATCTGGACATCACCCAGTGGCCAACATCAGGAGCCCTGGTCTGGTCATTGCCCATCGATACTCTGCAGCACTATTTAGGATACTAGACTCCAGACGTCGTTCCCCAACTGCTGTCATGTTGCGCCTCACACCACAGTAGGAGCTTTCACGTGCACCCACTGCCGGTTCTCCAGCAGCCACCTACCCACATCTCCTACACAAATGCTAACAATGCCTTCTGTACCCCCTCCCAACACACAAGCACCAACAACGGCTACACCCCCATCCTGCAAAACAAGCCACAACAAACCTACACATCAACACCCACTCACAGGTATGCTTCTCAACACATGATCACTCAGCAAACACACAACCGAAATATGGTACCTGCTGAGTAGCAATTCACCTGACATCCTCTTCATCACGGAGAACTGGCTCAACCCCTCATTAGCTCCCAACATCACCATGGCAATTGCAGCGGGCTACAAGATCGCTTGACTTCACAAGCCAGGAGGAGGATTCTCTATCATCTACAAGGAATCGATCAAATGCACAACATCCACAGAGAACGTCACCCCATTCATGGGACATCTGCACTTCAAGCTGCATATCTCTGAAAACTTCACCCTAGATGGAACCCTTGCCTACCAAGCACCCAGACCATAAGCCACCTGTACGAACCTCATCACCATTTTTATTGCTCTGCTCACCATTGACTCTAGACCACATGGACCAAGAACCACCATTATCAACTTCATCGCCAACTTCGTCACTCCACTCACCATCAACTCCAGAGTCTACATTCTCCTCGTGACCTCAACTTTTACCTGGAAGACTGAAATAGCCCCTGCTCGTCAGCACTCCTTGAAAGCTTGAGCATCATCAGACTCACCCAGCTCATCCCAGAATCAACACACACCGCAGGACACACACTGTACTCGATCTTCACCACAAGTGACAGAATCCACCACACCAATCACATTAGCCAACCACTCCATCATCCATTTCCTCATCAACACACCTCAAGTCAACACCCCGCCCAGGATCAGCATTCAAAGCAGCAGCTGGGGCAAAATAACAGAAGCAGACTGGGTCAGCACCTTGAGTACAGATCAACCTAGCCCCACAGACAACCTCGACAAGGACATCAACAATTTCAACAACTGGATCAAGAACTGTGCCAACTCCCTCCCACTTATCAAACACAACAAGCATAGTAGATCCAACAACCGGACCAGCTGGTACACAGAAGACCTCTGAGACACCAAGCTACACTGTAAACTGCTGGAAAGGAAATGGAGAGCCATCCATGACACCACAGACAGAACTACCCACGAGGCTACACTCAGACGATATCACCAGCAAATAAGAGACATCAAGAAAAAGCACTAGTGGACCGCATCGAAGGAAGCTCCAACAGCTGCAAGGAGATTTTCTTGATTTTTAAGGATTTCACCTCACCCTTAGCCACTGTCAACAACATTGCTGCCTCCCATCAACTCTGCGCCAACCTATCCAAATTGCACACCAACCCAATCCCAGAGGCCTCATTGCTAACCTACTCACCACCAACCAAGATGTCCACCTAACCGAATGGACAACCGTCACAGAAACAACACAGTGGCAATCATGCAGACCATCGACTCAGGGGCCCCAAGGGACCCAGGCCCCACTATATCCACAACATGGAAACATCACCAATCAGCACCACCCTGGCCTAGATCATCAACACCTCCATCACATCTGCCACTTTTCTGGAGGAATGGAAACTTGCAGCAATCAAAACCCTCCTCAAGAAGCCCTTAGCCGACCTGAATCAACTGAGCAACTTCCGACCCATCTACCTGCACCCCTATCCAGCCAAAGTGTTTGAGAAGGCCATCAACAAGCAACTCACAACCCACCTCAAACTTCACCATCTTCTAGACAACACTCAATCAGGATTCAGAAAGAACCAGATCACCGAAACAGCACTGATCGTGGCCGCCAAACACACTTGAATCATCCTGAATCAAGGAGAAACAGCGGCCTTTATCTTGCTTGACCTCTCTGCGGCCTTTGACACTGACTCCCATAACACCCTCATCAGAAGACTCCACAAGATTGGTATACAAGGATCTGCTCTCAATTGGATTTGTTCCTTCCTCACGGGAAGAGCCCAAAGGGTCAGGCTGCCACCATTCACATCAGAGACCAAGAGATTGATATGCGGAGACTCACAGGGATCGTCCTGCAGGTCCGCTCTATTCAGCACATGCATGACTCCGTTAGCAAAAATCATTATCGGATCACAAGACAAAACCGTCAGCTCCTATGCCAATAACACCCAACTCATCCTCTTCCTGATGAACAAGACAATAACCACCAGGACCAACTTCACAAACTATATGACCATGAAAGCAGACTGGATGCAAACCAACTGCCTGCATCTCAACTCCGAAAAGATGGAAGTACTGGTCTTTGGCAACAAGACCTCTCCATGGGACTCCACCTGGTATTCATTGGAACTAGGACCAATACCCATATCCACAGACCACACAAGAAATCTAGGAATCATCCTAGATGACAAGCTCAACATGATGGCTCAAGTCAATGCAGGGTGCACCTCCTGCTTCCACATCCTATGCATGCAACGAAAGATCTTCGCATGGTTCCCTCAGAACACTAGATGGACCATCACGTAAGCACTCATCACATGCAGACTGGGCTACGGCAACATTCTCTATGCCAGAATCTCCAAACAGCTCCTACACAGACTCCAGATCATCCAGAGCACCTCTGCAAGACTCATACATACCTTCCATGCCGCACCCACATCACACCAGACCTCACGATGCTTCACTAGCTCCCCATTCACAAGCGCTGTTTAAACTTCTCAAACAAACATACAAAGCCCTACACAACACAGGACCAGAACACCTAAACAGTGCATACACTTTCACCAACCCACCAGATACCTACGCTCTGCTTCAGTCTCACTCGCACACATTCCCCACATCTGCAAAAGCAAAACTAGAGGTTGCTCATTCTCCTACATCGTACCCAAGACATGGGACAGCCTCCCTCAACACATCAGAGCCTCCTTCTCATTTCTTGAGTTTTGCAAGAAGCTGAAGACCTGACTCTTCGTATAAGCACCTTGGAATGTATTATGGAACCACACATGCCTTTACCATGCTCTGTAGAGGTCAGAGTGCAATGTATTTAAATAGTAGGACATGTATTTTTAAGTTTTACATGTCCTGGTATTGAAAAACTCTAAAATGTGTTTTTTATTACTGCCAGGCATATCTCTTCCATAGGATAACATTGGAGTTAACTTATTCCATTTTGTAAGTGTAATGTCCAAATGGGAAGAGATAACCAGTTCTTGTTTGGTGTCTCTGGAATCACTATTTAAAATACTAACTTATGGTGAAGTCAGAATTTAAAGTGCAATTCTGGAAATGCCACTTTTAGAAAGTTTGCATTTTCTTGTCATTTAGTGCCTGTAGCCTGTCTCTTGTCATATCACTGGGTGTAGCTCACAGATGAGTTTTGTATATTCCTCCTAGACAGCCACACACAATAGGGAGCTTATGTGTGCCTGAATGGGCCACCACTGGCAAGAGAGGAGTGAGGAGCGGGGCACAGCCCCACTTACACCTAAATAGGATGTGTCCTGCCTTCAACACAAAGGGCTGCATACCGGCTGTACTTAGCCAGGGCAGGGAAGGCACGATATCCGAGGCAATCGTCTGGAAGATTCTCCCCCACTGCAAAGGCCCAACTGAGTATAAATTCTGAACTTTAGACACCAACACTTCAGCATACTTCTGGATCTGTGGATACTCTTCCAGGAAGAAAGACTGCTGTGCTGCTAAAATGACTGAGTCTGCTGGACTGCTGCTCTAAAGGAAGTGCTGCCTGCTGTGCTGATCTGCTGCCTGTGACCCTCTTGCCTGTGAAAGAAGAACTGAACCTGCAACTTCATCTTGAACCCACGACCCCTGAGTGACTCCAAGGGCTAGCCTGCTGGCCTCCTCATCTGAGCCTTAGGCACATAAAAGACTCCCCAACAAGCTCATGGATCCAGCTGCAGCAGCTCCCTGACCCCCACGTGGTACCTCTTAGTTCCTGGACACTTGGTGTGGATCAGATTCTTTGCAACTGCAAACTTGCCGATTTGCATCCAGACCACCCCACTTGCACTGAAATCCAACTCGAGTCGCCGCCAGTCTTTCTCTTCACACAGCAGCATTGACAGCCTGTGGGGGATCACCAACACAAGGTCCAGTCCACCCATCTCCAACGCCCTGCCTGCCCTTCGCACCATACCGACAACCGTCTGCGACCCTCCCTAAAGCGAATAGACTCTTGGCAAAAAACTTGAGAAGGAAAAAACTCCAGCTGGACTAATCTGGAACTGTATTGCGACCGGCCTGCACTTTTGTCTTGAATCTGGTTCAGTGTGAGCACATAGCCACAGTTAGCACTTTCTGCTTTTAGCTGCCATTTTACACTTTATTCTTTAAAAATTCATAACTCCGTTTCTACTGATTGGATTTTAGTCATTTTGGTCTTGGTTTATTTATTAAATGAAGCCCTATTTTCCTAACCTGGTGTGGGATCTTTTTGTGTTGTGTTTTCACTGTTTAACAGTTTGAAGTGTTGCGCAAATACTTTACACATTGCCTCCAAGTTAAGCTTGACTGCTCTGTGCCAAGCTACCAGAGGGATAAGCATAGGTTAATTTGGGGTTAGCTTGTGCCTTACCCTGACAAGGATTGTGGTTGCTACTTGACTAGGGTTCACACCCTAATCAACCAGTAACCCAATTTTGTACAGAAATACTTTTATTTTTCATTCTATACAAACCCAACTAAAAATACACAAACATTAAAAATTGTAAAGTTATAATCTTAACTTCAATTTATAATTTACGCACCACCTTCAAATTATTATAAGTCGCGCACCTCCGAACACAGTCTTGTCACATCACTTACCACACTACATTAACTATAGCTCATGTATTTTCCATGCACTGGTTATTCCCTTGCAAAGTACATCACTTATAGCATGTGAAATCATAGCATTCAGAACAACACTTGCAACTTCTCAAATGACATCATTTGTCACAACACAGTGCATGGTAGAGTGGTGAGTTATAGTTAGTGTTGTCTTGTTAGTGAGCTGAAAAGTCGGTAACGAGGTGAGATATTTATAAGGTTATGGATAAATTGTAAATTAAAGCTTTACCTATAATTTTCGAAATTTTTAAAATTTGTGTAGTTTAAGTTTGGTTTGCATAGAGAAAACAATGTTTCCTAACTATAACTAAGCTTTAACCTTTGATTTTTCATTGAATTTCAATGTTTTCTTTAATGTTTATTAAATATGTTTCAAATTGTAGAATGCAGTGTTGTCGAAAGGAGTGTTGTTATATTGAGTGTCAAACAGTACAGTGGAGGAGAGTGTTGTAAAGTCTATTGTTATAGAGTGGAGTATTGTAGAGTGGAATAGAGTGGAGTAGAGTAGAGTGGAGTGGTGTATCATAGAGTTTAGTAAAATATCATATAGTGCAGTGGCATGGTGTCTCTTATAGTGGAGTCAAGTATCATAGACTGGAGCGGCGAGTTGTATAGTGGACTGGTGTGTTGTACAGTAGAGTAAGGCATCGCAGACTGTCAAAGAGTGGAGTAGAGTGTTTTAGAGTGGAGTAGGATGTAATTAAAGTGTAGTAGATTGGAGTATTGCTGATTGGAATGTTGTAGAGTACATTGGAGGAGAGTGTTGAAGAGTGGATTGCCGAGTCATATAGTGGAGTGGAGTATCAGAGAGAGAAGTTGACTGGTGTGTCGCTGAGTGTAGTACAGTGTAGTAGAGTGGCATAGAGTGGATGGGCATAGAGTGGAGTAGAGTGTCATAGAGTGGCAAAGAGTGTAGTACAGTGTTGTAGAGTGGAACTGCATACAGTGGAGTAGAGTGTTGGACAGAGGAGTGGTGTAGAGTAGATTATGGTACTGTAGCGTAGAGTGGGATAAAGTGTCTTAGAGTGGAGTGGAGTACACTGGATTAGGATAGCGTAGATTGGAGTAAAGTGTCATAGAATGGAGTGGCATGTCGTAGACTATAGTTGCGTGGGTGGAGTAGAGTGGTGTGGCATAGCATACAGTTGAGTAAAGTGTCATAAATTGGAGTATTGTGTTGCACAGTAGAGTGTTGTGGCATGTCGTACACTATTGGAAACTGCTGTAGACTACAGTAGATATGAGTGGCATACAGTATAGTTGAGTTTTCTGGATTGGAGAGGTGTACAGTACAGTACAGTGTTGCGGTAGGGTGGATTGGCATACAGTGTTATAGAGCACAATGGCATAGAGTGGCATAGAGTGGAATTGAATAGAGTGCAGTAGTGTGTCAAACAGTGGAGCTGCATAGAGTGGATTGTTGTACATTACAATAGAGTGAGGTAAAGTCTCATACAGGGGAGTAGTCGAGTGGAGAGGCGTGACATAGTGTGGAGTAAAGTATAATAGAGTGTATTGGCGTGTCGTAGACTAGAGTGGCATGTAGTGGAGTGGAGTGGAGTGGCATGGCGTAGGTAGTAAACTGTTGTAAACTGGAGTGGGGTATTGTACTGCAGAGTGGAGTGCTGCGTTTTTGAGTATAAAAAAGTGTCGTATCGTGGAATAAAGTTCAGTTCAAAGAACTTTATTTGGCTTGTTTTTTTAAAACCATCAAAGTTTAAAAAAGGCAAAACAACACAATAAAATTAAAACAAGCTACTGCTCGATCCAGTTGAACATAAAATCAGAAAAAAATAAAAATAAAATATAATTGCAATTGTAGGCAATAGAGAATTTGTAGCTAGGCCCAAAATACAATAAAATACAAACGACTCATTGAGACAATTATCCAAGCACACACATCTAAAACCACATTTTAAATATAAATATAAGGTACTTCATGCCTTAAGAGTGGTAGTCGGCTATTCAAATTACCTATCATATTCTGAGTAACTAAAGGGTAAAAAACGAAATAGTCAGTCGCATCCTGGTAAAGCGATGACATTGATGCCTCTATCGGGCTAGCTAGGTCATGAACTTGGAGCACTTGTGCCAGACACTTAGGGCCTAATTAGGATGTCGGTCAGAGTTTCCTCTGACCGGCTTTTCTGTGGTTTCGAGACTGACCGACCTCAGGTCGGCGGTCCAAATCCGCAATTACAATGCGACCGCACATGGTACGGTCGCAGAGTCCTGTTTCCCTTTGGGAGCTTGTGAGGCGGTCAGAAACTGGCCACAGCACAAGCTCCCGTAGAGAAATGGGCATCACTGTGCCTGCCACACGGTGCAGGGATTTACGGAGGAGCACCATAGGTGCCCCCTCCACCTCCAACTGGAGACCATGGAGAAATGGGGACCCTGCTAGGGGCCCCCTAAGTGTTTTTCTGACAGGTTTTCCATGTCGGAAAGTCCAACATGGAAAGCCTGTCAGAAACAACATCATAATCCCGTCGGCAGAAACGTCGTCTGCCCGGGATTATGTGTGGTTTCTGACTGGCTGGCAGGCTCCATGAGCCCGTTTGAAGCCTGCCAGAATGACCGGCCGGTTTGAATTCCGACTGCCGTAATCCTTATACGGCGGTTGGAATTCAAACCAAGGATGTCGATCGGAGAGCCTCCGGTCGTAATTAGGCTCTTAATAAAAAACAGCTCACAGAAAAGACAATTGAACCAGACGTATCAGATTTTGAAATCCTATACGCGACCTGATATCGCCTGACTACTTGATTCAGGAATGCTGTTTGGATCCACTTCCTAATTAGATAAAGGTATTCGGTACAGAAAAACAAAATGTGTTCCTTTGTCTCTGAAACCCAACAACATGCAGAGCAATTATCTGTGTCCTGATCTCTATTCCAGCAGCTAAAAGACCTGAGTGGTAGACAACCCAGGCAAAATCTCATAAAATAAACTTTTCGCTAGTGGTGGAAAGATCCCGTCTAGGTAGAGCTCAAACTTGGGGCTAGGTTTGAAGCATAAAAACTGGCTGGTTAAATGTCCAGAAGCTGGATTTGTAGCATAATAATCAAACACCAATGCCCATTATCTAGCTTTAACGATGGGTATTATTTCTTTATTAAGCCCTGCAGGGCTTTCCCAAATTCTAGCAAAACCCAACAGCCTGCACCAGAATGCAACATGCTGGAAGCAGGGATTTCTTTTCCTGCCACACAAAGTTAACAATTTTCTCAATCACTCCCAATAATCAAAAAACTCTGGAGTGGTCCATAGTCTTAGCCAGTACCTTAAAGGTTTTAATTAAGCCACATCACCAATTCTCTTGATTTCCAAGTAAAAAAAACAAGGGAGTAAGGGGTGTGCTGCTTGGGACCACGATGAGGGATCTAAAATAAGTATTCTTGCTCACTATCAATTTATTAGTGTCAGCGTAACCCAAGATCTCAGTTCCAAAGAGAGCAGCAATTTGGGCTTTTGCATGATAGACTTCAAGTGCACGCATTATTGAATGCGACTTTGCTGACTTATGGAATCGCAATATGGCTTTAGACCTTTGACATAGAAGAAGGTAGCTTTTATTGAGCTGCGATGCCCAGCCTAACTTATCAGTAAGCCTAACCCCAAGGTAATCAAAACGTTTTACCCTCTCAAGTGTATTGTCAGCAATTTTAAATGCCCATGTTCTAAACTTGCCTTTCCCAAATATCATAAATTTAGTTTTATCCTCATTAAGTTCCAGGCCCCTAGATACACAGAAGGTCAGGAGTTTATCTAAAAGATTTTGAAGGCTTATGGGGGACTTCAACATAAGTGAGGAGTAATCTGTGAACATCAGAATGGGTATTTAATTACCATACAGAGCAGGGGCATCACCTTTGAAAACAAAAAGTTCGTTGACCACCTCATTAATATACAAGGTAAACAGGGTGGGTGCTAAAACACACCCCTGGCATACCCCGTGTTGGAATAAAGTATTGTATAATGAAGTGTATGGGCATAGGCTAGAGTAGAGTGTTGTAGAGTCCCATAAAGTAGAATAGACTTTTGTAGAGTGGAGTTATATAGAGTTAGGGAGAGTGTTGTACAGTGAAGCGGCATAGAGTGGAGTGATGTACACTGTAGTGGATTACTGTAAAGTGGAGCAGCATACAGTGGAATAGCGTACAGTGCAATACCTTACAGTGGAGTGTATAAGAGTGAAGTGGCATAGAGTGGGATAGAGTAGAGTGGCGAGATGGACAGTGGAGTGGTGTAGAGTAGGGTATAGTGGATTAGCATAGAGTGGAGTGGCGCTGCGTAGATTCGGGCACACTTATAAATTGGAGTGTCATCTCATATAGTAGAGTGGAGTGTTGTGTCGTACAGTGTTGGAAATGGCCGTAGAGTGGAGTACAGTGTTGTACAATAGAGTGTACAGGCATAGAGTCAAGTACACATTTAGCCAGTGGGTTGTACAGGGATAGAGTGGAGTAGAGTCTATAAAGTGGCATAGAATGTAGTAGAGTTTTGTAGAGTGGAATTATATAAAGTGGAAGATAGTACAATGGAGTGGCATACAATGGAGTGCCATAGAGTGGAGTGTTGTACAGTGGAGTGGTGTAGAGTGTAACAGTGTATAGTGTAGTTGCGTACAGTAGAGTGGAATACAGTGGTGTGGTGTAGATTAAAGCGGTGTACAGTGGAGTGGGGTAGTGTAATAGCATACAGTGGAGTGGTGCACAGTGGAGTGACGTCTGTTGGAATAGCGTAGAATACAGTGGAGTGGGGTAGGGTGGAACACCTAACAGTAGAGTGGCTAAGATTGAAGTTCCGTACAGTGTAATAACATAGAGTGGAGTATCGTACATTGGAATAGTGTAGAGTGAAGTACAGTGGACTGGAGTAGAGTAGAATAGCTTAAAGTGGAATAGCATAGAGTGGAAGAGTGTACAGTGGAGTAGTGGCATAAACTGGAGTGGTGTAGACTGAAGTGGCATAGACTGGAGTGGGGTTGAATGAAATAGCAAACAGTGGAGTGACGGAGAGTGGAGTGGCGTGCAATGGAGTAGGGTAGAAGGAGTGGCATGCAGTGGAGTGGCATTCAGTGGAATAGCATACAGTGGAGTGGCATACAGTGGAGTGGTATAGAGTAGAGTAGCGTAAAGTGGAGTGGCATACAGTGGAGTAGTGTACAAAGGAGTGGCATACAGTGGAGTGGCATACAGTGGAATAGAGGAGTACCATACAGTGAGGTGGCATACAGTGAAGTGGTATAGCCTTGAGTGGTGTACACTGGAGTGGGGTAGAGTATAATAGCATACAGTGGAGTGATGTACAGTGGAGTGGCATCCAATGGAGCATAGAATGGAGTGGCGTAGAGTGGATTGGCACATAGTGGAATAGCGAACAGTGGCGTGGCGTAGAGTGGAGTAGCGTATAGCGGAGTGTCATTCAGTGAAATAGCATACAATGGTGTGTTGTACAGTGGAGTGGTATACAGTGGAATAGCATACAGTGGAGTGGTGTACAGTGGAATGGAGTAGAGTAGAATATCATGTAGTGGAGTAGTGTATAGTGGAGTGGCATACAGTGGAGTGGCATACACTTAAGTGGCGTAGAGTGGAGTTGCGTATAGTGTAATAGCATGGAATGAACTGGCATAGACTGGAGTTCTGTACCGTGTAATAGTGTAGAGTGGAATGGTCTTAGAATGGAGTGTTGTACAGTGGAGTGGCATAGAGTGTAATAGCATATAGTGGAGAAGCGTATAGTGGAGTGGTGTAGAGTGCAGTGGCATACACTGAAGTGGGGTAACATACAGTGCCATGCAGTACAGTGGAGTGGTATCCAATGGAATGGCATAGAATGGAATGGCATAGACTGAAGGGGCATACACTGGGGTGCTATAGAGTAGAGTAGCGTACAGTGTAGTGAAATACAGTGAAATAGCATTCGGTGGAGTAGTATACAGTAGAAAGCATAGCGTGGAGTGGCATACAATGGAATGGCATAGAGGGGAATAGCATATAGTGGAGGAGCGTATAATGGAGTGGCATATAGTGGAGTGGTTTACACTGAAGTAGTGTACAGTGTAATAGCGTAGAGTGAAATGTCATAAATTGGAGTTGTGTACAGTGTATTAGTGTAGAGTGGAGTTGTGTGGAGTGGTGCGGCATAGAGTGTAATAGAATATAGTGAAGTAACGTACAGTGGAGTGGGGTACAGTGGAGTGGCATAGACTGGAGTGGCATAGACTGAAGTGGTATAGACTGGAGTGAGGTCGAATGGAATAGCATACAGTGGAGTGGTGAAGAGTGGAGTGGCGTCCAATGGAGTAGCATGCAGCGGAGTGGTGTAGAGTAGAATAGCATATAGTGGAATGGTGTAGAGTGGAGTAGCTTATAGTCGAGTGGCATACAGTGGAAAAGTGTACAATGGAGTGGCGAACAGTGGAGTGGCATAAAGTGGAATAGAGGAGTACCATACAGTGCAGTGGCATACAGTGAAGTGGTATAGCCTAGAGTGGGGTAGAGTGTAATAGCATACAGTGGAGTGGTGTACAGTGGAATCCAATGGCGTAGCATAGAATGGAGTGGCATACAGTGCAGTGGCACACAGTGGAATAGCAAACAGTGGAGTGGCGTAGAGTGGAGTAGTGTATAGTGGAGTGGCATACAGTGAATTAGCATACAATGGTGTGTTGTTAAGTGGAGTGGTATACAGTGGAATAGCATACAGTGGAGTGGCGTACAGTGGAGTGGCATAGAGTAGAATAGCTTGTAGAGGAGTAGCATATAGTTCAGTGGCATACACTTAAGTGGCGTAGAGTGGAGTTGCGTATAGTGTAATAGCGTGGAGTGAACTGGCATAGACTGGAGTTCTGTACAGTGTAATAGTGTAGAGTGGAGTGGTCTTAGAGTGGAGTGTTGTACAATGGAGTGGCGTAGAGTGTAATAGCATATAGTGGAGAAGCGTATAGTGGAGTTGTGTTGAGTGGAGTGGTGTAGAGTGGAGTGGCATACACTGAAGTGGGGTAGAGTGTGATAACATACAGTGGAGTGCAGTACAGTGGAGTGGCATTCAATGGAATAGCATAGAATGAAATGGCATAAAGTGAAGTGGCATACACTGGAGTGGTAAAGAGTAGAGTAGCGTACAGTGTAGTGACATACAGTGAAATAGCATTCAGTGGAGTGTTGGACAGTGGAGTGGTATACAGTAGAAAGGATAGAGTGGAGTGGCGTACAGTGGAATGGCATAGAAGGGATTAGCATATAGTGGAGGAGCGTATAATGGAGTAGCATACAGTGGAGTGGGGTACACTGAAGTAGCATACAGTGGAGTTGCGTACAGTGTAATAGTGTAGATTGAAATGGCATAAATTGGAGTTGTGTGCAATGTATTAGTGTAGAGTGGAGTTGGGTAGAGTGGAGTGGCATAGAGTGTAATAGCATATAGTGAAGTAACATGCAGTGGAGTGGGGTACATAGGAGTGATGTAGAATGTCATAGCATACAGTAGAGTGGCTTACATTGGAGTGGCGTCCACTGGAATAGCATCAAATGAAGTGGCGTAGAATTGAGTGCAATGCACTGGAGTAGCGTAGAGTGGAGTAGCAGACAGTGGAGTGCCATACAGTGGAATAGCTTAGAGTGGAGTGTTGTAGAGTGGAGTGGCATATAGTGGAATACCATAGAATGGAGTGGCATAGAGTGGAATGGTGTAACGTGGAATAGTGTATAGTGTAGAGTGGAGTAGTGTCCAGTGGATTGGGGTACAGTGGAAAGGCTTAGAGTGGAGTGGAGTAAAGTGGAGTGGCGCATAGTGGTGTGGCATTGAGTGGAGTGGTGTAGAGTGGAATGGTGTACACTAGAGTGGCATATACTAGAATACCATAGAGTGGAGTGGTTATAGTGGAGTAGCATACAGTGGAGTGGCATACAAATGTATGTGATATTTAGCAGCAATGTTGATTATGGTATGCGGAGTAACTGCTGCCTTGTGTTTCTCCAGATTTACCAATCAATGTAGTGCCAGGCATGAGGGCCTTATGTTGCTTTCTAAACCTGGCTTAATTATTTCATTGCCCATGCAACACCATGCATGGCACAAGGGAATTGCAATTCAATAATGCAGCTAGGACTTAGTTATATTTTGGGCCACGATATATGCTGCAACTTTGCGGTATACCATGGTACATGAAGATAACAAGCCAGTTAATAATTGTGTAAAGGCTGTTTTCAGAGGCAGGCATATTGCTTTTACAAATTTGGCTGTGTTCTGTGTTAGGGCCTTAGATATAGGTAAGTAGTAGGTTTTACTGTAGTTTCCTACCTATTACCGCTGATAATAGGTAGGGAAATATATTTATATCTTTTTAAAATATTTTTAAATAAGTTTATGGAGTACTGTGCTAGTACCCTGTAAGTACCGTATTGTTTAGGACATTTTTTAGGTATTTCTGCAGCACGCCGTACTCTTTTTTTTAATAGAATTAAAAATGTTAAACATTGTAAATACACTGTACTATACTATATAAATATTGTATTACAGCGTTTTTCCAATTTGTCAAGGTATTTATTTTTTAAGTACTGTGGTATTTTCAAGGTAGTACTGAGGTACTCGTTAACAATTTTTTTAAATATAATTTTTCCCTATGTATTGCCACTTTAATAAAGTGGTAATAGGTGGGGGAAAATATAAAACCTAATACATACCTATATGTAAGGCCCTAAGCCAGAACACTGGCAAAGTGGCCTTAAAACAGCAAGGCTGACTTATACTTTTGTAAAGACAGTCATTATCCAATCAAATAGTGACTTGACATCGCCATGTACCACGGTAGTCTCACATAATTTTGCAAACTTCCGCAAAAGTACATCTGTTACAGGTATCGCTATGTTTAAATGCCTTATATTTAAAAAATACTTACCCTGCTTACCTGTAGTACCCAAAAAGGATGATCTGAGCACCATAATGTATTATCCTGACAATTTCATGTAAATCTGTTCATTGCATTTGAGCTACATCAAATACAATACTCCATGGACAATGCATTGGTGGAAAAATGAGTTTGCCCCCCCTTTTATCTTTGCATCCCCTTAACAATTCACCACGTAAATTTACAAAATGTAGTTTGTGTGGCTCACTGCTAGGTCACTTTTCCATTTTGTTGCAAGGGAGTGCATTGGGAAGATGGTTTTTGTTTGGCTTGTTGGCCACACTTTTATGTTGTGAGCAAGAGAACATGCAAATAAAACTTATGTAGATTAAGAAGTATTGTAGTTGTTATGTATTTGTTTATTGCTTCCCATTAGCATGTGACCATAAATGGGTCTTTGAGTTGTTCATGTAGTAAATTTGAATGTTTACATATGCAGTCTAGTTTATTTTTTGGGCGTCCTTGCTATATTTAGTGGTATTGTGCTACCCAGCTATCACTAGGTTTTTGGCCCTTATAACTTCATAACAACTCCATAACTTCACTTGCAATAGCAAAAAGGATCATCTACAAGTCTACTGTATATTGCTGTGAAATTTCAGTGCAATCCGTTCAGCCGTTTTTCCACTAATACAAATAGTCTATGTAAAATGAATTGGGGTCAAAACCTGTTCTGGGACCCCCCTTTTGTTCTTGCACCCTATGGCAAAAACCACGCAAAACTATCCATTGTCTGCCAATGAACCAGGAGCAATAGGTCGGCAAAGGTTTGCCGAGATTCGTCAAATGGGTGCAAAGATATTTAGGGGCAAAACCCAGAGGAATTCCTATCTCTGGTAACCCGAACTATATCTGTATATATAAATATATATATATATATATATATTCACACAACAGGATTGCCCAGATATAAGACCGCACTCCGCAGTTGGTAAGTATCTCACTTTATTTTCAAAGGCATCCAACTTAACATCCCCATGTAACGTCCCCGGCCTGACGCGTTTCGAATCCTTTGCGATTCTCTTCAGAGGCCCGTGTCAGCAGCTACAATTCAAACACCTGCATTCTCCCGCTCGAGCTTTATTTAATTGGCTTGGCTTCTGGTGCGCCTCCTTGATGGAAAACGTCATTTTTACACTGAGTGCTCTGGGAGATGTAGTTCTTATATTTTATTTCACAACCCTCCAGTGGGTATGTCTGCTGGCACGCACTATGGGACAATGTTTATAGCCCTCCATTGGGCTTCAGGATGGCACTTTGGATGCCTGCGTTCCATGTACCTTCTGCGCCCGTGTCCAGGTGAAATTTTCACTCCTCGGGTCCTTTAATTATCGGCGGTGCGTCGTCTCACGCGGCCTGGAACCGCCGCGATCATATTCACACAACAGGATTGCCCAGATTTAAGACCGCACTCCGCAGTTGGTAAGTATCTCACTTTATTTTCAAAGGCATCCAACTTAACATCCCAATGTAACGTCCCCGGCCTGACGCGTTTCGAATCCTTTGCGATTCTCTTCAGAGGCCCATGTCAGCAGCTACAATTCAAACACCTGCATTCTCCCGCTCGAGCTTTATTTAATTGGCTTGGCTTCTGGTGCGCCTTCTTGATGGAAAACGTTATTTTTACACTGAGTGCTCTGGGAGATGTAGTTCTTATATTTTATTTCACAACCCTCCAGTGGGTATGTCTGCTGGCACGCACTATGGGACAATGTTTATAGCTCTCCGTTGGGCTTCAGGATGGCACTTTGGATGCCTGCGTTCCATGTACCTTCTGCGCCCGTGTCCAGGTGAAATTTTCACTCCTTGGGTCCTTTAATTATCGGCGGTGCGGCGTCTCACGCGGCCTGGAACTGCCGCGATTATATTCACACAACAGGATTGCCCAGATTTAAGACCGCACTCCGCAGTTGGTAAGTATCTCACTTTATTTTCAAAGGCATCCAACTTAACATCCCCATGTAACGTCCCCGGCCTGATGCGTTTCGAATCCTTTGCGATTCTCTTCAGAGGCCCGTGTCAGCAGCTACAATTCAAACACCTGCATTCTCCCGCTCGAGCTTTATTTAATTGGCTTGGCTTCTGGTGCGCCTCCTTGATGGAAAACGTCATTTTTACACTGAGTGCTCTGGGAGATGTAGTTCTTATATTTTATTTCACAACCCTCCAGTGGGTATGTCTGCTGGCACGCACTATGGGACAATGTTTATAGCCCTCCATTGGGCTGCAGGATGGCACTTTGGATGCCTGCATTCCATGTACCTTCTGCGCCCGTGTCCAGGTGAAATTTTCACTCCTCGGGTCCTTTAATTATCGGCGGTGCGTCGTCTCACGCGGCCTGGAACCGCCGCGATTATATTCACACAACAGGATTGCCCAGATTTAAGACCGCACTCCGCAGTTGGTAAGTATCTCACTTTATTTTCAAAGGCATCCAACTTAACATCCCCATGTAACGTCCCCGGCCTGACGCGTTTCGAATCCTTTGCGATTCTCTTCAGAGGCCCGTGTCAGCAGCTACAATTCAAACACCTGCATTCTCCCGCTCGAGCTTTATTTAATTGGCTTGGCTTCTGGTGCGCCTCCTTGATGGAAAACGTCATTTTTACACTGAGTGCTCTGGGAGATGTAGTTCTTATATTTTATTTCACAACCCTCCAGTGGGTATGTCTGCTGGCACGCACTATGGGACAATGTTCATAGCCCTCCATTGGGCTTCAGGATGGCACTTTGGATGCCTGCGTTCCATGTACCTTCTGCGCCCGTGTCCAGGTGAAATTTTCACTCCTCGGGTCCTTTAATTATCGGCGGTGCGGCGTCTCACGCGGCCTGGAACTGCCGCGATTATATTCACACAACAGGATTGCCCAGATTTAAGACCGCACTCCGCAGTTGGTAAGTATCTCACTTTATTTTCAAAGGCATCCAACTTAACATCCCCATGTAACGTCCCCGGCCTGATGCGTTTCGAATCCTTTGCGATTCTCTTCAGAGGCCCGTGTCAGCAGCTACAATTCAAACACCTGCATTCTCCCGCTCGAGCTTTATTTAATTGGCTTGGCTTCTGGTGCGCCTCCTTGATGGAAAACGTCATTTTTACACTGAGTGCTCTGGGAGATGTAGTTCTTATATTTTATTTCACAACCCTCCAGTGGGTATGTCTGCTGGCACGCACTATGGGACAATGTTTATAGCCCTCCATTGGGCTGCAGGATGGCACTTTGGATGCCTGCATTCCATGTACCTTCTGCGCCCGTGTCCAGGTGAAATTTTCACTCCTCGGGTCCTTTAATTATCGGCGGTGCGTCGTCTCACGCGGCCTGGAACCGCCGCGATTATATTCACACAACAGGATTGCCCAGATTTAAGACCGCACTCCGCAGTTGGTAAGTATCTCACTTTATTTTCAAAGGCATCCAACTTAACATCCCCATGTAACGTCCCCGGCCTGACGCGTTTCGAATCCTTTGCGATTCTCTTCAGAGGCCCGTGTCAGCAGCTACAATTCAAACACCTGCATTCTCCCGCTCGAGCTTTATTTAATTGGCTTGGATTCTGGTGCGCCTCCTTGATGGAAAACGTCATTTTTACACTGAGTGCTCTGGGAGATGTAGTTCTTATATTTTATTTCACAACCCTCCAGTGGGTATGTCTGCTGGCACGCACTATGGGACAATGTTTATAGCCCTCCATTGGGCTTCAGGATGGCACTTTGGATGCCTGCGTTCCATGTACCTTCTGCGCCCGTGTCCAGGTGAAATTTTCACTCCTCGGGTCCTTTAATTATCGGCGGTGCGGCGTCTCACGCGGCCTGGAACCGCCGCGAATATATTCACACAACAGGATTGCCCAGATTTAAGACCGCACTCCGCAGTTGGTAAGTATCTCACTTTATTTTCAAAGGCATCCAACTTAACATCCCCATGTAACGTCCCCGGCCTGACGCGTTTCGAATCCTTTGCGATTCTCTTCAGAGGCCCGTGTCAGCAGCTACAATTCAAACACCTGCATTCTCCCACTCGAGCTTTATTTAATTGGCTTGGCTTCTGGTGCGCCTCCTTGATGGAAAACGTCATTTTTACACTGAGTGCTCTGGGAGATGTAGTTCTTATATTTTATTTCACAACCCTCCAGTGGGTATGTCTGCTGGCACGCACTATGGGACAATGTTTATAGCCCTCCATTGGGCTTCAGGATGGCACTTTGGATGCCTGCGTTCCATGTACCTTCTGCGCCCGTGTCCAGGTGAAATTTTCACTCCTCGGGTCCTTTAATTATCGGCGGTGCGTCGTCTCACGCGGCCTGGAACCGCCGCGATCATATTCACACAACAGGATTGCCCAGATTTAAGACCGCACTCCGCAGTTGGTAAGTATCTCACTTTATTTTCAAAGGCATCCAACTTAACATCCCCATGTAACGTCCCCGGCCTGACGCGTTTCGAATCCTTTACGATTCTCTTCAGAGGCCCGTGTCAGCAGCTACAATTCAAACACCTGCATTCTCCCACTCGAGCTTTATTTAATTGGCTTGGCTTCTGGTGCGCCTCCTTGATGGAAAACGTCATTTTTACACTGAGTGCTCTGGGAGATGTAGGTCTTATATTTTATTTCACAACCCTCCAGTGGGTATATCTGCTGGCACGCACTATGGGACAATGTTTATAGCCCTCCATTGGGCTTCAGGATGGCACTTTGGATGCCTGCGTTCCATGTACCTTCTGCGCCCGTGTCCAGGTGAAATTTTCACTCCTCGGGTCCTTTAATTATCGGCGGTGCGTCGTCTCACGCGGCCTGGAACCGCCGCGATCATATTCACACAACAGGATTGCCCAGATTTAAGACCGCACTCCGCAGTTGGTAAGTATCTCACTTTATTTTCAAAGGCATCCAACTTAACATCCCAATGTAACGTCCCCGGCCTGACGCGTTTCGAATCCTTTGCGATTCTCTTCAGAGGCCCATGTCAGCAGCTACAATTCAAACACCTGCATTCTCCCGCTCGAGCTTTATTTAATTGGCTTGGCTTCTGGTGCGCCTTCTTGATGGAAAACGTTATTTTTACACTGAGTGCTCTGGGAGATGTAGTTCTTATATTTTATTTCACAACCCTCCAGTGGGTATGTCTGCTGGCACGCACTATGGGACAATGTTTATAGCCCTCCATTGGGCTTCAGGATGGCACTTTGGATGCCTGCGTTCCATGTACCTTCTGCGCCCGTGTCCAGGTGAAATTTTCACTACTTGGGTCCTTTAATTATCGGCGGTGCGGCGTCTCACGCGGCCTGGAACTGCCGCGATTATATTCACACAACAGGATTGCCCAGATTTAAGACCGCACTCCGCAGTTGGTAAGTATCTCACTTTATTTTCAAAGGCATCCAACTTAACATCCCCATGTAACGTCCCCGGCCTGATGCGTTTCGAATCCTTTGCGATTCTCTTCAGAGGCCCGTGTCAGCAGCTACAATTCAAACACCTGCATTCTCCCGCTCGAGCTTTATTTAATTGGCTTGGCTTCTGGTGCGCCTCCTTGATGGAAAACGTCATTTTTACACTGAGTGCTCTGGGAGATGTAGTTCTTATATTTTATTTCACAACCCTCCAGTGGGTATGTCTGCTGGCACGCACTATGGGACAATGTTTATAGCCCTCCATTGGGCTGCAGGATGGCACTTTGGATGCCTGCATTCCATGTACCTTCTGCGCCCGTGTCCAGGTGAAATTTTCACTCCTCGGGTCCTTTAATTATCGGCGGTGCGTCGTCTCACGCGGCCTGGAACCGCCGCGATTATATTCACACAACAGGATTGCCCAGATTTAAGACCGCACTCCGCAGTTGGTAAGTATCTCACTTTATTTTCAAAGGCATCCAACTTAACATCCCCATGTAACGTCCCCGGCCTGACGCGTTTCGAATCCTTTGCGATTCTCTTCAGAGGCCCGTGTCAGCAGCTACAATTCAAACACCTGCATTCTCCCGCTCGAGCTTTATTTAATTGGCTTGGCTTCTGGTGCGCCTCCTTGATGGAAAACGTCATTTTTACACTGAGTGCTCTGGGAGATGTAGTTCTTATATTTTATTTCACAACCCTCCAGTGGGTATGTCTGCTGGCACGCACTATGGGACAATGTTCATAGCCCTCCATTGGGCTTCAGGATGGCACTTTGGATGCCTGCGTTCCATGTACCTTCTGCGCCCGTGTCCAGGTGAAATTTTCACTCCTCGGGTCCTTTAATTATCGGCGGTGCGGCGTCTCACGCGGCCTGGAACTGCCGCGATTATATTCACACAACAGGATTGCCCAGATTTAAGACCGCACTCCGCAGTTGGTAAGTATCTCACTTTATTTTCAAAGGCATCCAACTTAACATCCCCATGTAACGTCCCCGGCCTGATGCGTTTCGAATCCTTTGCGATTCTCTTCAGAGGCCCGTGTCAGCAGCTACAATTCAAACACCTGCATTCTCCCGCTCGAGCTTTATTTAATTGGCTTGGCTTCTGGTGCGCCTCCTTGATGGAAAACGTCATTTTTACACTGAGTGCTCTGGGAGATGTAGTTCTTATATTTTATTTCACAACCCTCCAGTGGGTATGTCTGCTGGCACGCACTATGGGACAATGTTTATAGCCCTCCATTGGGCTGCAGGATGGCACTTTGGATGCCTGCATTCCATGTACCTTCTGCGCCCGTGTCCAGGTGAAATTTTCACTCCTCGGGTCCTTTAATTATCGGCGGTGCGTCGTCTCACGCGGCCTGGAACCGCCGCGATTATATTCACACAACAGGATTGCCCAGATTTAAGACCGCACTCCGCAGTTGGTAAGTATCTCACTTTATTTTCAAAGGCATCCAACTTAACATCCCCATGTAACGTCCCCGGCCTGACGCGTTTCGAATCCTTTGCGATTCTCTTCAGAGGCCCGTGTCAGCAGCTACAATTCAAACACCTGCATTCTCCCGCTCGAGCTTTATTTAATTGGCTTGGATTCTGGTGCGCCTCCTTGATGGAAAACGTCATTTTTACACTGAGTGCTCTGGGAGATGTAGTTCTTATATTTTATTTCACAACCCTCCAGTGGGTATGTCTGCTGGCACGCACTATGGGACAATGTTTATAGCCCTCCATTGGGCTTCAGGATGGCACTTTGGATGCCTGCGTTCCATGTACCTTCTGCGCCCGTGTCCAGGTGAAATTTTCACTCCTCGGGTCCTTTAATTATCGGCGGTGCGGCGTCTCACGCGGCCTGGAACCGCCGCGAATATATTCACACAACAGGATTGCCCAGATTTAAGACCGCACTCCGCAGTTGGTAAGTATCTCACTTTATTTTCAAAGGCATCCAACTTAACATCCCCATGTAACGTCCCCGGCCTGACGCGTTTCGAATCCTTTGTGATTCTCTTCAGAGGCCCGTGTCAGCAGCTACAATTCAAACACCTGCATTCTCCCACTCGAGCTTTATTTAATTGGCTTGGCTTCTGGTGCGCCTCCTTGATGGAAAACGTCATTTTTACACTGAGTGCTCTGGGAGATGTAGTTCTTATATTTTATTTCACAACCCTCCAGTGGGTATGTCTGCTGGCACGCACTATGGGACAATGTTTATAGCCCTCCATTGGGCTTCAGGATGGCACTTTGGATGCCTGCGTTCCATGTACCTTCTGCGCCCGTGTCCAGGTGAAATTTTCACTCCTCGGGTCCTTTAATTATCGGCGGTGCGTCGTCTCACGCGGCCTGGAACCGCCGCGATCATATTCACACAACAGGATTGCCCAGATTTAAGACCGCACTCCGCAGTTGGTAAGTATCTCACTTTATTTTCAAAGGCATCCAACTTAACATCCCCATGTAACGTCCCCGGCCTGACGCGTTTCGAATCCTTTACGATTCTCTTCAGAGGCCCGTGTCAGCAGCTACAATTCAAACACCTGCATTCTCCCACTCGAGCTTTATTTAATTGGCTTGGCTTCTGGTGCGCCTCCTTGATGGAAAACGTCATTTTTACACTGAGTGCTCTGGGAGATGTAGTTCTTATATTTTATTTCACAACCCTCCAGTGGGTATATCTGCTGGCACGCACTATGGGACAATGTTTATAGCCCTCCATTGGGCTTCAGGATGGCACTTTGGATGCCTGCGTTCCATGTACCTTCTGCGCCCGTGTCCAGGTGAAATTTTCACTCCTCGGGTCCTTTAATTATCGGCGGTGCGTCGTCTCACGCGGCCTGGAACCGCCGCGATCATATTCACACAACAGGATTGCCCAGATTTAAGACCGCACTCCGCAGTTGGTAAGTATCTCACTTTATTTTCAAAGGCATCCAACTTAACATCCCAATGTAACGTCCCCGGCCTGACGCGTTTCGAATCCTTTGCGATTCTCTTCAGAGGCCCATGTCAGCAGCTACAATTCAAACACCTGCATTCTCCCGCTCGAGCTTTATTTAATTGGCTTGGCTTCTGGTGCGCCTTCTTGATGGAAAACGTTATTTTTACACTGAGTGCTCTGGGAGATGTAGTTCTTATATTTTATTTCACAACCCTCCAGTGGGTATGTCTGCTGGCACGCACTATGGGACAATGTTTATAGCCCTCCATTGGGCTTCAGGATGGCACTTTGGATGCCTGCGTTCCATGTACCTTCTGCGCCCGTGTCCAGGTGAAATTTTCACTACTTGGGTCCTTTAATTATCGGCGGTGCGGCGTCTCACGCGGCCTGGAACTGCCGCGATTATATTCACACAACAGGATTGCCCAGATTTAAGACCGCACTCCGCAGTTGGTAAGTATCTCACTTTATTTTCAAAGGCATCCAACTTAACATCCCCATGTAACGTCCCCGGCCTGATGCGTTTCGAATCCTTTGCGATTCTCTTCAGAGGCCCGTGTCAGCAGCTACAATTCAAACACCTGCATTCTCCCGCTCGAGCTTTATTTAATTGGCTTGGCTTCTGGTGCGCCTCCTTGATGGAAAACGTCATTTTTACACTGAGTGCTCTGGGAGATGTAGTTCTTATATTTTATTTCACAACCCTCCAGTGGGTATGTCTGCTGGCACGCACTATGGGACAATGTTTATAGCCCTCCATTGGGCTGCAGGATGGCACTTTGGATGCCTGCATTCCATGTACCTTCTGCGCCCGTGTCCAGGTGAAATTTTCACTCCTCGGGTCCTTTAATTATCGGCGGTGCATCGTCTCACGCGGCCTGGAACCGCCGCGATTATATTCACACAACAGAATTGCCCAGATTTAAGACCGCACTCCGCAGTTGGTAAGTATCTCACTTTATTTTCAAAGGCATCCAACTTAACATCCCCATGTAACGTCCCCAGCCTGACGCGTTTCGAATCCTTTGCGATTCTCTTCAGAGGCCCGTGTCAGCAGCTACAATTCAAACACCTGCATTCTCCCGCTCAAGCTTTATTTAATTGGCTTGGCTTCTGGTGCGCCTCCTTGATGGAAAACGTCATTTTTACACTGAGTGCTCTGGGAGATGTAGTTCTTATATTTTATTTCACAACCCTCCAGTGGGTATGTCTGCTGGCACGCACTATGGGACAATGTTCATAGCCCTCCATTGGGCTTCAGGATGGCACTTTGGATGCCTGCGTTCCATGTACCTTCTGCGCCCGTGTCCAGGTGAAATTTTCACTCCTCGGGTCCTTTAATTATCGGCGTTGCGGCGTCTCACGCGGCCTGGAACTGCCGCGATTATATTCACACAACAGGATTGCCCAGATTTAAGACCGCACTCCGCAGTTGGTAAGTATCTCACTTTATTTTCAAAGGCATCCAACTTAACATCCCCATGTAACGTCCCCGGCCTGATGCGTTTCGAATCCTTTGCGATTCTCTTCAGAGGCCCGTGTCAGCAGCTACAATTCAAACACCTGCATTCTCCCGCTCGAGCTTTATTTAATTGGCTTGGCTTCTGGTGCGCCTCCTTGATGGAAAACGTCATTTTTACACTGAGTGCTCTGGGAGATGTAGTTCTTATATTTTATTTCACAACCCTCCAGTGGGTATGTCTGCTGGCACGCACTATGGGACAATGTTTATAGCCCTCCATTGGGCTGCAGGATGGCACTTTGGATGCCTGCATTCCATGTACCTTCTGCGCCCGTGTCCAGGTGAAATTTTCACTCCTCGGGTCCTTTAATTATCGGCGGTGCGTCGTCTCACGCGGCCTGGAACCGCCGCGATTATATTCACACAACAGGATTGCCCAGATTTAAGACCGCACTCCGCAGTTGGTAAGTATCTCACTTTATTTTCAAAGGCATCCAACTTAACATCCCCATGTAACGTCCCCGGCCTGACGCGTTTCGAATCCTTTGCGATTCTCTTCAGAGGCCCGTGTCAGCAGCTACAATTCAAACACCTGCATTCTCCCGCTCGAGCTTTATTTAATTGGCTTGGCTTCTGGTGCGCCTCCTTGATGGAAAACGTCATTTTTACACTGAGTGCTCTGGGAGATGTAGTTCTTATATTTTATTTCACAACCCTCCAGTGGGTATGTCTGCTGGCACGCACTATGGGACAATGTTTATAGCCCTCCATTGGGCTTCAGGATGGCACTTTGGATGCCTGCGTTCCATGTACCTTCTGCGCCCGTGTCCAGGTGAAATTTTCACTCCTCGGGTCCTTTAATTATCGGCGGTGCGGCGTCTCACGCGGCCTGGAACCGCCGCGATTATATTCACACAACAGGATTGCCCAGATTTAAGACCGCACTCCGCAGTTGGTAAGTATCTCACTTTATTTTCAAAGGCATCCAACTTAACATCCCCATGTAACGTCCCCGGCCTGACGCGTTTCGAATCCTTTGCGATTCTCTTCAGAGGCCCGTGTCAGCAGCTACAATTCAAACACCTGCATTCTCCCACTCGAGCTTTATTTAATTGGCTTGGCTTCTGGTGCGCCTCCTTGATGGAAAACGTCATTTTTACACTGAGTGCTCTGGGAGATGTAGTTCTTATATTTTATTTCACAACCCTCCAGTGGGTATGTCTGCTGGCACGCACTATGGGAAAATGTTTATAGCCCTCCATTGGGCTTCAGGATGGCACTTTGGATGCCTGCGTTCCATGTACCTTCTGCGCCCGTGTCCAGGTGAAATTTTCACTCCTCGGGTCCTTTAATTATCGGCGGTGCGTCGTCTCACGTGGCCTGGAACCGCCGCGATTATATTCACACAACAGGATTGCCCAGATTTAAGACCGCACTCCGCAGTTGGTAAGTATCTCACTTACGAAACGTGTCAGGCCAAGGGAGCTAACAACAGGATGGGAAGCCAAATGCCTTTCAAATAAAAGGTTGTACCTACCTGAAGTGGAGTGCGGTCTCGTATCTGGGCGAATCTGTTGAAAGACATAAAATCACGGCGGTTCCAGGCCGTGGAGACGACGCACCGCCCAAAATTAAACCAGGGTCCGGAAGAGTGAAAGATTTCATCTCTGTGGCACAACAGGCGAATTAATCAGGCATTCGGAATCCTGTCCTGGAGCCCACTGGAGGGCTGTAAAAAGATGTCCCAAAATGCGTGACTACAACCAACCCACTGGAGGGTAAAAAAATTGACAATAATGACTACATGTCCCAGCGTGCATTGTTCAACTAATTCCTACTATGGAGGCGCACCGGAAGCCTATAAATTTGAAAAAGCGCGCAGGGGAAGATGTGGCAGCAATAGTTGCAATGGTTGTCGACACGGGCCTCTGAAGAGAAGCAAAAAAGCTTCGAAACGCGTCAGGCCAAGGGAGTTAACAACGGGATGGGAAGCCGAATGCCTTTCAAATAAAAGGTTGAACCTACCTGAAGTGGAGTGCGATCTCGTATCTGGGCGAATCTGTTGAAAGACATAAAATCACGGCGGTTCCAGGCCGTGGAGACGACGCACCGCCCAAAATTAAACCAGGGTCCGGAAGAGTGAAAGATTTCATCTCTGTGGCACAACAGGCGAATTAATCAGGCATTCGGAATCCTGTCCTGGAGCCCACTGGAGGTCTGTAAAAAGATGTCCCAAAATGCGTGACTACAACCAACCCACTGGAGGGTAAAAAAATTGACAATAATGACTACATGTCCCAGCGTGCATTGTTCAACTAATTCCTACTATGGAGGCGCACCGGAAGCCTATAAATTTGAAAAAGCGCGCAGGGGAAGATGTGGCAGCAATAGTTGCAATGGTTGTCGACACGGGCCTCTGAAGAGAAGCAAAAAAGCTTCGAAACGCGTCAGGCCAAGGGAGCTAACAACGGGTTGGGAAGCCGAATGCCTTTCAAATAAAAGGTTGTACCTACCTGAAGTGGAGTGCGGTCTCGTATCTGGGCGAATCTGTTGAAAGACATAAAATCACGGCGGTTCCAGGCCGTGGAGACGACGCACCGCCCAAAATTAAACCAGGGTCCGGAAGAGTGAAAGATTTCATCTCTGTGGCACAACAGGCGAATTAATCAGGCATTCGGAATCCTGTCCTGGAGCCCACTGGAGGGCTGTAAAAAGATGTCCCAAAATGCGTGACTACAACCAACCCACTGGAGGGTAAAAAAATTGACAATAATGACTACATGTCCCAGCGTGTATTGTTCAACTAATTCCTACTATGGAGGCGCACCGGAAGCCTATAAATTTGAAAAAGCGCGCAGGGGAAGATGTGGCAGCAATAGTTGCAATGGTTGTCGACACGGGCCTCTGAAGAGAAGCAAAAAAGCTTCGAAACGCGTCAGGCCAAGGGAGCTAACAGCGGGATGGGAAGCCGAATGCCTTTCAAATAAAAGGTTGTACCTACCTGAAGTGGAGTGCGGTCTCGTATCTGGGCGAATCTGTTGAAAGATATATATATATATATATCCTCAAAGGATTTTACTGCCAGTCGCTCTGCCGGCTTATGCGCCACCTCCCGAGGGTCTCCGGTTCCCGGAAGGAGTTCTTTTCGCTTTGGATATATATATATATATTCACTGAAAAAACCAAAGGTTACAGGGACATTATAGTTAGAAAATATAATTTAAAAGAACCTTAGAAATTCACTGGAAGAAACAAAGGTTGCAGGGACGTACTGGTTAGGCTGACATTTCACTCATACAAAACCAGAGAAATTCTGCAGTTATAGTCAGCTGAGCTAACTATAACTCATGCCCCCCAATGCACTGCTTATGTTCTCACATATTACATCACTCATGACAAGGTCAGTGACATCACTCATGACATCACTGATGACATCTCAAATGACAATCACTGATGACATCATCCAGTGACTGTGAGTGTTTTTAAAATGTTTATGAGTGTTAAATATATATACCAAGGTGTATTGATAAATCTGTGGGTGTATGAGTGCCTGTATCGATGACTGATTGTATACGTGAGTGATTAGGTGTCTCAGTGAATGTATGGGTCACTGACTAGGTTGTCTGAATGTCTGTATCAGTCTGTCAGATTGTGTTTAAGTGGCTGTATGGGTTGGTGAGTAGGTACATGAATGGCTGTATGAGTTATTGATTGGTTGTCTGAGTACCTGTATGGGTGTATGAGTATCTGTTTGGGTGGGTGGGAGGATATGTGACTGCCTGCATGGATGAGTGACTGGTGAGTCAGTGGGTGTATGGGTTAATGAGTATGTAAGAGAAGGGCTGTATAATTGACTGAGTGTTTTAATGGCTGAGTGGGTGAGTGGATTTGTCAGTGGTATATGGTGAGTAACTGGGTATGTGAAAGACAGTATAGATGAGTGATGGGGTATATGAGTGACTGTATGGGTGAGTGTGTGAATGTGAGAGTGGCTATATGGGTCAGTGTGTGCTTGTATCAATATTCTGGACATGCAGGTGTACATAAGAGATAGCAGGATAGAAACAAAACTCTATCGAAAAGAGACGGCAGGCAACACAACCCTACATGCCAGCAGTGCCCACCCAAGGCATTTGGTAAACAGCATCCCCTATGGGGAAATGCTGAGACTTAGGAGAGTCAATAGTGACCAAACAACTCTCAAACAGGCACAAGAAGAAAGCAAGGCTAGGTTCCTAGAGAGGGGTTGCTCATGTAAGACTATAGAAAGTGCCATAACCAAATCCATGATACCCGACAGACTAGATCTGATCAAAGATAAATACAAGAAAACAACTAAGGAGCTAGAACAACATGATATTTCCGAAACAACCAAACATCAAGAGTTTAGGATAATCATGGAATATAGCAAACAAGACAAAGAAATACGTAACATCTTCAAACGCAACTGGCCTTTGGTATTAGACGACCCCACAATATGAACCACTTTGCCCAGAAATGTCTCAATTACCTACAGCAGGGCACCCTCGATGCGAGACAAATTGGTCAAAACAAGCCCAGAGCTAATTGAAAGCTGTAGCTGGCTCAAAACACATAAAGGGTTTTTCAAATGTAAAGTATGCAAAGCCTGCCAGCAGGGGATTAACACAACAACTTACACAACTCCTTTCAGCCCCAAACAACACAAGATTAATAAACTTCTGACTTGCAAAACGGAATATGTAATTTATGTCCTAGTCTGTCCGTGTTGCCTACAATACATAGGGAGCACACAACTCCAAGCCCACAAGCGAATATTACAACACATCAGAGCTATCAACAACCAGGACAATACATACCCTGTTCCAGACACTTTAAGGAACACCACACCTCAAAGAGTGATGATTTAAAATACTTCCTTATAGATTCGGTCCCTGCAAGTAGAAGAGGAGGCAACAGGGAGGGTAAATTAGGCAAGTTAGAAACTAGATATATCTTGGAGATGGATTCAAAACATCCAGGGGGGCTTAACATCACCGAAGACCTACACACCTGCCTCTAGAATTCTACATGAGAAGAACACTGGTTAACACAAATACAACAGGGTTTTAACTTTTGTATTTAATTTTTGTATTGGATGTTTTATGATATTTATATATATTTATATATTTTTATGTATTTATATATTTATACATATCTTATTCAATGTAAAGAATTTGCATACATAGGTGACGTTTCCATTACAGATATAAAATAAGCATCAAAACCATACTTTAATTTTCTCAATCTAAACCAAGATCTTATAAAATTGTAGGGTCAGATTGTTGCAATCTATGAAAGATATTATATCAAAATAGGGATCTGGTGGTATTTAACCCAAGATATATGGCAGAACAAACAATTAATTCAATCCCACAGCAATCGACATATACACATAGGTCACAGTATGACATGTTGATTAGGATGGATACAATTGATAAGCGGATAATACTGTACAGGAACATAAATGTTTTGATATCCGCTGTCAATGATTAGTATTGCACGTAGACTCACTAGCACTACGAGCACTTTTTGACTGTCATTTCAAATAAAGGAAGACAATATTGGATTAAACCATTAATACCTTGGCACATATAACATTTTGCACATTGCCTAAATTTTGCACGTTAAATACATTTTAATCTATGCATTTAGCGGATTAATTTAACCATGTCAACAACTTAAACAAGTGAAATGCACATTTGAGTTATTCAGTTAACATGATTTTAATTAACAGTATCTCTTTTAACTAGATGGCAAAATATTTATACATTTATGTATTTATTTATTTATTGCAATACTAGTCTGCATCAATTTAATGTAACTGTTTGACTTTTACCGACATGTAGGCTATCAATTGAAATGTTGTGGATTTTAACCATGTCATTGTGAATGTACCATGAAAACTACAATTTAAGTATTTCTTCCATTGCCATGACGGTCTTTTCTGTTTGGCACAAGTAAGCACAATGTCACTTTAAAAAAGAAAAAAATGACCGTAACAATGTCATGTGATCAAGGCTCCTTGCGAGTTGAAACGCGTTATGGCGGCATCCCAATAAATCACTGAAAAAGAAATACATTTTGTGGCCCGTGTCCGTGGTTTGGAAGAAACCGAAGGTACCGACGGAGAGTGAGATATATATATATATATATATATATATATACACGAAATTTCCGTTTTTAAGAGCTCCTCACTCAAACAGGAAAAAGGGACTCGCACTCCCGGGTGAATGTAATTCAATATTTTTACTGGCAACGCGTTTCGATCAAACGATCTTCTTCACAAGCCAACATTTCACCACTAGTGACCACCATTTTATAGTGTGTTTACCAAAAATATATATACAAAATAAAGAAAGGACCAACGTAAGGTACAGACATAGAAAACATACTATCCTTATTATTTCTAGGTTTGCAGTACAAGGACAGACTCTCCGCTGGCAGGCGGTTACACAGCCAGACAATGATTAAATGTGATGAAATAAAATTCACAGATTAGTTGACACTATGTACATAATTTGTATTAATTACGAGGCAGATATTCCATAATTCGTCATGATTGCAAACCAAAGGAAAGAAAATAGGGGGGTCGCTTTTTTCATTTTTTTAAATTAAAAAACAAAAAAACAATGATGCATGACAGTTTCCTTATTTAAAACACATGATAAATGTTAGATCACGGTCACGTGCAGTGATCAATAACCCACCGCAAAGTAACGGTTTTATTCATTTTCCTCACTGCCAATTGGCTGCATCCCTGTAATGGCCAAGTGGCCTTTAAATCAAGACAACCATTTTGTGGCAACTCTCAACCCAAATTTCATTGCATTCTTCAATAACAACACCAAATTAGTCCCAAAAATTATATACATAGAAAACAAAAAAATAATAATTAAGAGAAAAGAGTCATCCCTGTTAAACCCACAGGGACTCTCATGTGTCCCACAAGCATGGTCTTTTACTGAATAGAAACTCTGCTCTAAAGATAAGTGAGGGGTTCCCTTTGGCAGGGGGTTTGGAAAGGGGGAGGGAAAGTGCGGAAAAGGCAGGTGCCTGTGTTTTAAGGTTATGGTAGAGGTGAAAAGAAAATTTTTAAAAATAACAAAGAAAAAGTAAAAAAGATTAAAAATGCAGGCTGGACGGACCTTCAAATAATGCTCTCATTAGTATATTTAGTTGTTCTGTGCACAGTTGTACTATGGAAAGTTAAATTATAAGTCTATTTCACCCCAGAGTTAGGAGAAACAAAGCAAGCAATGCTTCCTGTGAAGTTTTCCAACCTGCTAATACTGTGTCAAGGTGGAGAGCCCTCCCGAGCCACAGTATACACAGAGAAATCATGTATCACCATAAAAGCAGAAGAGAGACAATAAAATTTTGTGATGTACTCATCCTATATGTACAAAAAGTTCCTCATCTTCGTTCAAACCAAATGGGTTCTTAGTGTCGAGTAGTATGATGTACTTTGATTCCAGTACTCTCAGTTGTTTTTCGCGGTCGCCCCCTCTGGGACTTGCTGCCACCCTGTCAACACCAAAGAAAGACAGACTGTTAGTGTTCTTATCATGGTATCTCATCCAGTGTCTTGCAGTAGAATAACTCAGATCATTATTCCTGATCGCTCTAATGTGTTCCAAAATTCTCTTCTTCACAGGGAAAATGGTACTCCCTATGTACATTTTCTTACAGGGGCACACTATAGCATATACACAATGATCAGTATTGCAATTCATAAATTTAGTTATATTCCCAGTTTTCCCAGTTGGTAATGGGTAGGTTTTCCTGTTTTTACTCGTTTTGCAGGCTTTACACTTCCCACATTTGAAAAAACCCTCTGTTGTTGTATCCAGCTCTGTTGTTTGCTGGTACCCATATAGCTATTGACCAGCATGTCCTTAAGGGATCGTGCCTTCCTGTATGTAACCATGGGATATTCACTGACCTTTGTTCCTATTACTGGATCATTTTTAACAATGTGCCAGTGTTTCTTTAGGGTCTCTCTAACAGCATTTGACTCAACGTTAAACTCTGTAATCATTCTGATATCGTTAGTCACACCCTTCCTGCTTGGTCTTTTGACAAGTAGGGCTGCTCTATCCTGTGAAGCTGCCCTCTCACTTGCTATGCTAAGAACTTTCTCGGGATAGCCTCTATTCCTGAATCTGTGTAGCATAATATTCCGCTCTTTTTCATAGCCTGTATTGGTGTTACAATTGCGCTTAGCTCTTATTAGTTCTCCATACGGGATACTCCATTTCAATTTGGGGGGGTGGTGGCTCTTAGCATGCAGGAGACTGTTACCTGCAGTTGCCTTTCTATGCAGAGTGGTTGACATTACCCCTTCCCTGATTTGTACACACACATCCAGAAAATCCATCTCCCACTGGTCACATTTGTGTGTAAAGCGGAGATTTACTTCATTCTCCCCTAGCATCCTCAGGAATTTATCGAGATCTGATTTACTGCCACCCCATATCATGCATATGTCGTCGATATACCTGGTCCAAAACACAATGTGTCTAGTAAGATATACATTTACATCACTCCAAACCAGTTGTTCCTCCCATCACCCCATTAGCATACAGGCATAGCTTGGCGCAAAGCAGCTTCCCATAGCGGTACCAATCACTTGTTTATACCACCTGTCCTCAAAAAGGAAGAAATTGTTATTGAGACAGAAAGTCAACATTTCAATTAGCATACATGTTTGTTCATACAGGAAGACAGACCTATCTCTAAAAAATGCCTGCAGGCCCTGAGGCCATCCTTGTGTTTTATACATGTGTACAAAGACACTACATCTATTGTCACCAACCAGAAATCCTCCTGCCATGTAATCCCCTCAATCTTATTAATAAAATCGGTGCTGTCTCTACAGTAAGAGGGGAGGCTAAGGACATATGGGAAGAGGAAAGAATCTAGGAAAATAGATGTATTCTCTAATAGACTCCCAATGGCTGATATTATGGGCCTTCCAGGGGGTTAATTTTGTCTTTATGGATTTTCGGCAGCATGTAAAAACATGCTGCCGTTGGATGTTTCTTATAAAGGAACCTGTACTCCTCCTCCCCAGTAGTTCCTGCTGTCTCCAAAGGTCAATTTTACTGTAAAATGTGATAGTGGCTTCATCATATGCACTCTTACTAGCTCTCTCATAGTTACCAGAGAGAGTAAGCTGTCGCATGGCCTCTTTTTGTATAGCTTGACATCCCATAAGGCCCTTTGTCTGATGGTTTAATGACAAGACCGGGGTCACTGTTAAGTGTTTTTAAGGCTATTCTCTGTTCAGGAGTCAGGTTGTGCACGTGCTTGTTTTTGCTTTTGTTCCAAATTTTCATAAGGTCTCGTGTTATTACCTCATGGAATGTATCTAGGTTGTCATGTGGTAAGTTAGGGTTAAAAGTGGACCTCGGCCTGAAATTTGTTGGTGCTGTGCCCCTGGTCTCCAAACCCAGTTGTTCTAGGAGATCACGTTCACCTGACCACTCACTCAGTTCTCCTCCCAACTCTGCAAGGCACGCCAGGCCTTCGACATCCTTTAGACATAAAATCTCTGATATTTGTTCTTCTCCCCTTGCGCCACCACCCCCACCTCCTGTAGCACGTTTTTCTTTGTTTAAAAACATTTTCATCAGTTTCAGTTTACGTACATATAAAAACATGTCAATTCTAGGGGCACGGAGCCTACTAAAGGAGTGACACTAATACTTACCTATGGAACTGCAATTACCACCATGCTATATGGCGTTTACTGCAAGCCATGCCCACTGAGGGCTGCCTCATTCAACAATAAAAATGAAGTGAACAAACAGGTGAGCCTTCCATGCCTTTGTGTGAAGCTCATGATGAAGAGGCGAATGCCTTGAAACGCATCGAGCATGATTGCCAAGTTTGGACAGAGAGACAGCGTGCTGCAGCAAGGCTAACAATACCCGAAGGGCGAGAGCATTGTCGAGTGCATTCTTGAGCGCAAGGGCGTTTTGGAGAAAAAATATATATATATATATATATATTCACTGAAAAAAACCAAAGGTTACAGGGACATTATAATTAGAAAATATCATTTAAAAGAACCTTAGAAATTCACTGGAAAAAACAAAGGTTACAGGGACGTATTGGTTAGGCTGACATTTCACTCATTTAAAACCAGAGAAATTCTGCAGTTATAGTCAGCTGAGCTAACTATAACTCATGCCCCCAATGCACTGCTTATGTCCTCACATATTACATCACTCATGACAAGGTCAGTGACATCACTCATGACATCACTGATGACATCTCAAATGACAATCACTGATGACATCATCCAGTGACTGTGAGTGTTTTTAAAATGTTTATGAGTGTTAAATATATATTCCAAGGTGTATTGATAAATCTGTGGGTGTATGAGTGCCTGTATCGATGATTCAATGGGTGTGTGACTGATTGTATACGTGAGTGATTAGGTGTCTCAGTGAATCTATGGGTCACTGACTAGGTTGTCTGAATGTCTGTATCAGTCTGTCAGATGGTGTTTAAGTGGCTGTATGGGTTGGTGAGTAGGTACATGAATGGCTGTATGAGTTATTGATTGGGTGTCTGAGTACCTTTATGGGTGTATGAGTATCTGTTTGGGTGGGTGGGAGGATATGTGACTGCCTGCATGGATGAGTGACTGGTGAGTCAGTGGGTGTATGGGTTAATGAGTGTGTAAGAGAAGGGCTGTATAATTGACTGAGTGTTTTAATGGCTGAGTGGGTGAGTGGATTTGTCAGTGGTATATGGTGAGCAACTGGGTATGTGAAATACAGCATAGATGAGTGATGGGATATATGAGTGACTGTATGGGTGAGTGTGTGAATGTGAGAGTGGCTGTATGGGTCAGTGTGTGCTTGTATCAATGACTGTATAGGTGAGTGAGTATGTGTTAGTATCTGTATTTGTAAGTAAGTGGGTATGTGTGTGTAACTGTATGGGTGAGTAAGTGGCTGTGTGATTGACTCTATGGGTGAGTGAGTAGGTGCTTGAGTAGCTCTATGGGTGACTGACTCAGTGTGTGAATGGCTATGTGGGTGTATTAGTGGATATGTCAGTGGCTGTATTAGTGAGTGAGTGGGTGTATGAGTGGTTGTATGGGTGAGTGGGTTGATTTGTGTTTAGATCTAAGAATCAGTGAGTGGGTGTGTAAGTACTGGTATGGGTCCGTGAATGGGTTTGTGAATGGTTGTGTGGGAATGGGTGTATGAATGGTTCTATCGGGATGTGAGTGGGTACGTTAGTAATGTTGTGGATGATGACATCAGTGATGTCATCAGTGATGTCACTGACCATGTCATGTATGATGTAATATGTGAGGAAATAAGCAGTGCATTGAGGGGGCTTGAGTTATAGTTAGCTCAGCTAAGTATAACTGCTGAATTTCTCTGGTTTTATACGAGTGAAATGTCAGCCTAAATATAATGTCCCTGTAACCTCTGTTTTTTCAGTAAATTTCGAAGGTTTAAAAAAATTATATTTCCTAACTATAACGTCCATGTAACCTTTTTTTTTTCAATGAATTTCTAAGGTTTGTTAAATGCTAATTCCTAACTATAACATCCCTGGAGGCGTGTTTGCAGAGTAGAGAAAGGAGTGGCCTCCAACCACCTATCAGCAATCCTACTGTGTGGGGCATACTGGCTGTAACAGGAGGTCTTGGTGGCCCCTAAGAACCCTGAGCAGCCAAAGGGACTTCATCCCCCAATCAGAAGCGTGCCAGAAGGCATGTTTGCAGAGTAGTGGAGAAAGGAGGTGAACCTCGGTGAGTTGGCAGCTTTTTTTTGTTTGCTATTTGTTAGGAAGGGGGCTGTGTGGCCCCCCTTCCCTGGACCATTTTGGGCCACGGAGCCTTCCATCCCCTGGGGCCAGGCTTTTATATACATTTTTCTTTAAATGTGGAGGGGGGCTGCATGGCCCTCCTCCCTGGGCCAACTTAGGCCCTGGGACCCCATCCCCTGGGGCCTGGCCTCTCTGCTGGAGACCGTGGGGGGAGCCTGCAGGCCCCCACGGTCACTGCCGGCTTCCCACCTCCTGCGAGAGCCGGCATTGCTTTTGGACTGTGGGAGCTGCTAGCATGCAGCTCCCTCTGTCCAAAAGCAATTCTCCTCCGCTTTGTGGAAGCAAGAGCATTTTTAATGCTCTCGCTTTTTAATGCTCTTACTTCCATGAAGTGGACCAGAGTTTGCTATGGCTTGGCAGGTGGCAGCCCCTGCAGTAGGGGGCTCCACGAGGCCCCCCACACATAATTGGAAATAGTCCCAGGGAGGTGGTGGTCCCCAGGGTTCTGAATAGCCAGAGAAGGGGGGCACACTTTATTTATTATATGCCCCTGAGACCTGGCCCACCCAGGGGTTATTTAAAAGGAAGTGCGGGAGCCCAGGCGTGCTTTTTTATTTTTTGCCACAAATTCGCAAATATCGTGATTTCGCTGCAAATTTCCTTTTTTCTTTTAAATGCTTTTATGTCATGGCGGGGTCCCAGGGGGATCCCAAGACAATGGTTTGGGGGTCAGGGTATTTTCTTTATTTTCACTTGTTTGCGGAGGACTCAGTGATGCCGAGTCCCAAGATGGCTGCCAACACTTCCTGGTTGAAGTGTTGGCAGTCTATCAGAACAGTGCATTTCCCTGAATGAGCTCGTCTTTTTTCGCAAAGACTTCGCGACCAGAGATATATCTATCTTTTTCTCCTTAAATTTCTGAAAAACTACTGAACAGATATACACCAAATAAAAAAAAGCACAATCTGCATAACAACATCGACCTTTCTGCCAAATTTGGTGTAATTCAGTCCAGCAGTTCGGGCTGTAGGTTTGACAATGCATTCCTATGGGAATTAACATTACAAATGCACCCTTTTTTTGCACCCCTATTTCTCAGACCCCACTGTACGGATCACCCCCAAACTTTCCATGACACATAGAACCTACTTTGACACTTTATTTTGGAACATTTCATGAAGATTGGTCAAACAACCCCAAAGTTATAGGCAAGTCAAAAAATGCTTTTCCTATGGAAACTAGTGTCATGTAGTTCCTACTAATCCATAGGATCTGTGCATTGTATCGACAACATAAACTAGGGGCTTGGTGCCAAGACTGATTCCGGAAGCCACCGCAGGATATGTTGGCCTATAGACCAGCTAGCTCATAGTGCCACTGTAAGCCCCCTAACCTTACCAGCGAGCGAATGGTTTCTGGCAACCACTGAACATGACAACTCTGACCCCTGATCGTGGAAACAGTACAGAACCTTTCGCTCAGTAACTCGTGCTTACTTATTCTCAGAGACATATGCAGAGCATACACAGTGGGACGTTTTCAATATATTTATCGAACCAACGTTATTCTTGTATAGAATACATGTGCTGCAATGATTAATAGACAGAAGCAGATAAAAGTGATTACAAGCATCAAAAGTGTGAATAGTAGCTATAGCTCTACCATGGTGCTAAAAAAATGTATATATGCAGACATACCTAACTATAACTGCCTACTGCCGACCGCATACCCACTCACTCATGTATACACCACTTACACACCCACGCACTCACCCATATAGAAACTCCCATAGCCACTTACCTTAGTATATATGTTTTAGACCCAGTATGTTTTAGAAAACACTCACAATTGCTGGATGATGTCATCAGTGACGTAATCAGTGATGTCATCAGTGATGTCATTTGAGATGTCATCAGTGATGTCATTTGAGATGTCATGAGTGATGTCACGAGTGATGTCACTGACCATGTCATGAGTGATGTAATATATGAGGTCATAAGTAGTGCATTGCGGTGGCGTAAGTTATAGTTAGCTCAGCTAACTATAACTGCTGAATTTCTCTGGTTTTGTGTAAGTGAAATCTGACCCTAACTATAATGTCCCTGTAATCTTTGTTTTTTCAGTGAATTTCTAAGGTTTTTTAAATTCTATTTCCTAACTATGAAGGCTCTGTAACCTTTGTTTTTTTCAGTTAATTTCAAAGGTTTTTTAAAAGCAAATTCCTAACTATAACGTCCCTGTAACCTTTGTTTTTTTCAGTGAATTTCTATGTTTTTCTTTAAGTAGTAGATGTGTTTGCAGAGTGATGGAGAACGGGGGCTGGAACTCTGACCAGCTCTCAGGAATCCCACTGTGTAGGATGTACAGGAGGTACCAGGAGGGATTCTTGGCCCCCAAGGTCCTTCAGAAGTAAAGTGGATTTCATCCCCCAACCAGTAGTGTGCCAGGAGATGTGTTTGCAGAGTGCAGAGGGCCTCCGAAGACCTCTTAGAAATCCAGCTGTGTGGGACTTACTGGAGGTAACAGAAGGGGTTCCTGGACCCCAAGGACCCTAAGCATCCATGGGGACTTCATCCCTTGACAAGCACTGCGCCAGTAGGCGCGTTTGCAGAGTAGTGGAGAAAGGGGGAAAGGGGGCGGGCCCTCCCGCATTTGTTTTTTATTTTGTTTTTAGGGAAAGAAGGCTGCGTGGCCCCCCTTCCCAGGTGCTGGGCCAGGCCTATTTTAATGGGGAATGGGGATTGCACAACCCCCCTCCCTTGGCTGATTTTGACCCCCGGCAACCCCATCCCCCGGGGTCCAGCTTTTTGTTTTTTTAAAGCAGAGGGATGGGGCCGAGTGGCCCCCCTCCTGGGCCAATTTTGGCCCTGGGAATCCGAACCCCGGGGCCTGGCATCTAGGGCACCCACTTTGTAAATGTTGGGGACCGTGGGGGGAGCCTGAAGGCACCCGCAGTCCCTGCTGGCTTCCCATGTCCTGCGGGAGCCAGCATTGCTTTTGGATAGAGGGAGCTGCTAAACATGTAGTCCGTCTGACTTATGCTGGGTGCTCCCTTGTGTCTTGACAAAGCTATACCTCTCTGTAGAGCTCTAATGAGAGCAAAACACATATCAGGGGTTGCTTTTATTCATTTCAGATTGGCTTGGTTGGTATTTTACCAATTCAAAGCTGCAATACTGTGCCTGGAGTGGTAAATGGCTTTTGTCATTTTACAGCTCAGCATGGATGGCACTGTGCTAGTCCTATGCTAAAAACGTTGCTATAAAATTGGCAAAATACTTTGTCCCTTTCTATCTTGGCATGGATGGCACTGTGCTAATCCTATGCTTAAAGACTTTGATAGAAAAGCAGAAATGTGAGGTGAGCAAATTTAGAGTGTCGCTGGTGTTGATGGTGCTCTATACAGGAGCTGCTTTCCACCTAAACTTGAGTACTACCCAGAGTTCTCCACCTCTATTTTGCATAATTTATGCATCACTCTATGCCTGAAAGGGTATTCTTTTGATATATCATATATATGAAAAAACGCTCTTCCTAACTATACTATAACTACCTACTTGCAACCGGCAGTAGGTTATATATATATATAGGTCTTAAAGATTTAAACTACAAAACATTGAATCCTACCAAACAAAAAGTCAACAGACAAGAGATACAATTCAACGCACTGATGTCCAAACTCAAGAAAAACCCAGACATTGTTGTCCGCAATGCCGATAAGGGCGGCAATGTAGTTCTGTGGAAAAAAGACGATTATGTCATCGAGGCAATGAAAGAACTCAAAGACACGGAGTGCTATCGACGCAGCGACTATCCCACCTGGCGCAAAGTTAACAATGAATTTTATTTGAAACTAATTGGATGGAAGAACTCAGGACAGTTATCCTCGGATGAATTTAAATATATGAAAAATGATAAACCAGTGGTTCCCATTTTATATTTTATTCCGAAGATACATAAGAATGCCCAAGTACCACCGGGCAGACCAATTATATCTGCTCGCAAAAGTTTGCTTGAAAACACCTCCAGATATATTGACTTTTACTTACAGGAACACGTCCAGAACTTGGCTTCTTACATCCGTGATACAAGTGACTTTTTAGCTAAATTGATTGACTATCCAAGGCGCGATGAATATCTTTTAATCACGCTAGATGTGACATCCCTATATACTTCTATAAATCATAGGGATGGTCTAAGGGCCCTAGAATTTTATCTGTCTAGGAGAGGACCAGAGTACACTCAACACAGCTTGATGATTTTAAATATGGTAGAGTTTTGTTTACGTAATAATTATTTTATGTTCCAGAACACCCTATACCAGCAATTGCGAGGAGTAGCGATGGGAGCCAGCTTCTCCCCCAGCTATGCCTGTTTGCACATGGGCTGGCGGGAGGAGCTGGTTCTATCGAAGGAATATACAACAGTTGTAAGGAGTAACCTAAAAGCCTGGTGGAGATATATTGATGATCTTTTTTTAATTTGGGACGGATCCATTAGTGAAGCAGAGGGATTCGTACAGGCACTGAACGTCAATTCACTTAACTTACAGTTTACTGCCTCCATCAGTGCCACTAGTGTCAATTTCCTTGATGTACAGGTCTGTGCTGTAGAAGGCAAGTTAGTAACAAAACTTCACAGGAAGCCGACAGCGGGCCATGCAGTGCTGCACGCTGGCAGTTCACACCCCAAGCTTCTCATCCGAAGCATCCCTTACGGTGAGATGCTGAGGCTTAGACGCATTTGTAGCTGTGAGAGTGATCTAATGACAGAACAGGAAAACAGCAAACAGCGCTTCATACAAAGGGGTTACACTAAACACTGCATTGATGCAGCCATCCACAAGAGTATGGCCGTGTCCAGAGAGTCCCTCTTGAGGAAAGATAGTGAGGCCCTCTCTCCTGAAACAAAGGATTCTACGAGGCATATTGTTGGTGACACTTTTAGATTCATCATACAGTATAACAAACAAGAAAGACAAATCAGGAGACTACTAACCAGGAATTGGCCTCTAGTTCTTAGTGATCCTACAATTGGGCATCTGCTCCCTAGGAAACCAGCTATCACGTATAGCAGAGCGATGTCCATGAAAGATATTTTGGTCCAGAATGATCCTACAGGTCCGAACAAGAGCTCTTGGCTAACACAAAGAAAGGGTTTCTTCAGATGTTGAGTATGTAAGGCATGCCAATATGGCTGCAATCAGACTGCATACAAAACTCCTTTCAGCGACAAGGAAAATGCAATAACCAAGTCCCTCAATTGCAAAACTGACTATGTCGTTTACGTGCTGGAGTGCCCTTGTGGGCTTCGCTACGTTGGTAGGATGATTTTACAAGCCCACAAAAGGGAACTCCAGCACTTAAGGGCGATAAAAAATCAAGACCAGGCATATCCGGTTGCCCGGCATTTCAGTGAAGCACACAATTCTGACCCTAGCGGTTTGAGGTACTTTCTAATAGATGCGGTCACTCCCAACAAAAGAGGAGGGGACAGAGAAAGAGCTCTCAGACTACTCGAGGCCAACTATATCATCAACCTCGATACAAAATTTCCCAAAGGTCTAAATGCCACAGAGGAATTATATACTTGTCTCTAACTTGATTAAACCACGAGTAAAGCAAATCTTTGAATCTAGGAGTCCAATAAGCCATTTATCAATTGCCATTGGTGTTCAAGAATTGTGAATACACTTTTTTGATATTAAGCAAAACATCACAACTGCCGCATTTTGCACAAGTTTTTACACATAGGTGAGTTAGTACTGTTTTAGTAGGAATTTAATGGGTTTTAATTTAGGATATTAGTAATAGAAAAATGCATTTTGCACAGCACTTGCACTTTACAACATCTAACGTTTACATAAAATCACAGGAGTAGTGTACTGTAGTATCGAAATTTGCACATTAATCAGGGATAGTTTTTAGGAATTCAGGTATTTATACCGAAATGTTCTTTTATACATGATTTTAGACACTTTTATAATCATGTTCTCTCCTATTATTAACTATAAGGAATTTTTAGCTACAGGCTCAATTGATTAAATGAAATCATCTGATACAATTTTCTACAACTGTTATTGGGAATGTCATTATGGTATTTTACCGTAATAGTTACAGGAATGCAATTATTTTGCCATTCATTTCCCCAATAGTTGAACTTATCTTCTGTTTCCACGTTACTTGTAAATTTGCACTTGTCACTTTAAACACTGGTTGAGTAAAAGGAAAAGAAAGTAAAAAAAGAAAGAAAAAAATAGTATAAAAAAACTGCTCACCTGACAGAGCATGTCATGTGATCAAGGCCCGAGGTGGGCAGAAACGCGTCATGGCTGTAGAGGTCCTGGAGTAATAAAAAATACTTCTGCTGCACTACGCTGTTATCCGTGCCCGTTTTTCTAAAAGAAAGGAATTCCCAAGACGGAGTAAAACGACGATATATATATATATATATATATATATATTATCTACTGGCGGTCGCCAGTAGATAGTTATAGTTAGGACCTATTTTCCATAGGAAATCCACAACATTCTATTTGAAATAACTTTGGCGCCGGTAGACTAATCTTCGCGAAATTTTCAAAACTTATGGCCCGCTCCGGTCCGCTCCTATCCTGAAAGTTTTGGGGTGATTCGGCAAGCGGGGGCCGAGAAAAAAGGGGGGTCCCAAAACGTGTTTTCCCCATGCAATTTTCCATAGGAACCTTTCATCGCAGCTACAGCCCGAACTGCTGAACGGAATTACACCAAATTTGGCAAAAAGGTAGCCCTTGGTTCAGAGTCATGCCTTTTGCTTAAATGGTGTAAATCCGTTCAGTAGTTCCTGAGAAAATCAAAAGTAAAATCACATATATACCTATGGCTGCGTAGGGTCCGCGTACCCTCCCGATCACGAGCTGCATGCTAATTGGCTGAGAAGTGGCTGTCAACACTCCAAATCAGGAAGTGTTGGCAGCCATTTTGTGCCTCGGTAGAAACAAGTCGCAAAACGCTAAAAGGGGGCAGGGTAGAAACACCCTGACCCCCTAGGTCTACTCAGGGGGTTGCACAAGGACCCCCTGGGCAGAAAAAAGCATTTTTTTAAAAACAAAAATCAGCGGGATGCGCTTAGGGTGCGCGGGGGGCATGCGGGGGTTGCCTTATATTTTATGTGGGGGCCTCTAAGGCCCCCCAAGCCCCGGGGACCGCCACCCCCGGGGCTTTAAATAAATAATGCTGGCGGGGGCACACGGCCCCCCCACAGCCCCGGGGACCGCCACCCCCCGGGGCTTATTTTGTTTTTAAATAAATGACCTGTGTGGGGGCTCCAGCCCCCACATGCCCCGGGACCGCCACCTCCCGGGGCACTAACAAAATAAATGTGGGGGTCCTTTCGGACCCCCAAAGCCCCGGGGACCACCACCTCCCGGGGCTATGTAGATGTTGGGAGGGGGCCGCGCGCCCCCTCCTGGAGCCTGTGGTGGCCCTGTGGACCGCCACCCCCAGGGCCGGCTCCTGCAGTGTCCCGGGTGCCTACCCCGGGACACTGCTGTTTGCAATGGCAGGACGGGAGCCTCGGGGCTCCCGTCCTGTCGTTGCAAACTGCTGCTTCATTGAAGCGAGGCAGGAAACCTGCTCTCGCTTCAATGAAGCAAAGCAGATTGCTTTTCCATAAGGGGAGCTGCATGTCAGCAGCTCCCTTATGGAAAAGCAATGCCGGCTCCCGCAGGACGCGGGAGCCTGCGGGACCGTGCAGGGGATTGGGGACCCCCACGGTCCCCAACGAGTGGCCAGGCCCGGGGGATGGGGTCCCCGGGGCCTTAAATGGCCTGAGGAGGGGGACCACGCAGCCCCCTCCGAATATTTTATTTAAAAAAACAGTGGGCATGCCCCGGGGATGGCGTCCCAGGGGCCAATAGAGGCCCAGGGAAGGGGGGCCACGCGGCCCCCCTTCCCTTTTTTTTGTTTTTAAAAAATAAAAAGAAAATGCTCAGGCCCTGGGGGATGGGGTCCCCGGGGCCAAAAGTGGCCGAGGGAAGGGTGGCCATGCAGCCACCCTCCCATAAAAAAAAACAATAAAAAAAAAAAAAGACCGGCATCGTGCCGGAGGCCCCGTCCCCTCCCTGCAGCAGTGTGCAAACGCGCCCCATGGCGTGTTGTAAGAAGGGGAAGTAATTCCCCTTGAATACTGGGGGTCCCTGGGGGCCAACTAGCCCACCAGGAACCTCCAGTATGCGCCAGGGAGCTGCGTTGCAGAGAGGTGTACAGAGGCCACGCCCCTTTTTACACCTCTCTGCAACGCAGCTCTGTGGCGCTTTTTGGAGGTACATGGTGGGCTAGTTGGACTCCAGGGACCCTCAGTATTCAAGGGGACTTAATCCCCCAACTTAAAACGCGCCACGGGGCGCGTTTGCACAGTGGTGAAGGGAGGGGGCGGGGCTTCAGGTGACATGTGTGCAAACAGGCCCCGTGGCGCATTTTAAGATGGGAAATTAAATCCTCTTCAATCCTGAGGGTCCCTGGGGGCCAACTAGCCCACCAGGTACGTCCAGAAAGCGCTACAGAGCTGCATTGCAGAGAGGTGTAAAAAGGGGCGTGGCCTCTGAACACCTCTCTGCAACGCAGCTCCCTGGCGCATACTGGAGGTACAGGGTGGGCTAGTTGGACCCCAGGGACCCTCATGATTCAAGGGGACTTAATCCCCCAACTTAAAACGCACCACGGGACGCGTTTGCACAGTGGTGAAGGGAGGGGGCGGGGCTTGAGGTGACATGTGTGCAAACAGGGCCCCGTGGCGTGTTTTAAGTTGGGGGATTAAGTCCCCTTCAATCCTGAGGGTCCCTGGAGTCCAACTAGCCCACCAGGTACCTTCAGTGAGCACAACAGAGTTGCGTTGCAGAGAGGTGAAAAAGGTGCGTGGCCTCGGAACGCCTCTCTGCAACTCAGCTCTGTGGTCCTAACTGTAGGTACCTGGGGGTTAGTTGGGCCCCAGGGACACTCAGGATTCAAGGGACTTAATCCCGCAACTTAAAAGCGTGCCACGGGGCGCGTTTGCACACATGTCACCTCAGGCCCCCTCCCTTCACCACTGTGCAAACGCGCCCTGTAGCGTGTTTTAAGAGGTAGTTTTAATCCCCCTGCCCTATTATGTACTAGGGACTTACAGAGGAGGTCATGCTAATCACAGGGGTACCCCAACGCATAGTGTTCCCTAGTGTATGTAGGTGTTTTCACTGTATTCTAAGTGTGTTTTAGCATAGCACTGGCTCTCGTTACTCAGAGTCAGTTACCACCAGTACACGTCGGGAAAAGTTGTGGGCACAGGATGATTTTGGAACAAGGCCTCTTTCTGCTCCTCTGTTGGTTCTTTCTGCACATCTTTTGCTTCTTCCTGCACTTTTCTTCATCTTTGTGGACTTCTGTTGCTTCTTTCTGCATTTCTTTTGCTTCTTTCTGTGCCTTTTTTCTTCTTTGTTCACATGTCCTACCTCTGTAGGCAAAATTAGAAACTAGCATTTAAAAAACCTTTGAAATTCACTGAAAAAACCATAGGTTTCAGGCACGTTATAGTTAGAAATTAGCATTAAAAAAACCTTTGAAGTTCACTGAAAAAACCATAGGTTTCAGGCACGTTATAGTTAGAAATTAGCATTTAAAAAACCTTAGAAATTCACTGAAAAAACCATAGGTTTTAGGGAAAGTTATAGTTAGTTGGACATTGCACTCATACAAAACCCGTGAAATTCCCCCGTTATAGTTAGTTCAGCTAACTATAACTCGCGCCCCCACAATGCACTGCTGATGACGTCACATATTACATCACTCATGACATGGTCAGTGACATCACTGATGACATCACAAATTACATCACTGATGACATCACTGATGACATCATCCATGTGATAATTTGATGCATCTTCTTACACCCTAATATAACTTTTGATACACCCACTGTAAATTACAGACTGCCATTGTCAAAACCATAGACACTCCAACACCAATAACTATATACACACTCACTGATTCTTAGGTCTACACACACATCCACTCACTCACCTGTACAGTCACGCATACTTACGGTCACTCAGTACAGGACTATCATATGCACTCATACACCTACATAGACACTCACACACCACCACTCATTGATAGAGGTACTCACACACCTAGTCTGTCATGCAAATAATTAATCACACTGCCATTTACTCACCTATACAGTTATACACACACCAGCTCACTTACTCATACAAATACTAGCACATTCTTACGCTCTTATACAATCAGTGATACAAGTACACACTCATCCATACAGCCACTCTCACAATCACACACTCTCACTTATAGCCATTTATATACTCCAACACACATATATACTGCCTTTGACATATGTAGTTACTCACACATGTACCACTGAGATATACATTCACTCACTAACACACCCATACACACACTCACCCACCCATACAGTCCATCACAGATGCACTCTTGAAACCATGCACCCAGTGAATCACCCACTCACACATCCATGCACAGACTCACACACACCCCACCCACACAAACACTCAGGCACCCATACAGATACTCAGACAACCAATCAATAACTCATATAGACACTCATGTAGCTATTCACAAACCCATGCAGCCACTTACACAGCAACAGACAGACGGATACAGACATTCACACAGTTTAATCACTAACCCATGCATTCAGTAAGATACGTTTAATCACTCACTTATAGAGTCAGTCACGCACCTACTAAATCATCCATCCAGACACTTATACACCCACTCATTCTTCAATACACCTTGGCATATATATTAAACATATTTAAACTTTATAGAAACACACAGTCACTGGATGATGTCATCAGTGATGTCATTTGAGATGTCATCAGTGATGTCATCAGTGATGTCACTGACCATGTCATGACTGATGTAATATGTGACATCATCAGCAGTGCATTGCGGGGCGCGAGTTATAGTTAGCTGAACTAACTATAACGGGGAATTTCACGGGTTTTGTACGAGTGCAATGTCCAACTAACTATAACTTTCCCTAAAACCTATGGTTTTTTCAGTGAATATATATATATATATATATATATATTAACTGAAAAAACCACAGGTTTCAGGGACGTTATAGTTAGTCTGATATTTCACTCGTACAAAACCAGAAAAATTCAGCCGTTATAGTTAGCTGAGCAAACTATAACTCACGCCCCCGCAATGCACTGCTGATGACATCACATATTACATCACTCATGACATGGTCAGTGACATCACTGATGACATCACTGATGACATCTCAAATGACATCACTGATGACATCACTGATGACACCATCCACTTAATCTCTGATGCACCTACTCACACCCTAATATAACCTTTCATACACCCACTCTAAAATACAGACTACAATTCTCGAAACCATAGACTCACCAATACCAGTTAGTACATACCCACTCACTGATTCCTAGGTCTACACACATCCACTCACTCACCCATACAGTCACTCATACATGCAGTCACTCATCAATACAGCCACTATTATGTACACTGATACACCCATACAGACACTCACACACCGCCACTCACCCATAGTCACTCACACACCTAGTCAGTCACCCAAAGAGTCAATCACAATGCCATTTACTCACCTATATAGTTATATACACACCACCTCACTTATTCATACAGATACTAACACATACTTACTCTCTTATATATTCACTGACACAAGCACACACTCATCCATACATCCACTCTCACATACAGTCACTTATATACTCCAACACTCACATATGCTGCCATTCACATATGCAGTTACTTACACATATACCACTGAGACATCCATTCACTCACCAACACAGCCATATAAACACTCACTCACCCATACAGCACCTGGCAGATGCACTCATGGACCCATACACCCAGTGAATCACCCACTTACACATCCATGCAGGAAGTCACACAACACACAGACACTCAGGCACACATACAGGTACTCAGACAACCAATCAATAACCTATATAGACATTCATGTACCTATTCACCAACCCAAGCAGCCACTTATAAACCAACTGATACAGACATTTACACAGATTAGTCACTCTTCCATACATTCACCCAGACACGTATAATCACTCACTTATACAGTCAGTCACACACTGACTGAATCATCATATATATATATCACATTCTTAAACTTTTTAGAAACACTCACACTCACTGGATGATGTCATCAGTAATGTCATCAGTGATGTCACTGACCATGTCATAAGTGATGTAATATGTGACGCCATCAGCAGTGCATTGCAGGGGTGGGAGTTATAGTTAGCTCAACTAACTATAACGGCCGAATTTCTATGGTTTTGTACGAGTGAAATGTCAGACTAACTATAACGTCTCTCAAACCTATGTTTTTTTCAGTGTATATCTAAGTTTTTTTAAATGCTAATTTCTAACTATAACGTCTCTGAAACCTGTGGTTTTTTCAGTGCATTTTATATATATGCATTCAATCTCCTCTCACTCTTACAAGGAAGGAATCAGCACTCAGGTTGTGGTTTGGAAGTATTTAATCTGGAAAAGACGCGATCCACGTGTTTCGGCTCGTCCGAACCTTGATAACAATACAAGACTTCATTGTAGCTTCCTTATTTAAATGTACAAATGCCTCTAGTTGCCAACATTAACAAAGGACTACATATTGCATTAATCCAAAAAGCTTGCGGCCATATTGGTCTGGTCACGATGCAAAAAATTCAGGAATTCATACAATAAAAAAGAAAACAAGTGTTAATATGCACACAATGTCATTTCAGCATATCTTGCCCCGTGACTGCCGTACCTGTATGTTCGTCAACATGACATGTTCATAATAAACATACTTACGATTGCAAACATCATCATAAAAAATGGACTACACATTACTTTAAAGTGAAAGGCTATCGGCCATATTGATCTGGGCACTTTGCGTATTATATTGGTTCTTATACGAAAGAAAAGAATAAAAAGGGGTGTTAATATACACACACTATCCCTAAATAAAGTTCTAGCGATTAAAGTTCCATTCCATTCACAGCTCATTTGAGATGTCATGAGTGATTTCATGAGTGATGTCACTGACCATGTCATGAATGATGGAATGTCTGCGGTCATAAGCAGTGCATTGCGGGGGCGTAAGTTATAGTTAGCTCAGGCATAACTGCTAAATTTCACTGGTTTTGTACAAGTGAAATCTGAGTCTAACTATAACATCCCTGAAATCTTTGGTTTTTCAGCAAATTTCTAGGTTTTTTTATACGTTAAGTAAGATGCCTATCACAATGGATGGTGGGGGGTTGGAAGCAGGGCCTGGCATTGTGCTGCCCCCACCAAAGCTTGCTGCTCCTGCCTCCCCACCTCCGCTTTGCCATCCATTGTCCAAGTCCATGCCCCTGCTCCCTCATTACAGCCCTGTGTGGCCGTTGTTCTGCCACTGGCCTTCCCATCTTGCTGCCCCATCCACTTCCTCCCTATCCTCTGTTGTCTGAATCCATGCACTAGCCTCCTCCCTCCTGCCATGCATGGTCTGATGTACTGCCACTGCTCTCCATTTAGCATGATGCCCCAGTCCACTCCTCCTTCCCTCCATTGCCCAATTCTATGCCCCATCATTGACCTCCTGCTTAGCCTCTGTGCTTAGCTTGCTGCCCCTACTCTCCTTCCCCCTGCCCTCCGATGTCTGTGTGCATGCTCCATCCTTTTTGCCCACCATGTTCCATGGACCTGCCCCTCCTATCTACTCTGAGTGTTCTGTTGAGCTGCCACTCCCCTCCCACCTGCCTAGCATTATCAGATGACTGTAACCTGTCCCTGCCACCTCCGCCCTGCCTGTCCATGTTAAATGCCCCTATTCCCTTCCTCCTGTTCTCCATGGTCCATTTTACTGCCACACCCTTCTGCCCTCCCTGGTCTGTTGTGCTGCAAGTGCTCCTCTTGTCTGTGCCCAGCTCCTACCCCTCCCTTCTATCCTCCATAGTCCTTTGTGCATGCCCCTGCCCCCTCCTTCTTGCCCATCATGGCCATTGTGCTGCCACTAACCCCCCCGCTTGCCATGCATGGTCTTCTGTGCTGCCACGGCCCCTCCCACCTTCCCTGTGTGGTCAGCTGGCTGCCCCTGACCCCCTCCCACCTTCCCTTCATGGTCTGTGTGTATGCCATAATAGTCTCACTGTTGCCCTCCATGGTGTGTTGTGCTTCTAGTGTCCATCCTGCCTGACCTCCATGGTCAGCTTGCTGCTCCTGCCCTACCCCCTTACCCCCTGCCCTCTGTTTTCCATGTGCAGACCCCTATTCCCTCCCTCCTGGCTTGTCTATTCCATTGTAATGCCCCTGATCCCTCCCTCCTGCCCTTTATGGTCCATTATGCTGCAGCTTTCTCTCCTGTCTGTCCATTATGGTCAGCTTGCTGCCATTGCCTCTTTCCCCTCTGTTCTCTGTTGTCCATGTGCATGGTCCTGGCCCCTCCCTATTGCTTTCCATGGATTGTTGTGCTGCACTTCCGTCCCGCATGCCCTGTGTGGTGTATTGTGCTGCTGCAAACCCTGATGCCTGCCCTGTAAGGTCAGTTTGGTGCACCTGTCCATGTCCCTCCTGTCCTCTGTTATCCAAGTCCATGTCCCTACCCCAATTCCTACTGCCTTCCATGATCCAATGTACCATACTTGCTAACATTTTGAACTTGGTAAGAGGGAGATTTTGAAAAAAAAATGGGGAATTGATTTCCCCCATTGACTTATATTGAAAAAGAGGAGATTGTAGACAGGAGACAGATAAAATAAAATGGGCGTTTCCTGGCTGAATCGGGTCTGTTGGCATGTATGGTTGTACTACCACTGCCTCTTCCTTCTGCCCACAATGGTCTATTATATTGCCACAGCCTCTCTTGCCTGTCCTGCATTGTTGGTTTGTTGCCCCTGCCCCCCTTTCCACTGCCCTCCATAGTCTGTTGTGCTGCCACTGCCCTTCCTGCCTGCCCAGTGTGGTCAAATTGTTGCCTCTGCACCCTCCAGCCTGCCTTCAATTTTCCGAGTCCGAGCCCCTGACCTCTGCCTCTCAACAGTATCCTAATGAACAACTAGATTGCTAACATTCTATATTTATTACAAAAGTGTGGCACGCCTGACGTCTTCTTGATGTAATCAAAACTGTAATACCTAAAGCATTTCCTGTAGAAATTATAGAAATGAGAGGGTCTTATTTGCATCAAAATTATGGTTAGTGCTCTAAAAAACTAAAATGAGGACATATTTTCTGAGTTCTCAAATAGTGACAAAGCACTTTTAAATTATTTGTTATCTTTATGCTTTTTTATCCAGTTGACCACTTGATTAAATGTTGCACTTAGAGGAGAGGATGTGGTGCTACTTCCAGAGCTGCAGACTTTGCAAATGGGGAACCAGGTTGGAGTTTCTGTTTCAGCTCGATATTCTGTGATTCTGGTCAAATCACTTAATCTCCCCATGCCTACAATCAAAATGAATTTGTCCTTGTGTGATGTAACCAATGCTCATGTAAAGCACTCCAATACCTGACCAGTCAGCACTATATAAAACTGCAAAAAAACAAACAAAAAAGTGTTTTCCACACTTCTGTCATAGGGCTATACGTGGGCTACATCTGGGTGATATTTGTGCTACATTTGGGCTCCTTTTTCTCTGGTGGCCATCTTGGGAAAATTCAATTCAATTCAATAAACTTTATTCGATCTGATTTAGAAACATAGATCATAAAAGTGTACATAAAAACAGTAAATCCTCTTTCTTAATACAATGCAATGAGAATTAATTAAAGGTAAAAACGGGTGTTACAAAGCCCGGCTCAGAGCAACTTCAGTTTAACAGAATAGTAAAGTTCAATTTTTCGCAAGATCAATCTCAAGTACTTCGTGCAAAATATGCAATAAGGGGTCCAAGTATAGATGCAATACCTGACCAGTCTGCACTATAAAAACTGCAAAAAGCGAAAAATAAAAAGTGTTTTGCACACTTCTGTCAGTGGGCTATACGAGGGCTACATCTGGGTGATATTTGTGCTACATTTGGGCTCTTTTTTCTCTGGTGGCCATCTTGGGAGACTTATTTGTTATGAAGTTTCCTAATTTCCTCATTTACTGCAGTCTCCTCAGTAGGAAATACTTTCAGTTTTTTGCTTTGATTCTATCAAGAAGGCATTCAGATGTGTCATGCATTTGCCATAAATTCAGAATGTTAGCACTCTAGTTGCTCATTAGATCACTGTAGTAAAGCTACTGCTCACCAGGGAGTTAACTGGAAGTCTGCTACTGGCATTGAAAGTGCATGTTTCAGTCTGCATGTTAGAATTTTTTAATGAAATAGGAGACGATTTGAGAAGTCACTCAAAATGTGCCCTAATTTTTCTTTCTGCAGCACTAATCATAATTTCTGTGGCACAATGAACCCCCTTATTTAGTTCCTTTTTAAATTAAATGTTTTAAGTGTTACCAGTTTATTCCAATCAAGATGGCTTCAGGTGTGCCATACTTTTGTCATAAGTAAGACTGTTAGCGCTCTAGTTGTTCTTTAGAACACTCTGGGAAGCTGCAGTAGAACACAAAGGAATCAACTGACAGTCTCTGCCCTTGTTGGATGTACATGTTTTACTGAGAATGTCTGACTTCATTCTCACATGACTAAGGAGGATAATGAGAATTTACAGAAAATATGCTCTCATTTCAGCATCTGGAGCACCTTCCAAACCTCAATGGGAAAAGCATGAGAAAATAGTTTTCTCTCAAACCTGATTCATGATATCCCAGTAGAAGGCTTTTTCACAGGGTAAAATCACCTTATAACACACCACAATTACTAAAATTAGTATGGTACCATCAACAAATGATTTATAATGTAACTAAAGTCTGTTATCACCCTTTATACGTTCTCCTTTTGGTGACCCTCAAAATCTTCCATTCACTACAATGCATTTTAATGGGTTGCTATCATGTATATTGGTCCCAAGATGGCTGCCAACATTTCTTGGATGAAGTGCTGACAGCCAATAAGATCTCACGATGAGATGTGTGGTTAGGCTCCGCCCAGATATCGATTTTCTTTTTCCTTTAATATTTCAAAAACTACTGAACGGATTTACACCGTTTAAAGCAAAGAGTGCACTCTGGACCAAGAGCTACCTCTCTGTCAAATTTGGTGTAATTCCGTTCAGCAGTTCGGGCTGTAGCCGCGACAAAGGTTCCCTATGGAAATTAACATAGAGAAAACACGTTTTGGGACCCCCCTTTTTTCTCGGCCCCGCTTGACGAATCACCCGACACTTTGAAGACAGGAGCTGACCGGAGCGCCCCATTAGTTTTGAGAACTTTGCAAAGATTCCTCAAACGGCGCCAAAGATATTGGCAAAAGAAAAACGCTTTTCCTATGGAAACAAGGTCCTAACTATAACTACCTACTGGCGACCGCCAGTAGGTAACATATATATATATATATATATATATATATATATATATGTATATATATATATATATATATATATATATATATATATATTCACTGAAAAAACCATAGGTTTCAGACACGTTATAGTTACAAATTAGCATTTAAAAAACCTTTGAAATTCACTGAAAAAACCATAGGTTTCAGACACGTTATAGTTACAAATTAGCATTTAAAAAACCTTTGAAATTCACTGAAAAAACCATAGGTTTTAGGGACAGTTATAGTTACTTGGACATTGCACTCGTACAAAACCCGTGAAATTCCCCGTTATAGTTAGTTCAGCTAACTATAACTCGCGCCCCGCAATGCACTGCTGATGACGTCACATATTACATCACTCATGACATGGTCAGTGACATCACTGATGACATCACTGATGACATCTCAAATGACATCACTGATGACATCATCCAGTGACTGTGTGTTTCTGTAAAGTTTAAATATTTTTAATATATATAGGAAAAGACGTATTGAAGAATGAGTGGGTGTGTAAGTGTCTGTATGGATGATTTAGTAGGTGCGTGACTGACTCTATAAGTGAGTGATTTAACGTATCTTACTGAATGCATGGGTTAGTGACTAAACTGGGTGAATGTCTGTATCCGTCTGTCTGTTGCTGTGTAAGTGGCTGCATGTGTTTGTGAATAGCTAAATGAGTGTCTATATGAGTTACTGTATGCTTGTCTGAGTATCTGTATGGGTGCCTGAGTGTTTGTGTGGGAGGGGTGTGTGCAACTCTGTGCATAGATGTGTGAGTGGGTGATTCACTGGGTGGATGGTTTCAAGAGTGCATCTGTGATAGACTGTATGGGTGGGTAAGTGTGTGTAAGAGTGTGTTAGTGAGTGAATGTATGTCCCAGTGGTACATGTGTGAGTAACTACATATGTGAAAGGCAGTATATATGTGTGTTGGAGTATATAAATAGCTATAAGCAACAGTGAGTGATTGTGATAGTGGCTGTATGGATGAGTGTGTGCTTGTATCAGTGATTGTATAAGAGCATAACAATGTGCTACTATTTGTATGAGTAAGTGAGCTGGTGTGTGTATAACTGTATAGGTGAGTAAATGGCAGTGTGTTTAATTATTTGCATGACTGACTAGGTGTCTGAGTATCTCTATGGATGAGTGGCGTTATTTGAGTGTCTATATAGGAGTAAGAGTGCATATGATAGTCCTGTACTGAGTGACCGTAAGTATGAGTGACTGTACGGGTGAGTGAGTGGATGTGTGTGTGTAGACCTAAGAATCAGTGAGTGGGTATGTAGTTATTGGTGTTGGAGTGTCTATGGTTTTGCGAATGGCAGTCTGTAATTTAGAGTGGGTGTATCAAAGATTATATTAGGGTGTGAGGAGGTGCATCAGATTATCACGTGGATGATGTCATTAGTGATGTCATTTGAGATGTCATCAGTGATGTCATCAGTGATGTCACTGACCATGTCATAAGTGATGTAATATGTGACGTCATCAGCAGTGCATTGCGAGGCGCGAGTTATAGTTAGCTGAACTAACTATAACGGGGAATTTCACGGGTTTTGTACGAGTGCAATGTCCAAGTAACTATAACTGTCCCTAAAACCTATGGTTTTTTCAGTGAATTTCAAAGGTTTTTAAATGCTAATTTGTAACTATAACGTGTCTGAAACCTATGGTTTTTTCAGTGAATTTCAAAGGTTTTTTAAATGCTAATTTGTAACTATAACGTGTCTGAAACCTATGGTTTTTCAGTGAATTTCAAAGGTTTTTTAAATGCTAATTTCTAACTATAACGTGCCTGAAACCTACGGTTTTTTCAGTGAATTTCAAAGGTTTTGTAAATGACAATTTTTAAATGTATTAATTGTTATATTAATTTTTTTCATACTGATTTACTACATTTTTAGAAACAATATTTTTTTACAGATTTTATTTTTAAATTACATTGTAATTACATTATACATTACATTACAAAAATACTTTCTCAGAATGAATTACTTTAGTTTAAATACTTTGCACATAGGCAATAGACTTTTAAGTACAGTAGTTACAGTTGTTGCAATGGGCAACACATTTTCAAACACAATGCAACATTCAGCTCAATGTGAATTTCTAGTTAAATGCAATTAGTTACTTTATGGATTACTTTTCTAACCACAGGACTGGATCCTAGATTCAGTCCTGGTACATCTCCTGTAAACAGTTGAGTAAAAGCGTTTTGGTTACAGTCGTGATTTTTAAGGAATATTATTGTATTTTAAAAGTTGACACTTAGAAACTTTTTCTCATAGAATCACCAATGTTATCCTATGGAAGGAAATTCACTTAGCAGGTAAAAACTGTTATCGTTACTTTTTCTTACTCAGTGTTGGATCCTGGATCCAGCACTGGTGCATCTCCTGTAAACAGTTGAAAGAATGCGTTTAAGTCATACAGGTGATTTTTAAGGAATATTTGTAGTTTGTAAAAATCAACACTTTGAAACTTTTTGCTGAAAACCAGACAATGGATTCCTATGGAAGAAAATATAAGTTACTGGTAAGTACGGTTAAAATTACTTTTCAGGATTAGTACTGGGCTGAAAGATGCAGCACTGAGGTCTCTCCTGATAACAGGTGAGTAAATCGGAATTCGTATTTCGGCTGATTTTAGAGGAATATTTTAAAGTTCCAAAACTCCACACTTAGAAGAATTTCCAAGTGAAACCAGTCAATGTTAGCCTATGGAAGAAAATTCAAGTTACTGGTAAGTACGGTTAAAATTACTTTTCAGGACCAGTACTGGGCTGAAAGATACAGCACTGAGGTCTCTCCTTATAACAGGTGAGTAAATCGGAATTCGTATTTCGGCTGATTTTAGAGGAATATTTGTATGTTTCAAAAATCAACACTTAGAAACTTTTCAGCAAAAAGCAGGCAATGATATCCTATGGAAGGAAATTCAAGTTACTGGTAAGTACTGTTAAAATTACTTTTGAGGATCAGTACTGGGCTGAAAGATGCAGCACTGAGGTCTCTCCTGATAACAGGTGAGTAAATCGGAATTCGTATTTCGGCTGATTTTAGAGGAATATTTTAAAGTTCCAAAACTCCACACTTAGAAGAATTTCCAAGTGAAACCAGTCAATGTTAGCCTATGGAAGGAAATTCAAGTTACTGGTAAGTACGGTTAAAATTACTTTTCAGGACCAGTACTGGGCTGAAAGATACAGCACTGAGGTCTCTCCTTATAACAGGTGAGTAAATCGGAATTCGTATTTCGGCTGATTTTAGAGGAATATTTGTATGTTTCAAAAATCAACACTTAGAAACTTTTTCAGCAAAAAGCAGGCAATGATATCCTATGGAAGGAAATTCAAGTTACTGGTAAGTACGGTTAAAATTACTTTTGAGGATCAGTACTGGGCTGAAAGATGCAGCACTGAGGTCTCTCCTGATAACAGGTGAGTAAATCGGAATTCGTATTTCGGCTGATTTTAGAGGAATATTTTAAAGTTCCAAAACTCCACACTTAGAAGAATTTCCAAGTGAAACCAGTCAATGTTAGCCTATGAAGGAAATTCAAGTTACCGGTAAGTACGGTTAAAATTACTTTTCAGGACCAGTACTGGGCTGAAAGATGCAGCACTGAGGTCTCTCCTGATAACAGGTGAGTAAATCGGAATCGTATTTCGGCTGATTTTAGAGGAATATTTTAAAGTTCCAAAACTCCACACTTAGAAGAATTTCCAAGTGAAACCAGTCAATGTTAGCCTATGGAAGGAAATTCAAGTTACTGGTAAGTACGGTTAAAATTACTTTTCAGGACCAGTACTGGGCTGAAAGATACAGCACTGAGGTCTCTCCTGATAACAGGTGAGTAAATCGGAATTCGTATTTCGGATGATTTTAGAAGAATATTTGCACAATGGTGAAGGGAGGGGCGGGGCCTGAGGTGACATCTGTGCAAACGCGCCCGTGGCGCGTTTTAAGTTGGGGGATTAAGTCCCCTTGAATCCTGAGGGTCCCTAGGGGCCAACTAGCCCACCAGGAACCTCCAATATGCGCCAGGGGCTGCGTTGCAGAGACGTGTAGAGAGGCCACACCCTTTTACACCTCTCTGCAACGCAGCTCTGTGGCGCTTTCTGGATGTACCTGTTGGGCTAGTTGGCCCCCAGGGACCCTCAGGATTGAAGAGGATTTAATTCCCATCTTAAAACGCGCCACGGGGCCTGTTTGCACACATGTCACCTGAAGCCCCGCCCTCCCTTCACCACTGTGCTAAACGCGCCCGTGGCGCGTTTTAAGCTGGGGATTAAGTCCCCTTGAATCCTGAGGGTCCCCGGAGTCCAAGTAGCCCACCATATACCTCCAAAGCGCCACAGAGCTGCGTTGCAGAGAGGTGTAAAAGGGGTGTGGCCTCTCTACACGTCTCTGCAACGCAGCCCCTGGCGCATATTGGAGGTTCCTGGTGGGCTAGTTGGCCCCAGGGGCCCCCAGTATTCAAGGGGAATTCGTTCCCCTCTGCAAACGCGCCAGGGCGCGTTTGCAGAGTGGTGAAGGAAGGGGGCGGGGCCTGCGGGCCCGATAGTTTTTTTTTTTGTCCCTGAAGGGAGGCTGTGTAGCCCCCTTCCTTTTTCCTGTTTTTGGGCCCTGGGGACCCCATCCCCAGGGCCTTACCCCTTTTTAAAATTTAATTTAAAAAAAAAACGGGAAGGGGGCCGCGTGGCCCCCTTCCCTGGGCCTGTATTGGCCCCGGGGACCCCATCCCCGGGGCATGGCCTCTTTTATTTTCTCGGGAGGGGGCTGCGTGGCCCCCTCCTCAGGCCATTTAAGGCCCCGGGGACCCCATCCCCGGGGCCGGCCTTTCCATTTTTTTTTTTTTCTTTTTGGGAAGGGGGGCCGCGTGGCCCCCCTCCTGGGCCACTACTTGCTCAGGGACCCCATCCCCCGGGGCTGGCCCTCTCCGTTGGGGACTGTGGGGGTCCCCAATCCCCCACAGTCCCGCCGGCTCCCCACGTCCCTTGGGAGCCGGCATTGCTGTTCCACATGGGGAGCAGCTGACATGCTGCTCCCATTGTGGAAAAGCAATGTGCTTTGGATATTGGAAGAGAGAGCAGGTTTCCTGCTCTCTCTTCCAATATCCAAGCAGTTTGCTATGGCAGGACGGGAGCCGCGAGGCTCCGTCCCTGCCATAGCAAACTACAGTGTCCCGGGGTAGGCACCCGGGACACTGCAGGAGCCGGCCCTGGGGGTGGCAGTCCCCAGGGCCATCAAGGGCTCCAGGAGGGGGCCGCGTGGCCCCCTCCCTACATCAGCACAGCCCCGGGAGGTGGTGGTCCCGGGGCTTCGGGGGTCCAAACGGACCCCCATTTTAATTTGTTAGTGCCCGGGAGGTGGCGGTCCCGGGCGTGTGGGGGGCTGGAGCCCCCACACAGGTTGTTCAATTAATAAAAAAAGCCCCGGGAGGTGGTGGTCCCCGGGGCTGCGGAGGGCTCAGAGCCCTCCCGCACCATTCTAAAAAGCCCCGGGGGTGGCGGTCCCCGGGGCTTGGGGGCCCTTTGAGGCCCCCACACTAAAATTAAACCCCCACCATGCCCCCGGTACTTGGGCCACCCGGGGCAAATACTAATCGAGCGCGGAAGACCGCGCTTCGATTTCTCGGCAGGATTCGCGCACCCTGAGCGCATCCTGCCGATTTTTAAAAATATATATATTTTTTTTTGCCCAGGGGTCCTTGTGGGACCCCTGAGCAAGCCTAGAGGGTCAGGGTGTTTCTACCCTGCCCCTTTGTGCGCTTTGCGCACTTGTTTCTGTCCCTCGGTTCTACCGAGGGACAAAATGGCTGCCAACATTTCCTGAATCGGAATGTTGACAGCCAGCTGACAGCCAATTAACATGCAGCTCGTGATCGGGAGGGTACGCGGACCCTACTCGGCCATAGATATCACTATCTTTTTACTTTTGATTTTCTCAGCAACTACTGAACGGATTTACACCATTTAACAAAAGGGTTCTTTCTGAACCAAGAACTACCTCTTTGCCAAATTTGGTGTAATTCCGTTCAGGAGTTCGGGCTGTAGCCGTGTCTAAAGTTTCCTATGGAAAATTGCATGGGGAAAACGCGTTTTGGGACCCCCCTTTTTCTCGGCCCCCGCTTGACGAATCCCCGAGACTTTCAGGGTAGGAGCGGACCGGAGCGGGCCACAAAGTTTGAAAATTTCGCGAAGATACGTCAACCGGCAAGAGAGTTATTTCAAATAGAATGTCGCGGATTTCCTATGGATAATAGGTTGTAACTATAACTATCTACTGGCGACCGCCAGTAGATAATATATATATATATATATATATATGTATATATATATAGATATATATCTCAAAAGCGCTGAGTGAGACTTGCTATTCGTGGGCAGTCTGATCGAAGATATGGTGAGACTGTGCCCCACTACTAATTCTCACCGATGCAACCCGTAACTGTTTACAGAAGGGTCCAGAGATATGTGGTATGGATTTAGAGTGTGCTACCAAGTTAGTATATATAAAAACACAAAGTTACATAAAATTAAGCACTACAAATCCCAGAATGCCTTGGACAATATATTAAGGCATGATAAGCAGAACTGCTAATGAGCATTGCCACTTGAGAAAGACTTACTGTCGAAACGCGTCGTGGATTCAGATGCTGCTTCAATAAAGAAACCGGCTAATTGAAATCTCCTGGGTGTGCAGCGTTTTTGGTTAGTGAATTATATATATCTATATATATATATATATATATATATATATATATATATATATATATATATATATATCAAGGCTGTTACCGAAACGCATAGTGACTGCATGATCGTTTAATACAATAAAGAAAACTGCGAGCCTAAAAGTGGAGTTCGTGCCCATCTGTTATCGACTGCGTTAGAAGCCGAAGGAAGGGCAAACTTTGGTTTTTTGGATATATATCCACAAACAAATCGCCCTGAGGCAAGGACGACCGCACCAGCAGAGTGCTTACACAGGCTTTATTTGTAGAAACCGGCAATTAGCTCCGACAAACTTAAAATCCTCCAACGCATTTCGGAGCTCCCAGGCTCCTTCTTCACAGGATGACAGCCGATAAAAACTGCAATGCTCGCTGGCGCCATTTAAGTTTAAGCTGCATGCTGATTTGATAATCACAACCCTCGTGGGTCTCTCAGGTGAGTTCAGTATTTTGAAGCATGCTGGTGCCTGTAGTCACACTCGAGCAGATTCTTCCACATAGTGTGTCAGTTCGTAACGGTGTCCTTTATTTAATGCAATCTCTACCCAGTGGGCTTCGGAATACGCTCACCGCACCGGTTTCTGTTATTATTGTCTCTGCTGTGCCAAAGGTCAGAAAGATTCCGACCTCTCGGGCCCCACATTACTCACGTGGTGGTTCATCCTTCACGGCCAGGCTGCCGCGCTTAAATCCACAAACAAATTGCCCTGAGGCAAGGACGACCGCACCAGCAGAGTGCTTACACAGCCTTTATTTGTAGAAAGCGGCAATTAGCTCCGACAAACTTAAAATCCTCCAACACATTTCGGAGCTCCCAGGCTCCTTCTTCACAGGATGACAGCCGGTAAAAACTGCAATGCTCGCTGGCGCCTTTTAAGCTGCATGCTGATTTGATAATCACAACCCTCGTGGGTCTCTCAGGTGAGTTCAGTATTTTGAAGCATGCTGGTGCCTGTAGTCACACTCGAGCAGATTCTTCCACATAGTGTGTCTGTTCGTAACGGTGTCCTTTATTTAATGCAATCTCTACCCCAGTGGGCTTCGGAATACGCTCACCGGTGTCTGTTATTATTGTCTCTGCTGTGCCAAAGGTCAGAAGGATTCCGACCTCTGGGGTCCCACATTACTCACATGGTAGTTCGTCCTTCACGGCCAGGCTGCCGCGCTTAAATCCACAAACAAATCGCCCTGAGGCAAGGACGACCGCACCAGGAGAGTGCTTACAAAGCCTTTATTTGTAGAAACCGGCAATTAGCTCCGACAAACTTAAAATCCTCCAACATGTTTCGGAGCTCCCAGGCTCCTTCTTCACAGGATGACAGCCGGTAAAAACTGCAATGCTCGCTGGCGCCATTTAAGCTGCATGCTGATTTGATAATCACAACCCTCGTGGGTCTTTCAGGTGAGTTCAGTATTTTGAAGCATGCTGGTGCCTGTAGTCACACTCGAGCAGATTCTTCCACATAGTGTGCCAGTTCGTAACGGTCTCCTTTATTTAATGCAATCTCTACCCCAGTGGGCTTCGGAATACGCTCACCGGTTTCTGTTATTATTGTCTCTGCTGTGCCAAAGGTCAGAAGGATTCCGACCTCTCGGGCCCCACATTACTCACGTGGTGGTTTGTCCTTCACGGCCAGGCTGCCGCCCTTAAATCCACAAACAAATCACCCTGAGGCAAGGACGACCGCACCAGCAGAGTGCTTACACAGCCTTTATTTGTAGAAACTGGCAATTAGCTCCGACAAACTTAAAATCCTCCAACGCGTTTCGGAGCTCCAAAGCTCCTTCTTCACAGGAGGACAGCTGGTAAAAACTGCAATGCTCGCTGGTGCCATTTAAGCTGCATGCTGATTTGATAATCACAACCCTCGTGGGTCTCTCAGGTGAGTTCAGTATTTTGAAGCATGCTGGTGCCTGTAGTCACACTCGAGCAGATACTTCCACATAGTGTGTCAGTTTGTAACGGTGTCCTTTATTTAATGCAATCTCTACCCCAGTGGGCTTTGGAATACGCTCACTGGTTTCTGTTATTATTGTCTCTGCTGTGCCAAAGGTCAGAAGGATTCCAACCTCTCGGGCCCCACATTACTCACATGGTGGTTTGTCCTTCACGGCCAGGCTGCCGCGCTTAAATCCACAAACAAATCACCCTGAGGCAAGGACGACCGCACCAGCAGAGTTCTTACACAGCCTTTATTTGTAGAAACTGGCAATTAGCTCCCACAAACTTAAAATCCTCCAACGCGTTTCGGAGCTCCCAGGCTCCTTCTTCACAGGATACCAAATACAAACTACCAAAGTAGTATTCCCTCAAGACCTAAATTTCTTTGAATAGCGGCTTCTCAGAGCTCAAACATGGCTGACACAAGAGGGCAAGCGTGGTGAGCGAGCAGTATATGAAAAACTGTGCTGCGGACCGTACTTGACACAGCATGCACATCGAAAACAAAACCATTATTACAACTTTCCGCAAGCATTGAGAATTTTATGGATGCCGCAAGCATTGAGAATGTTATGGATGCCGCCAGGCCATTGATAGAATAAACCAAGCTAAACTAGTACTGACAAAATACAAAGGCCATTGGAGAGAGGTGTCCTCCACTATCCCGACTGAACTACTCTGGTACCACAATCTAGTCAGTGGCGCGAATTTTCGCTAAGGCTTTTCAATACTTTTCAGGACACTACAATATAAGACCTTTGAAAGACCGCTTTTAAGAAGCAAGGCCTAGAACTGACATTGAGTCTATAAGTACCTTCACAGAACACGATACGAATATTAGTGACAGAATTCTCTTCCCCCTCCTTCCACCCGTTACAAAGCAATAAATAACAGGTCCTGAAGAAGATGGTTTAGAAAATAGTATACCATTGAAACGTATGTCGACCGGAGAGAGTGTGACACCCCAGCTACCAGCACAGCAATCGAGTGTTGAATTGATCACCCGGTTCTGTTCCATCTGTGCATGCAGTGTTGCTCTGGGGTGTTGAGTGTGAATGTATTGAGTGCAAGAGACATGACTGTAGAAGTTGTGAGAGGTGGGTATATGTGTGGGGATGTGCTGAACTAAACTGTAATTATCTCACTAACTGTGATCTTAAAAATGTTGAAATATGATTTAGCTTATGTACAACATTAGTGGACAAATGATGATAGTCACTGTGTTGTAATTGATAAATATATACACATACTGAAAATATTGTTTTAAGATATGAAATACGAAAAGATTTATTTTAGAAAAAATGAAATAAAAGATGTAATAACAAGTAATTACTTTGTGTGGACAAGAATGTTTCTTATGCCCCATGTTTGAGCTCTGAGAGGCCACTATTCAAAGAAATTTAGGTCTTGAGGAAATACTACTTTGGTAGTTTGTATTTGGTGTTTTCTTCCCCCTGTTCCCTGACCTGTTTAGTTAATTTTCTAGGGGGGTGCCTTGCTAATTCAAATCATCCTTCTTCACAGGATGACAGCCGGTAAAAACTGCAATGCTCGCTGGCGCCATTTAAGCTGCATGCTGATTTGATAATCACAACCCTCGTGGGTCTCTCAGGTGAGTTCAGTATTTTGAAGCATGCTGGTGCCTGTAGTCACACTCGAGCAGATTCTTCCACATAGTGTGTCAGTTCGTAACGGCGTACTTTATTTAATGCAATCTCTACCCCAGTGGGCTTTGGAATACGCTCACCAGCTTCTGTTATTATTGTCTCTGCTGTGCCAAAGGTCAGAAGGATTCCGACCTCTCGGGCCCCACATTACTCACGTGGTGGTTCGTCCTTCACGGCCGGGCTGCCACGCTTAAATCCACAAACAAATCGCCCTGAGGCAAGGACGACCGCACCAGCAGAGTGCTCACACAGCCTTTATTTGTAGAAACCGGCAATTAGCTCCGACAAACTTAAAATCCTCCAACGCGTTTCGGAGCTCCCAGGCTCCTTCTTCACAGGATGACAACCGGTAAAAACTGCAATGCTGGCTGGTGCCATTTAAGCTGCATGCTGATTTGATAATCACAACCCTCGTGGGTCTCTCAGGTGAGTTCAGTATTTTGAAGCATGCTGGTGCCTGTAGTCACACTCTAGCAGATTCTTCCACATAGTGTGTCAGTTCATAACGGTGTCCTTTATTTAGTGCAATCTCTACCCCAGTGGGCTTCGGAATACGCTCACCGGTTTCTGTTATTATTGTCTCTGCTGTGCCAAGGTCAGAAGGATTCCGACCTCTCGGGCCCCACATTACTCACGTGGTGGTTCGTCCTTCACGGCCAGGCTGCCGCGCTTAAATCCTGAAACAAATCGCCCTGAGGCAAGGGCGACCACACCAGCAGAGTGCTTACACAGCCTTTATTTGTAGAAACCGACAATTTGCTCCGACAAACTTAAAATCCTCCAACACGTTTCGGAGTTCCCAGGATCCTTCTTCACAGGATGACAGCCGGTAAAAACTGCAATGCTCGCTGGCGCCATTTAAGCTGCATGCTGATTTGATAATCACAACCCGCCTGGGTCTCTCAGGTGAGTTCAGTATTTTGAAGCATGCTGGTGCCTGTAGTCACACTCGAGCAGATTCTTCCACATAGTGTGTCAGTTTGTAACGGTGTCCTTTATTTAATGCAATCTCTACCCCAATGGGCTTCGGAATACGCTCACCGGTTTCTGTTATTATTGTCTCTGCTGAGCCAAAGGTCAGAAGGATTCCGACCTCTCGGGCCCCACATTACTCACGTAGAGGTTCGTCCTTCATGGCCAGGCTGCCGCGCTTAGATCCACAAACAAATCGCCCTGAGGCAAGGACGACCGCACCAGCAGAGTGCTTACACAGCCTTTATTTGTAGAAACTGGCAATTAGCTCAGACAAACTTAAAATCCTCCAACGCGTTTAGGAGCTCCCAGGCTCCTTCTTCACAGGATGACAGCCGGTAAAAACTGCAATGCTCGCTGGCGCCATTTAAGCTGCATGCTGATTTGATAATCACAACCCTCGTGGGTCTCTCAGGTGAGTTCAGTATTTTGAAGCATGCTGGTGCCTGTAGTCACACTAGAGCAGATTCTTCCACATAGTGTGTCAGTTCGTAATGGTGTCCTTTATTTAATGCAATCTCTACCCCAGTGGGCTTCGGAAAACGCTCACCGGTTTCTGTTATTATTGTCTCTGCTGTGCCAAAGGTCAGAAGGATTCCGACCTCTCGGGCCCCACATTACTCACGTGGTGGTTCGTCCTTCACGGCCGGGCTGCCACGCTTAAATCCACAAACAAATCGCCCTGAGGCAAGGACGACCGCACCAGCAGAGTGCTCACACAGCCTTTATTTGTAGAAACCGGCAATTAGCTCCGACAAACTTAAAATCCTCCAACGCGTTTCGGAGCTCCCAGGCTCCTTCTTCACAGGATGACAACCGGTAAAAACTGCAATGCTGGCTGGTGCCATTTAAGCTGCATGCTGATTTGATAATCACAACCCTCGTGGGTCTCTCAGGTGAGTTCAGTATTTTGAAGCATGCTGGTGCCTGTAGTCACACTCGAGCAGATTCTTCCACATAGTGTGTCAGTTCATAACGGTGTCCTTTATTTAGTGCAATCTCTACCCCAGTGGGCTTCGGAATACGCTCACCGGTTTCTGTTATTATTGTCTCTGCTGTGCCAAAGGTCAGAAGGATTCCGACCTCTCGGGCCCCACATTACTCACGTGGTGGTTCGTCCTTCACGGCCAGGCTGCCGCGCTTAAATCCTGAAACAAATCGCCCTGAGGCAAGGACGACCACACCAGCAGAGTGCTTACACAGCCTTTATTTGTAGAAACCGACAATTTGCTCCGACAAACTTAAAATCCTCCAACACGTTTCGGAGTTCCCAGGCTCCTTCTTCACAGGATGACAGCCGGTAAAAACTGCAATGCTCGCTGGCGCCATTTAAGCTGCATGCTGATTTGATAATCACAACCCGCCTGGGTCTCTCAGGTGAGTTCAGTATTTTGAAGCATGCTGGTGCCTGTAGTCACACTCGAGCAGATTCTTCCACATAGTGTGTCAGTTTGTAACGGTGTCCTTTATTTAATGCAATCTCTACCCCAATGGGCTTCGGAATACGCTCACCGGTTTCTGTTATTATTGTCTCTGCTGAGCCAAAGGTCAGAAGGATTCCGACCTCTCGGGCCCCACATTACTCACGTAGAGGTTCGTCCTTCATGGCCAGGCTGCCGCGCTTAGATCCACAAACAAATCGCCCTGAGGCAAGGACGACCGCACCAGCAGAGTGCTTACACAGCCTTTATTTGTAGAAACTGGCAATTAGCTCAGACAAACTTAAAATCCTCCAACGCGTTTAGGAGCTCCCAGGCTCCTTCTTCACAGGATGACAGCCGGTAAAAACTGCAATGCTCGCTGGCGCCATTTAAGCTGCATGCTGATTTGATAATCACAACCCTCGTGGGTCTCTCAGGTGAGTTCAGTATTTTGAAGCATGCTGGTGCCTGTAGTCACACTAGAGCAGATTCTTCCACATAGTGTGTCAGTTCGTAATGGTGTCCTTTATTTAATGCAATCTCTACCCCAGTGGGCTTCGGAAAACGCTCACCGGTTTCTGTTATTATTGTCTCTGCTGTGCCAAAGGTCAGAAGGATTCCGACCTCTCGGGCCCCACATTACTCACGTGGTGGTTCGTCCTTCACGGCCAGGCTGCCGTGCTTAAATCCACAAACAAATCGCCCTGAGGCAAGGACGACCACACCAGCAGAGTACTTACACAGCCTTTATTTGTAGAAACTGGCAATTAGCTCAGACAAACTTAAAACCCTCCAACGCGTTTAGGAGCTCCCAGGCTCCTTCTTCACAGGATGACAACCGGTAAAAACTGCAATGCTCGCTGGCGCCATTTAAGCTGCATGCTGATTTGATAATCACAACCCTCGTGGGTCTCTCAGGTGAGTTCAGTATTTTGAAGCATGCTGGTGCCTGTAGTCACACTCGAGCAGATTCTTCCACATAGTGTGTCAGTTCATAACGGTGTCCTTTATTTAGTGCAATCTCTACCCCAGTGGGCTTCGGAATACGCTCACCGGTTTCTGTTATTATTGTCTCTGCTGTGCCAAAGGTCAGAAGGATTCCGACCTCTCGGGCCCCACATCACTCACGTGGTGGTTCGTCCTTCACGGCCAGGCTGCCGCGCTTAAATCCTGATACAAATCGCCCTGAGGCAAGGACGACCACACCAGCAGAGTGCTTACACAGCCTTTATTTGTAGAAACCGACAATTTGCTCCGACAAACTTAAAATCCTCCAACACGTTTCGGAGTTCCCAGGCTCCTTCTTCACAGGATGACAGCCGGTAAAAACTGCAATGCTCGCTGGCGCCATTTAAGCTGCATGCTGATTTGATCATCACAACCCTCGTGGGTCTCTCAGGTGAGTTCAGTATTTTGAAGCATGCTGGGGCCTGTAGTCACACTCGAGCAGATTCTTTCACAGAGTGTGTCAGTTCGTAACGGTGTCCTTTATTTAATACAATCTCTACCCCAGTGGGCTTCAGAATACGCTCACCGGTTTCTGTTATTATTGTCTCTGCTGTGCCAAAGGTCAGAAGGATTGCGACCTCTCGGGCCCCACATTACTCACGTGGTGGTTCGTCCTTCACGGCCAGGCTGCCGTGCTTAAATCCACAAACAAATCACCCTGAGGCAAGGACGACCGCACCAGCAGAGTGCTTACACAGCCTTTATTTGTAGAAACTGGCAATTAGCTCCGACAAACTTAAAATCCTCCTACGCGTTTCGGAGCTCCCAGGCTCCTTCTTCATAGGATGACAGCCGGTAAAAACTGCAATGCTCGCTGGCGTCATTTAAGCTGCATGCTGATTTGATAATCACAACCCTCGTGGGTCTCTCAGGTGAGTTCAGTATTTTGAAGCATGCTGGTGCCTGTAGTCACACTCGAGCAGATTCTTCCACAGAGTGTGTCAGTTCGTAACGGTGTCCTTTATTTAATGCAATCTCTACCCCAGTGGGCTTCGGAATACGCTCACCGGTTTCTGTTATTATTATCTCTGCTGTGCCAAAGGTCAGAAGGATTCCGACCTCTCAGGCCCCACATTACTCACGTGGTGGTTCGTCCTTCATGGCCTGGCTGCCGCGCTTAAATCCACAAACAAATCACCCTGAGGCAAGGACGACCGCACCAGCAGAGTGCTTACACAGCCTTTATTTGTAGAAACCGACAATTAGCTCCGACAAACTTAAAATCCTCCAACACATTTCGGAGCTCCCAGGCTCCTTCTTCACAGGATGACAGCCGGAAAAAACTGCAATGCTCGCTGGCGCCATTTAAGCTGCATGCTGATTTGATAATCACAACCCTCGTGGGTATCTCAGGTGAGTTCAGTATTTTGAAGCATGCTGGTGCCTGTAGTCACACTCGAGCAGATTCTTCCACATAGTGTGTCAGTTTGTAACGGTGTCCTTTATTTAATGCAATCTCTACCCCAATGGGCTTCGGAATACGCTCACCGGTTTCTGTTATTATTGTCTCTGCTGTGCCAAAGGTCAGAAGGATTCCGACCTCTCGGGCCCCACATTACTCACGTAGTGGTTCGTCCTTCACGGCCAGGCTGCCGCGCTTAAATTCACAAACAAATCGCCCTGAGGCAAGGACGACCGCACCAGCAGAGTGCTTACACAGCCTTTATTTGTAGAAACTGGCAATTAGCTCAGACAAACTTAAAATCCTCCAACATGTTTCGGAGCTCCCAGGCTCCTTCTTCACAGGATGACAGCCGGTAAAAACTGCAATGCTCGCTGGCGCCATTTAAGCTGCATGCTGATTTGATAATCACAACCCTCGTGGGTCTCTCAGGTGAGTTCAGTATTTTGAAGCATGCTGGTGCCTGTAGTCACACTAGAGCAGATTCTTCCACATAGTGTGTCAGTTCGTAACGGTGTCCTTTATTTAATGCAATCTCTACCCCAGTGGGCTTCGGAATACGCTCACCGGTTTCTGTTATTATTGTCTCTGCTGTGCCAAAGGTCAGAAGGATTCCGACCTCTCGGGACCCACATTACTCACGTGGTGGTTCGTCCTTCACGGCCAGGCTGCCGCGCTTAAATCCACAAACAAATCGCCCTGAGGCAAGGACGACCACACCAGCAGAGTACTTACACAGCCTTTCTTTGTAGAAACTGGCAATTAGCTCAGACAAACTAAAAATCCTCCAACGCGTTTAGGAGCTCCCAGGCTCCTTCTTCACAGGATGACAGCCGGTAAACCTGCAATGCTCGCTGGCGTCATTTAAGCTGCATGCTGATTTGATAATCACAACCCTCGTGGGTCTCTCAGGTGAGTTCAGTATTTTGAAGCATGCTGGTGCCTGTAGTCACACTCGAGCAGATTCTTCCACATAGTGTGTCAGTTCGTAACGGTGTCCTTTATTTAATGCAATCTCTACCCCAGTGGGCTTCGGAATACGCTCACCGGTTTCTGTTATTATTATCTCTGCTGTGCCAAAGGTCAGAAGGATTCCGTCCTCTCGGGCCCCACATTACTCACGTAGTGGTTCGTCCTTCACGGCCAGGCTGCCGCGCTTAAATCCACAAACAAATCGCCCTGAGGCAAGGACGACCGCACCAGCAGAGTGCTTACACAGCCTTTATTTGTAGAAACTGGCAATTAGCTCAGACAAACTTAAAATCCTCCAACATGTTTCGGAGCTCCCAGGCTCCTTCTTCACAGGATGACAGCCGGTAAAAACTGCAATGCTCGCTGGCGCCATTTAAGCTGCATGCTGATTTGATAATCACAACCCTCGTGGGTCTCTCAGGTGAGTTCAGTATTTTGAAGCATGCTGGTGCCTGTAGTCACACTAGAGCAGATTCTTCCACATAGTGTGTCAGTTCGTAACGGTGTCCTTTATTTAATGCAATCTCTACCCCAGTGGGCTCGGAATACGCTCACCGGTTTCTGTTATTATTGTCTCTGCTGTGCCAAAGGTCAGAAGGATTCCGACCTCTCGGGACCCACATTACTCACGTGGTGGTTCGTCCTTCACGGCCAGGCTGCCGCGCTAAATCCACAAACAAATCGCCCTGAGGCAAGGACGACCACACCAGCAGAGTACTTACACAGCCTTTCTTTGTAGAAACTGGCAATTAGCTCAGACAAACTAAAAATCCTCCAACGCGTTTAGGAGCTCCCAGGCTCCTTCTTCACAGGATGACAGCCGGTAAACCTGCAATGCTCGCTGGCGCCATTTAAGCTGCATGCTGATTTGATAATCACAACCCTCGTGGGTCTCTCAGGTGAGTTCAGTATTTTGAAGCATGCTGGTGCCTGTAGTCACACTCGAGCAGATTCTTCCACATAGTGTGTCAGTTCGTAACGGTGTCCTTTATTTAATACAATCTCTACCCCAGTGGGCTTCAGAATACGCTCACCGGTTTCTGTTATTATTGTCTCTGCTGTGCCAAAGGTCAGAAGGATTGCAACCTCTCGGGCCCCACATTACTCACGTGGTGGTTCGTCCTTCACGGCCAGGCTGCCACGCTTAAATCCACAAACAAATCGCCCTGAGGCAAGGACGACCGCACCAGCAGAGTGCTTACACAGCCTTTATTTGTAGAAACTGGCAATTAGCTCCGACAAACTTAAAATCCTCCTACGCGTTTCGGAGCTCCCAGGCTCCTTCTTCACAGGATGACAGCCGGTAAAAACTGCAATGCTCGCTGGCGTCATTTAAGCTGCATGCTGATTTGATAATCACAACCCTCGTGGGTCTCTCAGGTGAGTTCAGTATTTTGAAGCATGCTGGTGCCTGTAGTCACACTCGAGCAGATTCTTCCACAGAGTGTGTCAGTTCAGTAACGGTGTCCTTTATTTAATGCAATCTCTACCCCAGTGGGCTTCGGAATACGCTCACCGGTTTCTGTTATTGTGTCTCTGCTGTGCCAAAGGTCAGAAGGATTCCGACCTCTCGGGACCCACATTACTCACGTGGTGGTTCGTCCTTCACGGCCAGGCTGCCGCGCTTAAATCCACAAACAAATCGCCCTGAGGCAAGGACGACCACACCAGCAGAGTACTTACACAGCCTTTCTTTGTAGAAACTGGCAATTAGCTCAGACAAACTAAAAATCCTCCAACGCGTTTAGGAGCTCCCAGGCTCCTTCTTCACAGGATGACAGCCGGTAAACCTGCAATGCTCGCTGGCGCCATTTAAGCTGCATGCTGATTTGATAATCACAACCCTCGTGGGTCTCTCAGGTGAGTTCAGTATTTTGAAGCATGCTGGTGCCTGTAGTCACACTCGAGCAGATTCTTCCACATAGTGTGTCAGTTCAGTAACGGTGTCCTTTATTTAATACAATCTCTACCCCAGTGGGCTTCAGAATACGCTCACCGGTTTCTGTTATTATTGTCTCTGCTGTGCCAAAGGTCAGAAGGATTGCAACCTCTCGGGCCCCACATTACTCACGTGGTGGTTCGTCCTTCACGGCCAGGCTGCCACGCTTAAATCCACAAACAAATCGCCCTGAGGCAAGGACGACCGCACCAGCAGAGTGCTTACACAGCCTTTATTTGTAGAAACTGGCAATTAGCTCCGACAAACTTAAAATCCTCCTACGCGTTTCGGAGCTCCCAGGCTCCTTCTTCACAGGATGACAGCCGGTAAAAACTGCAATGCTCGCTGGCGTCATTTAAGCTGCATGCTGATTTGATAATCACAACCCTTGTGGGTCTCTCAGGTGAGTTCAGTATTTTGAAGCATGCTGGTGCCTGTAGTCACACTCGAGCAGATTCTTCCACAGAGTGTGTCAGTTCAGTAACGGTGTCCTTTATTTAATGCAATCTCTACCCCAGTGGGCTTCGGAATACGCTCACCGGTTTCTGTTATTATTGTCTCTGCTGTGCCAAAGGTCAGAAGGATTCCGACCTCTCGGGCCCCACATTACTCACGTGGTGGTACGTCCTTCACGGCCAGGCTGCCGCGCTTAAATCCACAAACAAATCGTCCTGAGGCAAGGACGACCGCACCAGCAGAGTGCTTACACAGCCTTTATTTGCGGAAACCGACAATTAGCTCCGACAAACTTAAAATCCTCCAACACATTTCGGAGCTCCTCGGCTCCTTCTTCACAGGATGATAGCCGGTAAAAACTGCAATGCTCGCTGGCGCCATTTAAGCTGCATGCTGATTTGATAATCACAACCCTCGTGGGTCTCTCAGGTGAGTTCAGTATTTTGAAGCATGCTGGTGCCTGTAGTCACACTTGAGCAGATTCTTCCACATAGTGTGTCAGTTTGTAACGGTGTCCTTTATTTAATGCAATCTCTACCCCAGTGGGCTTCGGAATACGCTCACCGGTTTCTGTTATTATTGTCTCTGCTGTGCCAAAGGTCAGAAGGATTGCGACCTCTCGGGCCCCACATTACTCACGAGGTGGTTCGTCCTTCACGGCCAGGCTGCCGCGCTTAAATCCACAAACATATCGCCCTGAGGCAAGGACGACCGCACCAGCAGAGTGCTTACACAACCTTTATTTGTAGAAACCGGCAATTAGCTCCGACAAACTTAAAATCCTCCAACGCGTTTCGGAGCTCCCAGGCTCCTTCTTCACAGGATGACAGCTGGTAAAAACTGCAATGCTCGCTGGCGCCATTTAAGCTGCATGCTGATTTGATAATCACAACCCTCGTGGGTCTCTCAGGTGAGTTCAGTATTTTGAAGCATGCTGGTGTCTGTAGTCACACTCGAGCAGATTCTTCCACATAGTGTGTCAGTTCGTAACGGTGTCCTTTATTTAATGCAATCTCTACCCCAGTGGGCTTCGGAATACGCTCACCGGTTTCTGTTATTATTATCTCTGCTGTGCCAAAGGTGAGAAGGATTCCGACCTCTCGGGCCCCACATTACTCACGTAGTGGTTCGTCCTTCATGGCCAGGCTGCCGCGCTTAAATCCACAAACAAATCGCCCTGAGGCAAGGACGACTGCACCAGCAGAGTGCTTACACAGCCTTTATTTGTAGAAACTGGCAATTAGCTCAGACAAACTTAAAATCCTCCAACATGTTTCGGAGCTCCCAGGCTCCTTCTTCACAGGATGACAGCCGGTAAAAACTGCAATGCTCGCTGGCGCCATTTAAGCTGCATGCTGATTTGATAATCACAACCCTCGTGGGTCTCTCAGGTGAGTTCAGTATTTTGAAGCATGCTGGTGCCTGTAGTCACACTAGAGCAGATTCTTCCACATAGTGTGTCAGTTCGTAACGGTGTCCTTTATTTAATGCAATCTCTACCCCAGTGGGCTTCGGAATACGCTCACCGGTTTCTGTTATTATTGTCTCTGCTGTGCCAAAGGTCAGAAGGATTCCGACCTCTCGGGACCCACATTACTCACGTGGTGGTTCGTCCTTCACGGCCAGGCTGCCGCGCTTAAATCCACAAACAAATCGCCCTGAGGCAAGGGCGACCACACCAGTAGAGTACTTACACAGCCTTTCTTTGTAGAAACTGGCAATTAGCTCAGACAAACTAAAAATGCTCCAACGCGTTTAGGAGCTCCCAGGCTCCTTCTTCACAGGATGACAGCCGGTAAAAACTGCAATGCTCGCAGGCGCCATTTAAGCTGCATGCTGATTTGATAATCACAACCCTCGTGGGTCTCTCAGGTGAGTTCAGTATTTTGAAGCATGCTGGTGCCTGTAGTCACACTCGAGCAGATTCTTCCAATTAGTGTGTCAGTTCGTAACGGTGTCCTTTATTTAATACAATCTCTACCCCAGTGGGCTTCAGAATACGCTCACCGGTTTCTGTTATTATTGTCTCTGCTGTGCCAAAGGTCAGAAGGATTGCGACCTCTCAGGCCCCACATTACTCACGTGGTGGTTCGTCCTTCACGGCCAGGCTGCCACGCTTAAATCCACAAACAAATCACCCTGAGGCAAGGACGACCGCACCAGCAGAGTGCTTACACAGCCTTTATTTGTAGAAACTGGCAATTAGCTCCGACAAACTTAAAATCCTCCTACGCATTTCGGAGCTCCCAGGCTCCTTCTTCACAGGATGACAGCCGGTAAAAACTGCAATGCTCGCTGGCGCCATTTAAGCTGCATGCTGATTTGATAATCACAACCCTCGTGGGTCTCTCAGGTGAGTTCAGTATTTTGAAGCATGCTGGTGCCTGTAGTCACACTCGAGCAGATTCTTCCACAGAGTGTGTCAGTTCGTAACGGTGTCCTTTATTTAATGCAATCTCTACCCCAGTGGGCTTCGGAATACGCTCACCGGTTTCTGTTATTATTGTCTCTGCTGTGCCAAAGGTCAGAAGGATTCCGACCTCTCGGGCCCCACATTACTCACGTGGTAGTTCGTCCTTCACGGCCAGGCTGCCGCGCTTAAATTCACAAACAAATCGCCCTGAGGCAAGGACGACCGCACCAGCAGAGTGCTTACACAGCCTTTATTTGTAGAAACTGGCAATTAGCTCAGACAAACTTAAAATCCTCCAACATGTTTCGGAGCTCCCAGGCTCCTTCTTCACAGGATGACAGCCGGTAAAAACTGCAATGCTCGCTGGCGCCATTTAAGCTGCATGCTGATTTGATAATCACAACCCTCGTGGGTCTCTCAGGTGAGTTCAGTATTTTGAAGCATGCTGGTGCCTGTAGTCACACTAGAGCAGATTCTTCCACATAGTGTGTCAGTTCGTAACGGTGTCCTTTATTTAATGCAATCTCTACCCCAGTGGGCTTCGGAATACGCTCACCGGTTTCTGTTATTATTGTCTCTGCTGTGCCAAAGGTCAGAAGGATTCCGACCTCTCGGGACCCACATTACTCACGTGGTGGTTCGTCCTTCACGGCCAGGCTGCCGCGCTTAAATCCACAAACAAATCGCCCTGAGGCAAGGACGACCACACCAGTAGAGTACTTACACAGCCTTTCTTTGTAGAAACTGGCAATTAGCTCAGACAAACTAAAAATGCTCCAACGCGTTTAGGAGCTCCCAGGCTCCTTCTTCACAGGATGACAGCCGGTAAAAACTGCAATGCTCGCAGGCGCCATTTAAGCTGCATGCTGATTTGATAATCACAACCCTCGTGGGTCTCTCAGGTGAGTTCAGTATTTTGAAGCATGCTGGTGCCTGTAGTCACACTCGAGCAGATTCTTCCAATTAGTGTGTCAGTTCGTAACGGTGTCCTTTATTTAATACAATCTCTACCCCAGTGGGCTTCAGAATACGCTCACCGGTTTCTGTTATTATTGTCTCTGCTGTGCCAAAGGTCAGAAGGATTGCGACCTCTCAGGCCCCACATTACTCACGTGGTGGTTCGTCCTTCACGGCCAGGCTGCCACGCTTAAATCCACAAACAAATCACCCTGAGGCAAGGACGACTGCACCAGCAGAGTGCTTACACAGCCTTTATTTGTAGAAACTGGCAATTAGCTCCGACAAACTTAAAATCCTCCTACGCATTTCGGAGCTCCCAGGCTCCTTCTTCACAGGATGACAGCCGGTAAAAACTGCAATGCTCGCTGGCGCCATTTAAGCTGCATGCTGATTTGATAATCACAACCCTCGTGGGTCTCTCAGGTGAGTTCAGTATTTTGAAGCATGCTGGTGCCTGTAGTCACACTCGAGCAGATTCTTCCACAGAGTGTGTCAGTTCGTAACGGTGTCCTTTATTTAATGCAATCTCTACCCCAGTGGGCTTCGGAATACGCTCACCGGTTTCTGTTATTATTGTCTCTGCTGTGCCAAAGGTCAGAAGGATTCCGACCTCTCGGGCCCCACATTACTCACGTGGTAGTTCGTCCTTCACGGCCAGGCTGCCGCGCTTAAATTCACAAACAAATCGCCCTGAGGCAAGGACGACCGCACCAGCAGAGTGCTTACACAGCCTTTATTTGTAGAAACCGACAATTAGCTCTGACAAACTTAAAATCCTCCAACACGTTTCGGAGCTCCCATGCTCCTTCTTCACAGGATGATAGCCGGTAAAAACTGCAATGCTCGCTGGCGCCATTTAAGCTGCATGCTGATTTGATAATCACAACCCTCGTGGGTCTCTCAGGTGTGTTCAGTATTTTGAAGCATGCTGGTGCCTGTAGTCACACTTGAGCAGATTCTTCCACATAGTGTGTCAGTTTGTAACGGTGTCCTTTATTTAATGCAATCTCTACCCCAGTGGGCTTCGGAATACGCTCACCGGTTTCTGTTATTATTGTCTCTGCTGTGCCAAAGGTCAGAAGGATTGCGACCTCTCGCCCCCACATTACTCACGAGGTGGTTCGTCCTTCACGGCCAGGCTGCCGCGCTTAAATCCACAAATATATCGCCCTGAGGCAAGGACGACCGCACCAGCAGAGTGCTTACACAACCTTTATTTGTAGAAACCGGCAATTTGCTCCGACAAACTTAAAATCCTCCAACGCGTTTCAGAGCTCCCAGGCTCCTTCTTCACAGGATGACTGCTGGTAAAAACTGCAAGGCTCGCTGGCGCCATTTAAGCTGCATGCTGATTTGATAATCACAACCCTCGTGTGTCTCTCACGTGAGTTCAGTATTTTGAAGCATGCTGGTGCCTGTAGTCACACTCGAGCAGATTCTTCCACATAGTGTGTCAGTTCGTAACGGTGTCCTTTATTTAATGCAATCTCTACCCCAGTGGGCTTCGGAATATGCTCACCGGCTTCTGTTATTATTGCCTCTGCTGTGCCAAAGGTCAGAAGGATTCCGACCTCTCGGGCCCCACATTACTCACATGGTGGTTCGTTCTTCACGGCCAGGCTGCCGCACTTTTATCCACAAACAAGTGTGACTACAGGCACCAGCATGCTTCAAAATACTGAACTCACCTGAGAGACCCACGAGGGTTGTGATTATCAAATCAGCATGCAGCTTAAATCATGTCATTTGAAATGTCATCAGTGATGTCATCAGTGATGTCACTGACCATGTCATGAATGAGGTACTATGTGACGTCATCAGCAGTGCATTGCAGGGGCGCGAGTTATAGTTAGCTCAACTAACTATAACGGCTGAATTTCTCTGATTTTGTACGAGTGAAATGTCCAACTAACAATAACATCCCTGAAACCTGTGGTTTTTTCAGTGAATTTCTAAGGTTTTTTTAATGCTAATTTCTAACTAGAACGTCCCTGAAACCTATGGTTTTTTCAATGAATTTCAAAGGTTTTTAAATGCTAATTTCTGAATATAACGTCCCTGAAACCTATGGTTTTTTCAGTGAATTTCAAAGGATTTTTAAATGCTAATTTCTAACTATAACGTCCCTGAAATCTATGGTTTTTTCAGTGAATTTCAAAGGTTTTTTAAATGCTAATTTCTAACTATGCCTACAGAAGTAGGACATGTGCAGAAAGAGGAAGAAAAGCGCAGAAAGAAGCAAGAGAAATGCAGAGAGGCAACAGAAGTCCAGAAAGACGAAGAAAGGTGCAGAAAGAAGCAAGAGATATGCAGAAATAACCAACAGAGGTGCAGAAAGAGGCCTTGTTGCAAAGTCATCCTGTGCCCCCAACTTTTTGTTTACTGGTACTGGAGGTAACTGACTCTGACTAACCAGGCCCAGTGCCAGTGCTATGCTGAAAGACACTTAGAATACAGTGAAAACACCTACATACACTAGGGTACACTATGGGTTGGGGTACCCCTGTGATTGGCATGACCTCCCCTGTAAGGCCCTAGTACATAACAGGGCAGGGGAATTAAAACTACCTCTAAGTCAGAGGTGCAGAAAGAGGCAAGAGAAGTGCAGAAAGAAGCAACAGAGGTGCCAAAAGAGGCAAGAGAGGTGCAGAAAGAAGCAAGTGCAGAAAGAGGCAACAGAGGTGCAGAAAGATGCAAGAGAGGTGCCGAATCAAGCAAGAGAAGTGCAGAAAGAGGCAAGGGAATTGCTGAAAAAAGCAACAGAGGTGTAGAAAGAAACAAGAGAAGTGCAGAAAGAGGCAAGTGAGGTGCAGATAGAAGCAAGAGCAGTGCAGAAAGAACCAACAGAGGTGCAAAAAGAGGCAAGAGGGGTGCAGAAAGAGTTAGGAGAGGTGCACAAAGAGGCAAGAGAGGTACAGAAAGAGGCAGGAGGGATGCAGAAAGAAGGAAGAGAAGTGCCGAAAGAGGCAAGAGAATTGCTGAAAGAAGCAACAGAGGTGTAGAAAGAGGCAAGAGAAGTACAGAAAGAGGCAGGTGAGGTGCAGAAAAAAGCAAGAGCAGTGCAGAAAGAACCAACAGAGGTGCAAAAAGAGGCAAGAGGGGTGCAGAAAAAGGTAAGAGGGGTGCACAAAGAGGCAAGAGAGGTACAGAAAGAGGCAGGAGGGGGCAGAAATAAGGAAGAGAAGTGCAGAAAGAAGCAACAGAGGTGCTGAAAGAGGCACAAAAGGGTGCAGAAAGAGCAAGAGAAGTGCAGAAAGAAGCAACAGAGGTACAGAAAGAGGCAAGATGGGTGCAGAAAGAGGTAAGAGAATTGCTGAAAGAAGCAACAAAGGTGTAGAAAGAAGCAAGAGAAGTGCAGAAAGAGGCAAGTGAGGTGCAGAAAGAGGCAGGAGAGGTGCAGAAAATGGCAGGAGAACTGCAGAAAGAGGCAAGAGGGATGCAGAAAGAGAAAAGAGGGGTGCAGAAAGAGGCAAGAGGGGTGCAGAAAGATGCAAGAGATGTGCAGAAACAAGCAAAAGAAGTGCAGAAAGAGGCAAGAGAATTGCTGAAAGAAGCAACAGAGGTGTAGAAAGAAGCAAGATAGGTACAGAAAGAAGCAAGAGTAGTGCAGAAAGAAGAAAGAGAGGTGCAGAAAGAGGGAAGACGAGTGCAGAAAGAGACAACAGAGGTGCAGAAAGAAGCAAGAGAGGTGCATAAAGAGGCAAAAGAAGTGCAGAAAGAAGCAACAGAAGTGCAGAAAAAAGCAACAGAGGTACACAAAGAGGCAAGAGAGGTGCAGAAAGAGGGAGGAAGAGTGCAAAAAGAGGCAAGAGGTATGCAGAAAGATCCAAGAGAGGTGCAGAAACAAGCAAGAGAAGTGCAGGAAGAGGCAAGAGAATTGCTGAAAGAAGCAACAGAGGTGTAGAAAGAAGTGAGGTGCAGAAAGAAGCAAGAAAAGAGAAGAAAGAAGCAACAGGGGTTCAGAAAGAGGCAAGAGAGGTGCAGAAAGAGGGAGAAGGGGTGCAAAAAGAGGCAAGATGGGTGCATAAAGAAGCAAGAGAGGTACAGAAAGAAGCAAGAGAAGAGAAGAAAGAAGCAACAGGGTTGCAGAAAGAGGCTAGAGCGGTGCAGAAAGAGGTAAGACAAGTGCAGAAAGAAGCAACAGAGGTGTCGAAGAAGGAAAAAGAACTCAGAAAGAGGCAAGAGAGTTGAAGAAACAGGCAAAAGGGGTGCAGAAAGAGCGAACAAGTGTGCAGACAGAGGCAAGAGAGGTAAGAGAGGTGCAGAAAGACGGAAGAGGGGTGCTGAAAGAGGCAAGAGGGATGCATACATTTGCAACAGTGGTGCAGAAAGAAGCAAGAGCAGTGCAGAATGAACCAACAGAGGTGCAGCAAGAGCAGTACTGAAAGAGGCAAAAGAAGTGCAGAAAGAAGCCAAAGAGGTGCAGAAAGAGGCAAGAGAACAGCAGAAAAAGGCAAGAGAGGTGCAGAAATAGGAAGGAGAGGTGCACAAAGAAGCAAGAGGGGTGCAGAAAGAGGCAAGAGGGGTGCAGAAAGAAGCAAGAGAAGTGCAGAAAGAAGCAACAGAGGTGCTGAAAGAGGCAAGAGAGGTGGAGAAAGAGGCTTGACAAGTGCAGAAAGAGGCAAGAGGGGTGCAGAACGAAGAGAGTGAGGTGCAGAAAAAGGCAAGTGACGTGCAGAAAGAGGCACGAGAGGTACAGAAAGAGTCAAGGGAAGTGCAGAAAGAGGCAAGAGAAATGCACAAAGAGGCAAGAGAGGAGCCGAAAGAGGCAAGAGAGGTGTAGAAAGAAGCAAGAGAAGTGCAGAAAGAGGCAAGTGAGGTACAGAAAGAGACAAGAGAGGTGCAGACATAGGCAAGAGAGGTACAGAAAGAGGCAAGAGATCTGCAGAAAGAAGCAAAAGAGGTGCAGAAATAGGCAAGAGAACTGCAGAAAAAGGCAAGAGAGGTGCAGAAAGAGGAAGGAGAGGTACACAAAGACGCAAGTGGGGTACAGAATGAGGCAAGAGGGGTGCAGAAAGAAGCAACAGAAGTGCAGAAAGAAGCAACAGAGGTGCTGAAAGAGGCAAGAGGGGTGCAGAAAGAGGCAACAGAGGTGCAGAAGGAGGCAAAAGAACTGCAGAAAGAGGCAAAAGAGTTGTAGAAACAGGCAAAAGGGGTGCAGAAAGAGGAAACAGGTATGCAGACAGAGGCAAGAGAGGTGCAGAAAGACGGAAGAGGGGTGCTGAAAGAGGTAAGAGGGATGCATAAATTTGCAACAGAGGTGCAGAAAGAAACAAGAGCAGTGCAGAATGAACCAACAGAGGTGCAGAAAGAGGCAAGAGTGGTACTGAAAGAGGCAAAAGAAGTACAGAAAGAAGCGAAAGAGATGCAGAAAGAGGAAAGAGAACAGCAGAAAAAGGCAAGAGATGTGCAGAAAGAGGAAGGAGAGGTGCACAAAGAGGCAAGAGGGGTACAGAATGAGGCAAGAGGGGTGCAGAAAGAAGCAAGAGAAGTGCAGAAAGAAGGAACAGAGGTGCTGAAAGAGGCAAGAGAGGTAGAGAAAGAGGCTCGAGAAGTGCAGAAAGAGGCAAGAGAGGTGCAGAATTAGGAGAGTGAGGTGCAGAAAGAGGCAAGTGAGGTGCAGAAATAGGCAAGAGAGGTACAGAAAGAAGCAAGAGAAGTGCAGAAAGAGGCAAGAGAAATGCACAAAGAGGCAAGAGAGGAGCCGAAAGAGGCAAGAGAGGTGTAGAAAGAAGCAAGAGAAGTGCAGAGAGATGCAAGTGTGGTGCAGAAAGAGGCAAGAGAGGTGCAGAAAGAGGCAAGAGAGGTGCAGAAAGAGGCAAGAGATCTGCAGAAAGAAGCAAATGAGGTGCAGAAAGAGGCAAGAGAACTGCAGAAAAGGGCAAGAGAGGTGCATAAAGAGGAAAGATAGGTGCACAAAGACGCAAGAGGGGTACAGAAAGAGGCAAGAGGGGTACAGAAAGAAGCAACAGAAGTGCAGAAAGAAGCAACAGAGGTGCTGAAAGAGGCAAGAGGGGTGTAGAAAGAGGCAAGAGAAGTACAGAAAGAAGCAGCAGAGGTGCAGAAAAGCAAGAGAGGTGCAGAAACAGGCAGGAAAGCTGCAGAGAGAGGGAACAAGGGGGTGCAGAAAGAGGTAAGAGGGATACAGAAATTTGCAAAAGAGGTGCAGAAAGAAGCAAGAGCAGTGCAGAAAGAACCAACAGAGGTACAGAAAGAGACTAGAGGGGTGCAGAAAGAGGCAAGACAAGTGTAGAAAGTGGCAAGTGAGGTGCATAAAGAGGCAAGAGAGGTATAGAAAGAGGCAAGATAAGTGTAGAAAGAGGCAAGAAAATTGCAGAAAGAGGCACTTGAGGTGCAGAAAGAGGCAAGAGAGGTGCAGAAGGAGGCAAAAGAACTGTAGAAAGAGGCAAGAGAGTTGCAGAAACAAGCAAAAGGGGTGCGGAAAGAGGGAACAGATGTGCAGACAGAGGCAAGAGAGGTGCTGAAAGACGGAAGAGGGGTGCTGAAAGAGGCAAGAGGGATGCATAAATTTGCAACAGAGGTGCAGAAAGAAGCAAGAGCAGTCTAGAATGAACCAACAGAGGTGCAGAAAGAGGCAAGAGTGGTACTGAGAGAGGCAAGAGAAGTGTGGAAAGTGGCAAGTGAGGTGCAGAAAGAGGCAAGAGAGGTTTAGAAAGAGGCAAGATAAGTGTAGAAAGAGGCAAGAGAATTGCAGAAAGAGGCACTTGAGATGCAGAAAGAGGCAAGAGAGGTACAGAAAGAGGCTCGAGAAGTGTAGAAAGAGGCAAGGGAAGAACAGAAAGAGGCAAGAGAGGTGCAGTATGAAGAGAGTGAAGTGCAGAAAGAGGCAAGTGAGGTGCAGAAAGAGGCAAGAGAGGTGCAGAAAGAGGCAAAAGAGGTGCAGAAAGAGGCAAGAGATCTGCAGAAAAAAGCAAGAGAGGTACAGAAAGAGGCAAGAGAGGTGCAGAAAGAGGCAAGAGATCTGCAGAAAAAGCAACAGAGGTGCAGAAAGAGGCAAGTGAAGTGCAGAAAGAGGAAGAAAGGTGCAGAAAGAAGCAAGAGAAATGCAGAAAGAGGCAAGAGAGGCACAGAAAGAAGAGAGGTTTGCGCACCATTAGTGCCAGTTTAACACCCACATTTTATAATAAGTAACACGTGGACATTCCAGCTATGCAAAGGGCCTTGCACCAAGCTGTAACACGTGACACTGCATTTTTTGGAACATTTGAGCTGTTTGAGCTAGAAACAAGGCTTTTTTTGTTCAAATCTACAGATTAGGCAGCAGATGATGGAATATTTGGCAAATGCGGAAAATGTTTAATTATGTGAAAATTGGTGCAGCCGAACAGTCACATAATTCCAGTGGCCCTGCTCATACCTCCGACTAGGTCCAGAAGTGCTCCTCAGACGTTCCTTCTGTTTTTGTGTCTTATTGAGTTTATAGTTTAAGTTCTATGGAAACAAGGAAGAATAAACCTGAGGTTACCACTCCACAACACAGACTACAATACCACATAATTACTCTCCAAAATACATAGTCCCACTCCACATAATTCCTAAACACTAAATACCACATACTTTCTATTCACATAATTTCACTGCACAACATACCACATAATTCCACTAGACACAACGTACATCCACTCTTCACCAATTAACATTCGTAAAAATCTTTTACATTTACAATGCCAATAGCTCTAACTCTCGCAAATGTGAGACCTATTACATTACAAATGCTTCTTTAACTGGTAGTTGCGTTTGCAGAGTGGTGCAGAAAGGGGCTAGGGCCTCCAACCAGCGCTCAGGAATTCCACTGCGTTGGACTTACAGGAGGTACCAGGAGGGCTTCTTGGCCCCCAAAGTCCCTTAGGAGTAAAGTGGACTTCATCCCCCAACCAGTACTGTGCCAGGAGGTGCGTTTGCAGAGTGGTGGTCTCCGAAGACCTCTTAGCAATCCCACTGTGTGGGACTTAGTGGAGGTAATAGGAGAGGTAGTTGGCCCCCAAGGACAACCTTGGGGGCCAACTACCCCTCCTATTACCTATAGTAAGTCCCACACACAGCGGGATTGCTAAGATCTCATAGCAGGCCACACCCCCTTTCCCCACCATTCTACAAACACACTCCCTGGTGCGCTCTTGGATGGGGATTAAAGTCCACTTCACTGCTGGGTGGTCCTTAGGGGCCAACTAGCTTACCTGATACCTCCAGTATGCCCCAGATATTGTGATTGCTGATAGGTGGGCACAGGCCACGCCCCCTTTGTCCACCACTCTGCAAACGCACCTCCTGGTGTGCTCTTGGTTGGGGGATGAAGTCCCCTTGCCTCTTGAGAGTCCCTGGGGCCAACTAGCCCACCAGGTACCTCCAGTAAGCCCCACAAGCTGGATTGCTGAGAGTGGTCGGAGGCCACGCCCCCTTTTTACACCACTCTGCAAACGCGCCTCCTGGCGCACTGCTGCTCGGGGGATGTAGTCCACTTGTGTCCTGAGGTCCTTAGGACACAAGAGGACCTCATCACCCCACCAGCAGTGCGCCAAGAGGTGTGTTTGCAGAGTGGTGGAAAAAGGGGCGTGGCCTCGAACCACCTCTCAGCAATCCCACTCTGTGGGGCTTACTGAAGGTACCTGGTGGGCTAGTTGGCCCCCAGGGACCCTCAGGAATGAAGGGAACTTAATCCCCCAACTTAGAACGCGCCAGGGGGCGCGTTTGCAGAGTGGTGAAGGGAGGGGGAGGGCCTCCGGCGAGATGCCGGCTTATCTTTTTTGTAAAATATTTTTAGAAGGGGGCTGTGTGGCCCCCCTTCTTTTAATATTTTTTGGGCCCTGGGGACCCCATCCCCCAGTGCCTTAGCATTTTTGTTCTTTTTTTTATTATTTTTTTTTTAACAAGAAGGGGGCACAAGGCCTCCCTTCTCTGGGCCACTATTGGCCCCGGGGACCCCATCCCCCGGGGCCTGGCCTTGTTTTTTTTTTATTTATTTTTCCTGGGAGGGGGCTGCGTCGCCCCCCTCCCCAGGGCTACTTCTGGCCCCGGGGACCCCATCCCCGGGGCCTGATCTCATTTTTTTTTTCCAGGAGGTGGGCCGCGTGGCCCCCCTCCCCTGGGCCAGTCCCCGGGGGATGGGGTCCCCGGGGCCTGGCCAGCCTGCTTTTTTAGAGGAGGGGGCCATGTGGCACCCCTCCTGAGGTCAATTATGGCCCCGGGGACCCCATCCCCCAGGGTCGGCCTTCCTTTTTTTTTTAAATTAATTTTCCCGGGAGGGGGGCCACGTGGCCCCCCTCCCCTGGGCCACTTCTGGCCCCAGGGACCCCATCCCCCAGGGCCAGCCCTCAAGTTGGGGACCCTGGGGGAAGCCCCAATGCCCCCACGGTCCCTGCCGGCTCCCCGCCTCCTGCGGGAGCCAGCATTGCTTTTGGGCAAGGGGAGCTGCTAACATGCAGCAATTCCTGCTCTCGCTTCAACGAAGCAAAGCAGTGTTTGCTATGGAAGGGCGGGAGCCATGCTCCCACCCTGCCATAGCAAATGGCAATGTCTCGGGGTGGGCACACCGGGACATTACAGGAGCTGGCCCTGGGGGGTGGCTGTTCCCAGGGCCATCGAGGGCTCCAGGAGGGGGGCGCCCCTCCCAATTAATTTAAGCCCCGGGAAGGTGGTGGTCCCCGGGGGTCTGCAACGGACCCCCGCATTTTAATAAAGAGTGCCCCGGGGAGGTGGCAATCCCCGGGGCTGCGGGGGGCCATGTGCCCCCCGCATTTCAATCTTATAGCCCAGGGAGGTGGTTGTACCCAGGGCAGTGTGGGGGAGGCTCGAGCAGCCCACACACATTTTTTTTTAAATCAGAGCCCCGGATGGTGGCGGCCCCCAGGGCTGCGGGGAGGCCGCATTCCCCCGCGTTTAATTATTAAAGCCCCAGAGAGGTGGCGGCCCCCAGGGCTGTGTGGGGGGAGGCATAAGCACCCCCACGCCTTTTCATTTTAATAAAGTGGTCCCCGGGGCTGCAGGGAGGCTGCGTGCCCCCGCATATAATCAGCATGGCCCCGGGGCTGCAGGGGCCCCCACGGGCCCCCACTATATATTTACACATTGCCCCCAGGTTCTGGCCCACCTGGGGGCTTAATTAAACGAAGTGCGGGAGACCGTGCTTCGTTTTTTTTTATTTTCGGCCGGATTCACGCACCCAGCACGAATTCGGCCAATTTCTTTTTTAAAAAAATGCTTTTTTTGGCCCTGGCAGGCCTACGGGGTCAGGGTGTTTCTATCCTGCCCCCTTTTCTTGTTTTTCATCTTTTTTTACTGCCAACACATTCTGGCTTGGAGTGTTGGTAGCCAATCAGAATGAAGCTCGTGCTCGGGAGGAGTCGCGAATCCTCCTCTGTGCTCAGATATCGATATTTTTATTTTTTTAATTTCTCAGGAACTACTGAACGGATTTACACCATTTAAAAAAAGGTCACTTTCTGAACCAAGCGCTACCTTTTTGCCAAATGTGGTGTATTTCTGTTTAGCAGTTCAGGCTGTAGCCTGTTCCAAAATTCCTATGGAAAATAACATGGGGAAAACGCGTTTTGGGACCCCCCTTATTCTCCGCCCCCGTTTGACGAATCACCCCAAAACTTTCAAGACAGGAGCTGACATGAGCTGGTCATTAGTTTAGAACATTTTGCAAAGATTCGTCAAACGGCGCCAAAGATATTGGCAAAAGAATAAATGCTTTTTGAATAGAAACAAGGTCCTAACTATAACTACCTACTGGCGACCGCCAGTAGGTAATATATGTGTATATTACCTACTGGCAGTTGCCAGTAGGTAGTTATAGTTAGAACCTAGTTTCCATAGGAAAGGCATTTTTTGATTTGCTAATAACTTTGGCGTCGTTTGACGAATCTTTCTGAAATTCTCCAAGACAAAAGTCTATCCAGGTTAGCTCCTATCCTGAAAGTTTGGGGGTGATTCATCAAGCGGGGCTGAGAAAAAGGGGGGTCCCAAATCTCATTTTGCCCATGTTAATTTCCATAGGACATTTTGCGACGAGCTACAGCCCGAACTGCTAAACGGAATTACCCCAAATTTGGCAGAAAGGTAGTGCTTGGATCATAAAGCGACCTTTTTTTTAAATGGTGTAAATCCGTACAGTAGTTGCTGAGAAATTAGAAAAATAAAAGTTTCGATATCTGGGCGGAGCCTAAGTCGCGTGTGCGAGCTTTACTGTGATTGGCTGCTAGTAGTCCAAACCAGGAAGTGTTGGCAGCCATCTTGTGGCTCGGTAGAAGCGAGTCACCCGAAAATGAAGAAACAAAGGTATAAAACAAGAGAAGGGGGCAGGGTAGAAAAACCCTGACCCCCTAGGCCTGCTCAGGGGGTCACAGAAGGACCCTCAGGGCCAAAGAAATCATTTTTTTTTAAAATAATAATATCGGCGCAATTCGCGCTGGGGTCGCGGGTTCCTGTGTTTTATTTTAATGAGGCCCTTGGGTCGGCTAGGTTCCGGGGGCATTTCTTAAAAAATAATAGCAGGGGCTCGCAGGGATTGCGGGGGCCCGCTGGGGTCCGCGCAGCCCCGGGGCTTCACTCATGTTGGGAGGGGGGTTGCGCGGCCCCCCTCCTGGAGCCCTCTATGTGCTTATAACTTTGGCGTCGTTTGACGAATCTTTGTGAAATTATCCAAAAAGTTTCTCTTTTTTTTATTAGCTCCTATATTGAAAGTTTGGGGGTGAATGGTGTAGAAGGGTCTGAGAAAAAAGGGGGTCCCAAAACGTGTTTTCTCCATGCAATTTCCATACGAAACTTTACAGAAGACTACAGGTGAAACTGCTGAACGGAATTACGCCAAATTTGGCAGGGAGAAAGGTGATGGTCCAGAAAGCACGCTTTTGTTTAAATGGTGTAAATCCATTCAGTAGTTTTTGAGAAATATAAAATTTTACGATATGGATATTTGAGAATTCTGACATCTGATTGGCTGAGGGGTTACGAGCACGAGCTTGCGGGTCATTGGCTGTGAACGGTTGAAACCAGGAAGTGTTGGCAGCCATTTTGTGATTTACTCCGTCAGCTCGCATCTCTCTGTGTAGAAGCCATCGGGTTCGTAGTTTTACCTCTGCGAGGCAACACTGGCATCTGTGTCTGTGTGAGATTTGCCTTTCACGCTGCCTCTCCTCATATCACAAGGTCGCGGCTATGCCTTTAGAAGCCCGTCTGTCGGCTGGGAGCTCTGTGAGTTAGTCTGTTGGTACGATCCTCTACACTACCCAAAGACTACCCTAACACCACTGCACTGTTGTAAACTCTAAAACACTACCCCCAGGACGATCTCCTACACTACCCAAACACCACTGCAGTGTCGTAATCTCTAAAACACTACCCCCAGCACGATCTCCTACACTACCCAAACACCACTGCACTGTCGTAAACTCTAAAACACTACCCCCAGCACGATCTCCTATACTACCCAAACACCACTGCATTGTCGTAAACCCTAAAACACTACCTCTAGCAGGACCCCCTACACTACGCAAACACCACTGCAGTACCCTAAACCCTAAAACACTATCCCCAGCACGACCCGTACAGTACCGAAACACCACTGCACTACCCTAAACCTTAAAACACTATCCCCAGCACGACCCCGTACAGTACACAAACACCACTGCACTACCCTAAACCCTGAAACCCTACTCCCAGCACGACCCCCTACACTACCCAAACACCACTGATCTACCCTAAACCCTAAAAGACTACCCCCAGCACGACCCCCTACACTACACAAACACCACTGCAGTACCGTAAACACTAAAACACTACTCCGAGGATGACCCCCTACACTACATAAACACCACTGTACTACCCTAAACCCCAAAACACTACTCCCAGCATTACCCCTTACACTACCCAAACACCACTGCATTGTCGTAAACTCTAAAACACTACCTCCAGCACGATTCTTACACTACCCAAACACCACTGCACTACCTTAAACCCTAAAACGCTACCCCCAGCACGTACCCCCAAACACTACACAAACACCAATGCACTACTGTAAATCCTAAAACAGTACTCCCTGCATGACTTCCTACACTACACAAACACCACTGTGCTACCCTAAATCCTAAAACACTACTCTCAGCACGACCCCCTACACTACACAAACACCACTGCATTGCTGTAAACCCTAAAACACTACTCCCAGCATGACCCCCTGTTGTAGGGATTCTGCACATACACAGAGCTATGCACAGGATAATAGGACCTCGGAGTATAGTGGTGAGCCAACCATAAACCTTAGTACCCACAATCCCAATCCGACTAGCTTTAGCGTCTCATGAGCATCGATGCTACCAATGATTAGACAACCCAGAACACGGTATCTCTCTCTCTCAGGACTCGCGGGAGCAAGAACACGCTTTTATAACTCACTCATACCTGTCCACAACGTGCGTAAAAAGAGTCACTGTATAGTTTAAAATGTTTATTTCAACTACCGTGCTCTAAGATACAGTACACGTGCCAGTACTATCAGCATAATGCATAAGGATAATATAATCAGCATAGTTACAATTCCATAGAATACAAACGGGGAAAGCATTTCATAAAGCAGTGGATATAGGGCTAAATGACCATACCACCCTCCCCGTGCTAGTAGCTAGTTTATTATACAAACAGAAGACCTCTGGGCATTGTCAGGCGAACCCCCATACCTCAATATCTAGATGCAAGGTTTACATCATCAGACAAGCACAGCTCTTCTCTCTGGAAAGGTTTTTCTCCAAGTGCCTCTAACGGTGAAATCACAATATTAAAAGCACACGAATTTCTCCAGTGCAGCTGTACTTAGTGTTATGTCTAAGTGCGAGGGACTGGCCAGATCAGCAAGAACAAGGGACGTTGTTTTTCGACCTTGTACATGTTGTGCAGACGTAACCCAAAGGGAACAGGAGAAAAGGTGAAAGACAGAAATGCAGACAGTTCTAAAATAGCCGGGCAGAAGCAGAGGCTGGAAAAACAAAGGCACAAAGTAACGTGCGCAAAAAAGCATCATGGCAGCCAGGCCTAAGCCAACGTAGCAAGGCAGACCAGGAGGCCACAAACCACATGACACCCTCCCCTGGGCAGTCCATTGGCCAAGACATAGGACGAAGACAGAGTTCAAATAGATGGAGCAGAACAGAAACGTCCGTTTTGGAATAGTCCCCATGAAGGACAATGAATGGTAGAGCAGACAAAAAAAAAAAATTGTAGAATAAAAAAAATATCCAGCGAGGCAGGTCACGGAAAGGGAAGGCCCCCTTAATCCAACAGAGTGTAAGTGCAGAAAAACGCCACACCTTCCAAGAGGACATCATTGGAATCGTCGGAAAAAAGAGACGCCATCCAGTCTAATAAATCAAAACTGCAGTCATGTTCCTCGCAAGAGGGAGCAGCGAACAGCATTGCGGGACAACTTGCGTGGTACTCAATATAACTTTGTTGTAGGAGATTCTGAGCAGCCGCCCAGATATCCCATTGTGCCAAAATCCCCAGTGCAGCCGCACGGCGCCATGTAGCCTGCACCGGAACAGTCCCGTTCATGGGCCTCTAAGGGACCCACCAGCAGGACAAAATCCGGTCGAGACAGAGACGTATTAGAGAGGCAAGAATCCAAGGACCACGAGAAAGGACATCTGATGCAAGACATCACAGGTTGCACGCAAGTGAAATACGCAAAGCGAAAAGAAAGTCCATAGGACACACTGAGCGTCGCCAATGGCAGGATGCCGAAGCCAGCGAGGATGCGCTCACGGAGCATCTGGAGTCGACCTGGGTTGAGAAGGGCCCAAGGAGGTGCAGCCATTGCATAGTAAACAGACCCAAAGCAGTACACCAGCCGCTAAGGCGAGGATCAACGGAAAGCCGCCAAAGACGCTGGAAAAAATGGAATGAATAAAAGCTGGTATTACACCAAAGATAGTCTGAAAGGAGGTTACAAGGCCAGAGCCCACAACTTTAAAAAAGTGCACCAGACCTTCGGTGCGTGATGCATTAAAAACACGGTGAATCAGTTCACCGAAATGTTGTGGGAGGTTAGTGTTCAAAAGGGCCTGTATTTCACTGTGGGTACTCGCCACCTGGAGAACGAATGTCTCCCGGGCGGATGTGAGCATAACCTCCTGGTTCAATAATAGCGCCTTTATTCTGCTCAATTTATTGAAATACGCCTTCAAAGTAGGAATGGAAGGCCAAATGGAACTATCTATGATGTTGTGCGGGGGAGGAAAAAGCACATTTTTGCAGCAGACAACCCTGTGTGAAACTGTAACAATATAGGGTATGCCGGCCAGCATGCAACAGCAGTCTTGATTATTCAGAAGCAGATAGCTACCATTTGCAATCACAGTGAAAGTAGGAGAAATAGCAGGAGCAGGAATGCCCTTTAAAACACAAGCAAGATTCGGAGCCGAAACGTTACAAGCTCCGTGCAATTTAATGTTCTTGCAAATAAGGGAATGACCCACAGTAGAATCGCATGACTCCCCTGTGAGAAAAACTTCCTTCCCGTCCCTCAGGCATTTATACATGAAAGGCAGGGACCAAATTTCATGCAGGAAGGCACTGCCCAAGGGCTGGAAACGGCCCACAGGATAATGTTTCATGCACGAACTAAATTCAAATAAAGAAAAGGCAAGGCGATAACCCCATGCACTAGCCACACGGCAGAATCCAATTCCGCCACAGAGAATGGTAAGGGCTCTATTTTCTCGATATGTAACAGAGTGTATGCTGCATCTTTCATGGACATGAACTGCTGTTTGTCAGTTAAATTAAAAGGCAGGAATAAGGCAGAGGTGTTCAAAAAGTGCCAAGGAACTTTACCCATCTTAAGTGTCTGCAAAGTCCACGCAAACTGCATAACTGAACGCAATTGATTCTGACCATGATATAACACAGAAACATCATCTTGTACAATATCAACAACAGAGGACACAATATTCTCTAACGTGTAAATGCGGGAAGACAGGGTATTAATACTATTGTCAACAACAGCAAGCACCTTTTCCAAATTTGCCTGATCTATTTCCCTTAGACGGGAAGCAGCTTCAATTTGCGAAAGCTTCCAGAATTCATTATAGGTCTCATAAATGAATCTCTTAGGCCGAGGGCCATGAGGCCCCAGAACAAAATCGGACAGATCAATGTTGCCTGATAGCAGGGACAAATGCTGTTTTACAGAATCTAAAGAAGAGTGCTGCAACCACTGTTTACATAATTTACCAACAGAATATGTTGTAACAGTACGAGAGTCAGAAAACCTCGGGTCTGGCCTACCCTGTTTGTACCCAGGAGCTGAGTCATGAAAACGCAGCTGGCATGCGTCTGCTGCCATCGGCCAAGCCAACCAGGGTGACTGAACAAACGTGGAGACATTAAACGAATTGTTCTGAAACAAAGCTTGCACCGATGCAAGGGACATATTGAAATGCAAGCTTGAGTTGGGAGCGGATGACAATACAGGAATGGAAGGTGCATTCAATTGTTTGGAAGTAGCCAAACCCCAACACGTAGTTTGATAGATGGTATTATTCAAAAATAAAATTTGGGCCGGGATAAGGCAAGCACGGTGCAAGGCTTCTGTGCCTTGCACCTGCCATGGTTTGGAGCCCCAAATAGATTTCAAGTCAATGGTGTCCTTCCAGTATTCATAACCACCCACAGCTAAGGCGCTCAAAAAGGAACCCGAATATAGCAATTTGGTGTGGGTCAACATGATTTTCTGCGTGGATGAAGTGTTTAATTTAAAATAATAGGACCCAGGGTTCGATCTATCAAAGTCTGTAAAGTAAGTAAACTTATTTCTAAGAGTCTGGGAGCTACCTGGCGAAGGGGTTGGACAATGCTCCCATTGGGTGTAGTTAAAAGGACCACGCAGTGCACTTGGTTTATGGACAAAGTGGTTGCCCCAATGCTGGTAACAATACAAATCGGCATAACTTGCAGAATTCATGTACAAATCTTCAGCATTAAAAGCAGCATAATATTTCAAATCAGTAAATAATTATTCAACTGCATGCACATCCCAATCGTCAGAATGAATATTACTTTTAACGACATCACCCATTGAAACACGGAGGACATTTGGTACATTGATAATCTCGGTTGGTCCATGAATTTGGAAATTTACCGCATCCCATACGATGCCATCAGCGACTGGGAAAGCTGAAATGTTCACAAATGTGTGGTCACGCTTCATGATGTGAGATGAAGAATGTGGAGCCAAAGTTCCAGCGACACAGTTCACTGCAGAGCGTTCTGGTAAATAGTGACCATTGATGAGTAGAAAAAACACTGTGACAAAGCCAATGGACATGAACAGAAAAATCAGGAATAGTACCAACCAGATGTATGTCCAGGGGGGAATCAAAAAATTGTCTCTGAGCCAGGATACAAAAATACTGAATTTGGACGGGACAAGTGATGAGGTGGAATCCGAGTCAAAGGAATAACGTGTTGGGCTCAGTGGCGTTGTTGGTAGGTGAGCCACCGACTCGTTGGCGGGGTAGGTATACTCAGTCTCCTCGTTGCAGGGGGAGTCCGGGTCGTCGAGTAAGCAATCAGGCAAATCTACCATCTCGATAGCAACATCAGTGACCGTTCGGGCCGGAGGGCCACAAACATTTGTCCGGGAAATGACAGGACAAGAGACCGCTGGTGTAACACTATTCAGGATCGGCCAGATGTTGTAGCTTGACATTTTCCACTGAGATGTATCTGTTCTCTTTGCGACCAGGAAGCGGTGGTAAGATGACTGTACGAGTTCCCTTCAAGCCAAGGACTGGAACTGGTGCACGATAAGAGGGGCCGAATTCTTTTTTGTTCTCCACCTTCTCTCGAACCAGATCTCCAATCTTCGGAAGCCAGCCGGCAACCGGAATCTGCAGCGCAGCGTCTGTGGCTGAAGGTAAATGTTCGATTGCAAGTTTGTCTCGGGCTTCTTGTAAGTCCTGTAACATAGTAGAATGGTTATCTACATCAAAGATGGCGGAGTGCGCCGCCATGTCTAGACCATCAAGGTCGGGCACAAACATTCGTATGCCAAAGAGCATTTCGTATGGGGTCCGCCCACCCAGAGGTCTTCTAGGGAGATTATTAAGTGCACGTTGTACGGTATACAAGTGGGCCAGCCAGTTCCTGGCAGTACCTAAGACTCTAGCTGTCAAGGATTGCTTTAAGTCACGGTTCATTCGTTCAACAATCGAATTGCCCTCAGGCCGATATGGAGACGAAAATTTCACCCGCACCCCCAGTGAACCCATTGCGTCCTTGTAAGCCTTAGAGGTGAACGCCGGACCTTGGTCAGAATGGAAGGTGCCACAGGCGAAAATTCCCACAAAGACACGCAAATCCCTTATGACATTTCGAGCGTCAGCACTCCGTTGTGGCCAAACCCAGATGAAACGTGTGCACGAATCCACTGCAACTAAGATGTATTTATATGCAGTGTCAGAAGAAAATGGACCGCAGTGATCCAGGTAAACACACCGAAAAGGTCTGTTAGAAATACAGAGCGGGGTCTGTGGTGGCCGTGTAACCGTGGAAGGCTTAATCTGCTGACAAACGTCACAAGAAAGCACATAAGTACGGGTTTGTTTGTATAAACCACGCCACCAGTAACGCTGCTGCAAGATGGAAACCGTCGCAGACACGCCAGCATGAGCCGAAGCCATGCCTTCGTGTGCGGCCGTTATCAAGGAAAGTCTGCGGTCCGCGTTGGGAATCAGCCGATCACCAACGTCTGGAATTTTTACGTAAGGAGCCTGTTCGGGACCTAACTAATAAGAATATTTGGAAGGGAAACCCTAGGGTAATTAGCACCTTCCTTTGTTGCAGCAATAGCTGCTAAAATATCAGTATCTATTTTAGACATGGATCTTGTAACTGCTGCGACTGAGCACGTGGCTACTGCTGATTTGGCAGCTTCGTCTGCCAAACCGTTAACGACAGCATGTGCGCCCACACGCTGGTGGCCAAGAATGTGAATCACCTGTGTGAGTGGCAGACGTTGTTTCAAATCTGCCACTCGAACCCAAAGCATTTTATGCTTAATTGTGCTACCTTTGGCGTCTCTGTAGTCGTTTTGCGACCAAAAGAATAGATTGTCATTGTAAGACTGAACACAGTAGTAAGAATCGCACACAATAAGAGTGGTCACATCCGGATTAGCGAACTCAAGTGCGAGCACCAATGCTGCGCAGCTCGGCCAATTGTGCAGTACTGTCTCCTAGTGCCTGAGTGTGCACTACAGTTGATTTGAACTTACCGTTCACCATGGTACCTGCAACAATAGCACATGCTGCTGAATAAGCATGCTTGGAACCCGTGGCCGGTTGTGCCGAACCATCGGTATAGATAATACATTCGTATTCCTCAAGCGGTAGCAAGGACAGAGGAGGAGGATGAACGAATTCATACTGTAAAAACTCCTGAGTCTGAAGAGAAGAATCAAAGATAAAAGTGACATCCGGAGACGTCAAAGATGTTGCCCATTGTATCCAACGGGGGTGCAAAGCTTTAGAGTTCGGAACACTTGCTTTCGTCACTGCCTCCAGGGCAGGATATGGTGTTACCACCAGAATGCGTTTTCCCTGTGCCAGTGCGCGTTCCTTTAGAATCGCCATTTGCACTGCAGTCAAAACTTTCTCCACAGATGAAAAGCGCATTTCTGCGGAAGTGTAAAGATGTGACTTGTATGCGATCGGTACTGTGTCACCTTCGTTAAAGGTTAAGTACGTGAAACCCACTGCCCCTGGAATGATTCTAATCACCAGGTTTGTGTGGTTATCACGCGTCAACAAGAATTTAGATTCAAGTAGGTCTGTCTGCAAAGACTGCAGTATGGAGGAATGCTCCGGAAGCCAGCATGACTTTGAAAAGTTAGGTTGTATCAAGGCATACAGTGGCTTGATACGCTGGGCATATTCGGGAATGTAAGTACGCCCGAAGTTTAGAAAACCCAGTAAAGACTGAAGTTTCTTCAGAGTGGTCGGAGGGCACAAAAGTGCACATTTCTCCAAGAAATGGGGGGCTAAGCCCTTACCTTCATTGTTGAGCTCATAGCCCAAAAACAAAACGGTAAATTCAGCAATGTGAGATTTGGCAAAGTTAAACTTGTAACCTAAAACCGCAAATTCTAGAATAATGCGGTCCACTCGGGAAAGATGCGGGTATAATTCGTCGTCTGTCAGATAGATATCATCGACGTACGAACATGCATCTGGGTCTATGCCGTCTAACAAAGAGACAACACGGGCAGCGAATACGCCTGGACTGTTCTTGTAGCCAATAGGTAAACGCCGGAATTTGAATTATTTACCACCGGAGGTAAAAGCGCTCCATTGGCTGCACTCCGGGGACAAGTTGTGCGTGTAAAATCCATTGGATAAATCAAGTGTCGTTTTATATTTCTTACGAACAAGACTGTCTACAAGCGCAGAACTGTGTGTATTTTGTACCGCAAAGGTCCGACAATGAGAGTTCAAATGTCGGTAATCCAAAACCAAGCGGTACGATCCATCGGGTTTAGAAACCGCGAAAAGGGGATTATTCATCGGTGACACGCATGTTTCAATCACTCCTTGATATTCTAACTGTGTCAGAATTTCGGAAACGGGACCTTTAGCTTCCCGTTTGATGGGATATTGGGGTTGTGGCTGAGCAGCGACCACAAAGGAATATCATGGGGGGAGAGGCTTCATCCCATCCCACGTGGTTGCGGTATAACGCTGGAGCCAGGGACACAGCCCATTCAGCTGCGAGAGCCTCCGCTTTGTCCTTGGGGACATGACGAGAAAAGCTCGGAAGGATTACCTCCTCCCCTGTACGCGCAGCAAGTACGAATGGTGGCGGCCAATCCGCCTCCGCTAACAAAATGTCGTAAGAAGAGGTCAGATGCTCCCAAAAAATCCCTTTAATAACACGCTGTATGTCACCTTCAATTTTAATGACAATATTATATAGTCTGTCAGGGGGTGCCACTCTGGTGTCTGCTGTCTCGACAGTAATGAATGTTTCAGTTGCTGTCGCCTCCACATGAGGACGTAGCGCCTCCCGCACTATGGTAACTTCCGCGGCGCTGTCTAGGAGCGTCACTGCCCACGTCCAATTCAGGAGTCTCGTTCTCACCGTCTGTGGCATACCTTGCTGTTACAGCTGCAACTTTCTTCTTCTGAAACTGTGGGCGAGAACGTTGAAATTCTTCTGATTTCCCTTGGACTTGTTGTCGAGGTTGTTCTCGTCCCTGTGGAGCCTCTCGACCCCTGCCTCTATCCTGGCGATCTCCTCCACCAGCCTGGGAGGTTGTTGGTGCCTGTGAAGAACGAGGAGAACGCGAATCAGGGACTTGAAATCTCTCTGGAGATTTAATTCTCGCCCTATCGCGCAAATCATAAGTGCGTTCAGAAGAGACGGAAACTGGGGATGCGCCTCGCGACCCCGGCTTCTTCTGTTGCTTACCCTGTTTTTTCAACCTCCAGCTCTTTTTAGTAAAGAACGGTTTCTCATCTTTCTCAGATTGAGTTTTTGGTTGTTGTTGCGATTGTGTTTGCAGTTTAGCAAAAGGCTTAACTCCCAGGCTATTGCGGCCAATTGTTTTGTAAGCCTGTGCAATAATTTTGGGTAATTCGCGCTGCTTGTCCGGTTCTGGGATCAAAGCCAAAGCATTAGCTACTTGAAAGTTAACTGCATCGCCCTTGACATTTGCAAGGATCAAATCAGCTACTACGTCAAACACTCCCACCAGTCTCATCCCTAATTCCACAGCCGCTTCAGGGCCATGCTCATCCTGCACTCGTTTAATTACAGAGGGGAGAACCGTCATGGAAGGAGTGCCGAAACACTTCGCATATACTGCTGCGAATACCTTACCCCAGTTGTTGCATTCTGCCAACTCGGGGATCAAGTCTTTTGGCAAACTAATCGTCAGAATCCTGTATTTTTCCACGGGAGAGGTATTTGGAAAAACTGCCTCCAGCTGGTCAAATTTTTCTGCAAGCCAATAAGGAAAATCATCCTTATTTTGTGGGCGCTTGCCCATCACCGAATTAACCATGACGGGACTTATGGTTACACCGCCTGCTCCAGCTGGATGTGCTGCAACTCCAGGCGGGGCTCCCTGGATGTTGCCTGTAACAAACTGTACTAAAGCTCTATGCACACGTATCAAAGACGAATGCAAATTACGCAGTTCACCGACTGCAAGCGTCATATAACGCGGATGTGGGGTATACCCGGCCAAAACAGGCCAAGTGGCCCCTTCAATCGATAAGGGGCCTAAACGAACCGCGGTAACCGGTTGGGGAGGGCGCCATCAAACCAAACACGGTGTTGCCATGCCGTGAGCGGTACTTCAAGATTCCTATATGGTCTATAGAGATTAGGAACAGCGGTGGCTGTATATTCATGGAACAAATTATCAGTCCCATCCACCGCCGGAAAGGTGACCCAAGAGTAAAACACCTCAAAGTGGTAAGCAGGATCCGCTTGTACCACAAAGATCAGATCGACACCCGCGTCAGGCACTCCATACACTGTTAAGTGAGCCCGGAGCGCTGCGCGGCTATGTGCCGCAATTTGGACAGCCATTAAGGCTAACAATATTCGACAACCTAATATGAGGCAGCACAATATAGGGTTTATGTAAAAACCTTTTAACAACTTCAAGCTTGAAAGAACCTATAAAAACGTCAATATAGGTGGTATCACCGTCACACACGCTTCCGGAAGCGTCTGCGAAGGGAGTTGTGGACAAGCACAAGTACTACTCAAGCGTCTCGCAGATAAGCAGCCCACTCGTTGGTTGCGCCATGTTGTAGGGATTCTGCACATACACAGAGCTATGCACAGGATAATAGGACCTCGGAGTATAGTGGTGAGCCAACCATAAAGCTTAGTACCCACAATCCCAATCCGACTAGCTTTAGCGTCTCATGAGCAGCGATGCTACCAATGATTAGACAACCCAGAACACGGTATCTCTCTCTCTCAGGACTCGCGGGAGCAAAAACACCCTTTCATAACTCACTCATACCTGTCCACAACGTGCGTAAAAAGAGTCACTGTATAGTTTAAAATGTTTATTTCAACTACTGTGCTCTAAGATACAGTACCTGTGCCAGTACTATCAGCATAATTCATAAGGATAATATAATCAGCATAGTTACAATTCCATAGAATACAAACGGGGAAAGCATTTCATAAAGCAGTGGATATAGGGCTAAATGACCATACCACCCTCCCAGTGCTAGTAGCTAGTTTATTATACAAACAGAAGACCTCTGGGCATTATCAGGCAAACCCCCATACCTCAATATCTAGATGCAAGGTTTACATCATCAGACAAGCACAGCTCTTCTCTCTGGAAAGGTTTTTCTCCAAGTGCCTCCAACAGTGAAATCACAATATTAAAAGCACACAAATTTCTCCAGTGCAGCTGTACTTAGTGTTATGTCTAAGTGCGAGGGACTGGCCAGATCAGCAAGAACAAGGGACGTTGTTTTTCGACCTTGTACATGTTGTGCAGACGTAACCCAAAGGGAACAGGAGAAAAGGTGAAAGACAGAAATGCAGACAGTTCTAAAATAGCCGGGCAGAAGCAGAGGCTGGAAAAACAAAGGCACAAAGTAACGTGCGCAAAAAAGCATCATGGCAGCCAGGCCTAAGCCAACATAGCAAGGCAGACCAGGAGGCCACAAACCACATGACACCCCTACACTACCGAAACACTACTGCATTGTCGTAAACTCTAAAACACTACCCCAGCAGGACCCCTACACTACAAAAACACCACTGCACTACCTTAAACCCTAAAACACTACCCCCACCACGACCCCCTACACTACCCAAACACCACTGTACTACCCTAAACCCTAAATCACTACCCCAGCATGACCCCCTACAAAACACAAACACCACTGTGCTACCCTAAATCCTAAAACACTACTCTCAGCATGACCTCCTACACTACACAAACACCACTGCGCTATTCTAAACCCTAAAACACTATTCCCAGCACAAACCTCCAAACACTACACAAACACACTGCACTACTCTAAATCCTAAAACAGTACCCGCAGCACAACCCCCTACAGTACACAAACACCACTGTACTACCCTAAAGCATAAAACAGTACCAGTCCGTCGGCTCGCAGGTCTGCGTCTGCGAGCCGTCATGTCCCTAGCTGTACATGTGCGAGCTAGTCCGTTAGGTGATAGGTGTGTCTCTGCTAGCAGGGCCGTTGGCTCGTTGGTGTCCCTTTGCAAGTTAGACCCGAGCTCTCCCTCTGCGAGCCAGCACTTTGGTGTGCGTTTGCGAGCCGATGGCCCGTAGCTCTCCCTGTGCGAGCCGAGCCCACGGGCCGCAACTCTCCGTCTGCGAGCCTGCCCGACGGCCCGCAGGTCTCCCTGTGCTAGCCGGATCGCAGCTGTCACTCTGCGAACCGATATTGGGAATATAAGGCGGCTCTAAATAGAGCCCTTGCGTTTATTTGTTGGAGCTACATATAAGTGCGGATGCACAGCTTCAGGTTATTCAGAAAAACTCGATTTCCCTGATCTGTGAAGTGTACTCCATCACTTCTGTAGATATCAGCCATATCAAAACGTATGTTGTTGTTGTAGATCGACCCCATTCTATGGTCTCTGAGGTATGCAGACACAGCTTTGTTGACATTCTTCCTAGATTTTTCAATCTGAGGACAAAATTGGTTTGACCATTTCCACTTCTGTCTTTGGCATATATTGGAATATACAAAGACAGTTTGAGGCAAAAGCAACATCAATTGTCGAAAGGTGTCCTTCATTAGCATTTCCAAACCTACACCAGTCAATGTGCCTAGGTCGTTTCCACCACAGTGCACAATCATGAGGTCAGGGTGTTGGAGATGCAAACAGGTTTTAACTAAAGGCAACAATTGGTGCCACTTCAATCCTCTCTGTCCAAACCATTTAATGCCCACATTTTGTAAACCTAGGTCTAAGTCAATACGTCTCTGTTCTGCATACCTCTTGCACCAGAAAACATAGCTATGTCCTACGATCCACACTAGCATTTTGAAGGTATGGCTGGGAAGTATGGATAGATGTCTGTAGCTCATGCAGTCCGTTTGTAGAATAAGAGATATGTTTAAAGATGGGGAACTACTTTTTTTTCTCATTCAAAACGATAACTGATTGGGAGATGAAAAGCATTGTTTTCTAAAAAGTAGGGTGCACATTAGTTTGTGGAAAAGCATCTTTGTCATTGGTTAATAAAAAGCAGTTTGAACGTGGAGTTCATATGATAGGATAAAATTTGCTCAGTTCAACCACACCTGCTACTTGTATATGGAAAGCACTGTTTGAACGTAAAGCAATGGTGAACTTTTAACCTGCACTTGCCGTTAAATGTTCAAGAAAATGTTGCAAAAAAATATCGTTAGGTTTAAATAAAATGATGAACTTTTAACCTGCACGTGCCGTAGAATGTTCTAGAAAGTGTTGATAGAATACGTTGAACTTCTCACCTGTATGTGTCCTTAGATTTAAAAAAAAATGATTATATGGGAAGTTCAAAAATAACCAATAGAGAGAAGTTTTGCAATTTGAAAAAATCAAGGAACTATTCTGATTTGTTCTTTACATGTATTTATGTGTGGAGCAACAGGGAAATTGTGCCATTACTGGTTCCATTCTTGACGAGAGCGGTGCATTATATGTACTGTGTGACAAAGAAAGAATTGCATACGTTTGTGACATTTGGAATCTGCATACCAACTACGAACGTAAGTTAGAAATTAAGAAGGTGTGTTATGTGTTGTGTAGTAGTGGTTAATATTTGAGGCGTTATTTTTAACTTTGAAAGTATTTTTTATTTCTAAGTAACAGTGTTAGTGAAGTGTGGTGTTTCACATTGGTTCTAAAAGATGTATAAAGTGTGACTAATTGTTAAAGAATTACTTTATATATGTTTAGGAGTTTTTCAGATAAAAAAAATGTAACTTATCTTCTGTAAAAGACTGTATGGTTTTAAAAATTATATGTAGCGTTTATTTGGATTTGTATATGTATTGCGATGAGATAAACAGAATGTCACACGTTTCCAAATTATTCTTAGTCTGGAAATAGTGGGGAAGGGGTTATAGTAGAAAATGTATATGTTATTAACTTAACAGAGATGGAACAAAAACCAGAAATGTTATGTGGACAATTTGTGGTCTAATTTTTTACATAAAGAGGTAGATTTCAATATCAGTTAAGACTGGTGTGTTACTGGGAGGCTTTGGATTTTGGTGTTGTTATGAAATGCAAGTTGTTGAGGAGCGTTTCTTCAGAAGACATTTTTTATAAATATGTGAGAGATAAAAAATAAATGAAAATGTTTTATGTATATTTTCTGCATGATTTTGTTGACAATGCTAAAGTAAATGTGATTATTAGTGAAGGTAATTGTCAGGGTGTGTTTGTCTGCTGAATATACGTAGGCCTTTAAGTGGTCCGGGTCTTGTCGGTACTGAGCTCCGTCATCCGTTTGAGACAGTTGCCAAATATATAATCCCAGTTAAAGCTGTTAATATAGGTATAGTAAAGGGACGATCCATAAAAAGTTTGGGAATTACACCTTTATTTACTCTGTCTAGCTCTCACCACCATTTTGTGCCCCCAGCGGTACTGTTTATAAAAATAATCTAATACAGTTCTTTGTATTATAAAAATAGCACTTCTAAGTTTATTGCTATATTGGTAGGGTTTGTACTATATAGAGAATGGTGCAATCAGTTTCATTGGTATAAAACTGCACTGTGTTATGTTGGAAATATTAGATATGTATAGGTTGTGATGTTATATTTTACACTGTGAGGTACATTTGAATATAAGTGAAGACAGGTGTTATACTGCGAACCCGTTGAAAATGTGCACAGATTACATGGAGAGTAAATGGACAAAGTAAACGTACATGTTGCTTTCTGTATGTATGCATGATTAGAATCATTTGATGATGCTTTAAGATATAATCTAAATAGTGTTTGTGCTTTACAATTGGGTATACTGCACCGTGTTAGTAGTTAGTGACTAGATACTGCTACGAAATAAAGGTGGAGAGGGGCGTTTCTTTACAAGAGATATTTTATCAATGTGTGAGAGATAAAAAAGAAAAAAAAATGTTTTAGTAAATTTTCTGTAAGATTTGTTCACAGTAGGAAAGTAACTGTTATTATAAGTGATGGAAATTGTTAGGTTTTGTCTCTGTGCTGAACATACGCAGGCCTTTAAGTGGGCCGGGTCCTACCGGTGCTGAATACTGCTACCGCTTTCAGACAATCGTCATTTTTTATCCCACTTAAAGTCCTGAATATATGTATATTAAAGGAATGGTACAATAAAAGTTTAGGAATTACACCTCCGTTTACTCTTCTCATCTCACATTCTCCATTTTGTGCACTCAACAGTAGTGTTTATAAAAATTAAGTTATAGAGCTTTATATAGTATAAAAATAGCACTTATACTTTTATTGGGGTGTTGGTGGGATCTGTAGTGTACAGAGAAGGTCGTAATGAGTTTGAATGGTACAAAAGGGACGTGACATATGTTTAAAAGATTACATGGTTTTCGGAATAAGCTGTCCCTCTGTGAGTCCTCGGGCCCGCAGTTGTACCTCTGCAAGCGAACACTGGAAATATACCGCAGCTCTCTCTCTACGAGATAGCTACTTCACGTTCCCTCTCCCCACATCACCGTCCCGCACCTATCCCTTTACAAGTGGACGGCCCGCACCTCTCCCTATACTAGTCGGCCCCCGGCTGTTCCTGTGTGAGGCGGCCCGCAGCTGTCTGTCTACGAGCCAGCCAGTCGGCTCGCAGGTCTTCCTGTACGAGCAAGTCCTATCACACCAGATCATGGGCTTCTATTGGAATTCACAAGGGCATATTATCAAGCCCATTATCGCCGCTTTAGGGGCAGTTTCCTGACGCTAAAGCGGCGATAATTTTAATGCCGTTCTTGATAATATGCCCCGTATGCCTTTGCAAGCCGACGTCCCGCACCTTTCCCTAGAGTAGTCGGCTCGCAGGTGTTTCGGTGCAAGCCGGTCCGCAGGTGTTCCTGTGCGAGCTGGCCCGCAGCTCTCTCTGTTTGAGGCGACGGACCGCAGCTGTTTGTCTACGAGCCAGTCAGTCGGCTCACAGGTCTTCCTCTACGAGCCAGCCCGCCGGCTCGCAGCTGTCCCTCTGCAAACTACAGGTCGGCTCGTAGTTGTTCGTCTGCGAGCCAGGTCGCTGTTGTATCTCTGCAAGCGAACACTAGAAATATACCGCAGCTCTCTCTTTACGAGATACCCACTTCACGTTCACTCTCCCCACATCACCGTACAGCAGCTATTCCTTTAGAAGTGGACGAGCATCACCTCTCATTATACTAGTGGGCCCCCAGCTCTCCCTTTTTGAGCTGACGGGTCGTAACTCTCCCTGTAGGAGCCAGCTAATCGGCTTAGAGGTCTTCCTCTACGAGCGAGCCCGCCGGTCCGCAGCTCTCACTCTGCGAATGACCGGTCGGCTCTCTGCTCTTGCCCTGCGAGCCGTCGGGCCCGCAGTTGTACCTCTGCAAGCTAATACTGGAAATATACCGCAGCTCTCTCTGCGAGATACCCCCTTCACGCTCCCTCTCCCCACATCACTGTCCCGCACCTATGCCTTTGGAAGCCGACGGCCCGCAGCTTTACTTATAGTAGTCGGCCCGCAACTGTTTGTGTGCGAGTAGGCCGGCAGCTCTCCTTCTACGAGCCAGGCAGACGGCTCGCAGGTCTTCCTCTACGAGCCAGCCCACCGGCCCGCAACTGTTCGTCTGTGAACCGGCCCGCAGCTCTCTCTGTACGAGCCAGCGAGTTGGCTCGCAGTTTTTCCTGTACGAGCCAGCCCGCCGGACCGCAACTGTTCCTCTGTGATCCGGCTTGTAGCTCTCTCTGTACGAGCCAGCTAGTCAACTTGCACATGTTCCTCTAGGAGCCAGCCCGCTGGCTTGTAGCTCTCTCTCTGGGAACCACTGGTGGGCTCTCAACTCTTTCTCTGCCAGATAATCCGCAGTGGTACCTCTGGAAAGCAATACTGGAAATATAGCGCATTTGTCTCTCTACGAGATAACCGCTTTACGCTCACTCTCTCCACATCACTGTCCCGCACCTATCCCTTTGGAAGCCGACGGCTAGCACTTTTCCCTATAGTAGTCGGCTCGCAGCTGTTCCTGTGCTAGCTGGTCCGTACAGACCATTGTCCTTCTGCGAGCGGACGGGTCGCTGCTGATGCTCTATGAGCCAGTTTCTCGGAGCCGGCCCGCAGCTCTCCCTGTACGACCCAGTTAGTCGACTCGCAGGTCTACCTCTACGAGCTAGCGCGCCAGCTCGCAGCTCTCCCTCTACAAACCATCGTTCGGCTCGCAGCTGTTCGTCTGCGAGCCGTTTGGTGCGTAAAAGTACCTGTGCAAGCTAACACTGGAAATATACTGCACTTGTTTTTGCGAAATATCGCGTTCATGCTCTCTCTTTCGACATCACCGGTCGCAGCTATCCGTTTGCAAGGGGACGGCCCGTAGTTTTCACTATAGTATTTGGACCGTAGCTGTTCCTGTTCTAGCCAGGTCGCAGCTCTCCCTTTGCACGGTATGCAGTTTAGCAATCGTACTGTCAGTGCCATGCACTTTGTCCAATCATCCATCGAGCAGTATCTACTTATTCTATCTCTACGTCAATATCTAAGCACTTATAAATTCAATATGAGCTCTGTTTGCAGCACTGTAATCATTTTAGTTAATAGTAATGTACTTATAAAATGGCGTAGCTACTAACACTAGTATAGCTACAATATTCTGTGCAGTATGTATGCAGACCTCTAACCAGCTACAAAGTATGGAATGTTACAGTTTCTAATCATGTTGTTACACAATCAGATGTGTACTACTAATGCTGTGGTCTAGTATCTTTCACACTACTCATAGAGTACCAGAATTATGCAGGTAGTACTGTTCCATTGCGGAAATCATTGATGTACTTTCTTTGTATGTATTTTTATAATTATATATGTGAATATTTTTATAATTATACATTTGAATATTTATATATAATTATTTTAATTATATTAACCTGTTTTCAAAACTTTTATTTTTTTACAGATATTTTGCATCATTATTAAGAAAGAGATACAATGACGAGAAAACAGCAAAGAAAAAGAAAAGAAAGAAAGGAGGTTTATTTGAAAAAAAAAGGAAAAGAGATATTAGATCCAGTACAACATGGATGTTCAAAGAAAAAGTGTTCTGGTAAGAAAAGTAAAGTTTTTTTTAAAAACTTGCAAAAACTGTTATTAATATTAAAAATATAGAAGAGACAGACAGAACAAGAACAGTGAAACAAAAGCAAAAGAAAAATGTTCAAAAAAGTGGAAAATTGGATTATCGGAAAAAGAATTATGTTGGAATACGTAACAAACAATTTTTAGAAATTCGAAAACGAATATATAAAAGTAGAGTACTCCAGAATTTGCTAAAAATAATGTAAAATATATAAAAGGAGATCAGCATTTTACAGACAAAAAAAGGAGATTCTAAGTGTTATTGAAAAAGCTTTTGAATTAAAAAGAAGATTGTTTATCTTAATTTTAAAAAGATTGAAGACTTTAAATACAATAATGGAGCGTATGAAGGACAAATGTAAGAGAAAAAGAATTGTAAATAGAACAAATTTTTGTAAAATATTTTCCGGGGAATGGAAGCATACTTCTAGTACGGAACCTTTTTTTAATGAAGAAAGTTATTTTCAACAAAATAGTTTAGTGCATGCAGTTGATACCTGTGGTCGTTCTTATGAGGTGCGAGATGGTTGTCCAATTCAGAAAGAAAAGCTAGTTCCTAGAAATGTTGAAGAATTAATAGCTGAGGAAGTTCAAGGGAGACGTACCCAGGCTCCAGTGTTTACATGGGATTGTAGTAGTATTTGTAGTATACGTCAACAATCTATTGATATTTTACTAAATTTCTTAAGAGAATATGGAAGAAAAACTGTGAAACAGAAGATTAAGATATTACAAGGACTGGATCCTTGCAAAGTGAGAAAAAATACAGGGTTGCAAGGTCATTCTCTGGCTTGTCTTTCTAGGAAAGTGTGTCAAAGTCGTTTTCATCATTTGAGAATGTTAGCAGTACATCATTCAGAAATGCGGAAGTTAGTTAGAAGATTATACTACGTGAAAAGTCCTGCATTATGTCTAAATGAAATTAATACAGCTCTTTTGCATGGTTCAGTTTTGGATGTAAAAAAAGTATGTGATGATATAGAGTTACGTTTCTTTGCCGCTCAAGAGGAGTGTAGAGAAAGTGAGACTTTGATAAGTGTAGGTGTTGAAGAAGAGGTGGAAGATACTACTGATGTCAAGTTTGAAAAAGAAATAACAAAGTTTAAAGTAGTTTCTGGTGAAAATCCCAACTATGTTTGTATTTGTTGCCGACGTACTCATTATAAAATTCAAACTAGGAATGTAGATGTGTTTTTAAAAAGTGAAGAGGAAAACAATGATAAATGGAGAGAATTTGCTGCTTATCTGTTTGTGGAAGGTCGTTTTGAGTTAGGTACTGTACAATGCATTTGTAAATATTGTTATAATAAATTAGAAGAAAACAAAATGCCAGCTAGAGCTGTCCATAATGACTTAGAATTAGTACCTATACCTCCAGAACTTAAAGATTTAAATACATATGAGGCTATCCTTATACAATCTGTGCACCCTTTTCAGGCTATAATTCGTATGGAGCCTAAAACAGGTAAGCTGCCTCCAACAGATCTACAAAGAGGTTTAAAAGGAAGAGTTGTGTATTTACCTTTAGATTTTAAGAAAAATGTTGAAACTGTTGGTGTAGAAAGAGAGGATACTGAACCTGTAGTCATTCTTGTTAATGGTGTACCCACAAAGAGTCGGAAAATATGGCAAGAGTTAGTAGATGTCACGAAAGTCCAAAAGGCTACATTATATCTGGTGCAAAACAATATTTACTATAAAAATGTAAATGTAGAAGAAGAAGAAATGACTTTAGAAGATGAAACACACATTTCAAGTGGACAAATAGAAAAAGTGGAGAACTCAAGAAAAGAAGAAATTTATGAACATTATACTATACACCCTCTACATTCAAAAGAACTGATAGGAGATACTATTGAATTGTTCCAGATGAAAAAAGCAAAAGGAACTCCCATGAGTGTGTGGGAAAAAAGTTTGGAAGCTCGTTGTTTTCCACAGCTCTTCCCTACTGGAAAAGGTGGACGATATGATGAACGACCAGTTCAGATTCCAGCTGCAGAATATCGTACTTTACGATTGTACTCAGAAGATCCAAGATTTCGTCAGTGTATTCCATATTTGTTTCATCTTTTATTTGAGAGTGATCTGTCCGCACTTTCATATGCAGTCAACCATATATTAAAAACGGGAACGCATCTTTCACATATTTCTGCAAAGCAATTTATGGACAAAGTTGAAGAAAGAGACGAACATTTAGAATCACAGTTAATTAATTTGATGGCATGTCAACGTGGCACTAATGAATATTGGTATCGACGTCATGGGGAACTAAAATGTATGTTAAGAAACTTAGGAACCCCTACGTGGTTTGTTACACTTAGCTGTGCTGAGTACGCATGGGATGATTTACTGGATTTTCTACGAGAAGCAAATTCAAATATAGAAAATATTGAATTGAAGACACCTGGAGAACTGTGTTCCCTAGATCCTGTAAATGTTTGCAGATATTTTAATCATAGGTTTGAAGCTATGATGTCTTTTATCTGTAATAAAAAAAATCCACCTATTGGCGAAGTTATTGATTTTTTTGGAGAAAAGAATACCAAGCTAGAGGTGCTCCTCATATACATATGCTTTTATGGATCAAGGATGCACCTAAATTTGGAACTGATTCGGATGAGACTGTTTTGTCTTTTATTGAAGACTATGTTACCTGTGCGATTCCAAAAACAGGAGGAGAAAATATCTTAAGACAGCAAGTTTTACGGTTTCAGAGTCATCGATGTGGAAAGTATTGCCGACGGAAATATAAGTCAAAGGATAAATTTTACACAAAATGTCGATTTGGCTTTCCACGTCCAGTAATTTCCAAAGGAAGAGTGAACAGTTTTATGTCAGCAGTGAGGCATACCATCACTCGAAAATCACCCAAAAATACTTATAATTTAAAAAGAACAGAAGAATCGAAGTACATTAATGATTACAATCCGGTGATTTTGAAGATGTGGAATGCAAATATGGACATACAATATGTTGCAGATAACTCAATTGCTGTTGCTCGCTATGTCACGTCATATATTACCAAGTCTGAGAAGACAGAATTGAAAGAAATGTGGGAGGAAATTTCGCAGGAGAAGACACTTAGCAAAAAATTGTACAGCTTCAGCTTGAAGATGCTTTCACATCGAGAAATTGGATCTTACGAATGTTCGGATCGATTGACATCTGCAAGTTTATATTCAAAGTCAAGAGGGATCATCTGGATAAGTCTTGGTCTTGCTGCAGCACGAAATCGAGTTTTGAAATCTGTACAAGAAATTGAATACTTGGCACTGAATGAACCGGAAAGTACAGATATTCTGAAAACAAATATGTTGGATACGTACTATCCAAATAGAAGTCCATACCTGGAAAACATATGTCTATATGAAATACTGCAACATTATAGTTTTAAAAAAAATGTCACAGAAAATATAAATGAAGGAAAATACGCTGTAATTGGATCTGAAGGATGTTTGGTAAAGCATGACAAAGGAAATCTGATTAATCACAGGAAATTAAGTTGTGATACTCCAGATAAAAGAGAGTTTTTCTATTTAGCTCTTCTGCAACTCTTCAAACCTTGGCGGACTGAAATGGAATTACTTGGACATTGTGACTGCTATGAGGATTCTTTCAATGCATGTAAAGATAGCATTGAATGTACAATTTTTCCAAATTATCTCCAAATGTTGAACGAAGAGATTAATCAAGAAAGAACTATTGCAGCTGAAATAGCTAGAGATAGTTCTCAAGATAGTCAGAGTTCTGCTCCACAAAGTCAAGATCCACTAGGAGAAGCCATACTTGAAAATGAAGCGGCAATAGCAATGAGTGAAGTGGAAACGGTGATGCAGCAAGCACAACAGGACAATATTGATTTGGAAAATTTAGAGGAACATCTGAATACTGAACAGAAAGAAATATATCACCAAGTTACACAACAGATACAACATGGATTACTGCATGAAAAGAATGATTGCCAATGTACATCATTTAGACCTATTCTTATGTACATCAGTGGACAAGCTGGAACGGGGAAAAGTTTCTTGATTAAATGTTTGTCAAGTTATCTACAGAAAACAACAGATTCACATTTGTCTTGTGTTGTAACTGCTCCAACTGGGTTAGCAGCACACAACATTAAAGGGATTACATTACATCGTCTACTTATGTTACCAGTAGAACATGAAAATAAATTGGAATACCACAAGCTATCTGGAGAAGCTTGTTTCGAAGTTTCAAGAGTACTAAAGAAAATGAAACTTCTGGTAATTGATGAAGTAAGCATGGTCTCAAACTTAATGCTTGCGTTTGTACATTTGAGGATGCAGCAGATTTTAAAAACAAATTACGATGTTTTATTTGGAGGAAAACATGTAATTGTATTTGGTGATCTACTACAACTCACACCTGTGAAAGGCCAACCGGTTTTTAAGACCCTTCTTCATGAAGATACTAAAAAATCATTGGGAAGTATTGGAAATGTAAACATTTGGACTTCTTTTGAATATAAGGAACTTACTAAGAACATGCGACAAGCAAATGACGAAGATTATGGAAACATTCTTCAAGATATTAGAATTGGTGTCTTAACAAAGGATGGAAAAAATGCTTTAGAAAGTCGGCTACTAAAAAACTTGTTTCCAACAGAAAATATTGCGGCTGAAACAATCTACCGAAGAATTGCAGAAAAGGAATCTATAATTTGCCTTATGCCAACACTGAAAGAATGCTCTACATTCAATGAAGAACTGTTGAAACTGGAGAATGAACCGATAATGAAAATGGTAGCTATTGATAAAATAGAACATGAAGGAGTAACTATTCTTTTGTCAGAGAAATTGCAGTTAAAATTAGACTCTTTGGAAAAATCCATATCTAAGACTGCTGGTTTGGAAAAGACCTTATATGTCTCTGTAAACTGCCGGGTAATATTACGACGTAATTTAGATGTTGAAAAAGGTTTAGTAAATGGAGCAATGGGGAAAGTTGTTGACTTTGTTAGTTATGCAAATAGAGATGAGATTGAATTTTTGAAGATTAAATTTGATCAGATTGAAGAGGTGAAACAAATTGGACGCTGTTGTGTTCGTTTCTTGCTTGTAAAAGATTTGTATGTTCGTAGAAAACAGTTTCCTGTTTGTTTAGCATATGCAGTGACTATTCATAAATCTCAAGGTTTAAGTGTAGACAATGCTTTGGTAAATATTGGAAGTTCTGTGTTTAAAGAGGGTATGGCGTATGTTGCATTGTCTCGAGTAAGAACGTTATCCGGATTGTATTTGATTGATTTTGATGAGCAAAAGGTTAGTGCAGATGTAAATTGTGTAAAAGAGTACAATAGGTTAAGAAGACTCTATGCTCCTAATTTAGGTGAATATCCTATTTATGAAAAACGTTTAATACGTCCAAAACGAAAATATGATAAAGATTATACTGAGGTTGCAAAGAAAAAAAGAATTGAAAAGAATGACGAGTCTGGAAAGAAAATAGAAGGGAACACGGTTGCTAATATTGTAGGATATCAGTTAGAAAATAGTTCAGGTATCAACTGTTATGCTAATGTAATTGTGAACGTTGTCTTTTTTTTAGAAAATCTACAGCATGCAATTATTGAAAATCGAGAAAAAGATTTTGTTCTTTGTTACATTATATTTTTGAGAAGTTGAAAACTGATAAAACGAAAATCCATACTGCTTCTGATGTGCGGAATCTTTTGGATATATGTTCTGGTTCTTCACAATTTACACAGAATGTACAGCAAGATGCTCAGGAATTTCTTATGTTTATGCTTGCAGTATTAGAAGATGAAGGTATACAAATTGAAAATCTGTTTGGACTACGTTACAGATGGGTTCATAGATGTGACAGCTGTTCATTTTCATCTACCACTAAAATAGACACTGAACGATTCATATATTTGACAATGCCAGATTTGAAAACAGTGTCTTTCAACGAACTAGTAAAATCAGCTAATCAACATATGGAATGTACTCAGTGCAAATCGGAAATGTTGTCAACATTATTTATAGAAAGATGTGGACAATATATTATTTTAATGCTGCAACGTTGTAGAGCAGATGGAACAAAATTGGAAACCAAAATTAAAAATTTTGTGGCAGGTCAAGTGTCAATTTCAGGAAGAACTTTTAAAACAGTGGCTATTGTTTTCCACGATGGACCTACTTCAACATCTGGACACTATACTGTCTATTTAAAATGCAATAAAGGATGGACACTATGTAATGATGCGCATTTAGAGTATACATTTCGGTTGCCTAATGAATTACCAAATTCATACTTAATATTTTTGATGCCAAAATTCTAAGAAGATATCAACATGAATTACTGAGTATATTTTGGATATTTCCACTACAAATGATTTTAGAAACATCATTCACCCTATCAGAAACATGTGAATATGATTTTAGAAGTGTATGTTGGATATCCTCATTGCAAATGTTTTCAGAAACATCATTCGGCCTATTGGGAAGGTGTGTATATGAATTCAAAAGTTTATTTCGGATATACTCAATGGAAATATTTTCAGAAACATCATTCGGCCAATAGGGAAGATGTTCGTAATTACGGTTTCAATTATTAATTCTGTTCTTTCATATTGCGTTTCAAAAATTGTGTTTGAAAGAAGGTGGTGATATATTTGAAGTTTGTATTATATACTATGTTACTAAGGATGTTTATTTGTGAAAATGTAAATACCAAGTTGCGTTGGTTGTAGACATTTTGAAGAGAAGTATGTTTTTTTTAACAATCTTATTGATTGTATTTTTTTGCCTGCTGTCATCTGATGATTAACATTGAAATCACTGTTTATGGTGAAATTCAATACAATCTGAAGACAGCAAAAAATGGCAAATTGAATATGTGATGTAATTGTATACTTATGTTGTGTTGCGAAAACTATAACATTATATGTAATAACAGAATTTTTTTCTTCTTTTTTACAGACCTTACTACTAAAGTTTAAAATACTTTAAATTTGCATTTAAAAAAAAGAAGTGAAATTATATTACTATTAATTTCATATCTACTTGGAAACAGGTAAGATTAATCCACCCAGGTACTACCCTTTCAGTGTATCAAAGACACTGTGACTCCTCATGCCCATCTCCAGTCACCCAGCCAGTACTATACACTAATGCAATTTCTCCACTAATACCCAAGTACTTATAAATTCAGCATACACTCTCCTTGCAGTACTGTAATCATCCAGTCACTGCTGATGTACTCATACAATCGTCCAAGCACTAACACAAGCAGTGCTACAATTGTCTGTGCACTATCCATACAGATCTCTAAGCAGGCACATACTACTCATTCACTCATCTAAATACCCTGGTAGTACCCATGCAATCTAGCAATCACCCTGTCAGTCCCCATGCACTTCTCCAATCACCCATCTAGCGCGGTGTACTTATCTAATCACTTCGCTAATACCAAAGCACTTATAAATACACCATGCACTCTCTTTACAGCACTATAATCATCCAGTTACTAGTCATGTACTTATGGAATGGCCTAAGTACTAACACAAGTACCCGCTATTATTATTAATAGTAGGTTTTAGGGAAGATATAGTTAGAAAGTAGCATTTAAAAAACCTTTGAAATTCACTGAAAAAACCATAGGTTTCAGGGACGTTATAGTTAGAAATTACCATTTAAAAACCTTTGAAATTCACTGAAAAAACCATAGGTTTCAGGCACGTTATAGTTAGAAATTAGCATTTAAAAAACCTTTAAAATTCACTGAAAAAACCATAGGTTTCATTGACGTTATAGTTAGTTGGACATTTCACTCATACAAAACCAGAGAAATTCCGCCGTTATAGTTAGTTCAGCTAACTATAACTCACGCCCCGCAATGCACTGCTGATGACGTCACATATTACATCATTCATGACATGGTCAGTGACATCACTGATGACATCACTGATGACATCTCAAATGACATCACTGATGACATCATCCATGTGACAATCTGATGCACCTTCTCACACCCTAATATAACCTTTGATACACCGTCTCCAAAATGCAGAATACCATTTTCGAAACCATAGACACACCAATACCACTTACTACATATCTAGTCACTGGTTGTTAGGTCTACATATACATCCACTCATTCACCCATACAATCACTCATACATGCAGTCACTCATCAATACAACACTAACATATGCACTCATACACCTACACAGACACTCACACACCAGCACTCATCCAGAGTTACTCACACACCGTAGTCAGTCAGGCAAAGAATCAATCATACTTCCATTTACTGACCTATACCTGAAAATACACACAACACATCACTTATGCAAACAGAAAGAAACGCATAATTACTCTCTTATACAATCACTGATACAAGTGCACACTCATCTATACAGCCACTGTCACAATCATTGACTATCATGTATAGTCATTTATATACTCTAACTCTCACATACACTGCCTTTTACATATGTAGTTACTTGGACATGTACCAGTGAGACATCCATTCACTCACTAACACACCCATACACACATTCAATCACCCATACAGCTTTTTCCACATCTTCTTGAACCCATACACTCAGTGAATCAACCACTCAAACATGTATGCACAGAGTTACACACCTCCCACGCAGCCACACACACACTCAGACACCCATACAAATACTCAGGCAACCAATCAATAACCCATATAGACACTAATGTAGCTACTGACCAACCCATGCAGCAGCTTATACAACAGCACACAGACTGATACAGACATTCACACAGTTTAGTCACTAACCCATGCATTCAGTAAAACACGTTTAATCACTCACTTAAACAGTCAGTCACACACATACTAAATCCTCCATCCAGATACTTATACACCCACTCATTCTTCAATACAGCTTGGTATATATATAATACATATTTAAAGTTTAAAGAAAAACACATTCACTGGATGATGTTAACAGTGATGTCATCAGTGATGTCATTTGAGATGTCATCAGTGATGTCATCAGTGATGTAATTGACCATGTCATGAATGATGTAATATGTGACGTCATCAGCAGTGCATTGCGGGGCGTGAGTTATAGTTAGCTGAACTAACTATAACGGCGGAATTTCTCTGGTTTTGTATGAGTGAAATGTCCTACTAACTATAACGTCAATGAAACCTATGGTTTTTTCAGTGAATTTTAAAGGTTTTTAAAATGCTAATTTCTAACTATAACGTGCCTGAAACCTATGGTTTTTTCAGTGAATATATATGTATATATATATATATATATATATGTATATATATGTGTGTATATATATATATATATGAAGAAAAAGACCACTCTGTAAAAAGCAATCCAAGGACACAGCGGGAATTTCAAGTGGGAACCCTTTATTCACCAATTGTGGCTTGGCATAATGCATTTCGGCTGCTCCTGCCTTCCTCAGATGCCACGCACCACTAGTCTGCACCTATTCCCTCCTGTGCTCTTTATACGGCACTCCCAGTAGTGGGAGATCAGCTGTTCCTGCTTAACGCCGGGCAGCTGTAATCAAATGTCAGACTACAGCCCCCAACATGCAATGTGTTGGTGAATCCATAAGCAGGAATAATAAAACTGTTAATAAGTGCCGATAATGCCTATTACAGAAGGGACCATGTAGTGGCAGGTGCAGTCCATTATTAACAGTGTTCAGCATTCCCTCGAGTCCCCAACGTCCAAAGCCATAATTGCGAAACAAACCGGGCCGTGGAGAAAGCTGCAATAAGCCATCTCCCCCGTGAAGTCACAGTCTACCTGTTGGCAGCAGCCTCTGGTGTGGTCCGTTCTTGTGGCGGTCTCGGGATAATCAATCCCTTGATTACTGTAAAGCTCGGTGCCAGAAAAAACTCCCAGGACTCTTGGATGGACGGGTCCTTGTAACGCGCCTCTGGTAGGCGCGAAAACATGAAGAAAAAGACCACTCTGTAAAAAGCAATCCAAGGACACAGCGGGGATTTCAAGTGAGAACCCTTTATTCACCAATTGTGGCTTGGCATAATGCATTTCGGCTGCTCCTGCCTTCCTCAGATGCCACGCAACACTAGTCTGCTTCTCCCTCCTGTGCTCTTTATACGGCACTCCCAATAGTGGGAGATCAGCTGTTCCTGCTTAACGCCGGGCAGCTGTAATCAAATGTCAGACTACAGCCCCCAGCATGCAATGTGTTGGTGAATCCATAAGCAGGAATAATAAAACTGTTAATAAGTGCCGATAATGCCTATTACAGAAGGGACCATGTAGTGGCAGGTGCAGTCCATTATTAACAGTGTTCAGCATTCCCTCGAGTCCCCAATGTCCAAAGCCATAATTGCTAAACAAACCGGGCCGTGGAGAAAGCTGCAATAAGCCATCTCCCCCGTGAAGTCACAGTCTACCTGTTGGCAGCAGCCTCTGGTGTGGTCCGTTCTTGTGGCGGTCCCAGGATAATCAATACCTTGATTACTGTAAAGTTCGGTGCCAGAAAAAACTCCCAGGACTCTTGGATGGACGGGTCCTTGTAACGTGCCTCTGGTAGGTGCGAAAACATGTAGAAAAAGACTACTCAGTAAAAAGCAATCCAAGGACACAGCTGGGATTTCAAGTGGGTACCCTTTATTCACCAATTGTGGTTTGGCATAATGCATTTCGGCTGCTCCTGCCTTCCTCAGACGCCACGCACCACTAGTCTGCACCTTCTCCCTCTTGTGCTCTTTATACGGCACTCCCAGTAGTGGGAGATCAGCTGTTCCTGCTTAAAGCCGGGCAGCTGTAATAAAATGTCAGACTACAGCCCCCAACATGCAATGTGTTGGTGAATCCATAAGCAGGAATAATAAAACTGTTAATAAGCGCCGATAATGCCTATTACAGAAGGGACCATGTAGTGGCAGGTGCAGTCCATTATTAACAGTGTTCAGCATTCCCTCGAGTCCCCAACGTCCAAAGCCATAATTGCGAAACAAACCGGGCCGTGGAGAAAGCTGCAATAAGCCATCTCCCCCGTGAAGTCACAGTCTACCTGTTGGCAGCAGCCTCTGGTGTGGTCGATTCTTGTGGCGTCCCGGGATAATCAATCCCTTGATTACTGTAAAATTCGGTGCCAGAAAAAACTCGCAGGACTCTTGGATGGACGGGTCCTTGTAATGCGCCTCTGGTAGGCGCGAAAACATGAAGAAAAAGACCACTCTGTAAAAAGCAATCCAAGGACACAGCGGGGATTTCAAGTGGGAACCCTTTATTCACCAATTGTGGCTTGGCATAATGCATTTCGGCTGCTCCTGCCTTCCTCAGATGCCACGCACCACTAGTCTGCACCTTCTCCCTCCTGTGCTCTTTATACGGCACTCCCAGTAGTGGGAGATCAGCTGTTCCTGCTTAACGCCGGGCAGCTGTAACCAAATGTCAGACTACAGCCCCCAGCATGCAATGTGTTGGTGAATCCATAAGCAGGAATAATAAAACTGTTAATAAGCGCCGATAATGCCTATTACAGAAGGGACCATGTAGTGGCAGGTGCAGTCCATTATTAACAGTGTTCAGCATTCCCTCGAGTCCCCAACGTCCAAAGCCATAATTGCGAAACAAACCGGGCCGTGGAGAAAGCTGCAATAAGCCATCTCCCCCGTGAAGTCACAGTCTACCTGTTGGCAGCAGCCTCTGGTGTGGTCCGTTCTTGTGGCGGTCCCGGGATAATCAATCCCTTGATTACTGTAAAGTTCGGTGCCAGAAAAACTCCCAGGACTCTTGGATGGGCGGGTCCTTGTAACGTACCTCTGGTAGGCGCGAAAACATGTAGAAAAAGACCACTCTGTAAAAAGCAATCCAAGGACACTGCGGGGGATTTCAAGTGGGAACCCTTTATTCACCAATTGTGGCTTGGCATAATGCATTTCGGCTGCTCCTGCCTTCCTCAGATGCCACGCACCACTAGTCTGCACCTTCTCCCTCCTGTGCTCTTTATACGGCACTCCCAGTAGTGGGAGATCAGCTGTTCCTGCTTAACGCCGGGCAGCTGTAATAAAATGTCAGACTACAGCCCCCAGCATGCAATGTGTTGGTGAATCCATAAGCAGGAATAATAAAACTGTTAATAAGCGCCGATAATGCCTATTACAGAAGGGACCATGTAGTGGCAGGTGCAGTCCATTATTAACAGTGTTCAGCATTCCCTCGAGTCCCCAACGTTCAAAGCCATAATTGCGAAACAAACCGGGCCGTGGAGAAAGCTGCAATAAGCCATCTCCCCGTGAAGTCACAGTCTACCTGTTGGCAGCGGCCTCTGGTGTGGTCCGTTCTTGTGGCAGTCCCGGGATAATCAATCCCTTGATTACTGTAAAGTTCGGTGCCAGAAAAACTCCCAGGACTCTTGGATGGACGGGTCCTTGTAACGCGGCTCTGGTAGGCGCGAAAACATGAAGAAAAAGACCACTCTGTAAAAAGCAATCCAAGGACACAGCGGGGATTTCAAGTGGGAACCCTTTATTCACCAATTGTGGCTTGGCATAATGCATTTCGGCTGCTCCTGCCTTCCTCAGATGCCACGCACCACTAGTCTGCACCTTCTCCCTCATGTGCTCTTTATACGGCACTCCCAGTAGTGGGAGATCAGCTGTTCCTGCTTAACGCCGGGCAGCTGTAACCAAATGTCAGACTACAGCCCCCAGCATGCAATGTGTTGGTGAATCCATAAGCAGGAATAATAAAACTGTTAATAAGCGCCGATAATGCCTATTACAGAAGGGACCATGTAGTGGCAGGTGCAGTCCATTATTAACAGTGTTCAGCATTCCCTCGAGTCCCCAACGTCCAAAGCCATAATTGCGAAACAAACCGGGCCATGGAGAAAGCTGCAATAAGCCATCTCCCCCGTAAAGTCACAGTCTACCTGTTGGCAGCAGCCTCTGGTGTGGTCCGTTCTTGTGGCGGTCCCGGGATAATCAATCCCTTGATTACTGTAAAGTTCGGTGCCAGAAAAAACTCCCAGGACTCTTGGATGGGCGGGTCCTTGTAACGTACCTCTGGTAGGCGCGAAAACATGTAGAAAAAGACCACTCTGTAAAAAGCAATCCAAGGACACTGCGGGGATTTCAAGTGGGAACCCTTTATTCACCAATTGTGGCTTGGCATAATGCATTTCGGCTGCTCCTGCCTTCCTCAGATGCCACGCACCACTAGTCTGCACCTTCTCCCTCCTGTGCTCTTTATACGGCACTCCCAGTAGTGGGAGATCAGCTGTTCCTGCTTAACACCGGGCAGCTGTAATAAAATGTCAGACTACAGCCCCCAGCATGCAATGTGTTGGTGAATCCATAAGCAGGAATAATAAAACTGTTAATAAGCGCCGATAATGCCTATTACAGAAGGGACCATGTAGTGGCAGGTGCAGTCCATTATTAACAGTGTTCAGCATTCCCTCGAGTCCCCAACGTTCAAAGCCATAATTGCGAAACAAACCGGGCCGTGGAGAAAGCTGCAATAAGCCATCTCCCCCGTGAAGTCACAGTCTACCTGTTGGCAGCGGCCTCTGGTGTGGTCCGTTCTTGTGGCAGTCCCGGGATAATCAATCCCTTGATTACTGTAAAGTTCGGTGCCAGAAAAAACTCCCAGGACTCTTGGATGGACAGGTCCTTGTAACGCGGCTCTGGTAGGCGCGAAAACATGAAGAAAAAGACCACTCTGTAAAAAGCAATCCAAGGACACAGCGGGGATTTCAAGTGGGAACCCTTTATTCACCAATTGTGGCTTGGCATAATGCATTTCGGCTGCTCCTGCCTTCCTCAGATGCCACGCACCACTAGTCTGCACCTTCTCCCTCATGTGCTCTTTATACGGCACTCCCAGTAGTGGGAGATCAGCTGTTCCTGCTTAACGCCGGGCAGCTGTAATCAAATGTCAGACTACAGCCCCCAGTATGCAATGTGTTGGTGAATCCATAAGCAGGAATAATAAAAGTGTTAATAAGCGCCGATAATGCCTATTACAGAAGGGACCATGTAGTGGTAGGTGCAGTCCATTATTAACAGTGTTCAGCATTCCCTCAAGTCCCCAACGTCCAAAGCCATAATTGCGAAACAAACCGGGCCGTGGAGAAAGCTGCAATAAGCCATCTCCCCGTGAAGTCACAGTCTACCTGTTGGCATCAGCCTCTGGTGTGGTCCGTTCTTGTGGCGGTCCCGGGATAATCAATCCCTTGATTACTGTAAAGTTCGGTGCCAGAAAAAACTCCCAGGACTCTTGGTTGGACGGGTCCTTGTAACGCGCCTCTGGTAGGCGCGAAAACATGAAGAAAAAGACCACTCTGTAAAAAGCAATCCAAGGACACAGCGGGGATTTCAAGTGGGAACCCTTTATTCACCAATTGTGGCTTGGCATAATGCATTTCGGCTGCTCCTGCCTTCCTCAGATGCCACGCACCACTAGTCAGCACCTTCTCCCTCCTGTGCTCTTTATACGGCACTCCCAGTAGTGGGAGATCAGCTGTTCCTGCTTAACGCCGGGCAGCTGTAAACAAACGTCAGACTACAGCCCCCAGCATGCAATGTGTTGGTGAATACATCAGCAGGAATAATAAAACTGTTAATAAGCGCCGATAATATCTATTACAGAAGGGACCATGTAGTGGCAGGTGCAGTCCATTATTAACAGTGTTTAGCATTCCCTCGAGTCCCCAACATCCAAAGCCATAATTGCAAAACAAACCGGGCCGTGGAGAAAGCTGCAATAAGCCATCTCCCCCGTGAAGTCACAGTCTACCTGTTGGCAGCAGCCTCTGGTGTGGTCCGTTCTTGTGGCGGTCCCGGGATAATCAATCCCTTGATTACTGTAAAGTTCGGTGCCAGAAAAAACTCCCAGGACTCTTGGATAGACGGGTCCTTGTAACGCGCCTCTGGTAGGCGTGAAAACATGAAGAAAAAGACCACTCTCTAAAAAGCAATCCAAGGACACAGCGGGGATTTCAAGTGGGAACCCTTTATTCACCAATTGTGGCTTGGCATAATGCATTTCGGCTGCTCCTGCCTTCCTCAGATGCCACGCACCACTAGTCTGCACCTTCTCCCTCCTGTGCTCTTTATACGGCACTCCCAGTAGTGGGAGATCAGCTGTTTCTGCTTAACGCCGGGCAGCTGTAATCAAATGTCAGACTACAGCCCCCAGCATGCAATGTGTTGGTGAATCCATAAGCAGGAATAATAAAACTGTTAATAAGTGCCGATAATGCCTATTACAGAAGGGACCATGTAGTGGCAGGTGCAGCCCGATATTAACAGTGTTCAGCATTCCCTCAAGTCCCCAACGTCCAAAGCCATAATTGCGAAACAAACCGGGCCGCGGAGAAAGCTGCAATAAGCCATCTCCCCCGTGAAGTCAAAGTCTACCTGTTGGCAGCAGCCTCTGGTGTGGTCCGTTCTTGTGGCAGTCCCGGGATAATCAATCCCTTGATTACTGTAAAGTTCGGTGCCAGAAAAACTCCCAGGACTCTTGGATGGACGGGTCCTATGTAACGCCTCTGGTAGGCGCGAAAACATGAAGAAAAAGACCACTCTGTAAAAAGCAATCCAAGGACACAGCGGGGATTTCAAGTGAGAACCCTTTATTCACCAATTTTGGCTTGGCATAATGCATTTCGGCTGCTCCTGCCTTCCTCAGATGCCACGCACCACTAGTCTGCACCTTCTCCCTCCTGTGCTCTTTATACGGCACTCCCAGTAGTGGGAGATCAGCTGATCCTGCTTAACGCCGGGCAGCTGTAATCAAATGTCAGACTACAGCCCCCAACATGCAATGTGTTGGTGAATCCATAAGCAGGAATAATAAAACTGTTAATAAGCGCCTATAATGCCTATTACAGAAGGGACCATGTAGTGGCAGGTGCAGTCCATTATTAACAGTGTTTAGCATTCCCTCGAGTCCCCAACGTCCAAAGCCATAATTGCGAAACAAACCGGGCCGTGGAGAAAGCTGAAATAAGCCATCTCCCCCGTGAAGCCACAGTCTACCTGTTGGCAGCATATATATATATAAAACCTACGGCCGGTTGCAAGTAGGTAGTTATAGTTAGTTTCCATAGGAAGAGAGTTTTTCATTCGCCAATAACTTTGGCGTCGTTTGACGAATCTTCGCGAAAGTTTCAAAACTAGTTTGACACTCTCTTCAGCTGCTGTCTTGAAAATTTCAGTGTGATCCTCAAGCGGGGGCAGAGAAAAAGGGGGGTCCCAAAACACTTTTTATACGTGTTAATTTCCATAGGAAACTTTAGACACAGCTATAGTCTGAACTGCTAAACGGAATTGCACCAAATTTGGCAGAATGGTAGCTCTTGGTCCAGAAAATACTCTTTTTGTTTAATGGTGTAAATCTGTTGAGTAGTTGCTGAGAAATTTAAAACATTTTCAGATATACAACTGAGGCCACGGTGGATCCGCGACCCTTCCCGATCTTGTGTCTGAGATCTGATTGGCTGCCAACACTTCAAACTAGGAAGTGTTGTCAGCCATCTTGTGACTTGGTTGAACCGATTCACATGAAAAAAAAAGAAAAAAAGAAAAGGGGGCAGGGTAGTAACACCTCACCCCCTAGGCCTCTTGGGGGGCCACAAAGGGACCCTGTGCCAAAAAAGCATTTCCTACAGCCTCCCACACAGCCCTGGGGACTGCCACCTCCCCAGTGCTTAATTCACAAAGAAGGGGGGGCTGCACAGTCCCCCTCCAGAAGCCCTAGATGGCCCTGGGAACCGCCAAACCCCCAGGGCTGGCTCCAGCAATGTCCCGGGGTGCCCACCCCAGGACATGCAGTTTGCTATGGTGAATCAGTGGGTGTATGAGTGCCTGATTGAATTATTCATTGGGTGCATGACTAACTGAATAAGTGAGTGATTATGTGTCTCAGTGAATGTATGGGCAAGTGACTGATTGTGTGAATGTCTGTATCTGTCAGTTGGTGTCTAAGTGACTGTATGGGTGTGTGAGTAGGTATATGAGTTTCTGTATGGGTGAGTGATTGGTTGTCTGAGTACCTCTATGGGTGTCTCAGTGTCTGTGTAGGTGGGTGATAAGTGAGTGGGTGAGTCAGTGACGGTATGGGTTAGTGAGTGTGTGGCGCTGTATGGGTGAGTAAGTGCATGTATGGCTGTGTCAGTGAGTGAGTGCATATGTCAGTGGTATATGGGTGAGTAACTGAGTATGTGAAAGGCAGAATAGATGAGTGATGGGGTATATGAGTGACTGTATGGGTGAGTGAGTGAATGTGAGAGTAGCTGTATGGGTGAGTGTGTGCTTGTGTTAGTGACTGTATAGGTGAGTGAGTACACATTAGTATCTATATGAGTAAGTGAGTGAGCGTGTGTATAACTGTATGGGTAAATATATGGCTGTGTGATTGACTGTTTGGGTGAGTGAGTAGGTATGTGAGTAGCTCCATGGGTACTTGACTCAGTGTGTGAGTGGCTGTATAGATGTGTGAGTGGATATGTCAGTGGCTGTATTAGTGAGTGAGTGGGTGTATGAGTGGTTGTATGGGTGAGTGAGTGGATGTGTGTGTTGATCTATGAATCAGTAAGTGGCTGTGTAAGTACTGCTTTGTGTGTGTTTATGAGTTTGAGATTGGTAGAGTGGTAGTTGGAGTGGGTGTATGAAAGGCTATATGGGGTGTGAGTGGGTGCATCAGAGATTCTGAGGATGATGTTATCAGTGATGTCATCAGTGGAGTCATTTGAGATGTCATCAGTGATGTCATGAGTGATGTCACTGACCATGTCATGAGTGATGTAATATTAGACGTCATAAGCAGTGCATTGTGGAGGTGCAAGTTATAGTTACCTCACTAACACTATAACGGTTGAATTTTTCTGGTTTTGTTCGAGTGAAATCTGACCTTAACAATAACGTCCCTGTAACCATTGGTTTTTTCAGTGAATATATATATGTATATATATATATATATATATATATTCACTGGAAAAACCATAGGTTTCAGGGACGTTGTAGTTAGAAATTAGCATTTAAAAAACCTTTGAAATTCACTAAAAAAAACATACGTTTCAGGGACGTTATAGTTAGTTGGACATTTCACTCGTACAAAACCAGAGAAATTCGGCCGTTATAGTTAGTTGAGCTAACTATAACTCGCGCCCCCGCAATGCACTGCTGATGACGTCACATATTACATCACTCATGACATGGTCAGTGACATCACTGATGACATCTCAAATGACATCACTGATGAGATCATCCACGTGATAATCTAATGCACCTCCTCACACCCTAATATAACCTTTGATACACCCACTCTAAAATACAGACTGCCATTCTCGAAACCATAGACACACCAATACCAGTTACTACATACCCACTCACTAATTCATAGGTATACACACACATCTACTCCCTCATCCATACAGTCACTGATAAATACAGTCACTCATCAATACAGCTACTATCATATGTACTCATACACCCATACAAACACTCACACACCGCCACTCACCCATAGAGTTACTCACACAGCTAGGCAATAATGCAAAGAATCAATCACACTCCCATTTACTCACCTTCACAGTTATACACACACCACCTCACTTATTTATACAGATACTAACACATACTTACTCTCTTATACAATCACTGACACAAGCACACACTCATCCATACAGCTACTCTCACAATCACTCACTCTCACATATAATCATTTATATACTCTAACACTCACATATACTGCCTTTCACAGATGTAGTTACTCACAGATGTACCACTGAGACATCCATTCACTCACCAACACAGCTATACACACACTCACCCACCCATATAGCCCCTCACAGATGCACTCTTGAACCCATACACCCAGTGAATAACCCACTCACACATCCATGCAGGGAGTCACACACACACCCTGCCCACCCACACAGACTCTGACACACCCATTCAGGTACTCAGACAACCAATTAAAAACTGATATATAGATACTCATGTAGCTACTCACCAACCTAAGCAGCCACTTACACACCAACTGACAGACTGATACAGACATTCATACAGATTAGTCAGTCACCCATATATTAGTAAGACACGTTTAATCACTCACTTATACAGTCAGACATGCACCTATTAAATCATCCATTCTGACACTCATATACCCACTCATTCTTCAATACACCTTGGCATATATATGTATAAAACATATTTAAACTCTTTAGAAACACTCAGTCACTGGATGATGTCATCAGTGATGTCATTTGAGATGTCATCAGTGATGTCATCAGTGATGTCACTGACCATGTCATGAGTGATGTAATATGTGACGTCATCAGCAGTGCATTGTGGGCGCGAGTTATAGTTAGCTCAACTAACTATAACGGCCGAATTTCTCTGGTTTTGTACGAGTGAAATGTCCAACTAACTATAACGTCCCTGAAACTTATGTTTTTTTTGTGATTTTCACAGGTTTTTTAAATGCTAATTTCTAACTATAACGTCCCTGAAACCTATGGTTTTTTCAGCGAATTTCAAAGGTTTTTTAAATGATAATTTCTAACTATAACGTCCCTGAAACCTATGGTTTTTTCAGTGAATTTCTAAGGTTTTTTAAATGCTAATTCCTAACTATAACGCCCCTGAAAACTATGTTTTTCCAGTGAATTTTGCAAAGGTTTTTTAAATGCTAATTTCTAACTATTCCTACAGAGGTAGGACATGTGCAGAAAGAGGAAGAAAATCGGAGAAAGAAGCAAGAGAAATGTAGAAAGATGCAACAGAAGTCCAGAAAGACGAAGAAAGGTGCAGAAAGAAGCAAGAGATATGCAGAAAGAACCAACAGAGGTGCAAAAAGAGGCAAGAGAGGTGCAGAAACAGGTAGGAAAGGTACAGAAACGGAATAAGGGTGCAAAAAGAGGCAAGAGAGGTACAGAAAGAGGGAAGAGGGGGTGCAGAAAGAGGCAAGAGGGGTGCAGAAAGAAGCAAGTGAGCTACAGAAAGAGGCAAGAGAACTGCAGAAAGAGGCAAGAGAGTTGCAGAAACAGGCAAAAGGGTGCAGAAAGAGGGAACAGGTGTGCAGACAGAGGCAAGAGAGGTGCAGAAAGACAGAAGAGGGGTACAGAAAGAGGCAAGAGGGATGCAGAAATTTGCAAAAGAGGTGCAGAAAGAAGCAAGAGCAGTGCAGAAAGAACCAACAGAGGTGCAAAAAGAGGCAAGACAAGTACAAAAAGAGGCAGGATGGGTGCAGAAAGAAGGAAGAGAAGTGCAAAAAGAAGCAACAGAGGTGCTGAAAGAGGCGCAAATGGTGCAGAAAAAGCAAGAGAAGTGCAGAAAGAAGCAACAGAGGTACAGAAAGAGGCAAGAAAGGTGCATAAACAGGCAGGAAAGGTGCAGAAAGAGGGAACAGGGGTACAGAAAGACGCAAGAGAGGTGCAGAAAGAGAAAAAAGGGGTGCAAAAAGAGGCAAGAGGGGTGCAGAAAGAAGCAAGTGAAGTGCAGAAAGAGGCAACAGAGGTGCAGAAAGACGCAAGAGAGGTGCAGAAACAAGCAAGAGAAGTGCAGAAAGAGGCAAGAGAATTGCTGAAAGAAGCAACAGAGGTGTGGAAAGAAGCAAGAGAAGTGCAGAAAGAGGCAAGTGAGGTGCAGAAAGAGGCAAGAGAGGTGCAGAAAATGGCAAGAAAACAGCATAAAGAGGCAAGAGGGATGCAAAAAAGGGAAGAAGGGTACAGAAAGAAGCAAGAGAGGTTCAGAAAGAAGCAAGAGAAGTGCAGAAAGAAGCAAGAGAAATGCAGAAAGAGGGAAGACGAGTGCAGAAAGAGACAACAGGGGTGCAGAAAGAGACAACAGGGTTGCAGAAAGAAGCAAGAGAGGTTCAGAAAGAGAAAAAAGGGGTGCAAAAATAGGCACGAGGGGAGCAGAAAGAAGCAAGTGAGGTGCAGAAAGAGGCAACAGAGGTGCAGAAAGTCGCAAGAGAACTGCAGAAACATGCAAGAGAAGTGCAGAAAGAGGCAAGAGAATTGCTAAAAGAAGCAACAGAGGTGTGGGAAGAAGCAAGAGAAGTGCATAAAGAGCCAAATGAGGTGCAGAAAGAGGCAAGAGGTGTGCAGAAAGAAGCAAGTGAGGTGCAAAAAGAGGGAACAGGGGTGCAGAAAGATGCAAGAGAAGTACAGAAACAGGCAGGAAAGCTACAGAAAGAGGCAAGAGAGGTGCAGAAACAGGCAGGAAAGGTGAAGAAAGAGGGAACAGGGGTACAGAAAGACGCAAGAGAGGTGCAGAAAGAGAAAAAAGGGGAGCAAAAATAGGCAAGAGGGGTGCAGAAAGAAGCAAGTGAGGTGAAGAAAGAAGCAACAGAGGTGCAGAAAGACACAAGAGAGGTGTAGAAACAAGTAAGAGAAGTGCAGAAAGAGGGAAGAGAATTGCTGAAAGAAGCAACAGAGGTGTGGAAAGAAGCAAGAGAAGTGCAGAAAGAGGCAAGTGAGGTGCAGAAAGAGGCAAGAGAGGTGCAGAAAATGTGAAGAGAACAGTAGAAAGAGGCAAGAGGGATGCAAAAAAGGGAAGAAGGGTACAGAAAGAAGCAAGAGAGGTGCAGAAAGAAGCACGAGAAGTGCAGAAAGAAGCAAGAGAGGTGCAGAAAGAGGGAAGACAAGTGCAGAAAGAGACAACAGGGGTGCAAAAGAGGCAAGAGAGGTGCAGAAATAGGCAACAGAAGTGCAGAAAGGGGCAGGTGAGGTGCAGAAGGAGGCAAGAGAACTGCATAAAGAGGCAAGAGAGTTGCAGAAACAGGCAAAAGGGGTACAGAAAGAGGGAACAGGTGTGCAGACAGAGGCAAGAGAGGTACAGAAAGAGGCAAGAGAGGTGCAGAAAGAGGGAAGAGGGGTACAGAAAGAGGCAAGAGGTACAGAAAGAGAAAAGAGGGGTGCAGAAAGAGGCAACAGATCTGCAGAAAAAAACTGCCCTGTTCTACACTCCGCTCTCTCACTGCCCTGCTTCAGGCCCCCTCCCCCCGTTCTTGTGCTCTAAGCCCTCCGTACACACTGCCGAATGATTTAACTGGTTTAAGCACATTTACATTGGGCTCAGCCACCGTCCTCACTGCCCTCGTTGACTATGCAAGCGCCTATTCACTGTCTTGCTGTGTGTTCACCCTTACTGTACCGACACAACCCGAGTGCCCCTCAATGACCAACTAGTGACCAACTGGAGCTTTGCCCCCTCACTTCCAAGCCGCTTTGAAACTACTTCCCTGCTCCACGCTCACCCATCACAGCCTTGTTTTATACTCTGACCCCTTGTTTTATTCCACTTTCCATTCATTGTCACATATATTAGGACCCTGAAGTACAGGGTGCACACTGCACAAAATATTCTTATGTGTTTGATTTAATAAACTATAGTGTTGTTTATGTATAATAGGGACACAGGCCACTTACATAGTGCATATATAACTGATTTGCCTTAGTTCACTATTGGCATTGTCGCCAAGGTGGGGGAAAGAATGAATGCTACTAAATAAATAAGTCTGAAAACTATCACTTTAAAAAAATACTTTTGAGTGCACTGATGAAACCCGATTTACTACGGTGAAACAGTTCTGCATGTTGGCGAAAAACATCGCTGCGTGCTGGGTACACCTTGGCATACATTCAAAACACCGGGTGCCATTATGTCACGGAGGACCCTGCGGGGGGCTCACAGAATATGGTGTGTATAGTTGGATGTATAGGAGATCTGGACTCAATGAACCTCCATGAAGGAAATGCCTGCAGCATCTTGACCTGGTTACTATTGTCCTGTGATTTTCCTTGTGGTGTGAAGAAATGTGAAATGTTGGTGGTATGAGGTGGAGGGGTACACAATTAAGTGCAATATCAGTCAATGTTTTTTTAATTGGAAAATTATTCGGTGACTAAATTAGATGCTTTCCAGTTTAGCGGTGAGTTTGTACCATGATGCGTGTTACCTCTGTTTTGATCTTCAGCGAAAAACAGTTTTCCTGTATATTGGCATATTGTTGGGTAGTGCCTACCCAGGCCGATAAATAAATTGTACAAATATTCAGACGCTAAATCGTACTCAGAAGAAACCAACTGTAACAGGCCAGTTGGAATTTCCTCCAGGTGTCATCAAAAGACTGACAGGGTTTTAAATCTTATTTCCTATACTGGGATTTCTGTGAACAAGATTTGAAACGTTGCATGCATCCCCTTAAAAAAGCAAACCATTGTCCAGAAGGGCCATAAGGTTCTCGAGGGTGTCAGCCTCTGGATTTCCCATCCCCCGCTGCAGAGCCTTATCTCCAGATTCCTGCTAGTGATGGAAGTGTAGTGAAGGGTGTGTCGTGAGTAACAGGCAGCTCTGTTTTTGCCATGTGTCAGAACTCTGAGTGCAAAACCCCCGCGCGCAAACTCTAGGCCTAGGGCCAAACCTGTAACTCCCTACTTAAAAAACTCAGCACCCCCTGCGTTCAACAAAATAAAACCGAAAGAGGTATAAGAATACACGATAGGGAATACGTTATACTAAAAACTTCAGTAGTTTCTACAGGGAGGACAGAGCAAAGTTTGAGGGAGCTGCTTTGTCTCACAAAAAAATTTAATTTCGCATGACGTAGTATGTTTTTCAAGCACTATAAAATCTGCATCATGTTCACTGGTTTTAACTTTTTTTAAGCTAGATGGGCGCAGTCTTGGGAACTGGTGTCAACCCCCCGCCCCCATTTAAAAAACATTTACCCTCCCAACAGAAAAGACTTGCAAGGGTGTAACAAAGGTGCATTTTTATTTAAACTATTTCCATTGTAACCACTGCAGCAGGCCGTTGGGGGTTTTGTGGTGTTTTTAGCCGCCGAACAATGCCCCGCTGTTCCCCTTTCTGGTTACTGTACTTAGCCATTAAAGAAAAATGTTTGCTCGTAGTCAAGAAGGCTGCAGGAGAGACTGCAGGCTGCTTTTAAAAGCTTTTGAAGTTGGCAGCAGCCAGAAGTAGGTGATCCCCTAATTATCTCATTATGAGGCGCAAGCATGTGGGTCCGGTAATAGGTGCATTTTAGGGGCCTTTTTGTTTACCATGCATGCAAAAAGGTGGGCAGCCGTGTCCACCGACTCTGGTGAGTTGGAAGAGCATTCCGCATACGTAAAATATTCTGATGGTCTTCAAATATAAATCATGCTAACTGCATAATGCACGCGCAATTTCTGCAGGCACGCTTGCTGAAGTTCGCAGTCTGGGGGAATTTAGATACATATGTGGCTATACACCTATCTTACAGCGTTTTGAGGTTCAAAGTGAGATGTATGTGTACCTAGGTGTGTACTCGCCTAGTAGCATGTGCTTATACCACTGTACGCGTGTGTGAGTTGTGCATTTTACAGTTCCACGATGCTGTGCTCCTTAAATGTGTTGCTGGACAGTGTGTGTTAATGCCTTGGTAGAGGACGGGAGATTGCCAGCTCTTTAGTTTATGGGGCTGGGCCTCGACGGTGGCCCAGGGCCGCTGCGAGTCTTGAGAAGTTTATTAGAGACAGGCTAACAATAACATTTTGACAAGCGCGTGCCCAGGGATTTGCTGTGGAAGGGTTTGCATGTAAACGTAGAGATGGGCGCATGTTTAGCAACAAAGGTAGTATAGCGTTACACCAAGAGAGGTGGTATGCGTTCTAACGGCTACAGTAACTGCGGGACTGCAGATTTTGGGCAAGGTGTAAGGAGAGAAGTGAATTCCATGGGCAGCTGATCACGTTTTAAAAATAACATAAAAACAAACCCAGTGAGTGTGGAACTTAACGCTAAACCCACTCAGATAGAATCTGAAAATGCAGATAAGCTGGAGGAGGTGGGTATCAGGTCAGCGTACACTTGACAGATGTTTCTAGTTAGGACTGTCATGTCTGTTCTCAAGTTAAACCGAACTTATAATTAGATATGTATGTGCGCAGCCAAAGACGTTTAATGCACTAGTCGAAATAAGTCGTGCAAGCTGGAAAAGCACAAGTCGAACCACTTCAAACTCTAGGAGCTATTAAAGCAGCCATCATGACTTCAAATTCGAGGAGATAAACAGTTTTTCTTCGATAGACTTAACACTGTGGACTGGGGCCTGTAGCCATCCTCACCCATCAACATCAAACTCTAGGAGTTATACAGTCACTTTTGTATCGTCTTCAAACTTTGGGAGCTATACAATACCTCCTTTCCCGCGTTGAAAGTCTAGGATCTATACAAACACCCCTCTCCAAACTTTAAACTGCAGGAGCTATGCAAACGCCTCTTTCCCGCCTTTCATATGAGTTATACTATTACCCACCGCCCTCCCCGACATCAAACTGTAGGAGCTAAACAAGGCCTCATTTCCCGATTTCAAAATATAGGAGTTATACAAGCATTTATCTCCAAACGTTAAATTCCAAGAGCTACACAAGTGACCGAATCCCGACTTCAAACCGCAGGAGCTATACAACTGTCCCTCTCCCGACTTTAAACTCCAAGAGCTATAAAAGCACCCAGCTCCTAAATGTACACTGTAGGAGCTATGTAAGCATCCCTCATCCAAATATCTTTAGCAGTAGCGTAGCCAGTGTGTCATGGCCCTACTGCAAGGAATAAAATGCCCCCTTGGCTGCTGCTTGAATTATAAAATACAACAATAAGAACGGTTCAGTGGGCCCCTTAGACTTGGGTGCGCGGTGCCACTGCACCTGCTTCACCACTACGCCACTGATATGAAAGTGTTTTATAGGAAACATTGCCTGTTGCAAACAAAAACACGGCACAGTGCTCTATGGGCGTATGAACACCACAGATCGTTCTCAGCAAACACACACACATTTATACACAGAGTAGTGCAGACACAAATGCACATCTGTGTAGTGCGCGTGCTTGCAACATCTTCACAACCTGTGCCTGCAAGCCTCTTTTCTGGTTAGGTTCAGAGTCTTTTATCCTCCTGTACTTCATGGATACTTGGCGAGACCTTCCTTTATAGTGAAAACGCATCTAACTAAGCTGTCAAGAGGCCGCCCTAGTCAGCAGCGTTCACTGCGGTACACAAGCCGTGCATCCCATTTCTCCCTCCCCACCGCACCCTTAACTGAGGCAGTTGGAGTTTGGAGAAGTCTGGATTGGGTAAAATGTCAATGCCGCCAGTGACACTTGTTTTAGTGGAGCCGGACCACACCATGAAGCCAAGAATGGTTATTGTGTGACCCCTGGTTTGCCTTTTTCTTTAGGCAAACTCAAAACAGCGCATTTGTTTCCATATTTCGGGATCCAGAGTGCATCCAGACCTTCAAGCAGTGCTTATGATTGTGTTTTGAAACTTACCTCTTTGCTGTGGCAGCTGTTTCTGTCCATGAACACTGGGGCAAGCAGCACCCTCTTTTACTGGCTGCACTGACTCGCGGAGAACTGGCCGCATGCAGGGGTCCAAGTCAGCTGTGATAACTGCAGGGCGCCGGCTCCAGCACCGCACAGGAGCCACGGCAGCCGAAACACGCAGCGGTGTAAACAGCTGCCGCCCCCCGTTCCGCAGGCTCCGAGTGGCGGGGTACAGCTGAGCACTCCCGGGGCCGACCCAGTCGAAAACTTGAGACCGCATATGATTAGGGACCTAGGGCGCCTCACACCAACAGCGTTTATCGCCCCAGGCACACTCCGACGTACCGGCTGCGTTTTTCCTGCAGTTCGCGCCTCCACCACTCCGTGCCTGCATCCACGGGCAGAAGTCAGCAGACGTCCTTAACGATCTCCGCAGCCATCCCCCTTTTCTGCTTTGAGTATATGCATCTTCAAGTAGAAGCACTCCATAAATAATATGTTTATTATTTTGCAAACTAACCCCAACTGCTGCTGTTGGTGGCAGTTACATTGATTTTCACTCAATGCACAAGATGGCGGCCAACACTTCCTGGTTTGAAGTGTTGGCAGCCAATTAGAGCCAAGCTCGTGCTGGGGGGGTTAGGCTCCGCCCACATATATATATTTTTTTCCTTTAATATCTTAAAAACTACTGAACGGATTAACACCATTTAAAAAAGGACTCTTTCTGAACCAAGACCTACCTTTTTGCCAAATTTGGTGTAATTCCGTTCAGTAGTTCGGGCTGTAGCTTTGTCTAAAGTTTCCTATGGAAATTAACATGGGGAAAACGCGTTTTGGGACCCCCCTTTTTTCTCAGCCCCCGTTTGACGAATCACCCTGAAACCTCCAAGACAGGAGCTGACCGGAGCACTCCTATTAGTTTTGAAACTTTCCCGAAGATTCGTCAAACGACGCCAAAGTTATTGGGAACCAGCATGCAACATTGCACACGCCTACCAGGCGAGACCTTAATGCCCACTGGGGCGGGATCTTATCAAATAAAAGAGGCATGTGTCCCACCACTTGCTGTTGTCCGTCTTCTGCTGCCAGTGATCAAGGACGATAATGTCCGAAACATGTTTGGCGCTTGTTTGGAGGGGGAGGCTGGCTCAACTGCTGTCTTCACGAAGGAGGTGTTAACTCCCCGGGTGCGGCCTTTGCTCAAAGGGCAACCTTTTCTTTGTATATGTTTGGCGGCCTGCTCGGTCGCGGAAAGGCCCCGCCGCAGATACAGCGGATCCAGGGTTGACGTATATGGTGACCCGGTGGGACCGGGTAGTACCCAACTGTGAGAGACTTTGCTACTGGCAGAAGAGCCAGGTTTTAACCTTTCATCAAACCCACTGGGATGAATATTGTTTTAACGCGTGGCGTCCAGCAGCACCCACTTGGATTTATTAATTAGCGGGACTTCGTAAATCAGCGTGCAACATTGCACACGCATACCAGGCGAGACCTTAACGCGCACTGGGGCGGGATCTTATCAAATAAAAGAGGCATGTGTCCCACCACTTGCTGTTGTCCATCTTCTGTTGCCAGTGATCAAGGGCGATAATGTCCGAAACATGTTTGGCGCTTGTTTGGAGGGGGAGGCTGGCTCAACTGCTGTCCTCCCGAAGGAGGTGTTAACTCCCCGGGTGCGGCCTTTCCTCAAAGGGCAACCTTTTCTTTGTATATGTTTGGCGGCCTGCTCGGTCGCGGAAAGGCCCGCCGCAGGTACAGCGGATCCAAGGTTGACGTATATGGTGACCCGGTGGGACCGGGTAGTACCCAACTGTGAGAGACTTTGCTACTGGCAGAAGAGCCAGGGTTTAACCTTTCATCAAACCCACTGGGGTGAATATTGTTTTAACGGGTGGCGTCCAGCAGCCTGGTGGGGCGATGAGGTCCTCTTGTGTCCTGAGGACCTCAGGACACAAGTGGACTTCATCCTCCGAGCAGCAGTGCGCCAGAAGTCGCGTTTGCAGCGTGGTGTAAAAAGGGGCGTGGCCTCGGAACACCTCTCTGCCACGCAGCTCTGTGGCACTTATTGGAGGTACCTGGTGGGCTAGTTGGCCCCCAGGGACCCTCAAGATTCAAGGGGACTTAATACCCCAAGTTACAATGCACCAGGGGGCGCGTTTGCACAGTGGTGCAGGGAGGGGGCCTGATATAACAAGTGTGCAAACCGCCCCCTGGTGCGTTGTAAATTGGGGGATTAAGTCCCCTTCAATCCTGAGGGTCCCTGGGGGCCAACTTTGCAGCGTGGTGTAAAAAGGGGCATGGCCTCGGAACACCTCTCTGCAACGTAGCTCTGTGGCGCTTACTGGAGGTACCTGGTGGGCTAGTTGGCCCCCAGGGACCCTCAGGATTCAAGGGGACTTAATAGGGACGTTATAGTTAGAAATTAGCATTTAAAAAGCCTTAGAAATTCACTGAAAAAACCATAGGTTTCAGGGACGTTATAGTTAGAAATTAGCATTTAAAAAACCTTAGAAATTCACTGAAAAAAACACAGGTTTCAGGGACTTTATAGTTAGAAATTAGCATTTAAAAAACCTTAGAAATTCACTGAAAAAACTACAGGTTTCAGGGACGTTATAATTAGTTGGACATTTCACTCGTACAAAACCAGAGAAATTCGGCTGTTATGGTTAGTAGAGCTAACTATAACTCGCGCCCCCGCATTGCACTGCTGATGACGTCACATATTACATCACTCATGACATGGTCAGTGACATTACTCATGACATCACCGATGACATCTCAAATGACATCACTGATGACATCACTGATGAGATCATCCACGTGATAATCTAATGTACCTCCTCACACCCTAATATAACCTTTGATACACCCACTCTAAAATACAGACTACCATTCCAGAAACCATAGACACACCAATACCAGTTACTACATACCCACTCACTGATTCATAGGTCTACACACAAATCTACTCCCTCTATATACAGAAGAAGGTATTAATTCCCAGGATATCAGACATGTCGAGATAGACAAATATTTGGACTTAATCCCACTGTCACGTCTTGACACTGAAGATCATAAACAACTAGAAGACCCCCCTTCCTGGGATGAAGTAGCCAGAGCTCTGACTAATTTACCAGATGGTAAAGCAGCTGGCACCGACAGCATTCCAGTGGACTTCTACAAAGTCTTTTCCACTCAGTTTAGGGGGATTTTTACTGATTTGGTGGGTCAGGTTTTTAACGGTGCCACTCTCCCTGCCTCATGGGCGCCCGCTAAGATAATTATCTTCCTTAAAAAAGATAAATCTCCCTTAGAAATGGGCTTGTATCGCCCAATTACTCTTATTAATGGAGACTCTAAAATCTATGCTAAAGTCTTGACTTCCTGGTTATCTTAAAAAATCGAGCACCTGGTTTCTATTTGGCAGCACGGGTTCATCCCCGAAAGGGGTACTACTGATCATATTCGGAGAACCATCACCCTGTTTGACGCGGCTCAAGTCTCAGGAGACCCGATGGCGCTAATTCTTTTAGATGCAGAAAAAGCACTTGATCGGGTCTCCTGGGTGTTTCTGTGGCGCGTCATGAAGAGGATGAACTTTGGGCCCAAGGTAATTCAAGCCATCCAAGGTCTATATCTTAACCCTATGGCTAAAGTACTAGTAAATGGGCAATTAACTGAGCAATTTGAGATCACGCGGGGGACCCGTCAGGGTTGTCCCTGCTCCCCATTGCTCTTTGCTATCTATATAGACCCTTTCATCAGAAAGCTCATTAATAATCCTGAAATCCCAGCTATCTGCAGACACGGACTATACACAAAAATTATGGCTTACGCAGATGATTTAGCTTTTGTCACGCCCGATCCTGAGAAGGCCATAATGGCCATAGAACATGAGGCACAAGGCTTTGGAATGGTGTCGGGGTATGCGTTAAATCAGGGAAAAACCCAAATTATCATTAATAAGCAGATCAACTGGGCTGATCACAGAGTGGTTAAAAAAGCTAAATATTTAGGGGTAAACATCTTGGCAGATATAGACCTAATAGTCAATGAGAACTTGGAATCCCTTGCTATAGACACCAAAAAGACACTGAATCGGCTCAACAATTTACATTTGACCATGGTTGGCCGATGTAACGTCATTAAAATGATGTTCTTTCCTAAAATTTTATATTACTTTAGAGCCATTCCTCTTGAGTTTACCAAACAAGTCTTACAGAAATTTGACCAGCTTTTTTCTCAATTTATTTGGGCCTATTCTCAACCTAGAAGATCATTTAATTACTTATCTCTCCCTCTTGATAGAGGTGGCTGGGCTCTCCCAAACCTGCGACTATATTATTGGGCCACGGTATTACAAGGATGCCCCATACTGCTTCAGGAACAACTTCCTTTTTCTGCCACGGGTCTCCCCTCTCCATTTGAACTATTGTTAGGTCCCGAGATTAAAGGCTGACTGTGGCGCCAATTAGAGTTTGGGTACTTTAAGAGGGTAACATTCAAGACCCTTTTAGGTACTTACAGGGTATTTACGGCCACCCGCAAACTTCTTGGGCTGGGCAGATTAAATCATTATACCCCTACCCTCAATTTTTTTTTTTTCTTTTCACAGAGTTTTATATAGCGCGAACTTGACCCGAATCGGGTATCAGAGCGCTTTACATAGCACCAGTTGCATTACAAGAGGACACATTCATTTTTGTTAGGCACGGTGAGATTAAGTGATTTGCCCAGAATCACAGGATGTTCAGCGTCATTGCCGAGACTCGAACCCAGTTCCCCAGATTCGAAGTCGACCGCCCTAGCCGTTAGGCCAACTCCTCTCCCCACTTGCCCGAAATATTTGAGGGATCATATTTTCAAAAATGGTTCAATTCAGGAGTAAAAACATTAGGGGCCCTGATCTCACCAATGGGGGTTTTACCTTTTGAAGAACTTAAGATCAAATTTAAGTTAGACCAGAATGAGGCCTATAAGTATTTTGCAATTAGAGATCTTTTATTACGGAAGGCCGGGGGACCTGCTGGCTTTGTTAAACATGAATTTGTAGAGAGATTATGTGCTCCCATCGCTCTGCGCCAAGGGTCTATTTACGCGCTGTTGAATAGACTCATGCCTGATGATATGTCCTTAACTTTCAATAAATGGCAATTGAAATTGGAAATTGATGATAATACATTTCATTTAGCCTACAAATATGAACAGAGCGATTTATTATCGGCCAACTTAAGAGCACAATTTTATAAAACATGTTTTTTTTAATATTATACTCCAAGTAGAATTGCTAAGTGGGGCACAGGCAAAGGTACATATTGTCCCCACTGCTTGGAATATAGTGCAGACTCTGTCCATATGTTTGCTTCATGTATAGAATTAAAGCCATTGATATTCCAAATTCAGGCCTTCTTGGGGAAAGTGTTAACACGAGATGTTTTGCTAACCCCTACAACTATTTGGCTGGGGATACAAGACTCCATTAGCAGAAGGGAAGGTGGGGCCCTAATATTCATAGCCATGGCTGTCTATAGGTTATGTATAACTTCTGCCTGGATTGACAAAAACCCTCCACAATTCCTGCACTGGTTGGCCCGATTATTGTCAATAGGGAATTTGGAGAAGGCCATCTATGCTAAGAAAGGGATACGGGCCAAAAAGAAAGGACTTGTTATATGGGAACCCCTGTCTAGATGGCTTTCCCAGGTCAATTCCTAATGACTTCAAGGAAGATAGCGTACCCCCACTGATTTGAGACATAGTACAATAATATTTTTCCAACTGTTAAGGGAAGTGTATTGAGATCTACAGGGGGTCAGCTAGGAACAGATATACCTTCAATGTACTTAATTTATCTGCAAGGTCGGCCTGTATTTAAAACATCTGCCTGTGTTTTATTCTATTTCATGCTATGTTTGCACTTGTTGCACTATTTGTACTTTTTAGCACTTGACACTTTACTCGTTATTAATTGTAAGGAAAACAAAAAAAACAAAAAAAAGACTTTTTACATAGCACTTTGTATTTTGCACATTGCACTTTGTATGGAAAGAAATTCATTTAGCTTAAAAGATGCCTTTTTTGTAAAATATGCCGTATTTTGGAAGTTGCTGGATCAGTGTTTGATATAATTGGATAACTATTTTTATCTTCTCCTTCTTTTTATTCAGCCCTTCTAACTGTTTGTGTTAGATTTGGGATCAGTGATGTCGTCTAGGGTTGGGTGGGGGGTGGGTGTTAGCCCAAATGCTGGTTTTCTATTGTAAATTGCATATCAAAATAATAAAAGAAAAAAAAGAAAAAAAAAAGAAATTCACTGAAAAAACCACAGGTTTTAGGGACGTTATAGTTAGAAATGAGCATTTAAAAAACCTTAGAAATTCACTGAAAAAACCACAGGTTTCAGGGACGTTATAGTTAGTTGGACATTTCACTCGTACAAAACCAGAGAAATTCGGCCGTTATAGTTAGTAGAGCTAACTGTAACTCGCGCCCCATAATGCACTGCTGATGACGTCACATATTACATCACTCATGACATGGTCAGTGACATCACTGATGACATCACTGATGACATCTCAAATGACATCACTGATGACATCACTGATGACATCATCCATGTGATAATCTGATGCACCTCCTCACACCCTAATAAAACCTTTTATACACCCACTCTAAAATACAGACTACCAATATCGAAACCATAGATAGACCAATAGCAGTTAGTACATAACCGCTCAGTGATTCCTAGGTCTACACACACACATCCACTCATTCACCCATACAGTAACTCATACATGCAGTCACTCATCAATACAGCACTATCATATGCACTCATACACCTATACATACACTCACACACCGCCACTCATCCATAGACTTACTCACACACCTCCTCAGTCATGCAAAGAATCAATCACACCCATTTACTCACCTATACAGTTATACACAGACCACCTCACTTATTTATACAAATACTAACACATACTTATTCTCTTATACAATCATTGATACAAGCACACACTCATCCATACAGCCACTCTCACAATCACTCACTCTCACGTATAGTCATTTATATACTCCAACACTCACATATACTGCCTTTCACATATGTAGTTACTCACACATATACCACTGAGACATCCATTCACTCACCAACACACCCATACACACACTCACCCACCCATACAGACCTTCACAGATGCACTCTTGAACCCATACACCCAGTGAATCACCCACTCACACATCTATGCACAGAGTCACCCACCCCCACCCACTCACACAGACACTCAGGCACCCATACAGATACTCAGACAACCAATCAATAACCCATATAGACAGTCATGTAGCTACTCACCAACCCATGCAGCCGCTTATACACCAACTGACTGACTGATACAGACATTTACACAGTTTACTCACTAACCCATGCATTCAGTAAGATACGCTTAATCAGTCAGTTATACAATCAGTCACGCACCTACTAAATCATCCATTCAGACACTTATACACCCACTCATTCTTCAATACACCTTGGCATATATATATATAAAACATATTTAAACTTTAAAGAAACACACATTCACTGGATGATGTCATCAGTGATGTCATTTGAGATGTCATCAGTGATGTCATCAGTGATGTCACTGACCATGTCATGAGTGATGTAATATGTGACGTCATCAGCAGTGCATTGCGGGGGCGCGAGTTATAGTTAGCTCTACTAACTATAACGGCCGAATTTTTCTGGTTTTGTACGAGTGAAATGTCCAACTAACTATAACGTCCCTGAAACCTGTGGTTTTTTCAGTGAATTTCTAAGGTTTTTTAAATGCTAATTTCTAAATATAACATCCCTGAAACCTATGGTTTTTTCAGTGAATATATATATATATATATAAGACCATGTTTCCATAGGAAAAGCGTTTTTTGGCTTGCCTATATCTTTGGGGCCATTTGACGAATCTTCACTACATTTTCCCATAAATTTTCCCTGTGATTCCGGTTGTGCATGGAAAGTTTCAGGGCGATCTGTCAAGTGGGGGCTGAGACAAAGGGGGGACAAAAAAAGTACATTTCCCATGTTAACTCCCACAGTCTTTAGACACTCCTGCAGCCCAAACTGCTGAACAGAATTACGCCAAATTTGGCAGAAAGCTAGCTTTTGGTTTGCAGATTATGCTTTTTATTATTTGGTGTAAATCCGTTCAGTAGGTTGTAAGATCTTAATGATAATCCAAATGTGTATATCTATGATCGCGAATCTTTCATGAATAATAACAAGCTTGTGCAGAGATTTGAAGAGCTCTGATTGGCTGCCAATACTTCAACCAGGAAGTGTTGGCAGCCATCTTGGGACTCGGATTCAGGCAAGTCCCAAAAACAAATGCAGAAAAAAACAAAAAGAGGAATGGTAGGAATACCCTGACCCTCGAGCTCTGGTGCTGGGGCCCCAGAGGGTCCCCGCCAGGGCAGAAAAGAATATATATATATTTTTAATTCACAGTGATTTTCACCAAATATTTGCAAATATCGCTGTGAATTAAAAACAGAGGTGGGCGCACAGGCCTCCCTTCAAGGCTTAAAAATGCCCCAAGGGCCACCACCTCACTGGTGCTAATTTTAATAACATGTGGGGGCCGTACGTACTACTCCGGGCCCCGTGGACCACCACCTCCTCTGGGTTACATATTGAAAATGATATGGGGTGGTTGCGTGGACCCCCACCCAGGCCCCATGGACTACCACTTCAATGGGGATAAAATAAACATTAAAGAAGGGGGCCACAGAGCCCCCCTCCTGGAGCCATATATGGGCCCTAGGGACCGCCACCCCCACAGCAGGCTCCACCTATCTCCTGAGATGCCCACCCTGGGGAGATATGCTGTTTGCTTTTGCTTGGCAGGAGCTTTGACAGATCCTGCCAAGCAAAAGCAAACACTCCGCTTCCAGCAAGCGGAAACTGTCAAAATGCTCTCGCTTGCTGGAAGCCGAGTTCTCATCTCTTTTCCTACCCACAGATATGCAGGCAGGGAAAGAGATTAAACTATTGCTCTCGCACGCAGCTCCCTGCATATGAGAGCAATTCCAGGGACTGCGGGGGCATTGTGGATACCCCACGGTCTCCAACCGTGCTCACTTGGTGCCCTGGCACCCAAATGAGAGTAAAGAGGCAGAATAAATGTCAGAAACGAGCAGAAAGAGGCAGAGTAAAGGTCAGAAGTGAGCAGAAAGAGGCAAAATAAAGGTCAGAAACTAGCAGAAAGAGGCAGAGTATAGGTCAGAAGCAAGCAGAAAGAGGCAAAATAAAGGTCAGAAACTAACAGAAAGTAGCAAAATAAAGGGTAGAAATGAGCAGAAAGAGGCAAAATAAAGGTCAGAAATTAGCAGAAAGAGGCAGAGTAAAGGTAAGAAGTGAGCAGAAAGAGGCAAAATGACGGGCAGAATGAGCAGAAAGAGACAAAATAGAGGTCCGAAATGAGCAGCAAGAGACAAAATAGAGGTCAGAAATAAACTGCAAGAGGCAGAATAGAGGTCAGAAACGAGCAGCAAGAAGCAGAATAAAAGTCAGGAGTGAGTAGAAAGAGGCAAAATAAAGATCAGAAACTAGCAGAAAGAGGCAAAATAAAGTTCAGAAATGAGCAGAAAGAGGAAGAGTAAGGGTCAGAAGCGAACAGAAAGGCAAAATAAAGGTCAGAAATTAGCAGAAAGAGGCAGAGTAAAGGTAAGAAGTGAGCAGAAAGAGACAAAATAATGGGCAGAATGAGCAGAAAGAGGTCAAATAGAGGGCAGGAGCGAGCAGAGGAGAGGCAGAAAAACAAGCAGAAAATGAGCATAGGAGGGAGATAACTGAAAACAGCAGAGGGTAGTGGACTGCGGGAAAGATGGACAGGAGGACCATAATGGCGGGAGCTGCACAAGGACCTACTCTTGTGTGCCCCCTCCTTTTTTTAATGTGTACCCACTGACAGACCCACTCATACACTCACATACCCACTTACAGACCCACTCACACAAACACCCACTCATAGACCCACTCAGAGTCTCATATGCCCACTGACAGATACACAGACACTCATGCACCCACTCACAGATCCATTCAAGCACTCATGCACATACTCACTGACCCACTGAGGCTCTCACACACACACTCACAGATCTACTCAGAGACTCACACACCCACTCACACACATACTCACTCACACACTCATACACCCAATCACAAACTCACCCAGAGAATCACACGCCCACTCACAGACCCACTCAGATACTCACACTCCCACTCATAGATCTACTTAGACACTCACATACCCACTCACAGACCCACTCAGAGACTCTTGCACACTTTCATAGACCCACTCAGACACTCTTAAACCCACTCACAGACCCACTCAGACACTCGTTCCCATTCACAGACCCACTCAGAGACTCATGCACCCACTCACAGATCTACTCAGAGACTCATGCACCCACTGGCTGACACACTTAAACACTCACTCATCCACTCACAGGCCCACTCGGAGACTCACACAACCACTCACAGGCCCTCATAGACATTCATGCACCTACTCACAGACCTAGTCAGAGATTCATGCACACTCACAGATCTACTCAGACACTCATGCACCCACTCACAGACTCATTCAGACACTCATACACCCACCTGAAGATCCACCCACCTGAAGATCCACATAGGTACTCACACAGCCATGTAGACACTCATACAGTCACTCACACACACCCTCACCAACCCATACAGCCACTCACACATCCACAAAACCAGTCACACACCCACTCACAGACCTATACAGCTACTCACACACCCACTCACCTACCTATGCAGCCACTCACACACCCAGTCTCAAAAGTTACAGGTTATAGTAAGGAAATAAAAATTTAAAAAACCATTGAAATTCACTGAAAAAAGAAAAGGTTAAAGGAGCGTTATAGTTAGGAAATAGAATGTAAAAAAATGTTGAAATCCACTGACAAAGCCAAAGGTTACATGGACCTTATAGTTAGGAAATAGCATTATGAGGTCATAAGCAGTGCAGTGTGGGGACGTAAGTTATACATAGCTCAGGTAACTATAACTGCTGAATTTCAATGGTTTGTACAAGTGACACCTGAGCCTAACTATAATGCTCCCGTAACTTTTGTTTTTTTCAGTGAATATATATATATATATGTATGTATATATATATATATATATATCCCAACACAAAGACAATCACTTGCGCTCTCAGAGACCACAGACAGTATCAGGAAAACAATTTTGATTTATTCCATCATAAATCAACGTGACGCGTTTTGCCTTGCGGCTTGATCACACAAAGTGCACGGTATTGAATTCCTCATTACATACACAGCATTGGAAACAGAGAAAGGACATGGTGTTGAGATTGGCTCAGTGAGAATGTCAAGATAATATGGTCGCCATCTTGTAACGTGTTAAGTCACAGGTGAATTGCATATTAAACGACATTATCATACACAATGCAGCATGTGATATTGACATACTATATAATGACATCCGTTATAAAGTAGGACAATCCTATAAACACGTGTAAAGGCTTAAAAGCAGGTCCCTGATTGTAAAAAATACGGCTCTGTCGGTTACAGTCGCAATCTTGTGGTGTCTCATGTTACAGGGGAACCGGTCAAAACAAAATAAGACACATTGTAAACGCTAAGTATATCCCCCACGTGAGAGATAGACACAATCCAGGTGAGACCCAGGCAGTGTCTGAAAATAAATTGCACAATGCAACATTCCTAAGGGACCAGAGCAGTAGCTTGGTCAAGTGTATTCCCCTAGTGGGTGAGTCTATCAGGGACTAGAGCTGCATACAGTCAAATACATTCCCCTAGTGGATGAGTTATACAAGAATAAAGGCAAGAACCAATCTAGATGCACACCCCTAGTGGGTAAAAAATCATTACCAGATAGCTGTGTGAATTGAGGCATGGAAAACCAAAGTGACAGCGCGTAACTATAGTGTACAAAATGTATAACATAAAAGGAAAAAATTCAAGAAAAATGAAGAGCAAAGTCTTATCTGCGGCATTCTGCCATATCAGGAGAATGATGCCACGAAGAAAAGGGTAGGGACCAGTTCTATCGATTCCATCCAGTGCGTCCCTTCCTTTCCTCCTGTAAAATGAAAGAAAGGATAGACAGTTGAAGTGCTGAAAGATGGATTACACAACATGTAATACATAGTAAAAGGCATAATAATAATAAAAGCAGTTGACTCAACATACAGTAACATCTCTATTCATCGTGAAGATGTATTGCAATTTCTTCATCAATATTGTGTCCTTTAGGGTAGCGTGTTCCTAACTCAATAATGTACCTGGATTCCCGCTTCCTCAACTGGAATTTGCGATTTCCCCCTCTGTGATTGCTTTCTATTTGTTCAATGATAAAGTACTGCAGTTTGGTGCTGTCTGAATAGTGATGTGTCTCAAAGTGCCTAGCTATGGGGTAGTGTGGATCTCTCTTGGAAATGGCCCTCATGTGCTCCAAGACACGTTTCTTGGCCATATGTGTCGTACGCTATGTGGGAAGTACGACACATATGGCCAAGAAACGTGTCTTGGAGCACATGAGGGCCATGTTATGGGGGCCACCCGACATGGTAACTATCATGTCGGCTATGTGGGCCAGCAGCCGTAAACAGGATTGAGGACGAGTCCACTTGCAGGGTCCATACAGGACAAGATTTGTGTGCTATCCGGACCACATTTCCCACAATGCACAGTCTCATTCGAGCTTCCCATTGGTGGGTGTGCAATATGAAAATGGCGAAGTGGGTTCAGCGTTTGCACACACTGTCTCCGTTCAAGCCTCTGAAGAGAAGCATATGGAGCTTCGAAACGCGTCAGGCATTTCCATTATGGAGCAGCTTCTACAAGCGGATCCTTGTCCCTGCCTATCATAAACAAAATTGTTAATCGAGTGCTACTCACCAGGTGGACAACCTTTGGAGCAGAATGTAATACGCGGCTTTACTGCTGCGGAGTGTGCACCACCCCGTAATGTTATGGGGGCCACCCGACATGGTAACTATCATGTCAGCTATGTGGGCCAGCAGCCATAAACAGGATTGAGGACGAGTCCACTTGCAGGGTCCATACAGGACAAGATTTGTGTGCTATCCGGACCACATTTCCCACAATGCACAGTCTCATTCGAGCTTCCCATTGGTGGGTGTGCAATATGAAAATGGCGAAGTGGGTTCAGCGTTTGCACACACTGTCTCCGTTCAAGCCTCTGAAAAGAAGCATATGGAGCTTTGAAACGCGTCAGGCATTTCCATTACGGAGCAGCTTCTACAAGTGGATCCTCGTCCCTGCCTATCATAAACAAAGCTGTTGATCGAGTGCTACTCACCAGGTGGACAACCTTTGGAGCAGAATATATATATATATGTGTGTGTGTGTGTGTGTGTGTGTGTGTGTGTATATATATATATATGTTAATCAAAAAATGAGGGAGGTGGCACTTAGCATCCCTCCCCAAATGTAACAGAGTTATGCCTGGACAGGCATGTGTCAATAAGTAGCTGTTGCTCAAGTAGAGGTCCTATGGGCAAAGATGCCACAGGTGTATTAAAGCAGAAGTGCCTAACCTAAAAAATAGAAAAAAACATTCTCTATATTGTAATCTAATCGGATTATCCCTTAAAATTGTATATTTCTCTTTACAACAAGGAATTAACCTGCTTGTGTGGAAGTGAAACACTGGTTCATAGGACCTGCATGTTTCACTAGTCACATGGTGGTACTGTTCTCGCTTGTTGCACATTATGGGGAAAGCTAATAAGCATTTAAATAAGAACAAATCGTCATTTAACCTATGCTGCTGTTGCATCCCTAAAATACATCCTCATCTAATGCAACCATTTTCTTCATTTAGCTCCTTTTCTATCTACATCATCAAGAATGTTCAGGTGTGTTACTTTAATCCTAGTTGGCTTATTAATTTTTAACACAAGACCATAATTTCCAGAGTAATTTATCTTCTTTATTCTTCTTCTCTTGTTTTAGAGATTCGTCAGGATTCCCAACCACCGACACCCTCGACAGAAAAGAGATTGCAGGTAAGTGTATCTAATACTTATATCTCGCTATTCATGTGGAGTTAGTTATTGGTGTTTGTCTATCTCACCTAACTGGAAAAAGTGAGGTTTAATACGTGAATGACGAAAATAGACTTACACTAATCGATAACGTCAGCTATACTATGTTCCCCGTTCCCCAAAACCTCAGGGAAGAGATGTAGCCCTTTTCCGCTCTCGTGAGGGTTGACAATAACTCAGCTGTAATCCAATAAACGGGGCGGGGTTAACCAACATAAAGCATAGGTCTCTCCTGTCCCTTCGTATAAAGAATTTTGTTTCCCCTTCTCTTTTATTTCCCTCTACCTCCACCCCCTTCCTTTTGTTTAGTAACTGGCCACACACCTACCATAGCCACACTCCTCCTGGAGTGTGGCGGGTCAAGGAGTCCTGTCGGCAGGGAATCGTTGGCTCTGAACTGCCCGGTCCCCAACTTTCTCCTGAGGTCGCTATCTGGTCGGCCTCGTCACGGTCAGAAGTCTGGTGGTGAAGGGGTCTTCCGAAAAGCTCGCACAGCTCCTCGCAATTGATGACGTATTTGGCTTCTCCGATTGCGACTAATTCCGCAGCATCAGTCTCTACTCAAACTTTCTCAACGACGTCTCAGAACTTCGCTACTTGTTGGTTCCCTTCACGCATGCTAAGTGGCTGCCTTCTTTGTTCTGCATGACTTTCGGTTCGACTTCGATCGTCCTCGCCGTGTGTTGTCAGAAGAGGTATGTACATATGTCCAGATTGAAGGTTGGGGCTAAAATTCTTCAAGTCCTTGTCCTGCATCCCATGACAAGGTGTTTTTAAAAAGTGATCAGGAAGTACGGTGTACTTCCTGATTACTTTTTGTTTTATCTCATTTTCATCTACACACATATAGCTCATGAATTCTGTGGAAAAGTGGAAAATGACAGCTTAACTAGGATGCATATCTCTATTATTCAATAATAGAAAAAATGCAAGTTTAAGTAGTAAAACATATTCCAATAATACATTTCTGTTTACAAATTATTGGGTCTATTTTTCATATCAAATCCACAATCTAAAAATAGGAACCTACCTATTAATATAAGTAATACTGTGCATTTTAATATCTGTACAAACTGGTCTGACAAATCCTTTTACCATATATTCCCCACCCAAAACCACGTACAAGAAAAAAATAAGATACATGTGAAAAGATATCCTTCGCATTTAATTTTTAGGGCACATAATTTCAGAGTTTGCAAAATTTTCCCTCCAGGTATGTTAAATTGTACAGTCTGAAGAGGTTTAGCAGGCAAGATATTCAATAAATTTTCTGATGGGGACATACTTTATAAACAAATCTAAAACATTATTTCTGAACACCAAGTGGCACTCATACTTTTGAAGGAAAATGAGATAATGTCAGTGTTTGCATATTCAAAATGTCTTGGGCAGGATCCTCTTGGAACAAAACTTTGAAGAACTAACAATACTTTGTGCGGGAGGCAGCAGCATTAAGGGGTCGCACACAAAAGCACTTTAGCAGCACGTTTAGTCTGTTGTGATACTAATGAGACTGTCTGGTAGGCATTAGCATTACCCTGAGAGGTGGGGTGTAAATGGCAGTGCCCTGTGGAAGGTGCTAACTACTGTGTTTTTTTACTTTTCTCGCGTGCGCGCTTACCGGCTTCCTGTGCACTGAATAAATGCAGAAGCTAAGAGGGCGCCCAAGTGCTCACCTTAGAGGGAACACCTGTCATGATCCTCAAGTGCTAACCCAAAGGTCCTGGACCCTAGGCTGGTGTCAAAGTATACTCCTCCTATAGTTTGAACCCTGAGACTTAGAAACGTTTTGGCTCCCAAGACCTCTGGATGATCAGAACCAAAATGCCAAGACAATCTGATGAAGGTGTATTGTTGCGGGGCACACTTTGCCTCAGACTTCTCCAATGACAACAACCAGGGCATGGCCTTGGCATCCCCCAATGAGGGGGTGACATGCAGCCTGTTGTAAGCACTCAAACTGCAGACAATCTCAATCAACATGATGCATGTTTGTATGAGTTTCATCCTCATCTCTTCGGCCCAATTGTAGGTTTTATATTAGATGTGGTAGACACTTGTATGAGAGGACTGAATACTGAGACAACTGGTATGTAGATGTGCATCATCACTGTGGAGGGTGCGCTGCGGTTAGTATGTCATGGCCTCCCAACAGTCAGGTATGATGGCTGCTGCCCTATCCTCTATGGCCATCACAGGGTGGCCCATCCATGATGCCAGCGCTGACCTTCGTCAGGAGCCTGCACATGCTTAGCAGTAGCCAGGTGGATATCCACTACATTCTTGAAGGCACACTCCCTTCACTCTTTCTTTAACTCATTTCTAGCCTGTATTATGGACACATTCATGTTTGGGCAGTGGACAGTCCAAGGTGCGGCCCTGGGGAAGGTTTCGGTGTTGGACAAGATGTTAGTTTTACTCAGTTTGTTAATGGATAGAACTATATCCCCAACTTCTCAACAGCATGCATGGTCAATCCCACCTTAATATACAGACTCCAACAGGGAGGCAGGTGGCTTGAACAGTACCATGAGGGTGGTATGCACCAGGCAAATGACCTCCCTACACCTTTCTTACCCATGATCTCATGTAACACATATATCTTTCTTATGTGAATGTTAGGGGGCGGGGGCAGGTAGCTAAGCAACAAGAACTGCACACCAATCAGAAGAGATGCAATGCTCACATAGCAGTCCTGCAGAAATACACATCACAAGGGTTGAAGACCAGAAACCTCACAACTGCTCGAAAGGCCAGCAGTTTTACATTACTTATTTAGCCCATGTCCTGATATGGTTACATCCAGGGACCCCCTTACTGTAAGAGGAACAACAAGTGGATACCGAAGGGAGGTATGTTTATGTGAAGACATTGTTAAATGGTGTTGATGCACATTTTATGCGCTAACAAAATGCTTTTATTAATAGTGTGCAAAGCTTACTTTTAAGTAATATACTACATGCCAAACTTGTAGTAGGTAATTATTCTTAAGTGTTACCGGCCTTCAAATAAATAAAAATTGCTGATTCCAGTTAGCCTAACTATTGATGCCATGAAAAATAATGCATTAACACTGAAAGGCCTGTTTTTCACATTGAATAGTTCTTTGCGCACAATGTTTCTCTTTATTACAGATGTTGTATTTTTCCAAAAGCCTTCTGTTAGCTAGTGAATAGACGCTTGTTTTGTGTTAGACAATTCATAGCAAGTACTCACCAGGAGGAGAGGAGGTGACCGAAAATATAATTCATGGGAAGAGCTGTCTGGACCACAAAATATCAACAAAGTAACTATTCGAGGTTTAATACCTGAAAGTCTATTTTACCACTCTGTAAAAATGGGGAGTTTTCTTATTCTAAGGCGTTTATTGAAATTCTATTGGGGGGTAAAAAGAAAGAAAAAAATGTTGCAACACGGAATATTGTGTGTTTATATTAATGTGTGTTCCTAGAGTAGCAGCTAGATTCATGATACCTTCCCTGACTCTCTGCCTGGAGACTTGCGTTTGAGTTTCTGAAGCCTTTCTTCATGAGAGGTTGCCTTACTTAGACTGTCTGCTAATAATTTGTGCTGAGGATACTTTCGAGCTTATAATGCAACGCTTTATGCTTGCACATTGATTCTCTTATCATTACTCTTTATGGGTATCTGAACTGACAATTTCTTCTCTCATTATTCCAATTTTCTTTAGAATAGAGAATTTTCCTTTATGGAACACACTTGCTGTATTATTACTATATTAACTGTGATTCTAACTAACATTTTTGTTATATTTTATAATCAAATATCATTGATGGACTATATTAACTGATAATGCTGAAATCTAAATATTAATACCTTATGAATAAACAGATGAAAATAAAACCCTTTAACTCCCACTAATTCTCTTAATTGACTAACCTAAAAGTCTTTAATGATTTATTGCTATGTAGATGATTGCTTCTTACTTCTCCTTGTCGACGAACAAAGGTCCATACGACTAATGGCAGGAGGTATTTAATGATTGAACCCGAGTATTTAGCTATAAAAAACCCCACTCCCTCAATGGCAAGAGAGTCCATATCATGGGCCTTTACTCCCTTAACTTAACACCTGGACATGACCTCCACGCTGATCTTGGAGGCCCGGCATGAGCCATTCTTGGTAGGAGGATACCTTAACTGCGTACTCAACATCGATAAAGATAGATTGAATCCCCCTTTACCTGGAACACCTGTATGGTAACTAGTAGATCGAATATTAAATATCAGGCATAGTACTGCAGCCTGACAGATGTTTGGAAAACAACCCGCCCCATGGATTGGGAATACTATCCTATACACACACTCTATATACACCTATTGACATGATCTTTATATCACCACATTTTAGGTAACACATACAGATTGTTGTTATTGTTATTGTTATTTGTGACATATAGCGCTTAATGCCAGCAGGTCTCCAAGCGCTACGAGAAGATCAGTGATAGTCCTAGGGTGAGTGTTGTCTCTCAGAGGAGAGTGCTATGCCTGGGCTTCTGTGAATAGTAGGGTCTTCAATTTCTTCCTAAACGGAAGGAGGGCACTTTCGGAGCGAAGCTGACCAGGCAGCCTGTTCCATAATTGCGGGATGAGGACCGAGAAGGCTTGGCCACCTTTAGTGGCGTAGTTGAACCATGGACATTGTAGTATGTCCTCCGTGGAGGACCTTAGGGAACGGCCAGAGACGTATTTCACCAGGCGATCTTTGATATATTTGGGTGCCTGCCCATTTAGGGCCTTATGTGTAATACAGAGGCCTTTGAATTTAGCCCTCTGCTTAATGGGGAGCCAGTGCAGTTGTTGCAGTAGGGGTGAGGCCCGAGTGCGTCTTGTCAACTTAAAAATTAGCCTGGCAGCATCGTTCATCACCACCTGGAGTTTGCCCAGCAATGAGTCGGGAAGTCAGATGTAAAATGAGTTCCCATAATCAAGACGAGCCAGGATCAGGGCGGCCACCACCGTCCGCATGGTTGAGAAGGAAAGGATGGGGGAGAGTTTCCTCAGCTGTCTGAGTTGGCCCACACAAGTCCCGAACACAGTGGAAACTTGATTGGCCAATGAGAGTTTAGCATCAATTTTAATGCCCAAACTTTTTACCACCGGAGCTGGAGACGGGGTGTCTCCCAGCTCGTGTGGCCAGTACTGGGGGTTCCTAGGACAGCTATCAGTGGTGACAGCCAATATCTCCATTTTATCCGGATTGATCTTGAGAGAGTTGGCTGTCATCCAGTTTACCACAAATCGCAGTATATCTTTCACCCGTGTGTGGGCTAGTGGGGTGTTTTCTATTTGGAGGATGATATGTGTATCGTCCGCATAGTTAAATACCTGGCAGTCCATCAAGGCCAAGCCCCTCACTAGTGGTTTGAGGTATATGTTGAACAGGAGTGGGGACAGTGCCGACCCTTGTGGGACGCCACAGGTAATAGACCCCCTCTCTGACACCCAATCACCCATCTGAATTTTATGGGTGCGATCTGTCAGGAATGATGAAATCCATTGTAGGATTGTCCCCCCAATTCCAATATCCTGGATTCTTTCCAGGAGTTGGGAGTGGTTGACCGTGTCGAACGCTGCTGACAGTTCTAGGAGGACTAGGACGCACGGCTTTCTGTTATCTGTTGTGATCCTGATTTCGTCTAGTACTGACAGCATCACCAACTCGGTCCTGTGGTGGGCTCTGAAACCTGCCTGCCTGTCTCCAAGGAGTTGGTGGTCCTCCATGAACCTAGATAGAGTGTGCAGGACATGTTGTTCCATAATTTTGGCCAAGAAAGGGAGTTGAGATATGGGTCTGTAATTTTTCATGTTAGAAATATCAGCTCCTGTCTTCTTGAGCAGGGGGATTACTCTTGCTTCCTTAAATTTCCTGGGGACCTTCCCAGTTTCCAGCGAGAGGTTCATCATGGCGAGAATTTCTCCCTCAATTGCTGGAAGTGCAAGTTTAAAGATGCTAGGTGGGCATGGATCTGCGGGTGAACCTGATTTTATTTTTGTCGCAGTACTTCGCATGGTCTCTAGGTCAAGAGTTTGGAAGGAAGAGATCAATTCTGCCCTGTTTCCACGTGGCTTAACCCCTTTTTGATAAATTGTTTAAAGGGGGAGTTGTCAATATCAGTCAGGATATCTTGTACTTTGTCGGAAAAGAAGGACAGAAATGTATTACATTGTTCCTGGCTTGATGGCGCTTCCTGCGTCTGTTTTTGACTCAGTTCCTTGAGGATTTTAAATGTTTCTTTTTGTTTGTTGGCTGCCTCCAAGATCCTGTGTTCATAGTATTCGGCTTCCCTACTGAGAAGCGCTTTTTTATAGGTGGAGACTTTTGCCCTGTAATCTACCAGTGCTTGTGGCTCATAGGCCTTGCGCCACAGTCTTTCGTGGTGGCGGAGCGTACGTTTCAGTGCCCTTAGATCTTCCGTAAACCAAGGTGCACCCTTGCTTCCTATTTTCATTTTCTTAGCTGGAGCTAACTTATTGATAGCAGATGATAGCTGATTGGAGATGGATTCAGTCCATTCTTCAATGTCAGCTGTCTCTGGCCTCCTAGGGGAGTTCTCTCAAAGTGTGTCCACTAAGCTAGAACCCTCGATTTTATTCCACCTTCGCACCATTTTCCAGTTGGGCGGAGGGCGTAAATAGCGCCTAGCAAGGGGGAGTAGGAGGTTGATAAAGTAGTGGTCTGACCACTCACAAGGAGTCGTATCCACTAAGTCCACTAATGAATGATGGTGGTGGATTGTTTTGTATTAGACAACTGATAGAATGTTCTCGCTGGGAGGAGAGGAGACAACTGTCATGTTCTTTAGGATAGTCCCATCATGTATATACCAATTACATACATTGTGTCCCATCCAAATGACATAACAGTCCTAAACACAGGTGACATTTTACCTAGTAGCTTACTTCTGTCAATTCGACAGCCAGGCTCTCGGTATGCTATCTTAATCCCTGTACCTGACGTACATAAACATGTCCCCAAGCACGGTAGATTAATTCTGTATAAGGGTCACCACTTTTTTTCATCCATGGCCAACAGCCAGCTGTGCATGAGTGTTTTTGTTTAGAAAAGGATTAGCAAAGGATTAGTGAATGTTTTAAAAACATATCGATTCTGGAAAAACCCTGGAGTGACCACTTTAGTATAAAAGACCCTCACTCCCCCTTAGAAAGACAGAGGAGAATTCCTTCCAAGCTGGACCGAGACTCTGCAGGCTGATCCTTCGACAGGCAGAGACCTGACATCCCTTGCGGGGTGCCATCCTCGACGCAGAGACGGGGTCCTTCATTCAGAACCATCAGGTGAGGGGTTAGTACTTCCCTGGGGGATTCTTGGCTCCATTAGGCTTCATTTATGTTATGTTATGTTATGTTATGTTATTTAAATTTGTAGCGCGCACAGATACTCCGAGGAGTGTCCCGGCGCGAGCCTTAAGTAGTGAGGGGAAACTGATTAAATGAAAAGGAATGTTTTCAGATTTTTTTTTAAAAGAGTGGGGTTCTGAATGCTACGGAGGGCGAAAGGGAGCAAATTCCAAGCCAGGGCAGCCCTCACGGCAAGGGAGCTGCCGCCCGTCCTTTGCAGGCGAGAGCGGGGCACGTGAGTCAGGAGTTGGGAAGCAGAGCGCAGTTGTCTAGTTGGGGTGTAGAACATGAAACGTTTCTGCAAATAGATAGGGCCTGAGGCATACAAGGCATGGTGCGCCTTGACCAAGACTTTGAACTTAACTCATTCGGCCACGGGCAACCAGTGAAGTCTACGAAGATGCTGTCTTACACTACTTCGAATGGGGATGTTGAAAAGAAGCCTGGCCGTCGCATTCTGGACTACCTGTAGTTTGTTAAGCAGGTAGCCCAGTAAGCCAATGTACAAAGCATTAGCGTAAGCTATACGCGAAAGAATTAGGGCTCAGGTGACCGTTTCTTTGGCAGCCCTTGGAAGAAGTGGCAAATATTTCCTAGGGGATTGGAGTATCCCGAAACAACTCCTGGCAAGCCTCTTGATCTGGGTGGAGAAAGAGAGACTCTCTTCAAACCAGATCCCCAGATTCTTGGCGAGTTGCCCCGTTGAGGCCGGCAAAGAATAGTCAGCCGGCCAGAGAGCTTCTCTAAACTGAGGGGGGAAGCTTCCATAGAGGAGAATTTCAGATTTGTCCTCGTTGCATTTAAGTTGAGCAGCGGCCAGCCAATAAAAGACCGCTGTCAGACAATTTTTTGCAGAGGAAGTGGAACACTCAGATTTTCCCCAAGTGAACAGAAGCTGAGTGTCATAGGCATATGCAATAATTTTTGCCCCTAGGTCCTCTGCCAGTTGAACCAAGGGTGTAACATAGATGTTAAAAAGAAGGGGGCTCAGGGAGGATCCCTGTGGGAGCCCCGTAGATACCTTCTGCAATGAGGAAACAAACGGGGGGAGCCATACCTGTTGCGTCCGGCCCTCCAAAAATGATTTGAGCCAACCCCAGGCAGTGCCCGAGATACCTATATCAGCAAGTCGGGCAAGCAGCATAGTGTGGGGGACGATATATAATGCTGCCGAAAGGTCCAGCAAAATCAGAGCTGCCCGTCCGTTAGCATCCAAGCAATCCCAAATGGCCTTTGAAACATCCACTAGAGCTGACTCGGTGCTGCATGAGGCCCTGAACCTAGATTGGGCCGGATGTAAAAGGCCCGAGCTTTCGATAAAGTCAGTGAGCTGTTTATTCACAACCTTTTCACAGACTTTTGCCACACTGGACAAAAGGGAGAGGGGACAATAGCTCACTGGGTTCAGCGGATCCAGCAGTGGTTTTTTAGTAGTGGTAAAATCTTGGCCTGTTTCCAAGCGGGCGGAACAAAAGCCTCCTGGAGGGACAAATTAATAAGTCTGTTCACTTCCGGATTAACTGTCTCTGCTGCTGAAGCCAGAATTCTGGCTGCACAGGGGTCAGACGGAGAGCCTGATTTCAAGGCCTTGAGGACCCTAAGTGAGTCAGGCAAATCAATGGTGTAAAAGCAACCAGAGCCACCGAAGGCAAAGTGCCACCGAAGGCAAAGTCACGGCCGTGGCCTTGTTAGGATCTATCCTGACATTTACATACACAGGCTTCACCCACATACCTAGGCTAGGTATATTTTAGGTAGGCTACGCATCATAGGAGTACGCCAATGCTATTGTTTTATATAATATGTTTGTATTCATCTTATTAGCACTACGGTAGAAATGTATCTACTTTTTACGATATGAGTACTAGCGATTACATTTGTCTGCTCCTGTCTTTTGATTGTTGCAGCTAACATGTTTCATACTAGACTGATGCTTGACCAATAAATAATTATTGAAACCGTTCCAATCGTCATTCTATGTATTCTGAGAAAAGCAAGCACAAGTGACTGAGCGAAAGATACTGTATTGTTTCCACGATACCTGAGGAATCAGGGTTGTCATGTTCAGTGGTTGCAAGAAACTACATACACCACTGTAGAATACAGGGTGGTGGTAGTGGCACCGTAGAGCTAGCTGGTCTAATGGCTGACTCATCCTGTGGGGGTGTCCAGAGTCTGTCTGTGCACCAAGCCCTCAGTTTAGGTCAACAAAACGCGCAGGTCCTGGGGGCGTCCTAGGAACTACACAACATGGTGCCAAGAACGTTGGTTTGGTTCTTATATTAACAGTAAAATCTGAGTATTTCAGTCGTGCTTTCTCAGACAATCCTACTCACATTTTTTCGGAGACGTCTGAAGTGGGAAGGTTAATCCACCTCAGCTGAGCAGGCACATCCTGTGTATTGGCTGAAGGTTTTAGACAAGCTTGTAAGGATTAAAGGTTCCCATATTGTGCAAAACCCTACCTCTTAAAACCTTTACTCTCCTCTCCTCCCAAAATGACTGAACCTGCAAGTAGCGGTGGAAGCGAGGAAGGAGATGAATTTGAAAATGCTCTTAACATTACAGAAAACTGCAGACAGGCAGTAACTCTTAAATTGCTAGAACATGGATTACCTGCAACAGGTGGCCATGTTCCCTTCTTGATTGAGGCACACGAGGTGTTCGGATCAGAGGTATTCTATTCCTGGGTGAAATTCCCACCTGCAGATCCACAGACACATTTATTTCATGAATACATTGAAGTGGATCCACCGGAAGAATACATCCCATATGAGGACATTGAAGTCCTGTCAACTTACCAGCAACATAAAAACTAGTTTAAAGGCGCTGTCAAACACACAACTTCAGTCGTAAGACTCAGTCCACTCAGCATAGGTGGAGCGACATGGCCGGTCTTAGCGACTTACACTCCACATCCTGAGATAGGCACACTCCAAATAGGGGAAGTGCGTACACTTTACAAAGACATATTGTCCAGTTCGTCATGCGAACACTCACAGTACAACCCGCAAGAGCGGCTCCACCTGGAATAGTACAGACCCAGCCCACACCAATAATTAGTCCAAAAATACTAAAAGCAATAATGGGTGCATTCCCATCAAAGAGGGATCAAGTACCATTCTGGATTGCTAAAAAAATAGCACAGTTGGAAGCAGTATTTCCCCGTACGGGTCCGCAGGAAAAACACAGAATGTTAACAATTTGCTTGTCAATGGGAATGGTTCCCTCACTTTAGGATTGTACCATATGGGGAACAATCTTTGCTGCAGTATACATTAGAATACACAGTGCCCCAACCATATCAGTTATTCCTGAGGTATTGAAACAGATACAGAATGAGTACGGCGCAGGGCCTGCCCTGGACTTGGGGATGAAACTGATGGGTAATTTTGACCAAGTCTTGGCAATTATGCTGAGCAACATTAAGGGGGAAGCAGCAGCGATGGCTATACGCCAACGCCTAAGGGAAACACCTCCTGCAAATGAGGAGCGTGCATTACCAAAAATTATCGAAGAAACCTATGCTTCACTAGGTAGAGATAGTTTGGGAGCCAAACCAGGGAAACCACTAGTGGTGAGTATTTCTGGTAAGGATAACTCAAAGCAAGCACCCATTTCTTCTAAAAAGAAATGGCATAATAATAATCAATCTAAAAATAATATTAACAGAAACAATTCATGATCAAGGGGTGGGTCTCCCCAATGGGAGTCCTCTGAAAAGAGGTAGAACCTTCGGAATTTGTGATAACATTAGGAAACCTGACAGGTATCAGGATACTGATACACGTTCCTTTCGTTCCTTTCAGGGTTTATCAAAAAGCTCGGAGAGGCAAGGACGGTCAGAACAAAAAATTGAAGATCGACCAAAGGGAAAAAGGGAAACACATCGCACTTCAGATTTCATTATCAAACAAGAAGAGCAGCCTAAGGCAAGGACTCAATTCGAAAAGAAGAAAATAGCCAGCTTAAAAATTAGAAATGCCCAGGTTACTGAGGACTCGGCTTCTGAATGGGGAATGGGCTCTGATGATGCTAGACAGCGCGGCAGAAGTAACAATAGCTCGCCAGAACCTGAAGGAATTTCTGGTGACAGCAGTATGAATGAATACATCACGGTGGAAACACCTGATACAAGAGTGAGTGTACCATACCGTCTACACGAAATTAATCTCTAAATAGAGGGGGACATCTCAAGAAAAATTAAAGGTCTCTTTTGGGAGAATTTGACATTTGGATATGACATCCTGTTAGCAGAAAAAGATTGGCCGCCTGAATTTATAATGGAGTGCCCAAAAGGTGAAAGCGTCATTTTGCCTGCTTTCTCCGACCTCGTTCCTGTTTCCTTAAAACACTCATACGCGCGGGGGTGGGCGCAAGCGCTAGCTCCGGCATTATACCGCAACCATGTAGGGTGAGAGGTGGAGTCCAAACACCACGAAATACCATTAAAAAGTACTCCAACTCCACAGAGACAGTACCCTATTAAAAATGAGGTGAAGAAACAGGTCAAAGAAATCTTAGACCAACTAGAATACCAAAGTGTGATTGAGACTTGCACCTCACCAATGAACAACCCTTTGTTTCCAGTAATGAAACTTGACAACACATATCGTTTGGTTTTAGATTACAGACATTTGAACACATGCACGAAAACATTTGCAGTTCAGAACGCACATAGTGCCGCATTAATGAATAACATTGTGCGGAAGAAATACAAAACAACACTAGATATCTCGAATGGATTCTTCTGCCAAAATATTGCTCCTAAATGCCGATATTTGATGGGATTTTCTGCCCACGGCACTCAGAGTCAGTTTTGTCGCCTGCCCCAAGGCTATAAGAACAGCCCGGGTTATTCTCGGAGTGTCAGAGCTATTACAAACTTGCGATGAAGAGGTAGTGTGCTACGTAGATGATATTTATCTGATGGACGATGAATTACTTGAACACTTGTGCAGGGTCAACCACATAATTGTTGGTTTTGCCAATTTGGGCTACAAATTTAACTTCAAAAAATCCAAAATTGCCCATCTCAGCATCCTATTTTTGGGATATGAGATGTCAAGTGAAGGCAAAAGCCTTGCCACGACCTTTTTAGAAAAGTGAGCGCTAATCCAGCCTCCAAAAACTCTGAAGGGTTTACAATCCATTTTAGGATTTCTAAATTTTGGCAGAACATACATTCAAGACTACGCAGAAAGAGTAAAACCTTTCTACGACCTAATCAGACCAGATTTCACAGCAAACAAGAGGACTCAAAAACATACGCTCTACGTTCAGTTCAGGCTGACATGATAGCTTCAAAACACTTGCAGACACGAGTAAACGTCTGCAACCTGGTAATACGGGTTGTCCCCGGGTTATCAGGGTATACCTATATCACGTTCAATGAAGATGAGACAGTTCCAATTGCATACAAATCTCATTTGTACACGAATGCTGAAAATCGATTTGCAGCAACAGAAAAAAGATTGACGGCAGTACAGACTGCTGTAGGGTGAGAAAGAGCACTAGCTCAGGGGAAATGAATCATCGTTGTGACCGCTCTACCGACTTAAGAAGTGGTAACAAAAGCCAGCATTCCAAATGCAAAGGCAGTGCATCCATGTTGGATACAATGGGCTGATTCTCTTACTGCAACAGATGTAGAATACAGATATGATCCTACACTGAAAACACAAGCATTCCTGCAATACGAACAAGAATACTCTCTCCCGAATGAAATCTTGCCTCTAGATCAGTTCGAATACATCATTTATACTGATGGTTCTGCGCAACCTGCAATAGGAAGTAAACAGCAGTATAGCGCTGCATGCGCTATAGTGAAAGGTCGGATGTGGGATGGTAAGCTCCACCCCAGCAATACGACTACGCAATCTCTAGGAGATTGTACCGCACAGTTGGCAGAAATAAAAGCCCTGATACTAGCACTACAGTATACGGATCGGAAAATCCCCACACTGATTGTGTGCGATTCCGTTTTACTGCGTGCAATCTTTCAATGAATATCTTCACTAGTGGGGCCAGAATGGTTTTAGAGACGCCAACGGTGGCACGATAAAACATAAATTGTTGTGGGAACAAGTGGCAAAGCTGAAAGCATGCCTGCCACAGGCTCAAGTTATTCACACCTTGAGTCATCAGCGTGTTGGCATACACGTTGAAGGGAATTCACTGGCTGATGAAGCTGCCAAGGAGACAGTGAGAACTGTTGCCGTTGCCGCAATCAATCGTTCACACACGAGAATAGACGGAGATATACTAGTAGCTATCAATGCCTCAAAGAACGGCTCACCCGTCCTGCCAAAAGGCTTTCCACTCAAGTACTCCTACAAGTTAGATGCGCACAACACACCGTATGCTCAAATTCCAGGAGTGGGGGATAGAGTAATACCAAACACAGATCGCAGATTAGGTTTAATACTAGCTGCACACGAGGGGCTGGGCTCAGCACACGCAGGAGTAACTGCAACAATTTCATTATTGAAGCAGCGTTACTGGTGGTCGGGGCTGACAAAACAAACAAAGGACTATGTCCTGAAATGCGACATTTGCCAGCAGATGAAGGGTTCCACCATTCATAGGCCACCACAAACACCATCACTGATTTCAGACAGACCACCCGCTTGTGTCTATTTGGACCACTACGGCCCCTTAAATTCTGACAAAGCTTACAAGTACATCTTGGTGGCAGTGGATTCATGCTCTAGATTCCTATGGGTTTGGGCTCAAGCGCTCGGCTGATGCTCGAACTGTTATAAAGGATTTGCGAGTCTTCAATGGGACATCCGCAATTGGCATGTTACATTCCGACCTTGGCCCTGCGTTTAGCTCTAGGGCTTACAAGGAAGCCATGGAGAGTATGGGTGTCCTTGCGGTACTCCTCCCCCTACCATCCCGAGGGAAATTCGGTGGTGCAGAGGAAAAACCGGGACCTAAAGCAATCCTTAAGAGGAAGGGTATTAGATGCGCGGGTTGTAGTTGAGTCAATCACCTATATGGGGTCCATAGGGCACTCAACAACATGCCAGGAATATCCTTGGGAGGTCGTACCCCTTATGAAATCCTGTTTGGGACAAGAATGTGGGTACCTGATCTCGATTGTGCCAGCACAGTGGCGGATGCAAAACCATTTGAATTGAATGACTGTTTGGCTGTTTTACAGGAACTCAATGAATTCCAAGTGTTACAAAGCAACGTGCAAGTCAAACGCACCGCCACTTGGGAAGTGAAACCAGTTCCAGCAAGACCTGCCTGGGTCCCGCAGATTGGGGACCTAGTCAGGGAAAAGATCATGGACAGAAGAGAGTTTGGGCCATCTTACAGAACAGCTGTACCTGTCCTGGCGGTTGTGGGAACAAAAACAGTACTAATCCGCCTCTTGCCAGCAAAAGCGAAAAAAGTTTTGTCTCCATTGATCTGATCAAACCGCATCATGTGGCCGATCCTCAACAGTAGGCCGCGTGTGGTCCTAAGTAGCCGCAGACCTCCTCTTGCTACTATACAAGAAGTTCAGATGGAAAGACTAATAACCTTTCAAGACTCACCTACACAATGTGAAGGAGTAACGAACAATGGAGCACAAATCATTCCAGTTGAAATTGAAAAACATCAAGAAGAAACAACATTGCAAGTTGCAATTCAGCCCAACAATGATGTCTACATTAATGTGCCTTCAAAGACACATCTGCCAGTTCTATAAAACTTGCAGAGCTACCAAAGATAGATTGAACTGTGTCTGGCTACTTCATCAACTTCGATGAGTTCTCTTCAGATCCAAGTGAACCTGATCAAACGCCACCCACTTCAAAGAAAGAAAAATTTTGCCAATTCTATCTTTTGCTCAAAAAGACTTACTTAGTGCCACCTTGGTTGCATATTTGATTTGCAATAGGGGTAGTATACCTGTTAATTTGGATTGGCACAGTGACTGTCTTTTTTCTGCTTTTGAACGGACATTATTTCCCAGAACGCTCTGCAGTACAATCTGTGAACGTGGTCCTGAAGCCACATGCGTCATCACACCGTGAACAAAGAGACTTGTCCCTGGTGAACATTACAACAATTCCAGTACCTGATGGTATGGTTTGGGACAAAGTTTCTTATGATGTATATGGCCCCATTGAACATTCGAAAATTCCACATTTGTTTAAAAATTCTTTAAATGATTTCATTACCCCCAGTACACTATCTGATGATTGGGACATTGAGACTGTAAAAACTATGCTCACAGATTTAGAACAATCTGCTGTATTTTCTTAAAGGGAATTGTATGAGGATACAACAGACTATGATACCATGTTTTGTTACCAGCATTATGGTCATCATTTTTTGCATAGAGCAAGTTTACCTCGCACTGCTAATGTGTACCATCAATTGGCACATTGCACAACACCACCAAAAGGTAGTTCTGCCACATTCGCACAGAAGTTTGCATACTTTTCGGGGTTCAATACATCCAACCCAGAATGGTTTTACTACAAACTTGCACAGACTAATGCAACTGCGAAGAAGATCATGCTGACTAATACTAAACTGATATATTCAGCACCTTTTATCTCCCAACTGTCTATACAGGGTTTTGAATACTGGAGAGACACCATAGACACAAAATCCATCTGGGGGACCAGAGAGTGGCAGGTTCAGGGAACTGAGGCTTTATTTAGAGCTTGCCTCATACCAGTACAGATGATTTTCCTGAACAGAACACTACAGCAGACTACCTGTTATGGGTTTGCAAAAATCAAAGACCTGAAAACACTGAGCATCCCTTCACCCACACCTATTAAGGTTTTCACAAATAGCACACTAACAAATGAGGGGACACATGGTACAAGTGCATACAATTTGTCATCTCCCGATTGGAAGGGTTGGTTGGTTTGGCCTGTAGACATGAATATGTGTACTACAAGATTCAAGGGTACCACCGAAGGGTTTAGTATCCATAGGCCCGACCCACGCTATGTACACACAGACGACCCAGGGGTAGTGACTTCCTATAGTGTCTGGAAGTTATGCCTAGATTGGCTAAAGACCTCGACACTTTCACAGGTGAAACAACACTTGTCCCTTATGTAGGACAACATGGATCGTAGGGATTTCTTGTTAGGTCCCAAGAAACCACGTAGGAAATGCTTCTTAAATACCATCTTTAATGAGGTTTGTAAAGTCTCCCAACAGAAAGCTGCAGAGAGGCTTCGTGAAATAGATAGAATTAACCTAGAAAAGGCCTTAGCTGTGGTAGACAACGGCATGACCACACTCTCGTCTCGTATTTATTCACTGGGCAACATTGTGTCCTCAGCTATCGATATAATGGAACAAGATTTGTCTATTCTACAACATGGCAATCACAGCTAAGCGCTATTATGCTTTTAAGCTGGACGCTTCAATCATTGCGTTCTGGCCACGTTCCATGGCGATACATTAAACACACAAATCTGTTTTCAGCTTACAATCTGACCGACAGACAAATGACCTTGGCGCGCAGAGATGCGAAGTACACCATGTTGCTCATTGAAAAACTAGAGAAGTTAGCTTTTACTGTAGCAGAGTCACTGTCTACTGAATGGTTAATCCATGGCTATATCACACTGCCAATCACGACATTCCTAATCCAGTACTGCCTGAAGTATTACCCAGTAGACGGGTATGAAACATTGAGCGAAGGGTACATACGAGAAACCTGGGAGTTGCCATACACATGTAGGTGCAGGATAAGGACAATGAAGTTTTCTTGAGTGATTCGAACTGCGTAAAGGCCTTGAGTGGGTCCTTCGTGTGTAAAGAAATATCGCTTCACCTAGCTTGTAATGCGTCAATTGCAAACTTGTCCTGCTACCTGAAGGGTTCGCCGGCTGCTGTAATTCATCCAGTTTTCGAGTTACTTTCAAATGGGAGTTACTTGATGCTGAATGACCAAGGATGCTGTGGTATGACGCCTGGCATTGCTTATCTAGTGACAGTCAACTCCAGGGTTATTTGTTATAAGCAAGTATTGTTTCCCCCGGCTCACACAGTTAGGGAGGCACCACTGTGGCCTTCACTGAATGTATCCAACATAGGATTTGATTCTCTGAGCAGACTGGAAGCCATGCTGTTTCATCATAATGTGGCCTTAACTTCAGCCCGAGAGAACTTTGATCTCCAAGTGGCAAGGTCCTCTGCAGAGATACAGGCTCTGGTCCGTATGAACGTCCTGCTCCATTTCAGAGAAATGGGCCATCCTATCTTTAACATGTCTGATACGCGGGGGATAGTTCATTTATTTAAGAGCATTGGATCAGGTCTGTTAACCACCTTTCAAACCATTTGCGGAGTGATTTCATCATACATACACTCCCTACTTGGAAGTGTTTTTGGAGGGCTTCCTTTGGTCCTGCTTTCAATAGTGGGCATCCTGATTTTAATCCTATTACATCGCAAAGGATGTCAACATCACTCGAGACATGGAGAGAACACTGCTGGAGCGACGTTGTCATGAGCGATTGGTGTTCTTCATGGGTATACCTCGGCTATAAGAGCTGAGTGAGCATTGGTTCCTGTCTTTCAGACCGGCCTGGCTTGACTGTATTCTGCCAGTATTCCCCTGCCTCTTCTGCGGATTCAGACGCGTGTTGGACCTCTGTCTGACACTTCCATCGGTTGCCCTGCCAAACATAGACATGCTCCTGGCGCCTTTGCGGGCCCATGTACACAGTTGTCCACAGCGTATTCCCATGTTGATGATGGTGTTCCTAGAGCCTCCACGGGACTCTTCAGCTCCTGTTGGAATGGAGATCAGCTCTACCTCGGATGTGCAGGCATCAGTCTCAGGCACACAGGCATCTAATTCTTCCCCGACGGCTGCAGTGGGAACTAGTGATGACCACCTCTGCTCCCTTGATATCATACTGGAGGTACTAGAAGGACTGCCTCCTGTGGATGAAATGTTCAGTGATGTTGAGTCTTCAGCGCAGGATTCCTAAACAATTGGGCCTCTCCTGTGCTGGTAACCGTTTGGCAACTTTTTAAACACGTACCATATCTGAACATAGTGGCTTTGAAGGTGCTCAGAAAAACAAGGACAATATATTCAATTATATAGAGGGCCTTCTATGAATGCTTTTTAGGGAAGAATGCTTTCAATATAGACCTTATTTTTATGAACATTTGTTAAGGCTTTTAATGTGCTTTTAGTATGCTTTCATTATAAATTATCTTCATGCCCTCTTTTATCATTTACTCTGTCATTATCAAGCTGACCTTGTTGACCTTTTGATGAAGAGTGGCTGTCATGTTCTTTAGGATAGTCCCATCATGTACATACCGATTAAATACATTGTGTTCCCTCCAAACGACATAATGGTCCTAAACACAGGTAACCTTTTACCTAGTAGCTTACTTCTGTCTCTTCAACAACCAGGCTCTCGGTATCCTATCTTAATCCCTGTCCCTGATGTACTTAAACATGTCCCCAGGCACGTTAGATTTAATCTGTATAAGGGTCACCACTTTTTTTCATCCATGGCCAACAGCCAGCTGTGCAATGTGCATGAGTGTTTTTGTTTAGAAAAGGATTAGCAAAGGATTAGTGAATGTTATAAAAACATATAGATTCTGGAAAAACCTTGGAGTGACCACTTTAGTATAAAAGACCCTCACTCCCCCTTACAAACACAGAGGAGAATTCTTTCCAGGTTGGACCGAGACTCTGCAGGCTGGTCCTTCAACAGGCAGAGACCTGACATCCCTTGCGGGATGCCATCCTCGAGGGAGAGGCGGGATCCTTCATTCAGAACCCTCAGGTGGGGGGTTAGTACTTCCCTGGGGGATTCTTGCCTCCATTAGGCTTCATTTAGGATCTATCCTGACATATACACACACAGGCTTCACCCACATACCTAGGCTAGGTACATTTTAGGTAGGCTACGCATCGTAGGAGTACGCCAATGCTATTGTTTTATATATTATGTTTTTATTCATCTTATTAGCACTATGGTAGAAATGTATCTACTTTTTACGATATTGGTACTAGCGATTACATTTGTCTGCTCCTGTCTTTTGATTGTTGCAGCTAACATGTTTCATACAAGACTTTTGCTTGACCAATAAATAATTATTGAAACCGTTCCAATCGTCATTCTATGTATTCTGAGAAAAGCAAGCACGAGTGACTGAGTGAAAGATACCGCATTGTTTCCACGATACCTGAGGAATCAGGGTTGTCATGTTCAGTGGTTGCAAGAAACTACATACACCACTGTAGAATACAGGGGGGTGGTAGTGGCACCGTAGAGCTAGCTGGTCTAACGGCTGACTCATCCTGTGGGGGTGTCCAGAGTCTGTCTGCACACCAAGCTCTCAGTTTAGGTCATCCAAAACGCGCAGTTCCTGGGGGGTCCTGGGAACTACACAACATGGATGATTCATCGGAAGAGCTGTCTGGACCGCAAAATGTCAACAATGTAGCTTTTCAAGGTTTAATGTCTGAAAGCCTATTGTATCACTATGTGAAAATGGGGAGTTTGCTTATTCCCAGGAGTTTAATAAAATGTATATAATATTGCAACATAGAATATTGCGTGTTTACATTAGTTTGTGTTCCTAGCGTAGCAGTAGATTCAGGATTCCTTCCCCAACTCATTGACTGGAGACTCACATTTGAATTTCTGATGCCTTTCTTCATGAGAATAGCCCTGGCCTCCTGGTCTAGTACGCCACTCCCCTGCTGCTGCTGCCCAGCTATCTGAGACTGTGCCTCGCCCCCAGCCTCGAGGCTATTGGTACGATCCCGCTGTCGGGTGGTCACTGGCGACATTGAGATTCAATTCTCCTTCGGTTGGTTTTTACTCTGTTTATTTGCTTCCTTTGGTTTTTGTTCATTTTGACTTTTGTACAGTTTATTTTGCCTCCTTTGGTTGGGGTTGTTTTGTTTTTTTGGTCAGTTGTGTTTCACTGCCCCCTCCTGCTGTTTTCCCACTCCCTGCCATCCCGCCTCCCTGCTAGCCCCTCTCACCTCCCAGGACTACTAATGGAGGTCGCTGTGTGGGTGCACAGAAGGCAAGCCTGTCCGCATCCGTCCATGGCTGGACTGCGACCAGAGCCAGGACCTCTGGCTCTCCCACCCCAAGAAGATACACCACGGCAGACCTCCAAGCCCAGGACCCCAGACGCACCAGCAACCACTGCTGCCACACATCCCCATGCACCACCAGAGGACTGTTCTTCTGCCGACACTGCAGCTCCACCTTCAGCACCGAGGCAACCAACAACACCAAATACACCGCAAACATGCACTACATCTACCGAGACCATCACAACGCAACTCCAATGTATTCTACTCAATGCACGCAATCTCAGCAAACACTCCACTGAGATCTGGGACACAATCTCCCCCCTCACCCCAGACATCATCTTCCTCACAGAAATCTGGTTAAACCCCGCCTCCTCTCCAGACATCACCACCGAACCAACAAACACGGAGGGGGAATCACCATTATCTACAGGGATGACAACTGCTGCACAGCATAAACTGACGTCCCGACACCGGTTATGGAACACCTCAACTTCCAACTCCACATAGATGGAGAAAGCACCATCATTGCTCTGATCGACATCGAAGCTTAATATTTTGCAACGTTATTGTTAAATGGTCTTGAATGCTGGGCCAACAACAGCAGACTCATCCCCTTGAATCGAACTGGATTCCACAAAATTCAAGGCTGTCTCTCAAATGTGATGACAAATTGAATGTTAATGGATCGCACGTCTCAGACACACTCAGCCCTTTATGCATTCTTTATTGACTTTAAGGCAGCTTTTGATCGAATATCCAGAAACAGACTATGAGAGAAGTTAAAAGTGAGGGCCGTGCTGACTGAGCTTTTTAAACTAATACAGCTATTATACACAGGAACCTGGTTGTTGATGAAATTGGGAGACAGTGGCACTCTGTCGAGGAACATTTCTACTTCAGATGGCTTAAAACATGGGTGAGTTTTGGTCCCTTTTGCTCTTCAATCTTTTCATCTCAGTTTTTACGGGAGAGCTAGACAAGGTCAACTCACACCACCTGATTCTCTGGAACAAGCCACTGTCCAATCTGCTCTATTCAGATGATCTAGTCCTGCTGAGCCTCATTCGGGTGAGACTACAGAGGTTGCTAAATGCCCTTTCAGACTACACAGAGTGAAATAACCTGGACTTAAGTCTGGGAAAAACTAAAATTATTATCTTCTGGAAAAGGCAAAACAAACTGGGCGTGCGGCAAATGGGCAGAAACAACTTAGAAAAGGTTCCGGAATATAAATATCTTGTGGTCTTGCTAGATGCAAAAGGGTTCTTTAAGAAACAGAAGGCATCAATACAAAATAAGGCACATGCACTCCACGCTGCTTTATCAACCCTAGGGAAAAAGATGTGTGGTCTCAGCACTATCCTGCAGGCAAATATTTTTCCAGCTCTGTCTTACGGAATTGAAATCATGCTGAATATTATTGAGTGGGCCCAATTACTTAATTGTTTTACTCTGAGTGAGGTCAATTTTGTGGTATCTAAGCTTTGGGCTATGGTTTTGCTTCCACAGCCTCCCTATGTTCCTAGGGGTTGGGTCGTGCTCACCCTGCCCCCTTATATTTTTTAATGATTTTTCAGAGTACAGGGGCCATGTGCCCGAGTCCCATACTGGCTGCCACAACATCATTTTCATGTTGTAACCAGCCAATCAGGATTGATTAGTCCCCTTTAAATTGTCCAATAAGAGAGTATATGGACACCAAAAGTCCGGCTGTACCTAACTTTTAAACTCCCTCATGCCCAATCTGAGCCTTTCTTTAAACGCAAATTTCTTGAAAATGCCTGAGCAGATTTACACCAAATTACAAAAAGTGCACTTTCTGTATAAACATTTTGCCATATTTAGTGAAATTCTGTTCCGCCATTTTTTCCTTGTGGGAGAGAAAATATTCTAATTGGAATTAACATGTGAAATCATACTTTTGGGGCCCCCATTTTTCTTGAACCCACACTTGATGGATCAGGAAAAACTTTCCATATAGGAGCCGAAGTGAATGAGAATTTTTATGGAAAGTTTCATGTATGGCGCTAATGCAATTAGCGAAATAAAAAAACTCTCTCCCTACGGAAACTCTTATCTCACTACATCTACTCAGTGATGACCTGAAATGAGCCTTTGCTGGGCGGAGCTTTCATTACTTCAAAAAAATTTATACAGCACGTACTAAAATGAGCCTTAATCTGGCACATAAAGTAATTCCTTATCAGTAAATATTTGAGACATCCCGTGACTTAGCGAATCATATGTTTCTCTTAATTGTTCGAATAAATGAACTGTTGAATCTATGTACACCTGGCCAGCCTTGTAAAAGGGTTGTATCCCAATGTAAAACAAATACACCATGTACAAATTGGCTATGACTGGGCTGTGCCACAATGTTGTACTTGTGTTAATACAAAAAATGTGAAACCTCTGTGATAACTGTTGCCAAATTTTTGAATACCAAAAGAGTCGTTAAAGCCGGAGTGAGGTGAGAGGTCACTATATAAATATCGCAGAGCTCAACAATATGTCGGTAGGCTTACCTCCTGAGAGAGCCTTAAGGAAAATGCTTCCCATTAGCAGATGTGTATACACAGCAAATCCCAGTCACACCTAATTGACAGGAGCTGGAGAAGTCACATAGCCCTATACAGCTAAAGTTTTTCTTCGTGAGCTATCCCTGCTTAATATACAACAAACATACTTCCTCCTGTACTTTAGAGACAAATCTTTCAGAAATACTCAAGTCCTGATCCTTGCGAGGGGCCTCATACATCGAATGAATAGCTTCAGTAGCCTGATCGATGGTTTCATATTAATTTCTTATTGTCTGTCAGCTTCATTTTCTTCTTGAATTTATTTGGTGGTGGTAGGTAACAACTCCTGCAGCAGCCATTAACAACAGCAGCCACAAATATGGTTAATAGGATTGTGCTTGATGGTGGGTTGCGGGTGCAAGGTGTGCTAGATTTTTTTTATCGCAAACCAGCTAAACCACATGGTATGAGGGGAGGGGGTAACCGGGAGGGATTCAATGATAGGGAAGGTGGAAGAGAAAGGTGCTAGATGGTGATGGGGCTGGAGGACTCACAGGATGCAGGGGGACATTGCATGGCAAAAAAATAAAAGTTGCTCTTTTGATAAACAGCACTCTGGTTCCTTTACTAACACTTACTTTGGGTTCACCATACAGAGTAAGAACTTAAAAAATCAGGCACTAAGGATTGATAAGCAGAGATGGAAATGGGGCAGGGACAGAGAGGCACCTGTTATGATTTTTTTTTTTACCCAGGCCACAAGTTAGACTTTCCTTCTAATGGAGGCACCACCAAAGTCCACCGTAAGGCGAGGAGAGAGAAGCATGTGATCATTGCTGAATCTTTCCATTGCAACGAGTTCTGGCTGTGTTCCTCTGAACACCCATTTTTATATGCTTAATGGACACCCTCTTAAAGGGACATGCTCCTGTTAACTGGGCATATCAATGCAAACCTTCTACGGGGATGCTCAAAACTGATGTTTTTCCTCCATTACTCAAAGTATCATTAAATTGCTTTTTTATTTTTTATTTTACGGAGTTTTATATAGCGCAAACTTGACCCGAAGGTATCGGGTATCAGAATGCTTTACACGAGCACCAGTTGCGTTACATGAGGACACATTCATTTTTTGGTAGGCACTGGGAGATTAAGGGCCTGATTCTGATGCGGGTTGGAAAGCTTCCTGACCGAATCGGTTTGGAAATGGTTTCCGACCCACTCGGATCAGGAGAGTCCGACCGACGGAGTACGATGCATCCTGATGCTTCCAGATACGATTTGGTTGGACTCCCATTGACTTCAATGGGAGCATATGTTCCTATCCGCATCATAATTGGGCCCTGGGTCGGGAGGACACGTTCCCGATCCGGTTTGGAAGGAGCAAATGCCATTAGGAGGCCTTCCTAACCGCATCAGAATCAGGCCCTAGGTGGGAATGCTTTCCTAACCGCATCAGAATCAGGCCCTAAGTGATTTGCCCAGAATCACAGGATGTTGCACATCTTTGCTCAGACTCGAACCCGGTTCCCCAGATTTGAGGTCGACCACCCTAGCGGTTAGGCCAACTCCTCTCCCCTTCTTCAATCTTCCTTAACAAACTTGCATGACCTAGGATTCCAAACATTGAACAATCCCGATCCCCTTCATGTTCCAACATGTTAAAGCTTTTTTCTGTGCCTTAATTTTTGGGTACACCAGCAGCTACCCAAGCACAACAGCAGCTCAATTTCAGCCAAGAACGCTTGTGCATAAGCACAAGGAGAAAAAAGAAAGCAGACACATTTATACGGAGCTATTGACAAAGACAGGTGGAACTTGTGAGTAATTTACGTGTGTAAACATACTCTTACACTTCTGAGTAACTTTACTACCATTGGCTATTCCCAAAATCCGAGTGCAAAGTTATTCAAAAGTGTAAACTTACATGTCTCCACCCCTGAAAAAGGGGGAGGTGCTTAACTTACAAGTGTAAGTTACTACCAAAAAAACAAATCAGTGGTATGCCTAGCAATCTATATGACAAACCCCTGGTACTGTAACATTCTAACACAGAAAACAATGGTGGCAGGCACTTAAATGTAAACTCCATAGGAAATGATGTTAATTTAAATTAAATAATTTAAAATAGTTACAATATAAATAATTATAATTTGATGTTAAACAAATATACAAAGATAGTACCTATTTTTTTAAATGTAATTATGAAATGTTTTAATAGCCCTTTTTGCTTTGAGTCAAAGTAACAATAACTTTTCTTACAAATGTAATTAAAGTACTTTTATCTAATTATATATATCACTTTAATTATTAATGAATAATTAGTATTGTGATTATTTTATTTTAGTTGAGAATTTATTTTTAATTTAAATGTGGGAAAATACAATTAATGCAATCTAATATATTTACATTAATTAAAGATTTTTTTAAACATATCGTTATTAATGCTTTAGGATTGTTACCTTTTTTACATTTAAAATAAATATATAACTATTTTAGATTAAATTGTTGTTGGAAATGTATTACAATCATATCACATGTGTTTCCTTTTACCTATACTTTACCATGTGGAGGTCTCCACCACTGAGGTGGTATCAATCAATCAATCACGGCATTTATAGAGCGCGCTACTCACCCGGGAGGGTCTCAAGGCGCTGGGGGAGGGGGTAAGTTACTGCTCGAACAGCCAGGTCTTGAGCTGCTTCCTGAAGGAGAGATGGTCCTGGGTTCGCCGAAGGTGAGTGGGGAGGGAGTTCCAGGTCTTGGCTGCCAGGTAGGAGAAGGATCTTCCTCCGGCGGTGGTTCTGCGGATGCGTGGTACGGTGGCGAGGGCGTGGCTGGTTGATCGTAGCTGGCGGGTGGGCGTGTAGAAGGTCATGCGGTCGTTGAGGTACTTTGGGCCCAGGTCGTGGAGGGCCTTGTGTGCGTGGGTGAGGAGTCTGAACGTGATTCTCTTGCTGACGGGGAGCCAGTGCAGGTCTTTCAGGTGTCCGGTGATGTGGCTGTGTCGGGGGATGTCCAGGATGAGTCGTGCGGAGGCGTTCTGGATGCGCTGGAGTCTTTTTGAAGTTTGGCTGTGGTTCCGGCGTAGAGGGTGTTCCCATAGTCCAGTCGGCTGGTGACGAGTGCCTGGGTGACGGTCTTCCTGGTTTCAGTGGGGATCCATCTGAAGATCTTGCGGAGCATGCGCAGGGTGTTGAAGCACGAGGATGAGACGCCGTTGACTTGTCTGGTCATCGATAAAGAGGAGTCCAGGATGAAGCCCAGGTTGCGTGCGTGGTCCGTTGGCTTGGGTGCGGTGCCCAGGGCCGGGGGCCACCAGGAGTCGTCCCAGGCGGAGGGTGATGAGCCCAGGATGAGGACTTCCGTCTTGTCTGAGTTTAGTTTAAGGCGGCTGTTCCTCATCCAGTCGGCGACGTCTCTCATCCCGTCGTGTAGGTTGGCTCTGGCGGTGGTGGGGTCGTTGGTGAGGGAGAGGATCAGCTGGGTGTCGTCGGCGTAGGAGATGATGTTGAGGTTGTGTTGGCGTGCGATGGCTGCGAGGGGCTCATGTAGACGTTGAAGAGGGTTGGACTGAGTGAAGATCCTTGTGGAACGCCGCAGATGACTTCGGTGGCCTCGGATCTGAACGGGGAGGCGGACTCTCTGGGTTCTTCCGGCGAGGAGCGAGATGATCCATTCCAGTGCTTTCTCTCGGATTCCGATGTTGCTGAGGCGCTTCACTAGGGTGCGGTGGCAGACGGTGTCGAGCGCCGCGGAGAGATCCAAGAGGATGAGGGCTGCTGTTTCCCGTTGTCGGTTAGGGTTCTGATGTCGTCGGTGGCTGCGATAAGGGCGGTCTCGGTGCTGTGGTTGGCCGAAACCCGGACTGCGAGGGGTCGAGGGATCCATTCGTCTCGAGGAAGGCGGCAATCTGTCCGTTGGCGGTCTTCTCGATGACTTTGGCCGAGAAACGGAAGGAGCGAGATGGGACGGTAGTTCTTGAGGTCGGTGGGGTCCGCCGTTGGTTTCTTCAGGAGGGCGGTAAGCTCGGCGTGCTTCCAGCTCTCCGGGAAGGTGGCAGTGTGGAAGGAGGAGTTGATGATGTCCCGGAGATGGGGTGCGATGGTGGCGTCGGCTTTGTTGAAGACGTGGTGTGGGCAGGGGTCGGTTGGTGATCCGGAGTGGATGGAGTTCATCGTGCGGGTGGTGTCTTCGGTGCTGATCGGGGTCCAGTTGCAGAGGGTGGTGGTGGCGGGCGTTGGTTCGGCGGTAGGGTGCGTGGTTTGTGCGTCGAAGCTGTTATGTATGTCGGTGATCTTGCGGTGGAAGAACGTGGCGAGTGAGTTGCAGAGGTCTTGCGAGGGGTGATGTCGTTGTTTCCGGCGCTGGGGTTGGAGAACTCTTTGACGATGCTGAAAAGTTCCTTGCTGTCGTGGGCGTTGTTGTCCAGTCGTTCTTTGAGTGCCGACTTCTTGGTGGCACGGATCAGCTGGTGGTGTTTGCGGGTGGGGTGCTTGAGGGCGGTCCTGTTGTCTGTGGTCTGGTCGAGTCGCCAGGTTCTCTCGAGAGTGCGGCAGTTCTTCTTGGATTCCTTGAGTTCGTTGGTGAACCAAGGGGTTTTCTTGCTTCCGGGTCTGCTGGGAGGGTTTTTAGTGGTGCGAGGTCGTCGGCGCAGGCGGTCAGCCACTTGGCGAGGTTGCTGGCTGCTTCGTTTGGGTCCGTTGTGTTGGTGGGTGTGTTCTGGCTGAGGGAGGCGGTGAGCTGCTCGGCGGTGATCTTGCTCCAGCTCCGGCGGGGAGCCTGTTGCGGGTGGTGGTGGGTCGCAGTCTTTCTGAAGCTGAAGTGGACGCAGCTGTGGTCGGTCCAGTGTAGTCCGGTGGCGTGGCTGAAGGAGATGTGCTTGCTGGAAGAGAAGACGGGGTCAAGCGTGTGGCCGGCGTAGTGGGTGGGCGTGTTCACCAGTTGCTTGAGTCCGAGGTTGGCGAGGTTGTCCAGCAGAGGCGGTGGTGTTTCTGTCGTTGTTGTTCTCCAGGTGGAAGTTGAGGGTCCCCTAGGAGGATGTAGTCGGCTGAGGGCATGGCGTGCGGGCTGATGAAGTCTGCGATGTCTTCGCTGAATAGTGTGCGTGGTCCCGGGGTCTGTAGATGAGGGTGCCTCGGAGGGTGGTCTTGGGGTCAGTGTGTATCTGGAAGTGTAGGTGTTCGGCGGCGGTGAAGGTCTCGTCGGAGTTAGTCGAGATGCGGATGGTGTTCTTGTGTATGATGGCGATGCCTCCTCCCGTCTGGTTGACGCGGTCCCTCCGGGTGATCTTGTATCCGTCCGGGATGGCTATGGCGATGTCGGGCGCTGAGGAGCGTTCATCCAGGTTTCGGTGAGGAAGGCGATGTCCGGTGCTGTTGCGTCGAGCAGGTCCCAGAGTTCCACGGCGTGCCTGTGGACGGAGTGGGTGTTCAACAGGATGCATTTCAGGTGGTTGCTGCTGGTGCTCGACTTGGCGGAGGTGGTGCACGTCCGGGGGCAGGTGAATCGGCAGGTTTGGCAGGTGAAGGGTCCGTGGGTGCGTCTCGGTGAGGCTCGGTAGCAGGCAGGGTTCCGGCCGGCATTGAGTGCGGTGAGGGTGGCGGCGTCGTAGGTCCGTCGAGTAGCGTTGCATCGGTGGGAGCCAGGGGTTCTGGCGCTGGGCGCGGTCCAGTCGCGGACGGGCGCAGACGGGCTTGCCTTAGGCGCGCCTTCGGCGCGCCAGCCGGCGCTGGCCGCGCAGCGGCCGCCATTTATGGGTAGGTGGCAGGGAGGAGCAGCTGGGAGGCGGGAGGCAGGGGCAGCGAATGGGCAGTCAGGGGGCGGGCCCGCAGGGAGCGCAGCGGCGGGAAAGGCGAGAGGCAGCGGGGGCACAAAAGTACAAGGGAGAGAAAACAGACAAAAAATACGGGCACAACGCAAATGGGGCAGCGAGGGGCACAGAAAGGAAATGGGGGGAAAACAGACCAAATCACAGTCACAACGCAAATGGGGCAGCGAGGGGCACAGAAAGGAAATGGGGGGAAAACAGACCAAATCACAGTCACAACGCAAATGGGGCAGCGAGGGGCACAGAAAGGAAATGGGGGGAAAAAAGACAAAATCACAGTCACAACGCAAATGGGGCAGCGAGGGGCACAGAAAGGAAATGGGGGGAAAACAGACCAAATCACAGTCACAACGCAAATGGGGCAGCGAGGGGCACAGAAAGGAAATGGGGGAAAACAGACAAAATCACAGTCACAACGCAAATGGGGCAGCGAGGGGCACAGAAAGGAAATGGGGGAAAACAGACCAAATCACAGTCACAACGCAAATGGGGCAGCGAGGGGCACAGAAAGGAAATGGGGGGAAAACAGACAAAATCACAGTCACAACGCAAATGGGGCAGCGAGGGGCACAGAAAGGAAATGGGGGGAAAACAGACCAAATCACAGTCACAACGCAAATGGGGCAGCGAGGGGCACAGAAAGGAAATGGGGGAAAACAGACCAAATCACAGTCACAACGCAAATGGGGCAGCGAGGGCACAGAAAGGAAATGGGGGAAAACAGACAAAATCACAGTCACAACGCAAATGGGGCAGCGAGGGGCACAGAAAGGAAATGGGGGGAAAACAGACCAAATCACAGTCACAACGCAAATGGGGCAGCGAGGGGCACAGAAAGGAAATGGGGGGAAAACAGACAAAATCACAGTCACAACGCAAATGGGGCAGCGAGGGGCACAGAAAGGAAATGGGGGAAACAGACAAAATCACAGTCACAACGCAAATGGGGCAGCGAGGGGCACAGAAAGGAAATGGGGGAAAACAGACAAAATCACAGTCACAACGCAAATGGGGCAGCGAGGGGCACAGAAAGGAAATGGGGGGAAAACAGACAAAATCACAGTCACAACGCAAATGGGGCAGCGAGGGGCACAGAAAGGAAATGGGGGGAAAACAGACAAAATCACAGTCACAACGCAAATGGGGCAGCGAGGGGCACAGAAAGGAAATGGGGGGAAAACAGACAAAATCACAGTCACAACGCAAATGGGGCAGCGAGGGGCACAGAAAGGAAATGGGGGAAAACAGACAAAATCACAGTCACAACGCAAATGGGGCAGCGAGGGGCACAGAAAGGAAATGGGGGGAAAACAGACAAAATCACAGTCACAACGCAAATGGGGCAGCGAGGGGCACAGAAAGGAAATGGGGGGAAAACAGACAAAATCACAGTCACAACGCAAATGGGGCAGCGAGGGGCACAGAAAGGAAATGGGGGGAAAACAGACAAAATCACAGTCACAACGCAGATGGGGCAGCGAGGGGCACAGAAAGGAAATGGGGGAAAACAGACAAAATCACAGTCACAACGCAATTGGGGCAGCGAGGGGCACAGAAGGAAAAAAGGGGAGATAGCAAGAAATGCGGGCACCGGGGCCGCAGCTGAGGGGCGATCTTACCTGCAGAAGCAGCGGGCAGACAACACAGGCGGAGCTGTGTGGTGGGGGAGCGACCTACCTGGCAAGGTCAAGGGTCGCTCTCCTCACCGCGCAGCGGCCGCCATTTATGGGGAGGTGGGAGGGAGGAGCAGCTGGGAGGCGGGAGGCAAGGGCAGCGAATGGGCAGTCAGGGGGGCGGGGCCGCAGGGGACGCAGCGGCGGGAAAGGCGAGAGGCAGCGGGGGCACAAAAGTACAAGGGGAGAGAAAACAGACAAAAAATACGGGCACAACGCAAATGGGGCAGCGAGGGGCACAGAAAGGAAATGGGGGGAAAACAGACCACATCACAGTCACAACGCAAATGGGGCAGCGAGGGGCACAGAAAGGAAATGGGGGAAAACAGACCAAATCACAGTCACAACGCAAATGGGGCAGCGAGGGGCACAGAAAGGAAATGGGGGGAAAACAGACAAAATCACAGTCACAACGCAAATGGGGCAGCGAGGGGCACAGAAAGGAAATGGGGGAAAACAGACCAAATCACAGTCACAACGCAAATGGGGCAGCGAGGGGCACAGAAAGGAAATGGGGGGAAAACAGACAAAATCACAGTCACAACGCAAATGGGGCAGCGAGGGCACAGAAAGAAAATGGGGGGAAAACAGACAAAATCACAGTCACAACGCAAATGGGGCAGCGAGGGGCACAGAAAGGAAATGGGGGAAAACAGACCAAATCACAGTCACAACGCAAATGGGGCAGCGAGGGGCACAGAAAGGAAATGGGGGGAAAACAGACCAAATCACAGTCACAACGCAAATGGGGCAGCGAGGGGCACAGAAAGGAAATGGGGGAAAACAGACAAAATCACAGTCACAACGCAAATGGGGCAGCGAGGGGCACAGAAAGGAAATGGGGGGAAAACAGACCAAATCACAGTCACAACGCAAATGGGGCAGCGAGGGGCACAGAAAGGAAATGGGGGGAAAACAGACAAAATCACAGTCACAACGCAAATGGGGCAGCGAGGGGCACAGAAAGGAAATGGGGGGAAAACAGACAAAATCACAGTCACAACGCAAATGGGGCAGCGAGGGGCACAGAAAGGAAATGGGGGGAAAACAGACAAAATCACAGTCACAACGCAAATGGGGCAGCGAGGGGCACAGAAAGGAAATGGGGGGAAAACAGACAAAATTACAGTCACAACGCAAATGGGGCAGCGAGGGGCACAGAAAGGAAATGGGGGGAAAACAGACAAAATCACAGTCACAACGCAAATGGGGCAGCGAGGGGCACAGAAAGGAAATGGGGGGAAAACAGACAAAATCACAGTCACAACGCAAATGGGGCAGCGAGGGGCACAGAAAGGAAATGGGGGAAAACAGACAAAATCACAGTCACAACGCAAATGGGGCAGCGAGGGGCACAGAAAAGGAAATGGGGGGAAAACAGACAAAATCACAGTCACAACGCAAATGGGGCAGCGAGGGGCACAGAAAGGAAATGGGGGGAAAACAGACAAAATCACAGTCACAACGCAAATGGGGCAGCGAGGGGCACAGAAAGGAAATGGGGGGAAAACAGACAAAATCACAGTCACAACGCAGATGGGGCAGCGAGGGGCACAGAAAAGGAAATGGGGGAAAACAGACAAAATCACAGTCACAACGCAATTGGGGCAGCGAGGGCACAGAAGGAAAAAAGGGGAGATAGCAAGAAATGCGGGCACCGGGGCCGCAGCTGAGGGGCGATCTTACCTGCAGAAGCAGCGGGCAGACAACACAGGCGGAGCTGTGTGGTGGGGGAGCGACCTACCTGGCAAGGTCTTGGGACCTTTGACCTATACCATGCAGAGATGTCCATCCCAACTGCAGTCTCCCTGTAGTAAAGTATAGGGAAAAAAAGTAAAAAATGTTTTTTAAGCCCAGCAAACTTTTGTGAAAATATTTATTATGTAAAATACTAATTTAAATAATGTTTACATTTATTTTAAATGTTGTTGAGGGAGGAAGGTGCACCAGGGATGGAGTCAAAGTCATCCACATTAGTCCAACAGTTTTCTTTATTGATGTAAACATTTAAAAATGGCCATCAGCCAACGCGTTTCGTTCCTATGAAGGAACTTCATCAGGGCTGAAACAGTTACACAAGACATAACATAAGTCATGACATAAAACATCTAAAGGTAGTGACATACATATAATACTAAGACAATTTAAATACACATAAAATGACGCACATCCTCTGATTGCAATACCATACAATTAAATCACAAGACGGCCCACCTAAGGAAAAAATATACACATACCATACATATATATACATATACCGTTAGGAATAAATAAACACTGATATATAATTTTAAGATATATAGGTGTGAATTTCCACATTACACAATATGTGCCATTAATAGTTATACATAACAAAAATATAAATTTAAATTTGTAAAGAAGTGGGAAAGGTCTTGTTTTAATAAATGTATACCCAATATTGTCAATATACATGGCTAAACTATACGCCAAGCGATTAAAATCAAATATTGAGGCAAAGTGAAAAGAAAAGAAAAAGCAAGGGAAAAAGGAAGTTAAGCAAGACGTCATATATTATGAGAGCAAAGGACAAAATCGTCCCGAAATAGGAAATTATCAGAAGATGGTTAATCAAATCTCACCTTCAAAAATAACGTGAAGAATTCTGTCTCTGTGCTCATATGAAGCAGCTCAAAAGAAAACCTCTCAATAAGGGTCAACAGTAACTCATCCAATCTCCTAATATGAAAAATACCGTCATATCAGCCATAATAGATGAATGAGCAGATTGAAAAATTACATGTCAAGTATTGCCATCTTATATGGCTCAGTAAAGAGACCAAAAAAGATTTGTGCCAGGTTGTTCAAGATGATCCACCCCAGTGATGCCATAAGGGGGCATAAAATAGTACAACCATTATGTATTAAGAAAATAACACATAAAAAAGTCCCATTTTACAAAATCATCATAGGAATGTAAGTCAATTCTCACCTGAAATCTCAGGTAGGAGGATATGTATCCGCTCACACACGTTGCAACTTGGGTAAATACCTCACAATAAGAGTTAACAGTATTCTATCCAGTATCCTAATAAGAAGCGTTGTTATAATGAACCATCAAGACTATATGCTGGAAATCAATCGACAGCTTAATAATGGTTTTTGTTACAGGGAGATTGCTGGTAACCCCATTCCCAACCTTGCAGGTATGATCAATGCAAGGCTGAATGAATGGAGGGACATATGTCTACTAACTGAGGATGAATTCAGATATCTGCGAGTGGATTGCCCTACCTTCCCTTGTATATATATTTTACCAAAAATTCACAAAGGTGGGCAATTCCCCCCAGGTAGACCTATTATTTCAGGGGTGGGCTCACCCACTGAAAAGCTATCCGAATTTGTGGATCAAAGATTATAGAAACATGTCCTGCCAACCTGAACGCTGCCCTGAAGAGTGTGGCCTCCCACTCTGTGTTGCATATCTCACCCAGGGCCCCTATTATCTGCTGTAGCACTGCAAAATTAATGGGACGACTACTATCCTTCTTTGTTTGTTGTAGTCTACCCTAGCCTTTCAATGCCATTCTACACTGGAAGGACCTTGTCGATCCTCCCCTCCTGCCATCTTTGAGTAGTATGCAGCGGCATTAAGGTGTGCCTTGGCCCAGGATTTTGTTTTTTTCATCATGAATGCCATTCCAGAAAACCCAAGTCCTCTTCTTGCCCTGCCAGCCGGCCCCCCTGTGAACCCTGTTATGTCGGGAAAAAGTCACCCAGCACTAACGGTATCGGTTCTCCGTCTTAGGGGCGCGCGTTGTCCAGCATCAATTTTAACCCGGGTCCACCCATGCCCATGCCTCCTCTGGCACCGGGGTCATCCCTTGGTCCACGTCCGGGGCGAGCTCTCGGAATCTGCCACACTGAAAACGAGAAATGGCATCCGCAATTGAGTTATCAATCCCCAGGATGTGCCGTGCCCTAAGTGCGATGTTTGGTTTTAACTGGCAGTCTACTAATTTCTGTAGCAGTTTGACCACCGCCAGACATTTTGCTGTTCCTGTGTTGATTGCCTGTACCACTGCATGGTTGTCTGACCATAGAATTATCTGTCTGTTGGCTAGCCATTGGGCCCAAACGTGGAATGCCACAACGATGGGGAATAACTCCAGTAGGTAGATGTTGGCCGTAAAGCCTGATCTCTGCCAGCTGTCAGGCCATGCCCCTGCCGTCCATGCTCTACCTAGGATGGCCCCGAAACCGTAGCCTCCGGCCGAGTCTGTGTAGAGTTCGAGTTGGTTGGCCTGCACCCATGGCTCTCGCCACATGAGGGTGCTGTTAAAATCGGTCAAGAAGGTCTCCCACTTCCCCAAGTCCTCTTTCACCCCTTGCATTAAGCACACCCTCTGGTGCTTCTGTGTCATGCCCCTAGTTATCCAGGCAAGGCGTCTGGCGAAGGGGCGCCCTGCGGGGACTACTCTAGTGGCTAAATTCAACTTTCCCAGCAGCTGCTGTATTTCACCTAGGGTCGCCTTCTTCTGCTGTCTCAACCTGTCAATGATCTGCCTTAGTTCCGCCACCTTCTTGGGCGGCAGTTTGCATGTCCCCGCCACTGAGTCCAGTTCTATCCCGAGGAAGGATAGTTTAGTGGTGGGGCCCTCTGTCTTGTACTGAGCTAGGGGGCCCCCAATTCCTGAGCCAAGTCTAAGAAAAGGCAGAGGAGGTTTGCGCATTTCCCTGTGCCTGCTGCACTGATGAAGAGGAAATCATCCAAGTAGTGGACCCTCCCCCCTGCCGGGGAGCGTGCCCCTAGCTCCCACTCCAAAAACCCACTGAAAGCCTCAAAGTATGCACAAGATATGGAGCAACCTATTGGCAGGCATTTATCGTAGTAGTATTGGCCGTCCAGCTGAAAACCTAGCAAGTGGTAGCAATCTGGGTGTACTGGCAGGAGGCGGAAGGCTGATTCTATGTCAATTTTTGCCAAGAGGGCCCCCCTCCCTTCTTGTCTTATGAGGTCCACTGCATCGTCCACTGACGCATATGCTACCGAGCAACTCCCTTGGTCCAGCCAGTCATTGATGGAATCCCCGTGGGGGTGTGACAGATGGTGTATTAACCTGGACTTGCCTGCCTCCTTTTTTGGCACCACGCCCAGCGGGGATACCACCAAATTTTTTAGCGGGGGAACTGAAAGGGCCAGCCACCCTTCCCAGCTGAACTTCCTTGTCCACCTTCTGCCTTGCCGCCCCCGGGTTGTCACGTATTGATTTTAGGTTCCTGCTTTCCCGAGCTCCCAGTGGCCCTTTGTAAGGGATGGGGAAACCCCTTGTGAACCCCTCAGCTAATCTTTGTCCGTCTGAAGTTTTGGGATAACGTCCTAATAAATATAGCAGTCTGCTTGTTATTATGGGGATAGGTAAGGGGCGCCCCTGGTCAGCAACCCCTTCTCCCCTCTCCGGAGCTCCTTGATCCTTACTTTTTTGGTCCTACCTTCTCCTTGGTGGCCCCTGCCCCCTGGACCTGTCTGCAGCGTATTATTTCTATTATGGAGGGTGCACCAGAATTGAAATCAAAAATATCAGGGTAAGTCCACATAAATGTTCTTTTTATTCTTCAAAAAAGCCAGAATACGGACATCAGCCAACGCGTTTCGTTCACTAAGAACTTCATCAGGGCTGAAAACAATCAACATAAAACAACATGTAAGGAAAAACCACAACATTAAAAACTACATACATACATATATACTACAACATAGAAATATACATAAACAAAGACAATTATAACCAACACAGGCTTTGTGCCTGTAATGTTATCATTGGTACACAAAACAGACTTTTTATACTATCGTATAAACATCACAAATACATTAAATCATAAAGATGGACATCATATATCAAAACTAAAAGCTAAAACACATTTAATAATATTGTACCCATTGTGTACTTTTATACAACGTATATATTAAAATTTACACATCTTTATTACAGCAACGACATAACCAAGATCCAAATCTAAAATTCAATGAAAAGATAAGAGAGAAAGGGAAAGAGAAAAAGAAAAAGAATTAAAAATATACTATTAATAATAAAAATAAAAAGTAAGACAAACAGAAAATTAAACAAAGAAAGATGAACAAACATAATAGCAGCAATATAGAGAATTAGTTTACCAAATATCACCACACTAATAGCCAGTATCCTCACCGTTAAATGTTGATGAGAATAGAATAATCCAGAATAACTTTAAATAATGAAGATGAAGTGTACGTTGTAAGGTACAAGAGAGCCCCACGATCCTGGGTAATTACTGTACCATCCAGCATTAATATTCTGCATCAATAAGCAAAAAAATATGTATTGCATATATGTATAATAATGAGTGTAAACGTACAAATTCAATTTACCACACAATCTAATAACGCACTAATATAAAAATTCAATATAAAATGAGTTATCCGTATCTGCCTAACATTCTCAGAAGGTCTGTACACAGCACAATCCATAATATAAGTTCAGTCTAATACCTAAATAAAATTGTCCTTATTCTAAACGAATATAATGATACTGATTAATTAAAAACAGCATCACTAACATCAAAGAGTCCAATTGACTCCTTTTACACTGTCTGCAGCGTATGGCGGGATGGTTTCCTCCGCAGGACCCACACGCGTGCTTGAATCTGCAGGCGGCCCCCCACTTACAATCGTCTTTGTCATATTTAATCCCCCCAGCCGCTTGCCAAACCGCCCCCTGATTGGGGGAACAGTAGGCTACCTTGGGGGTGACCAATCCTGGTCGCCCCCATTTCGCGGGCTTCCGCGACGGGGGGAGGGTTTCCTGCCTCCAGGCGGCATTTGCCCCAAGCCCCCATCGGGTCCAGCTGCGCCTTCCCCGGCCTGGGCATCTTCCTGTAGCTACTTGCAACTTCAATATTTCAAGAACAAGGCTACAAATTGTTATATTGTGGTTTATTAGCAAAGAAACATTGTAATCTAATAGCAATATAAACAAAAATTGTTAGTTAGAATGTAAAAACGTCAAACTCCAAATTAAAACTTACAGAGATAAGTGGAGAAAAACAGCAATTAAAAAGAGAACAATAAAAGTAAAACGTCTAGAGTCTCTGACCCTGTCCGCCATCTAATCATCAGGTGCCCTTTAGGATACATGCTTTGTGGATGAAATGGAGCTAACACTGCACAACAGCACATGGAGCATTCAAATGTGCGAGAGTGGAGTTCCGGGAGTGGATAGCCAATCAGGCCAGTGGCCTTGTAAATCGGTCTACCACTGATGGCGGCAACCCACACAAACAGTGCTGCTACCCATAGAGTTCACCCTTTACAACTGCAAACAACAAACAAAGCAACAGCAGACAGTGTCTGTATCAGTAGAGAGAGAGAGAGTTCTGATCCAGGAGGGTGATATCATGGTGTTTCCCCATTATAAAAGTCATTGTTAAGTTCCATAAAACAAGCATTGGCAAACGAATCGATCTAGCTGGTGTTAAAGATTTTTTTGATGTGCAATTTTGAGTGACAAATATTTGTTCGATTGAGTAATTTTAATTATGTATATGACCGTAACCGATGAACTAGTAATGTAATTGAAACTATTTGATTATCTTGTTTAGAAGTGGCGAAATAATGCAGTATACTTATGCCACAACTGCAATGTGAGCCCCATTTAATTAAAATGAATGCAGTTCGTGGCGGTTTTGCTTTTATTGTTCCTGCTCATTCCCATCCCAATCAGCAGCCTGTTGCAAGTGCTCTCTCCCCACTGCTTCCTCAGAGCATGAAACACAATAGCGTTGTTGGACTGTAGTGTTAGAAAGCATGAACTGTGAATGGATTTTTCCGTTGGGTGGCCAAAGCATAATTTTAAAGGATTTCCACTGGATGTTCTGGTGAAAGTGAGAACATGATTATATGGGTTATTGTTAATAAATACTTCATATTAGGTTGCACATCTCAGGAGTACAGCTGCTGAGGAAGTGAGAGGAAGATTTTTCTTACCTTGGGAAATGGGCTAGTGTTCAGAAAGTTTCAGATTAACTAAATTGTCTGTGATTTGCCAATGCATCCTAACCATGATCAAGCCATGCTGAAAGTGCAGTTTTAGTGATTCATATTCATAAAATGAGCATAAAAACCCCTTGTTTTAAAAGATCAGGGGTGACTTTCCATTGTCTCCATAAATTTGGTCTGATTATTCTGAACTTTTCCTCATTAGAATGCTGTCAGTACTTCTTTTGAGTTTCATACTTAGAATATAGAGGAATTTATTTTATAGTTTTGGGATCTGTCATGGCTCATGATTCTGTATTTTCTGTAATCCTGGGTCTTACAGCTAAAATCTGTATTCTTCTGTATTTTCCAATAACAATTCTGTATTAAACCTTTTAAACTTAATTTTGATCTAGAACTCAGTTCTTGAGTGGTCCCAGTTTCTAAAAATAGTTTGACTCTCCTAAATCTATTTGATTGAAAGGGAGGGGGGTCCCTTGCCGCTAGATCAATGAGAAGAGTTGTGGAGTTGAACCACCAAAGTTGAATGTGGGGTTATTTAATATTGGGGTTCAGGAGATTATTAGGGTTGGGCTCCCACACTAGTCTAAGGTAATCAAGCAATGTTATTGGCTTTGGAACGCCCTACTCGCAACATTAAATGCATAAAAAATGGTGTGCTCTGTCATTATATTGGGTCTTGCAATACAGCTGCCATTTAGAAAGTAGAGAATACAATGTTTTCTATGCATTCTAGATAACCACTGCATTACATGATACAACAGGACAACACAATGTACGTTGTGTCGCTCAATTTGTTGACCATTTTAGATATAGAAAACATTGTTATCTATACGTTTTACATGACCACTGTGTGGCGTGGTGCAATGTGATGATGCTATGCACATCCTGTCACACAAAGCTTAAGCCATCTTGAAAATATAGAAATGTTTTTTGTATTTTTGACATGGCCTGTCAACACTATTGGCTTTGCTTATGCCAACGGAATTGGCAAAGGATATAGCAGCTACCACCGTGGTGTGAGACAGGGATGGCAAAGTAAGGGAGCCAGAACCTTATGAAATAAAAATAAGACGCCACCAAGAGGCCCACAAAGTGCATTGGCACAACATCCAGAGCATGACCAAGGACACCACTTGGTGCTTGGGCATGCTAGGGAGACAAATCTAGTGGGACGTTGGGAGCGTAGAGATGGGGTTTGGAGGAGCAAGGGAAAGCGAGCACGCCAAAAGCAAGGCAAAAATCCACATGTAGTAATGAAGTTAAAAAAGTAATTCTATGATGTAGATATTCAAAGCAAGGGTAAACTAGCCATGCTCCAATGAATGGACAGACACAAAATAATGAGGAAGTCATTCAATATAGAGCAGGGTACTGAGATTGACAGGAAAGCCATATAATCCTGAGTAAGGAGTAAGCAAGACCACTGACTCAATGTCAGTGAAATTGCTCTCCCTCCCTCGCAGCTCTACCATTAAGTGAGGCCTTCCCCCGAGCCCCTGCACTCTCGAGTGTTGGTGTTCGAGGCCCTCCTCCACCCGCAGGTCACAAAATATCTTTAAAAAAAAAATGAAATGTGGGCATGGTAGTTATACCCTGATCCCCTAGTCGTGCTGGATCCGTGGCTCTCACTGAAAATTTAAAAAAATTGAAGCACAGGCTCCTGCGCTTCTGTGATGTTTAACCCCTGTGTGGACCAGATCCTGGGGGCATGAGGAATTAGAAAAAGGAGGGGGCGCATGGGGCCTCCCTCCTTGAACTTATTAAAGCCCCGGGGACCGCCACCTCCCCAGGGCACTGCTTTTAATATATGCAGGGGATGCTCACGTGGCACCCCTGCCCCCTGGGGACCGCCATCTCCCCAGGGTAAATCTCTAAAAATAAATGCGGGGGGACCTGCGCACATAAAATGATGTATTCGGGTGGGTCTGCTGTGCCCGCCTGCACCCCGGGGACCGCCACCTCCACAAGGCTAAACATAAAATGAATGCAGGGGCCCGCAAGGCCCCCTCCAGCCCCAGGGAACACAACCTCTCTGGGGCATGTCATTCAAATTAAGGGGGGCGGTGTGGCATCCCCGCAATCCCTGAAACCACCACCTCCCAGGGGCTCTGCAACCCCGGGACCACCACCTAAGTACTACAATAGAGCCATGGATGGCCCTGGGGACCGCCACCCCCCCTGGGCTGGCTCCTGCTACCTTCGAAGTGCCCACCCTCAGGAGGTAGCTGACAGTTCCCAACAAGCAAAAGCAAACATAACTCTGCGTTCTGCAAGCAGGAGCTGTCAAACAACTCTGGCTTGCAGAAGGCTGAGTTTTCATCTGTTTCCCAGGGAAACAGATAAAAACGTTGCTCCCCCCCCACTCAGGGAGCTGCATTTCGAGCAGCTCCCTGCATTCAAGAGCAATGGTGGCTACCGCAGGAGGCGGGGTGCCGGCTGGGACCCCGGGGGGCTTGAGGCTCATCCCGTGGTCACATTGCACACTGGGTGCTCTGGGTACACCCAGGTGACATTGCCGGGCCCCAGGGTTGGGGTCCCTGTGGCATAAATCGGCCCTGGGAGATGGGCTGCGTGGCCCCCCTCCCCTAATAAAAATAAATAAAATGAAAGGCGGGGCCCCGGGGTCAAAATCAGCCCTGGAGGGACCCATGTGGCCCCCCAGATCATGTTTTCTGACGATTTTAGAGACGGTGTCTTGATGCCTAGGAATGCGATTGTATCTCCACCAAACAAAGAATCACTTACTTCTGTTAAGCACAGATCATCCTAGTGTGTTTTCTCTGCATTTCCACAGTGAAATATTATCTGTAATCCATGATGGAGGTGTTTGCAGCTTTGCTTTTCTCGACCGCAATATTGCACATAGTGTCTGTGATGAGGGTGTTATTTCTTGTCATCTGCTGCAGAGACCAGTGATAGTGTTCTAAACTTTTAAAAACCGGAAGTATATAAACTTGCTGAGAAGTCCCTCCCCCTTGGGCCCCACCCATATACATTAGTGGTATGCAGCATCTTCCAACCTTTTTCATAGGATGATGGATAGCTTACTAAAAGGCCCCCTTATCACGTTTCCCACCAATTTTGGAGACAGGTTCTTGATGCCTAGGAATACGATTGCATCGCCACCAAATGAAGAAGTACTTACTTCTGCAAAGTACAAATCATCCAAGTGTGTTTTCTCTGCAGTCCCACCTTATAAAGTTATCAGGTGAAGATACTCGAGGAACAATCACATTGGCAAAGGTTCAGACACACAAGGTCACTGGAGACATTTCTTCGGCATCATTTATGCAGATATAGTGAAGGAGATGCACTATACATTTGCCCAACGAGGTAGCACTTACTAATTCATCAGTAGAAAGTACTACAGTTGTGTAGAGGTGTTGCACAAAATGGTGGCATCTTCTTGAATGAATACGCTCAGCAGGATTCATTCTGTCATGATGCTTATTTCATAGAAATGTATCTCAACCTGTTACAGGAAAAAAAATTAAAAAATTGAAATTCACAGAAAAAAACAAAGGTTGCAGGGATTTTTGGGGGAATTTATTTTTTATTATTGCAGTTAGTAAAAAAAAACATAAATAGACAATTCATCAAAAAACTAGTATCATTGATATACATGATAGATGGTAAATAGCCATAAAATTTACATAAATAAAAACCTATATGAGCATAGCCTTGCTAGCAGTTGATTATACAGTGCTCCCTTTTCAAAGATATAAATAAGCATAAACCTATATCTCACCCCAGATTTTTTAAAAATTGCCTAAAGATCCTACTTTTTGAGAATATAATTTTTCCTTCGCCTCAATTCGGGACATCTTGAGTAGCCATTGGGAAAAGGTTGGGGGCTCAACCACTTTCCATTTTGGCAGGATCAGAGACTTAGCAACAAGCGATGCAATAAAGATATACTGTTGCTGTCGAATAGATAAGTTGAGTGTATCAATAAATCCTAAGAGGACAGTATTCGATTCAGGGGCTAAGTTTATTTGGAGCTTGTAGCTAAGCCAGTGAAAAGTTTGCTTCCAAAATTTAATTAAAGCTGGACATGAAAAGCAAATATGAAACCAGTCCCCATTGGAGCAATTACATCTAAAGCATGCTCCCGAAACGGAAGGATACATTTTATGGAGGCGAGATGGGGTATAATAAAGTTGCCACTTGCAGAAAAAAGCCATGCATTTGAAATTGGCCCCCTCATGGCTTTATTCACCCAGATATTATATGCTCTCCATGTTTGCATACCTACCCTACAGCCTATAGAGCTCTGAATCTTTTGTAGTGCTTGTGGTACTGCTTTTACATGCAATTGATCCAGCAAAATCTGGTACCAGTTTCCTACCCCTCTGGTCTCCTTCACATAATAGGTATGGCTAATCAGATTTGCCCGAGCATCTGGGGGGAATTGAAAGTTACTTAAAAAATCCTGGAATTAAAAAAGGAAAAAAGTAATTAAGAGGGGAGTCCCGGATTAGTCAATTTCATTTGATTCCAAAATTTCATTGCACCTTCTATAAGAAAATCCCTAAAACATTGTATCCTTACCTTTTCCCAAGTTGTTATACTTTTCTGGCTCATATGGAGGCCTATCCCGCTACTATGTGCAATCAAAAGTACAGGCTGGAAGGCAATAAACTGGTATTCCTCCTTCAATTGGAAGAATCTATCAGAAATAGTCTGAGGCGTCATATCTGCTACGCTTAGGTAGCTTAGGAATTTTAATAAATGGAACAAACTGGGTGTCAGATTCTAGAAGCATTTGCTTCAAATAGAAGTTGCCTCCCCGATCACGTCTAGTGACTGATCTTGTACACCAATCAAAAAATCGCTGCCTGATAATACTTTTTAAACTGAGTGAGTGCAAGACCACCTTCTTGAATAGATAGCTGTAAAGTCTCAAGTTTTGTATGATTTTTCTTGCTAGACCAGACAAAATAACGTAACATTTGGTCTAACTCGTAAAAAAACTTGGAAGAAAATTTGATTAATACATTTGAAAAAAGAAAAAGAGGTAAAACCATCATTTTTATAACAGCAATTCTCCCTATCAAAGAGAGTGGTAAGGCCTGCCACTGTTTTAAAAGATTTCTGGCCTTAAAGAGTGTTGATTCGTAATTGAGGTGATATAGCTGCGAAAGATCATGTGGCACATATATCTCTAAATATCTAATTGAGCCGGTCCTACAGACCTGATTACGCAAATCAAGAGGAAGAATGTGGTCAGAGCAATTAAAAAGTAAAATCTCAGATTTTGAATGATTAATTTTGTATCCCCCCAAATCAGAAAAAGATTAAATTTTTTAAAGACATTCAAGATATATTGCTTCTCCGCAGCCAAGTATAGAATTATGTCGTCTGTAAAAAGCTTAAGCTTAGGGGCTCCCGGAAGGGTGCCTTGATTTGTGGATCTTGTCGTAACTACGATGCTAGAGGCTCTATAAATAATGCAAAGAGCACTTGTGACATCGGGCACCCTTGCCGAGTCCCTCGTCTAATTTGTAATCATCCTACGGTTTGGGAGTTGATTATAATCTTAGCTTTGGCATTACTATATAAGTTCTTCAATAAATTAACAAATTGTAAGGGGAAATTACATTTCAAAAGGATCGTGAACAGAATTTTCCATGTAACTAAATCAAAAGCTTTTTCAGCACCTATCATAATGATTATTGCTTCTATCTTTTTATTCGTACAGTAGTCCATTGCCTGGATTAGAAAGTTGGTATTAATTGCCATAGTTCTCCCCGGCAAAAATCCTGAATGGTCCCTATGAACCATTTCTTGAGCAGAGATGGTTATTCTGGCTACCATAATCTTTGTGAACAGTTTGTAGTCACAATTAAGTAAGCTAATTGGCCGATATGATCCTGAGTTGTCGGGAGGCTTGTCTCTTTTAACGAAACTTATTATGGCTGCCTCAGAAAAAGACTTGGGCATATGACTTCCCCCTAGCATTGCATTAAATAGCTCAGCTAAAGTTTCTACCAGTTGAGACATAAATACCTTATAAAATTCGGCTGGGAAGCCATCACAGCCACATGCTTTCCCATTAGGGGAATACTTAATGGCCTCTTGGACTTCCTCGACTGTAATGGGAGCTACTATATGGGCTTGCTGGGGATTGCTGAGTTTTGGTACCTCTATAGATTTGAGAAATTCTTCTATAGAAGCCGAGGAAGGCGGAGATAGGCATGAATATATTTTCTTACAATATGAGAGAAAAACAGCCCCGATGTCTGCCATTTGGTCACTGATTGATTTCTATTTTCATTGAAAATTGATTTATTCGTTGCATTATTAGTTCTCTTTTTAAAGACCGGCCTGAAACTTGCCAGCATGTTTGCTTTCTTCATACAATGTTTGAAAGCATGTATTTTGGTTGACAATAGTCTTAGAATCATATAAGGCTTTTAGGGCCACATGCATCAAACTGTGCATTTGCGATTCCTAAATTGCGATTTTTAAGAAATTGCAATTTAGGAATTGCAAATGCTTATGCATGTAGGAATCGCAAAAAAATTAGCAATTCCTACACATTCCTTATTTGCGACTCGCAAATTGCGATTCGCAAATAAGGAATTGCTTCCCATTCATTCCTATGGGCCTAGAGGCCCATAGGAATCAATGGGAATTGCATGCGCAATTTGCGAGTACCAAATAGGTACTCGCAAATTGAGAATGTAATTTCAAGGGTGCAAGGGTGCCAAAAGGACACTCTGATGCACCCCTGAAATTGCAATTTCAACACATGTTGCACACACACATGCCCCACGGACATGTATGTGTGCACCATAGAACTTTGAAAAATGCACTTTTGTGTGCATTTTTCAAAGTTCTTCAAATTACCATCAACTTTGAATTGATGGTAATTTGCGTTTCTTAATTGCGAGATCGCAATTTTTTTGGGGTTGTTGCATTGTATTTAGGGATTTGCAATTTGCGATTTCCTAAATGCAATCACAATCTAAGTAATCGCAATTTTAGCGATTACTGAAATAGCGATTTTTGCATTTGGGATGATGCATCCCAAATGCAAAAATTGCGGTCGCAAAGGGACAGATTCTGCGAATCTGCCCCTTTGCGACCGCAATTTACAATGATGCATGTGGCCCTTAGATCATGTCTGGCTTTCTCAAATCAATTTTTTGTGTTTTGAGAATAGTCGGTTATGTATCTATGAACTGCTTGATCTAAATCACGCTGCAAGGCCATAGCAGTAATCTTAATTTAGATATGTTGGCTTTATAAGATATTATCTCTTCCCTAATATAAGCTTTACAAGCTTCCCAGATAGAAATATAAGAGGCAGACCCCTTATTTATTTCTAAAAAATCCTTAATTTTAACCTGCATATTCGTAACCAATTCTTCTTCGGTTAATAAAGTCTTATCTAAAGTCCACCGAGAATATTCTTGCCTAGCAAGATTGGCTTTAATCTCTATTACCGGAACCGAATGGTCAGATAATGGATTTGAGAGAATATAAGTCTTCCGCCTTTCCCAGTGATGCGAGATTAAATCAAAGTCAATTCTCGAAGTGGAGTTGAATCTTTTAGAAAAACAGGTGTATTCGCGCGTGGGATGCTGGACTCGGCAAGGATCAAGTAAAGCGAAATCTTGCATTAGAGTGGCCACACCTCTAGCTACTCTGGGTTTATTCTGAGCTTCATTCTTATGTGAGGAGTCTAGTTGTAAGTTCTGCAGTAAATTGAAATCTCTCCCTAAAATAATATAGCCAGGAAGCTGCCAAAGAGTATCCTTAAGACCGTCAAGGGCGGCTATATCATCGGTTATTGGACCGTACAAACTAACTATCTGAAAGATCTGTCCAGCTTACTATAATCCACCTAGCGCTAGGATCTTTAATAATCTGTATTGCTTCTCCATAGCAATGGCGTGTAAACAAAATTGCTACCTCCTAACTGCTGCCCCCACTGAAGCAAAAAAAGCTTGAAAGATATAACTGGGTAGCCTGCAGGGGGACGATTCTTTTTAAATGTGTCTCCTGGAGTAAAATAATCTGGATTTATGCCAATACCAACCACTGAAGTGTAGATTTAAATTTAGTCTGGTTATTAGCCCCATTAATATTGCATGAGGCAAGTCTAATCATTTGTTGCGCTGCCATTCCGGTTCAGTGTAGAGCCTAAATGGTAAGACTATATTAAGGTTCAACAACTTTTTTCCCCTTTTACCTTGAATAACAGATTTTAAATTTTTACTAACTGCAACTTTTCTCTTTATCCCTCCAAACCCCCACACCCTTGTGCTTCTCCCACCCCCAACACCCCCACCGTTGGAAGCTCTGCCCATCATGGGCCCAATATTCTGCCCCACCCCTCCCCATATCCCTCATTCCCCCTTAAATGAGTACTTTGGAATGGTACTCATAAGCTCATTTCCCATAAGGAGTGGCGGATGGCTTACATTTATTGATGGTTGATTTTGCTTATATAATTGAAATTTACCCCTTTACCTTTCCTTTCTTATGGACCCCCCTGGCTGGCATTTCTGATCAAGAGTGCTGCACAGCCTTACCCGCCTCCCTCTTTTACTATCTGCAAAAATTCTTTAGCTCGATCTACCGACAGAAATACATGGGCGCTTCCTTTAAATAACACTCTTAGTTTATTGATGCATAATCCCCGCTGGTGCCCCTGAGTTTTTAAATTCATCGATCAGTCCAACAAACTCTTTTCGACTTCGCGCCGCTAGAATAAACATATCTGAGAAAATTCTAAACGAAAAATTCTCTGCTGCAGAAAAGGATTTTTTTGAGATTGCATGCGATAGGATCTGTTCTTTTATACGCACATCGCCAAAACTAGCCACAATTGTTTGTGGATATTTGGCATTTGAAGGGTGAATTGATGGGACCCGATGTGCCCGAACAATGGTGAGATCCCCTCCTATGGCTGCCTTGTCCAGCAATACATGTTTATGGATCAAATCGGAAATCAGCTTTGTAGCAGCTGAACCAGCTTCAGAGCCTTCAGGTATTCCCACAAATCACAGATTGGTGCGTAGTGCTCTATTTTCGACATCGTCAATATTTAATTGAAGATCTTCAAGTTCAATCTGCATTTTATGTAGTGTCATGTCTTGGTTCTTAGAAGAATCCTCTAGTGAAGAGACTTTGAGCTCTGCCTGGGTCATGCGGGAGGATAGTTGCTGGAGATTCTCGTTGATTTTCTCGAGCTGCTCATTGGTTTTCTTATGACCTTTTTCTTGTGAAATCTTCATCTCTCGTAATTCACTTAAGATCTGATGCAAGGTCATCTCAATTGGAGAAGGCAGCAAAGGCAGCGAAGGCAACAAAGAGTTAATATTTGAAGCAGTTACAGTCTCAAGATCTTGTTGAGTAACCTCATTCTGAATCAGTGGTTCAGGTGTCTGGGATGATAGTGATTCAGTAGTTATTTGAGGGATTTTGGGCAGTGCATGGCTGCTTTCCTGAATCTCTTTAGTAGTGGCCCATGAAAATAAGGGGTATAGTTGCTTCCCTTTTCCCAGATTTGAGGGTACAGGTAAGGGGCTCTTGCAGAGATTTGAAATGCTGGCTGCTGGTATAGACGTCGACGGAGGAGAGACAGTTTCAGTTTCAGTGCTTGAGCTAGATTCCATTCTGCTACTGGTTTCTTGAGAAAGATTATGCTAGGATTCCTCAGGATAGCGGGACTGTTTATCTGGAATCTGAAACTGTTTCTTACGCGTTTGTAGTAGTGCCTGAAAACTGTCCATCTTGTCCCCTTTGAGGTTCTGCTTGGCAGTGCGCGTTTTCATGGAGGAATTCCTTGAGATGTGTTTCATCGAGATAACAGATTGCAGTAGTAATTAGCAGGTAGCAAGGTAACAAGCAATTCTCAAATATCTACAAAACCGACTGTGGTCCCTTTTGTGTGCTTACACTTTCGTCCCTCTTGCCTCCTCGTAGTCTCAGTAATCAGGAAACAGTGCCGAGATTACTGCTGGAAGTGTTACAAGCTGGCCGCAAGCCGCATCCGTGCTACACGGACTGCTTCCGTGCTACAGGGACCGCTTCCACAGCAAACCCTTTAACCTCCTCCTCCTGAAGCTGAACCTAGTGTCGCACCACAGGTCGCAAATAGATTATGTGCATGTCCACCTCTTCTCCTTTTCAACTCTTCAAACTCAGATCTCTCTCTTTGCTGTAAGTTCTATCCATCTCTCAATCACCCCTTTTCCCTTTATTTCCACTCCGTCACTTGCCCTCCTCCACTTTCACTTTGTTCGCCTTAAATTACTTTAATTGCCATTAATTGCCTTTAGCTGTCTTTGCATGCACCTGTGGAGTTGTTGTCGTAAGAAGCAGGGCCATTAACAAGCTCCTTTCTTAACCTTCCTTTGGTGAAGCGAGTGGTAGTAGAGCACGAGAGAGCGATCACAAAAGGTCCTATGACTCAAAAAAAAAAAGGGGGGGCAAAGGCCCCTGGGGAATCAGCACCAATAATAAGCAAAAGTTTTAGTGCAAAAAAACGGTGCAAAAAACGTGTCCAACGAGAGTATCACAAGGCTAGAGCGTAGCAGCCAATCTGATACGTCCTGTTACAATTTTTAAAGTTGATACGATCTATGGCACAACTGAAGGCTCACATTTCACTCTTACAAAAGCAGAGAAATTCAGCAGTTATAGTTAGCTGAGCTAAATATAACTTACACCCCTGCAATGCACTGCTTATGACCTCACATATTACATCACTGATGACATGGTCATCGACATCAGTGATGACATCACTGATGACATCTCAAATTAAAGTTTTGGGGTGACAGGTCAAGTGGGGGCTGAGAAAAAAGGGGGATCCCAAAACATAAAATCCCCATGCATTTTCAAGAGACTTCTTTAAGACAGGTTATTGCAAAACTGCAGAATGAAATTACACAAAATTCGGCAGGAAACTAGATCTTAGTCCGCAGATTTTGCTTTTTTAGTGATTTGGTGTAAATCCTTTCAGTAGTTGTTGAGAAATTAAGTGTAAAAATAATTGTATATTTTGGCAGTTGGGCATGCCTCTTTAAAAATAGAGCATACTGATTGGTCCAGGGAGATGTTTTCCCTTGAGCCATCTTGTTCCCACGAGAGTCAGAACAAGTGCTAAGATTGGCTGCCAGCAACATGAGAAAAATATGTTGGCAGCCATTACAAGACTCAGGGACTAGTCCCCTGTCCTGTAGAGATACCCTGACCTCCCAGGCCCCATTGGGGCCCCTGGGGCCAAAAAAAGATCAAAAATAGCAAATAAAATGGCACAATCACGTGAGACTCTTGCAGGATCGGAAAAAACCCCAAAACAAAATGACAGGTGGGCCTCAAGAGGCCCCAGAGAGCCCACTCCGGGGTTGTCATTAATTTTTATGGTGAGGAGGCCATGCAGCACCCCCTCCCTGAGCCTCAAGAGGCCATGGATGAACATAGCTTTTTATGCAGAAGGGGGCTGCATGGTTTTCTTCACTTAGCCTGAAAATGCCCCAGGGAGCACATCCCTAGGGCCACAAATGCAGAAAATGGGGAGGGGGCCACATGCAATCCCACTCCTTGAGCCATTAATGGCCCTCGAGACACCATTCCCAAGGGCTGGCTCAGCAGCTATGTCCCGGGTTGCCCACTCCCAGGACAAAGCGGTTTCCCTGCCCACAGCAGCATAGGCATGGAAACCTGCGTTTGCTCTCACTTGGCGGAAGCATTTTTAAATCTCCCACCAAGCAGAAGCAAACACCAAGTCTGCTCCCAGCTGGTAGGAGCTTCAAAAATACTCCCGCCAGCTTGGAGCAGATTTTAGATCTGTTTCCATGCCTGCAGTGATGCGGGCAGGGCAACAGATCAAAATATCGCTTCCGCCCACAGGGAGCAACATTATTAGCTGCTCCCTGTGGGTGGGAGCAATTTTGACTCCTGCTGGATGTGGGGAGCTGTCTTGGATTGCAGAGGCCTTGGAGCTTCTCCTTGCAGCCCCCAACGATAGTGTGGTAGATGCCCTGGGTAGGTACCAAGGCACCAACACTATGTTGTCTGGGCCCCTGGAGGATGGGGTCGGCCTGGGCAAGGGGATTGCATGCCCCCTCCCCCTTTTATATGTTGCTGGGTCCCAGATCTGAAATTGGCCCAAAGAGGGAGGCCACATCAATATGTTCCCTGGCCCTACGGAAGTGGAACCCGGGGCGGAAAACAGACGCACACGGAGGGGGCCCGCATGTCTCTCTCCCCCTTCAATATGTTGCCAGGTCTCGGGGAATGGGGTCGACGGAGCTGAAATCGGCCCAAGGGGGGGCTGCGTGCACCCTCCTCAATAAAAATGGCACCAGATACATATATATTTCCCAATGGCAGTCGCTGTTGGGTAGTTATAGTCAGAACCACATTTCCATAGAAAAAGCATTTTCTGTTTTCTTAATAACTTTGGCACCGTTTGAGAAATTTTCACAACATTTTCAAAAAATTGTTCTTTCACCTCTGCTCCTAGCTCGAAAGTTTTCAGGGGATACATGAAGCGGGGGCCAGGAAAAAGTAGGGGGTCCCAAAATGCATTTTCCGCATTCATTTTCCATAGGAATGTTAGACTCAGCTCAGCCCAAACCACTGAACGGATTTACACCAAATTTGGCAGAAAGCTGGATCTTGGCCCAGAAAGAGTACTTTTTGTGATTTGATGTAAATCAATTCAGTAGTTTGCGAGCAAATAATGCTAAAAAACTTTGTATATATCACACCACGGATCCACGGACCCGACCAGATCTCAAGCTGAGATCTTATTGGCTGTCACCACATCAGGCATACCCTAACCCCCTAGGCCTGGTGGTGGTGGCAATTTTTTAAAAATTTTACTACAACTTAGCAAAGGATCCGTGAATCTGGGTCAAAATTATTTTTAAAAGTACAGGTTTTGTACATCTTTTGTAAAAATACCCTGGATTGGCTAGTGTCCGAGGATGGTGTAAATTTTGGAAGGGGGTGCATAGCCCCTCTCTATGAGGCTTGGTGAGGCCCTGGGAACCCCATCCCCCAGGGTGAGGTAGAATATGAAGAGAGGGGTGCACACAACCCCCCTCCCAGAGCCCTATTAGGTCAAGGTGACCTTATCCCCACAGTTGAACTGCAATTAGAAGGCACCCACCTCCCGATCCTTAAAAGGTCCTGGGGACCTCATCCCCTGGGGCTGTAAAATAACTTAAAATGGGAGGGGGCCATGTGACTCTCGTCCCTGAAACATTAAAGGCCCTTTGGACCCCCTCTCCCAGGCCAACTCAGGTACTCTGTCCTGGGGAGTCAACTAATGCAAGCAGGGAAACTCATGCTTGCTCCCACCTGGTGGGAGCATTTTTAAGTCTCCAGCTAGATGGGTTATGTAGTAATGTTAGTTCTGTCGGGTACAAAATAGCTTTTTTCTTTACTGAATAAAAAACATTTTGAGTAAATAAACAATTATTCAAACATTTGTGTCATAGCAGTAAATGGAGAAGAAAGAAACAAACACACCAATCATGAACAATTCAAAGGATTATATTAAAGGGAAAAAAATCACTTTTTTTCTTTTTACAGTTTGTAGTGTATAAATGACAATAACGGGCTGCCACAAGAATTGAACAAACAAAACGGCACAAGTGATAAAGTGACAAGGTGCATGAAAGTGCTGGTTGTGAAAAGATATATACAGTGATGTATTGTTGGTTTAAAATGATCATTCAGATATCATCCATCCCTAGGTACATAAATCTCTAGTCCGCTTGGGATTTGATTTTTCGTTTGACGTGGAGCAGAGAGAATAGGGTCAGGATTATGAGTAGCGCATCGAGGTTTTGACCCAAAAGTGTGCAATTTGCTAGTAGTCATGGAGGGTCTTCTTTAGGACCAAAGGAACACAAGGACAGCCTGAATACAGGTAATGTGAACCCCGACTGTCTTCAAGATATGATCCACCATAAGTTGGATTCAAGGAAGGATTGAATCAAGTGCGGTCCTGGTGTTGATGAGTAAAGCCAAGATAGTGAAGAATCACTTCAAAGGGCGGCACGCATGGAAAGCTCTCCCAGCGCTGCTCGAACAATGAGACCATTTTGTACCCGACAGAACCAACATTACTACATATCTTTACACCCAGGTTCTGAGGGGCACTGGGTCACCCCATTATACTAGATGTATCCGGCTAGATGGGAGCAAACATGCCCTCCCTGCCTGCAGCAACAGGGAAGGCATACCACACCGACTGGACCAGAGATTTAAAAATACTCCCACCGGGTGGGAGCAAACTTCTGTTTTCCTGCCAGCACTGATGCGGGCAAGGAAACAGATATTGGGAGCAAGCATAAGCAGCTGCTCCCTCCAAGCAGGAACCATGCCTGCTGCTGCAGTATGGGTAGAGCTGGTTGGGACTGTGGGCTCCCTGGGTCTTCCCCCGAGGCTTCCAACGTGGTGCTTGGTGGGTGCACCAGGTGGGTACTGGGGTACCCACCTATAATTTAGAGAGGCCCCCGGGGCCACAATAGGCTCCTTTATAATGATATGTGACCCCAGTGGCCCCGGGCCTAATAATGCTTGGGGATGGAGGCCATATGGGCCCTGAAGTGGCTCAGGGAGGGGGCCACTCATTCCCCCTGCCCTTTAAAAATAAAATGCCCTGGGGTATGTGGTGCCTGCTGCCCGAAGGTCACCCTACGCCATGCATCCCAAAGGCTGTGTGCAGCGTTGGGTTGGCTGCATGCAAGGGGTTAGACAGGCGAGGCCTTAGGCCAATACCCCACTGCGCATGGCCAAACGTCATACTCAGTGAGGGGTAGGCTTTATGTATGCCAAAAATTATTACTTTAACTGAAAAAAACAAAGGTTAAAGTAACTTTAGAGTTATGTGAGAATTTCAGTAACAACGTGACGTTTTAAATGTAAAAAAACACTGAAATTCACAACTTGTAGATAGCTCTACATCATGCCCTAAGGTAACTATAACTCACACCCTTGCCATGCACTGCTAATGACTCCATATATTACATCACTCATGACATCATCTATGATATATCACTGAAAAATTCAATTACATTTTTGATAAGAAAACAGTGCATGACGGGGACACGACTTATAGTTAACTTAGGCTGCAAGTTATAGTTACCAGAGCTAACTATAACTGGTGAATTTCAGTGGTTTTGCATGTTTAACATGTTATTTTATCACTTACATTCTCACCTAACAACAACATTACTTTTAGTTCTTTCAGTGAACACACACACACATATATATATGTGTGTGTGTGTATATATCATTGAATAAACAGAACCTAACATATTACAAATAACATATATTAAAAAAATAACAGATAGATAGATAGATAGATAGATAGATAGATAGATAGATAGATAGATAGATAGATAGATAGATAGATGGTTTTCCCCATGCATTTTCCCAAAGGGCTTTTAGACACGACTACAGCCCGAACCACTGAGCGTAATTACACCAAATTTGGGAGAAATCTAGAGATTGGTCCAGTAAGAGTGCTTTTGGTAATTTGGTGTAAATCTGTTCAATAGTTTTGCAGTAATTAAAGTAAAAAGATATAGGTATATCTCGAGATACAGGGCCACCGCAGATCCTCCATGGATATAGGCGGATTTGCAGATCTACGCGCCAACAGCAATGCCATAATTGGCTGGCCGCAATCTGAGAGGAAATTTGCAGCCGCCATTTTGTTCATCAGGACTCGGTTCCCAGCAGGGAAAATTTAATTTAAAAGTGGTAAAAGGGATCACAGTAGAGGTACCCTGACCCCATAGGAATGATGAAGGGGTCTGTGAGGGACCCCTCATGGCAAGAAATTTTCCAAAAATGTTTTTTACCATGGATTTGGGATAAATCAGGTGGTTCTGCAAATCCAGACCCCAATTTAAAAGAGAAACATACACCATACACCCATTCACAGACCCACACACTGACTCATTCACACACTCATGCACTCACACACCCACACAACTACTCGCACATCCATACAGCTACTGACACACCCACTCAAAGACCCAGAAAACTACATGAATACCCACACAGCCAATCATACACTGATGCAACCACTTATACACACACAGCCACTCACATACCCATCCACCACACACTCACACACCCACTTACACACCCAGGTAACCACTCACACACACATTTTCAGGTTCTATATAGTGACAATTGTTATTAAAAAACCATAGCAATTCAGTGAAATAAACAAAGGTTACAGAGATGTTATAGTTAGGAAATAAAATGTGAAAAACCTTCGAAATTCACTGAAAAAACAAAGGTTACAGGGACGTTATAGTTAGGTTCATATTTTACACATGCAACTTCAGCAGTTATAGTTATAGTTAACTCAAATTGGACCTCAGGACACAAGTGGACTTCATCCCCTGAGCAGCACTGCACCAGGAGCCGCGTTTGCAGAGTGGTGTAAAAAGGGGGAGTGGCCTCGGACCACTCTCAGCAATCCAGGTGTGTGGCACTTACTCGAGGTACCTGGTGGGCTAGTTGGCCCCCAGGGACCCTCAGGAATGAAGGGGACTTAATACCCCAACTTAGAACGCACCAGGAGGCACGTTTGCAGAGTGGTGGGAAAAAGTGCGTGGCCTTTGTCCACCTCTCAGCAATCCCACTGTGTGGGGCTTACTGGAGGTAAGAGATAGGCTAGCTGGCCCCTAAAGGACCCCCAGCAGTGAAGGGGACTTCAATTCCAATCCAAGAGAGCACCAGGGAGCGCGTTTGCAGAGTGGTGAGCAAAGGGGGTGTGGCCTGATATGAGAACTTAGCAATCCTGCTGTGTGGGACTTACTGGAGGTAATAGGAGGAGTAGTTGGCCCCCAAAGATGTCCTTGTGGGCCAACTACCCCTCTTGTTACCTCCAGTAAGTCCCATACAGTGGGATTGCTAAGATGTCTTCAGAGGCCATGCCCCCCGTTCTCCACCACTCTGCAAACGCGCCTCCTGGAAGACTACGGGATGGGGGATGAAGTCCAATTTACTCCTGAGGGACTTTGGGGGCCAAGAAGCCCTCCTGGTACCTCCTGTAAGTCCTACGCAGCGGAATTCCTGAGCACTGGTCGGAGGCCCAGCACCCTTTCTCCACCACTCTGCAAACGCGACTACTAGTTAAAGAAGTGTTTGCAATGTAATAGGTTTCGCATTTGCGAGAATTAGAGCTATTGGCGTTGTAAATGTAAAAGTTTTTTACTAATGTGTTTTGGAGTGGAGTGGATGTACGTTGTGTGTAGTGGAATTATGTGGTATGTTATGCACTGAAATTATGTGGATGGAAAGTATGTGGTATTTAGTGTATAGGAATTATGTAGAGTGGGATTATGTGTTATGGAGAGTAATTATGTGGTATGGTAGTCTGTGTTGTGGAGTGGTAACGTCAGGTTTAGTCTTCCTCCTTTCCATAGAAGCTCAACTATGAACTCACTGAGACAAAAAAAGAAGGAATCACTGAGGAGCACTTGTGGACCTAGTCAGAGGTATGAGCAGGGCCAATGGAATTATGCGACTGTTTGGCTGCACCAACATTCGCACAATTATACATTTTCTGCATTAGCCACTTAATTCATCATCTGCTCCTTAATTGCAGATTTGAACAAACAAAGCCTTGTTTCTAGCTCAAACGGCTCAAACGTTAGCAAACATGCAGCGACAATTGTTACAGCGTGGTGGAAGGCCCTTTGCAAACCTAGAATGGTCACCTGTTACTTATTGTTAAATGTGGGTGTTAAATTGGTACTAATGGTGTGCAAGCCACTATTGCTTCCTTCTGCGCCTCTCTTGCCTCTTTCTGCATTTCTGTTGCTTCTTTCTGCACATTTATTTCTTTTTCTGCACTTCTCTTGCCTCTTTCTGCAAATCTCTTCTACTTTCTGCACCTCTCTTCCCCCTTTCTGCACGTCTGTTGCCTCTTTCTGCACCTCATTTGCTTCTTTCTGTACCCCTCTTGCTTCTTTCTGCATCCTTCTTCCCTCTTTCTGCACCTCTCTTGCCTTTTTCTGTACCCCTCTTACGTCTTTCTGCACCTTTTTTGCCTCTTTCTGCACCTCTGTTCCTTCTTTCTGCACTTCTTTTGTGTCTTTCTGCACCTGTCTTGCTTCTTGCTGCACCCCTCTTGCCTCTTTCTCCACCCCTCTTCCCTCTTTCTGCACTTCTGTTGCTTCTTTCTGCACTTATCTTGCTTTTTTCTGCACCTCACTTGCCTCTTTCTGCAGCGCTATTGCCTCTTTCTGCAGTTCTCTTGCCTCCTTCTGCACTTCACTTGCCTCTTTCTGTAGCTCTCTTGCCTCTTTCTGCACAACTCTTGCCTCTTTCTGCATCTCACTTGATTCTTTCTGCACCCCTTTTGCCTTTTTCTGCACCCCTCTTCCCTCTTTGTGCACCACTCTTGCCTCTTTCTGTACCTCTGTTCTTTCTTTCTTCACCTGTCTTGTCTCTTTCTGCACCCTTCGTGCCTCTTTCAGCACCTCTGTTGCTTCTTTCTACAGTTCTCTTCCTCTTTCTGCACCCTTCTTGCCTCTTTCTGTATCCCTCTTGCCTCTTTGTGCACCTCTCCTACCCCTTTGTGTACCTCTCTTGCCTCTTTTTCCACCTCTGTTGGTTCTTTCTGCACCTCTTTTGCTTCTTTCTGCACTTCACTTGCCTCTTTCTGTGCCCCTCTTGCCTCTTTCTGCACTTCTGTTGGTTCTTTCTGCACTGCTCTGGCTTCTTATGCACCTCTGTTCCAAATTTCTGCATCCCTCTTGCCTTTTTCTGCACCCCTCTTCCCTCTTTCTGCATCTCTCTTGCCTCAGTCTGCCCACCTGTTCCCTATTTCTGCACCCCTTTTGCCTGTTTCTGCAACTCTCTTGCCTCTTTCTGCAGTTCTCTTGCCTCCTTCTGCCTCTCACTTGCCTCTTTTTGCACCTCTGTTGGTTCTTTTGCACTGCTCTTGCTTATTTCTGCACCTCTCTTGCAAATTTCTGAACCCCTCTTGCCTCTTTCTGCACCCCTTATACCTGTTTCTGTACCTCTCTTGCTTCTGTCTGCACCTCTGTTCCCTCTTTCTGTACCTCTTTTGCCTGTTTCTGCAACTCTCTTGCCTTTCTGCAGTTCTCTTGCCTCCTTCTGCACCTCTGTTGCTTCTTTCTGCACTTCTCTTGCCTCTTTCTGCACCCCTGTTGCTTCATTCTGCACTTTCCATGCTTCTTTCTGCACCTGTCTTGCTTCTTCCTGCACTCGTCTTCCCTCTTTCTGTACCTTTCTTGCCTGTTTCTGCATCTCACGTGCCTCTTTCTGCACTTTTCTTGCTCCTTTCTACACCTCTGTTGCTTCTTTCAGCAATTCTCTTGCCTCTTTCTGCACTTCTCTTGCCTGTTTATGCACCTCTCTTGCCTCTTTCTGCAGTTCTCTTGCCTCCTTCTATACCTCTGTTGCTTCTTTCTGCACTTCTCTTGCCTCTTTCTGCACCCCTGTTGCTTCATTCTGCACTTTCCATGCTTCTTTCTGCCTCTGTCTTGCTTTTTTCAGCACCCCTGTTGTCACTTTCTGCACTTGTCTTCCCTTTTTCTGTACCTTTATTGCCTGTTTCTGCATCTCACTTGCCTTTTTCTACACTTTTCTTGCTTCTTTCTACACCTCTGTTGCTTCTTTCAGCAATTCTCTTGCCTCTTTCTGCACTTCTCTTGCCTGTTTCTGCACCCCTCTTGCCTCTTTCTGAACCCGTCTTCCCTCTTTGTGCAACTCTCTTGCCTCTTTCTAAACCTCCCTTCCCTCTTTCTGCACCACTCTTGCCTCTTTTTGTACCTCTGTTGCTTCTTTCTGCACTTCTCTTGCCTCTTAATGCACCTCTGTTGCTTCATTCTGCACTTTCCATGCTTCTTTCTGCCTCTGTCTTGCTTCTTTCAGCACCCCTTTTTGCCTCTTTCTGCACCTCTGTTCCTTCTTTCTGCACTTCTTTTGTGTCTTTCTGCACCTGTCTTGCTTCTTGCTGCACCCCTCTTGCCTCTCTCTCCACCCCTCTTCCCTCTTTCTGCACTTCTGTTGCTTCTTTCTGCACTTATCTTGCTTTTTTCTGCACCTCACTTGCCTCTTTCTGCAGCGCTATTGCCTCTTTCTGCAGTTCTCTTGCCTCCTTCTGCACTTCACTTGCCTCTTTCTGTAGCTCTCTTGCCTCTTTCTGCACCTCTCTTGCCTCTTTCTGCATCTCACTTGATTCTTTCTGCACCCCTTTTGCCTTTTTCTGCACCCCTCTTCCCTCTTTGTGCAACTCTCTTGCCTCTTTCTACACCTCTCTTCCCTCTTTCTGCACCACTCTTGCCTCTTTCTGTACCTCTGTTCCTTCTTTCTTCACCTGTCTTGTCTCTTTCTGCACCCTTCGTGCCTCTTTCAGCACCTCTGTTGGTTCTTTCTGCAGTTCTCTTCCTCTTTCTGCACCCCTCTTGCCTCTTTCTGTATCCCTCTTGCCTCTTTGTGCACCTCTCCTACCCCTTTGTGCACCCCTCTTGCCTCTTTTTCCACCTCTGTTGGTTCTTTCTCCACCTCTTTTGCTTCTTTCTGCACTTCACTTGCCTCTTTCTGTGCCCCTCTTGCCTCTTTCTGCACCTCTGTTGGTTCTTTCTGCACTGCTCTGGCTTCTTATGCACCTCTGTTCTAAATTTCTGCATCCCTCTTGCCTTTTTCTGCACCCCTCTTCCCTCTTTCTGCACCTCTCTTGCCTCAGTCTGCCCACCTGTTCCCTATTTCTGCACCCCTTTTGCCTGTTTCTGCAACTCTCTTGCCTCTTTCTGCAGTTCTCTTGCCTCCTTCTGCCTCTCACTTGCCTCTTTTTGCACCTCTGTTGGTTCTTTTGCACTGCTCTTGCTTATTTCTGCACCTCTCTTGCAAATTTCTGAACCCCTCTTGCCTCTTTCTGCACCCCTTATACCTGTTTCTGTACCTCTCTTGCTTCTGTCTGCACCTCTGTTCCCTCTTTCTGTACCCCTGTTGCCTGTTTCTGCAACTCTCTTGCCTTTCTGCAGTTCTCTTGCCTCCTTCTGCACCTCTGTTGCTTCTTTCTGCACTTCTCTTGCCTCTTTCTGCACCCCTGTTGCTTCATTCTGCACTTTCCATGCTTCTTTCTGCACCTGTCTTGCTTCTTCCTGCACTCGTCTTCCTTCTTTCTGTACCTTTCTTGCCTGTTTCTGCATCTCACGTGCCTCTTTCTGCACTTTTCTTGCTTCTTTCTACACCTCTGTTGCTTCTTTCAGCAATTCTCTTGCCTCTTTCTGCACTTCTCTTGCCTGTTTCTGCACCTCTCTTGCCTCTTTCTGCAGTTCTCTTGCCTCCTTCTATACCTCTGTTGCTTCTTTCTGCACTTCTCTTGCCTCTTTCTGCACCCCTGTTGCTTCATTCTGCACTTTTCATGCTTCTTTCTGCCTCTGTCTTGCTTCTTTCAGCACCCCTGTTGTCACTTTCTGCACTTGTCTTCCCTTTTTCTGTACCTTTATTGCCTGTTTCTGCATCTCACTTGCCTCTTTCTGCACTTTTCTTGATTTTCTACACCTCTGTTGCTTCTTTCAGCAATTCTCTTGCCTCTTTCTGCACTTCTCTTGCCTGTTTCTGCACCCCTCTTGCCTCTTTCTGAACCCGTCTTCCCTCTTTGTGCAACTCTCTTGCTTCTTTCTACACCTCCCTTCCCTCTTTCTGCACCACTCTTGCCTCTTTTTGTACCTCTGTTGCTTCTTTCTGCACTGCTCTTGCCTCTTAATGCACCCTTCGTGCCTCTTTCAGCACCTCTGTTGCTTCTTTCTGCACTTCTCTTCCTTCTTTCTGCACTCCTCATGCCTCCTTCTGCACCTCTGTTGCTTCTTTCTGCACTTCTCTTGGTTTTTTCTGCACTGCTCTTGCCTCTTTCTGCATCCCTCTTGCCTCTTTGAGCACCTCTTTTGTTTCTTCCTGCACTTCTCTCTCCTCTTTCTGTACCCCTCTTGCCTCTTTCTGCACCTCTGATGCTTCTTTCTGCACCTCTCTTGCTTCTTTCTGCAGCTGACTTGCCTCTTTAAGCACCTCTGTTGCTTTTTTCTGCAGATCTCTTGCCTCTTTCTGCACCTCACTTGCCTGTTTCAGCACCTCTGTTGCTTTTTTCTGTAGATCTCTTGCCTCTTTCTGCACCCCTCTTTTCTCTTTCTGTACCTCTCTTGCCTCTTTCTGTACCCCTTTTCCCTCTTTCTGCACTTCTCTTGCTCTTTCTGCACCCTTTGCGCCTCTTACAGCACCTCTGTTACTTCTTTCTGCACTTCTCTTCCTTCTTTCTGCACCTCTCTTGCTTCTTTCTGCACCTCACTTGCCTCTTTCAACACCTCTGTTGCTTTTTTCTGCAGATCTCTTGCCTCTTTCTGCACCTCACTTGCCTCTTTCAGCACCTCTCTTGCTTTTTTCTGCAGATCTCTTGCTTCTTTCTGCACCCCTCTTTTCTCTTTCTGCACCTCTCTTGCCTCTTTCTGTACCCCTGTTCAATCTTTCTGCACCTTTCCTGCCTGTTTCTGCACCTCTCTTGCCTCTTTCTGTACTTCTGTTGCCTCTTTCTGCACTTTTCTTGCCTCTTTATGCACCCCTTTTGCCTCTTTCTGCACTTCTATTGCCTCTTTCTGCACCTCTCTTGATTCTTTCTGCACCTCACTTGCCTCTTTCAGCACCTCTGTTGCTTTTTTCCGCAGATCTCTTGTCCCTTTCTGTACCTCACTTGCCTCTTTCAGCACCTCTGTTGCTTTTTTCCGCAGATCTCTTGCCTCTTTCTGCACCCCTCTTTTCTCTTTCTGCACCTCTCTTGCCTCTATCTGCACCCCTGTTTCTTCTTTCTGCACCTTTTCTGCCTGTTTCTGCACCCTTCGTGCCTCTTTCAGCACCTCTGTTACTTCTTTCTGCACTTCTCTTCCTTCTTTCTGCACCCCTCCTGCCTCTTTCTGTACCTCTCTTGCCTCTTTGTGCACCCCTCCTACCTTTTTCTGCACCCCTCTTGCCTCTTTTTGCACCTCTTTTGGTTCTTTCTGCACCGCTCTTGCTTCTTTCTGCACCTTACTTGCCTCTTTCTGCACTTTTCTTGCTTCTTTCTGCACTTCTCTTGCCTCTTTCTGAACCTCTGAGTTAGAGGTAGTTTTAATCCCCCTGCCCTATTATGTACTAGGGTCTTACAGGGGAGGTCATGCCAATCACAGGGGTACCCCAACCCATAGTGTATCCTAGTGTATGTAGGTGTTTTCACTGTATTCTAAGTGTCTTTCAGCATAGCACTGGCTCCGGGCCTGGTTAGTCAGAATCAGTTACCACCAGTACCAGTCAGCAAAAAGTTGGGGGCACAGGATGACTTTGCAACAAGGCCTCTTTCTGGCACCTCTGTTGGTTCTTTCTGCATATCTCTTGCTTCTTTCTGTACCTTTCTTCGTCTTTCTGGACTTCTGTTGCCTCTTTCTGCATTCCTCTTGCTTCTTTCTGTGCTTTTCTTCCTCTTTCTGCACATGTCCTACCTCTGTAGGCTTAGTTAGAAATTAGCATTTAAAAAACCTTTGAAATTCACTGAAAAAACAATAGGTTTTAGGGGCATTATAGTTAGGAATTAGCATTTAAAAAACATTTGAAATTCACTGAAAAAACCATAGGTTTCAGGGACGTTATAGTTAGAAATGAGCATTTAAAAAACCTTTGAAATTCACTGAAAAAACCATAGGTTTCAGGGATGTTATAGTTAGAAATTAGCATTTAAAAAACCGTAGAAATTCACTGAAAAAACCACAGGTTTCAGGGACGTTATAGTTAGTTGGACATTTCACTCGTACAAAACCAGAGAAATTCGGCCGTTATTGTTAGTTGAGCTAACTATAACTCGCGCTCCCGCAATGCACTGCTGATGACGTCACATATTACATCATTCATGACATGGTCAGTGACATCACTGATGACATCACTGATGACATCTCAAGCCCCCTGAATTCGCGGGGTGGTGCTTAACTCAGCAGCGAGGCTGCCGCCAATATCTCTTTGCTCAAAGGTTGCCCATCGTTGAGAAGCACTCTGGTAGCAGGACGAAGCATCAAGCACCATGCACGTAACCATCCCTGGTATGCCTCTGAAGAAAAAAGTTAATTCGAAATGCGTAAGGCAGAATACCTCGAGTGGCTGTGGAATCGATCAGCGGGTCCTGACATCCATACCTTTAGAAAGCTTGATGCTTCGTCCTGCTACCAGAGTGCTTCTCAACGATGGGCAACCTTTGAGCAGAGATATATATATATATATATATATATATATATATATATATATATATATATATTATCTACTGGCGGTCGCCAGTAGATAGTTATAGTTAGGACCTATTTTCCATAGGAAATCCGCAACATTCTATTTGAAATAACTCTTGCGTCGGTTGACGAATCTTCGCGAAATTTTCAAACTTTATGGCCCGCTCCGGTCGGCTCCTGTCCTGAAAGTCTCGGTTTGATTCGTCAAGCGGGGGCTGAGATAAAAGGGGTCCCAAAACGTGTTTTCCCCATTCATTTTCCCATAGGAAACTTTAGCCACGGCTACAGCCCGAACTGCTGAACGGAATTACACCAAATTTGGCAAAGAGGTAGTTCTTGGTTCAGAAAGAACCCTTTTTGTTAAATGGTGTAAATCCGTATAGTAGTTCCTGAGAAAATCAAAAGGAAAATCACATATATATCTATGGCTACGTAGGGTCCGCTCACCCTCCCGATCACGAGCTGTCTGCTAATTGGCTGTCAACACTCCAAACCGGGAAGTGTTGGCAGCCATCTTGTTCCTCGGTAGAACCGAGGAACAAGAAAAGAGAAAAACAAGTGCGCAAAGCGCAAAAAGGGGGCAGGGTAGAAACACCCTGACCCCCTAGGCCTGCTCAGGGGGTCCTACAAGGACCCCCAGGGCCAAAAACAATTTATTTATTTTATTTTTAAATCGGCAAAAACGCGCTGGGAGCGCGGATCCTGCCGATAAAAAAAAAAACGAAGGGCGGTCTCCCGCGCTTCGTTGTTAATTGGCCCCCGGGTGGGCCAAGTCCCGGCGGCATGCGGGGTTTATTTATAATATGTGGGGGGGCCTCTAAGGCCCCCCCAAGCCCCGGGGACCGCCACCCCCGGGGCTTTAAAAACAAATGGTGCGGGAGGGCTCTCGGCCCTCCCGCAGCCCCGGGGACCGCCACCCCCCGGGGCTTCTTTTTTTAAATTAAAATTGCCTGTAAGGGGTGGCTCCAGCCCCCCCACACGACCCGGGGACCGCCACCTCCCCGGGGCACTAAAGATTTAAATATGGGAATCCGTTACGGACCCCCAGAGCCCCGGGGACCACCACCTCCCCGGGGCTTTGAATAAGTTGGGAGGGGGGCCGCGCGGCCCCCTCCTGGAGCCCTTGATGGCCCTGGGGACCACCACCCCCAGGGCTGACTCCTGCAGTGTCCCGGGGTGCCTACCCCCGGGACACTGTAGTTTGCTATGACAGGACGGGAGCCTCGCGGCTCCCGTCCTGTCATAGCAACTGCTTTGGATATTGGAAGAGAGGCAGGAAACCTGCTCGCTCTTCCAATATCCAAGCACATTGCTTTTCCACAAGGGGAGCTGCATGTTAGCAGCTTCCCATGTGGAAAGCAATACCGGCTCCCGCAGGACGTGGGGAGCCGGCAGGGTCCGTGGGGGAGTTGGGGTCCCCCACGGACCCCAAAGGATAGAGCCAGCCCCGGGGGATGGGGTCCCCGGGGCAAGTAGTGGCCCGGGAGGGGTGCCACACGGCCCCCTCCGCAAAAATAATAAAAAATAAAATAAAAAAGAGACCGGCCCCGGGGAATGGGGTCCCGGGGCCAATAGAGGCCTTAGGAGGGGGGCCACGCAGCCCCCCTCCTCCAAAATTATTTTTAAAAAGTGGCCATGCCCCGGGGGATGGGGTCCCCGGGGCCGGAATAGGCCACGGGAGGGGGGCCACGCGGCCCCCTTCCCCTATAGTATTTTTTTTTTTTTTTAAAGGAGAAAGGCTTCAGACCCTGGGGGATGGGGTCCCCAGGGCCCCAAAAAGTAAAAAAGAAGGGGGGCCACACAGCCCCCTTCAAAAAACAAAAAAACAAAAAGACGCGATCGAGCATCAGGCCCCGCCCCTCCCTTAACCACTCTGCAACGCGCGCTGTGGCGCGTTTTAAATTGGGGAAATAATTCCCATTCAATACTGGGGTCCCTGGGGCCAACTAGCCCACCAGGTACCTCCAGTAAGCGCCACAGGGCTGGGTTGCAGAGAGGTGGTCCAGGCCACGCCCCTTTTTACACCTCTCTGCAACGCAGCTCTGTGGCGCTTACTGGAGGTACTTGTTGGGCTAGTTGGTCCCCAGGGACCCTCAGGATTCAAGGGGACTTAATCCCCCAACTTAAAACGCGCCACAGGGCGCGTTTGCACAGTGGTGAAGGGAGGGGGCAGGGCTTCAGGTGACATGTGTGCAAACAGGCCCCGTGGCGCATTTTAAGATGGGGATTTAAATCCCCTTCAATCCTGAGGGTCCTGGGGCCAACTAGCCCACCAGGTACCTCCAGTAAGCGCCACGGAGCTGCGTTGCAGAGTGTTGTAAAAGGGGCGTGGCCTCTGAACACCTCTCTGTAACGCAGCTCTCTGGCGCATACTGGAGGTACCTGGTGGGCTAGTTGGCCCCTAGGGACCCTCGGGATTGAGGAGGAATTAATTCTCCAACTTAAAACGAGCCACAGGGCGTGTTTGCAGACATGTCACCTCAGGCCCCACCCCCTTCCTTCACCATTGTGCAAATATTCCTCTAAAATCAGCCGAACTACGAATTCCGATTTACTCACCTGTTATCAGGAGAGACCTCAGTGCTGCATCTTTGAGCCCAGTACTGATCCTGAAAAGAAATTCTAACCGTACTTACCAGTAACTTTAATTTCCTTCCATAGGCTAACATTGACTGGTTTCACTTGGAAATTCTTCAAAGTGTGGAGTTTTGGAACTTTAAAATATTCATCTAAAATCAGCTGAACTACTGAATTCCGATTTACTCACCTGTTATCAGGAGAGACCTCAGTGCTGCATCTTTGAGCCCAGTACTGATCCTGAAAAGTAATTTTAACCGTACTTACCAGTAACTTGAATTTCCTTCCATAGGCTAACATTGACTGGTTTCACTTGGAAATTCTTCAAAGTGTGGAGTTTTGGAACTTTAAAATATTCATCTAAAATCAGCTGAACTACGAATTCCGATTTACTCACCTGTTATCAGGAGAGACCTCAGTGCTGCATCTTTGAGCCCAGTACTGATCCTGAAAAGTAATTTTAACCGTACTTACCAGTAACTTGAATTTCCTTCCATAGGATATCATTGCCTGCTTTTTGCTGAAAAAGTTTGTGTCGATTTTTGAAACATACAAATATTCCTCTAAAATCAGCAGAACTACGAATTCCGATTTACTCACCTGTTATCAGGAGAGACCTCAGTGCTGCATCTTTGAGCCCAGTACTGATCCTGAAAAGTAATTCTAACCGTACTTACCAGTAACTTGAATTTCCTTCCATAGGCTAACATTGACTGGTTTCACTTGGAAATTCTTCAAAGTGTGGAGTTTTGGAACTTTAAAATATTCATCTAAAATCAGCTGAACTACGAATTCCGATTTACTCACCTGTTATCAGGAGAGACCTCAGTGCTGCATCTTTGAGCCCAGTACTGACCCTGAAAAGTAATTCTAACTGTACTTACCAGTAACTTGTATTTCCTTCCATAGGAATCCATTGTCTGGTTTTCAGCAGAAAAGTTTCAAAGTGTCGATTTTCACAAACTACAAATATTCCTTAAAAATCGCCTGTATGACTTAAACGCATTCTTTCAACTGTTTACAGGAGATGCACCAGTGCTGGATTCAGGATCCAGCACTGAGTAAGAAAAAGTAACGATAACACTACTTACCTGCTAAGTGAATTTCCTCCCATAGGATAACATTGGTGATTCTATGTGAAAAAGTTTCTTAGTATCAACTTTTAAAATACAATAATATTCCTTAAAAATCACTGCTGTAACCAAAACGCTTTTACTCAACTGTTTACAGGAGATGTCCCAGGACTGAATCTAGGATCCAGTCCTGTGGTTAGAAAAGTAATCCATAAAGTAACTAATTGCATTTAACTAGAAATTCACATTGATCTCAATGTTGCATTGTGTTTGAAATTGTGTTGCCCATTGCAACAACTGTAACTACTGTACTTAAAAGTCTATTGCCTATTTGCAAAGTATTTAAACTAAAGTAATTCATTCTGAGAAAGTATATTTTGTAATGTAATGTATAATGTAATTATAATGTAATTTAAAAAATAAAATATCTAAAAATAAATAGTTTAAAAAAATGTAGTAAATCAGTATCAAAAAATAAATATAACAATTAATACATTTAAAAATTGTCATTTACAAAACCTTTGAAATTCACTGAAAAAAACCATAGGTTTCAGACATGTTATAGTTAGGAATTAGCATTTAAAAAACCTTTGAAATTCACTGAAAAAACCATAGGTTTCAGGCACGTTATAGTTAGAAATTAGCATTTAAAAAACCTTACAAATTCACTGAAAAACCATAGGTTTTAGGTACAGTTATAGTTAGTTGGACATTGCACTCGTACAAAACCCGTGAAATTCCCCCGTTATAGTTAGTTCAGCTAACTATAACTCGCGCTCCACAATGCACTGCTGATGACGTCACATATTACATCACTCATGACATGGTCAGTGACATCACTGATGACATCACTGATGACATCTCAAATGACATCACTGATGACATCACTGAAGACATCATCCACGTGATAATCTGATGCACTTCCTCACACCCTAATATAACCTTTGATACACCCACTCTAAATTACAGACTGCCATTCGCAAAACCATATACACTCCAACACCAATAACTACATACCCACTCACTGATTCTTAGGTCTACACACACATCCACTCACTCACCCGTACAGTCACTCATACTTACGGTCACTCAGAACAGGACTATCATATGCACTCATACTCCTATATACACACTCAAACACCGCCACTCATCCATAGAGGTACTCACACACCTAGTCAGTCATGCAAATAATTAAACACACTGCCATTTACTCACCTATACAGTTATACACACACCAGCTCACTTACTCATACAAATACTAGCACATTCTTACGCTCTTATATGATCACTGATACAAGCACACACTCATGCATACAGTCACTCTCACAATCACACACTCTCGCTTATAGCTATTTATATACTCCAACACACATATATACTGCCTTTCACATATGTAGTTACTCACACATGTACCACTGGGACATACATTCACACTCTTACACACACTTACCCACCCATACAGTCTATCACAGATGCACTCTTGAAACCATCCACCCAGTGAATCACCCACTCACACATCTATGCACAGTCGCACACACCCCACCCACACAAACACTCAGGCACCCATACAGATACGCAGACAACCAATCAATAACTCATATAGACACTCATGTAGCTATTCACAAACCCATGCAGCCACTTACACAGCAACAGACAGACGGATACAGACATTCACCCAGTTTAGTCACTAACCCATGCATTCAGTAAGATACGTTTAATCACTCACTTATAGAGTTAGTCACGCACCTACTAAATCATCCATTCAGACACTTATACACCCACTCATTCTTCAATACGCCTTTCCCTATATATATTAAACATATTTAAACTTTACAGAAACACACAGTCACTGGATGATGTCATCAGTGATGTCATTTGAGATGTCACCAGTGATGTCATCAGTGATGTCACTGACCATGTGATGAGTGATGTAATATGTGACGTCATCAGCAGTGCATTGCGGGGGCATGAGTTATAGTTAGCTGAACTAACTATAACGGGGGAATTTCACGGGTTTTGTACGAGTGCAATGTCCAACTAACTATAACTGTCCCTAAAACCTATGTTTTTTTCAGTGAATATATATATATGTATATGTATATATATATATATGTATATATATATATATATATATATATATATATATATATATATATATATATATATATATATATATATAACCTACTGGTGGTAGTTAGGAGGTACTTTCCATAAGAAGAGCGTTTTTTGATTTGCCAATAACTTTGGTGTCGTTTGACAAATCCTCACGAAATTTTCAAATGCAGTAGTCACTTCAAATTTCGTGGTCCATCAAGCGGGGGCTGAGAAAAGTGGGTGTCTCAAAACGCATTTTCTCCATGTTAATTTCTATAGGAAACATTAGTCACGGCTACAGCCCGAACTGCTGAACGGAGTTACGCCAAATTAGGCAAAAATGTAGCTCTTGGTCCAGAAAGCGACCTTTTTGTTAAATTGTGTAAATCAGTTCAGTATTTGTGGGGAAATTTAAAGAAATTCTCAGTTGCATATATAGGGACACAAAGGATCTGTGAACCCTCCCAATCTCTTGCCTGAGATCTGATTGGTTGCCAACAATTCAAACCAGGAAGTGTTGGCAACCATCTTGTCGTGTAGTTCCTATACAGGATCTGCGCGTTCGGATAACATAAACTGTGGGATTGGTGGCGGACAGATTCTGAGCACCCCCACCGGATACGTTAGCCTTTCTGTATTAGCTAGGTCACAGTGCCACTAGAGTCTCCTCTTATCGGGGAGAGAATAGTTCTTGGCAACCTCAGAACATGACAACCCTGATCCCTCAGAATCGTGGAAACAATATACTACCTTTCGCTCAGTCACTCGTGCTCACTGAGTTTGTCTCAGAGGGATACACAGAATAAACAGGCTGGGTGTTTCAATAAGTATTTATTGAACAGTTGTTATTCTAGTGTAGAATAGATGAGCTGCAACAACCATTAGACAGTAGCAGAGATATATGATTAGCAGTACTACGAAAGTAAAAGTATGGTAGAGTTCTACCATCTTACAGAAATCATGAATATATACATGTACATAAAACACATGATAAAAAGTGCGAACTCCGACGATGTCTCCCTAACTAGATGTACCTATATGTACCTAGCATCTATGTAGGTGTTATGCCAAGAATCCCTCTAGGATCTAGTCCACCCCATTACTTGAGAGTTTAGAGAACATGGGACACCGTCCTGGTCTCGAGTTGGACACCCCGCGAGGGATGTTAGACCACTGCTAGCTGGAGCATCTGCATGCAGTAACCTCAGCGTCTCTGGTCAGTGTGTCAGCCAGGAAGTCACGGTCTCCTCTCCCTTCCTAAGCAAGATGTGTTGTATATATACCCATAGGTCTCCCCAGGGGTCCTACCTTGCTGTGTTACTGTGTCAGCCTAAAGGATGACGTAGGGCCTGAACCTTATACAGAGATATTATACAGGAGATGGTAATCCTACTGTTAGTCCTGCTGTGCTTCCAAGAAGCCTCATGCATAATGTATGAGAATCGAACCAGGGAAAAACCTGCGTTCTGAATGCAGTGTCATATCTAGGTAAAGGGTCAGTGCCTAAGAACCGTTATGTATGTAATGTAGGGAAGGATGTAGGTGAAAGGTTGCGATGTTACCTTTTTTTTTTTGCAGAGTTTTATATAGCGCGAACTTGACCCGAATCTGGTATCAGAGTGCTTTACATAGCACCAGTTACGTTACATGAGGACACACATTCATTTTTGGTTAGGCACCTGGAGATTAAGTGATTTGCCCAGAATCACAGGATGTTCAGCGTCATTGCCGAGACTCGAACCCAGTTCCCCAGATTCGAGGTCGACCGCCCTAGCCGTTAGGCCAACTCCTCTCCCCTCTCCCCTACCTGTGCCTATATAGGGTACCTATATGGAATATAACACCCACTCCTCTTCCGAATGGACGACATATGTAACCTGTTACTGTATTACTAACATGACTAGATAGCGGTACGCACAAAGTTTATAAAAACATCTCTTGAACTAAAATGTTTAAAAACTTCTAAAAAATGTAAAAACTTAAAAATGATTTTTAAAAAGTTTGCAAGCCTTAGCTCTAAAATGTCCGTTGGTATAGTCCGGATCACTATAAGCATTATAAAGCCATGTATGCCCAAAAAATGAAAGGAATGTCAATTTAGTTCCATAGTTCCAAATTTGAGCTTTGTTTAAAAAAGGGCTAATTTTTTCCCAGCACACGACGAGCCAAATGAGTTCAAATGTTTGTGTCCTGGCTGGTAGACGCAACATTTTCGTTGTTTGCTTCCGCAGTAGACAACCCCTGTAGCACCTCGCAGAGCACATCAATTGAGCACAGATGTTCCACGCTGTCCACAGCCAGTGCTGGGGCAGCTTGTGCGACGTCCAAAGCCTGGGTGTCAGAGGAGGAGCCGGTGTCCATACCAACAGGTGGTGTTACTACCCGTGGGGGCTCAAGGAATGCCGCCATCAACATTGGGATACGCTGAGGACACTGCAGAACATGGACCGTTATCGGGTCCAGTAAAGCATTCACGTCCGGTGGCGCACATGATGGTAGTGTCAAACAAAGGTCTAACACGCATTCTTGTCTGCAAAACAGGCATCGGAAGACAGGTAAGATGCAGTCTATCCAGACCGGTCGAAATGACAAGAATCAAGATTCACATAGTTCTCTTAGGCGAGGCGTGCCTAGAAGTTGTACCATGCGGTAACGGTATTTACGCTCCAAGGAGGGTTCTTTCCACCGCCTTGGTGACTGGGACGTCCATTGCGTAGCAAATAGAAAACAATCAGGATACCTGCTATAACAAGCGGAAGCCCTCCAAAGATGCTTCCGAATACGGAGTGTATGAAGTTTCGTATAACTCCAAGTACCGTCTGAAAGGTGCTCAGAAGTCCAGAACCTATGGTCTTAAATAGGTGGACAATGCCTGTCGTATCAGACATGTTAAAGATACGATTCACCATTTCTGCGAAATGGAAAGGGCAGTTAGTATGAATGAGCGCCTGTATCTCTGCTGAAGACCTTGCAAGTTGAAGATCTCGAGCGGAGGTTAAGGGCACAGACTTCTGTAGAAGCATGGCTTTCATTCTGCTTAGAGTATCAAACCGTATTATGGAAACATTCAGTGAAGGGCATAACGGCGCCTCCCTGACTGTATGTGTCGGTGGAAACAATACTTGCATACAACAAGTAACCCTGGAGCTCACGGTTACCAGATATGCGATGCCGGGGAGCATGCCACAGCAGCCTTGACCGTTCAGCATCAAGTAACTCCCATTTGAAAGTAGCCTGAATGCTGGAGTAATCACTGCAGCTGGGGCACCCTTCAAATGACAGGACAGGTTTGCTACAGAACCATTACAAGCTTCGTGCAACATAATATCCTGGCATATGAGTGATCCACTTAAAGCATTCTCGCAGTTTGTACCGCTCAGAAACACTTCTCGATCCCCACTCCGGCATCGAAATCTGTATGGTAATTCCCAAGATTCCTTAATGTATTCCTTACCCATTTCTTCATATCTGCCTGCCTGCTTTTGTTCAAGACAATATTGAAACTGAAAAGTAGTGACCGGTAGAGGTATGTGGCCATGGATTAGCCATTCTGTAGATGGCGATTCTGCCACTGTGAATGGTAATCTATCCAGTTTTTCGATACGCAGCATTGTATATTTTGCTCCTCTTTGTGCCATTACTATCTGTTTATCTGTTAAATTGTATTCAGAAAACAGAGACGTACTGTTGATAAAACGCCAAGGCACGTAGCCTGCACGCAAAGATTGCAGCGTCCAGCTTAACAACATAATAGAACGTAACTGTGATTGCCAGTGTTGTAATGTGGCCAAATCTTGTTCTAGTATGTTTATCGCAGAAGATACAATGTTGCCTAAGGAATATATCCTGTAGGTCAATGTGGTAAATCCATTGTCTACCACTGCTAGTGATTTTTATAGATTTATACGGTCTATTTCCGGTAACCTCTCTGCGGCCTCTTGTTGTGATATTTTCCAAATTTCATTGTAGACAGCATAATAGAAACGTTTCTGACATGGCTTGCTGGGACCCATTAAAAAATCCCTAAGTTTTACATCCTGTGACAGTAAGGATAAGTGTTGTTTCACCTGTGTGAGTATTGAGGTTTTTAGCCAATCAAGGCACAACTTCCCAACACTGTAGGATGTCAGTACCCCTGGATGTTGTCTTTGTACATAACGTGGATCTGGCCTATGGATAATAAACCCTTCGGTTTTACCCATGAATCTTGCTTGACAACTATTAGTGTCTGTGGGCCAAATCAACCATTTTTCCCAATTGGGGTCTGATCTGTTGTATTGTATAATGTCATCTACTGTAATCTCCTTCTGTGATGTTTTCTTACCCCCGGTGTGTGATGGACTTGGCAACCGTAGTGTGTTTAAGTCTTTGCTCTTAGCTAGTCCAAGGCAAGATGTCTGTTGCACTGTCTCGTTCAAAAACATGATTTGTTGAGGGATGAGGCATACTCTAAACAAAGCTTCTGTTCCCTGTACCTGCCATTCTCTAGTACCCCAGACTGATTTTAAGTCTATGGTGTCTTTCCATAAGTCGAAACCTTGTTCATACAACTGGGCAATAAAGGCAGCAGAGTAAATCTGTTTGGTGTTTGTCAACATATTTTTCTGTGCTGATGTTGGTGCAACCTTATAATAGTATGAGGCTGGGTCAGACATATTAAACCCTGAAAAATATGGAAACTTCTGTGTAAATGTTATTGAACTACCTTTCGGTGGTGTTGGACAATGTTCCCACTGGTGGTATGTGAACACATTTCTAGGATTTGCAGATTTATGCAGAAAATGATGACCATAGTGTTGATAACAATACATACTCTCGAAATCTGATGTGCTTTCCAATGTTTCACTATTAGAAAATGCAGCAGATTTTTGCAAATCACATAACATGTTATTAACAGTTTCAAAATCCCAATCATCGGAAAATGTACTTGAGGTAATGATATCACTCAATGATATTTTAAATAAATGAGGAATTCTTAAAATTTCAGTCGGACCAAATATATCGAAATCAACCTTGTCCCACACTATACCATCAGGTATAGGAATTGCTGTAATGTTCACTGATGACAAGTCTCTTTGTTCTCGATGAGATGATTGGTGTGGTTTTAAAAGTAAGTTCACCTTTTGGGCTGCAGAGCTTTGTCGAATGTATTTCCCATTAATAAGCATATAAAAACTATTACCAAGCCTACCCAGAAAAGAAAGAAAAGTATCCCGGTGATTATCCATAGTTCTACCCAGGGTGACACCAGGTAAGTCTTTTTAAGAAAGTGCATAATGTCTTTAACTTGCTGTTTGAGTGATTTTTTGGCTGGGGTCGTTTCCGGTTCGCTTGGATCCAAAGAAAACGTATCAAAGTTTATGAAGTAGCCAGAAGCAGTTCGATCAATTGTTGGAATTGCATCAGGATTTGTAGAAATTGTTGTTTGCTCTTGTTGAGGCATGTTGAAGTAGACATCTGTATTTGGTCTAACAGCTATTTGTCTGTCATTTTGAGTTTGATTTTGAGTCTGAACTTCAGGTTCAGGAGGAATGAGTTCCATAGCATTGTTGCATAGTCCTTCATTCCGTGTTGGAGGCTCTTCGAACGTGATGAGTCTTTCCGTTTGACTTCTTGGATTGTAGCGAGAGGAGGGCATCTGCTACTTTGGAGTCCACGTGGCCTACTGTTTAGTATCGGCCACATTGTGTGGTTTGATTAGGTCGATTGAGACAAATCTTTTCTCCTTTTTTCCGGCAAGAGGCGGCAGAAGTACAGTTCTTGTTCCTTCAATTGCTTAGACCAGTACAGGCTTTCTGTATGATAGCCCAAATTCTTTCTTGTCCACTATTTTCTCTCTGACCAGATCCCCGACTTTTGGGATCCAGACAGTTCTTGCCGTGACTGATTTGACTTCCCCAGTGGCGGTCTGCTTCAGATGGACATTACTTTGTTGTGTCCTGGATTCATTTAGATCCTGTAAAACAGCCAAACGATCATTGATGTCAAAAGGCTTTTCATCCGCCACTGTGCCTTCACAATCAAGATCAGGTACCCACATTCTTGTCCCAAATAGGACCTCATATGGAGTGACCCCCCTAGAGAACTTCTTGGCATGTTGTTAAGAGAACGCTGTACTCCATACAGATGTTTTACCCAACTTTCACCCGTGCCTAATACTCTAGCTGTTAAAGATTGCTTTAAGACTCGGTTTTTTCTCTCAACTACCGAATTTTCCTAGGGATGGTACGGAGATGAGTACCGCAATGCTACACCCAGTCCTCTCATGGCCTCCTTGTAAGCCCAAGAGCTAAACGCAGGGCCCTGGTCAGAATTTAATGTGCCAATTGCGTATGTCCCTATAAAGACTCGCAAATCTTTTATAACAGTTCGAGCGTGAGCTGAGCGTTGGGGCCACACCCATATGAATCTTGAGCAGGAATCCACTGCAACCATGATATACCTGTAAGCCCCTTCACATTTTAAGGGGCCGCAGTGGTCCAGGTAAATGCATGCGAATGGTCAGTGTGATGCTGTCTAATAATGGGACCTGTGCTGGGCGAGCTATGGTGGCTCCATTTATCTGTTGACAGATGTAGCAGTTTAAGACTTAGGGGCCGATTCCGATTCAGGCCGGAAATCACTCCGACCGAGCCGGACGCGGAGAGATTTCCGACCGAATCGGACTCTGGCAGTCCGACCGAACGAGTACGATGCGCACGCATGCAATTGGACTCGAGTCGGTCGGACTCCCATTGAAGTCAATGGGAGCCGGACGTACAACGCGTACGCGGGCTCCCATTGACTCAATGGGTGCGAGGCGAACAAGGGTGCCCCCTACAGCGGGTACGCCTCGATGCGACTCGCGGCGTACATGCACAGGTAGGGGGGACCCATGGTCCCCCCTGTGTGCGACTCGCGCGGCTACGCGTACAAGGGGGCTCCGACTGCTCTTTTGAGCCGGACGGCGCGAGTCGGTCGGACTGCTCGAGGCGCGCATCGTACTTGCCCGGCCGGGGAACGTCTCCATTGCGCGGTGCGAGTCGTGTCCATGCGAGTCAGTCGGAGCGGTCGGACCCGGGAACGAGTAGGTCGGCGATTTCGCGTGCGCTCGCATCGTACTCGCTCGGCCGGACGCACGTACGAATCGGTCGGGAAAGAGGGCTCCGAATCGGATCCGGTTAAGCCGAATCCAATTCGGTGCCCTACCGGCCGAGATCGGAATCGGCCCCATAGTCTTTAGTCTGCTTTGTTAATCCAGGCTACCAATAGCTTTGTTTCAGAAAAGAAACTGTTGCCTCAGCTCCTGCATGTACAGAACCCATCCTTTCGTCTGCTGCTTGAATTAAACCTAACCTACGATCCATGTTTGGAATTACTCTATCCCCCACTCCAGGAATCTGAGCAAATGGAATGTTATTGGCATCTAACTTGTAGGAGTACTTGAGTGGAAACCTTTTTGGTACTGCTCCGCTGTTTTTGCGGGTTGCATTAATAGCTACCATAATCTCACAGTCTATTCTCGTTTTAGAACGAGTGAATGCAGCTACGGAAGCCGTGCGTACAGCCCCCTTTGCGGCTTCATCAGCCAATGAATTCCCTTCAACGTGAACGCCATCACGCTGATGACTCAGTGTATGTATCACGTGAGCCCTCGGTAGTTCGGTTTTCAACTCCACTGCCTGTTCCCATAGCATTTTATGCTTAATTGTGCCACCTTTTGCATCTTTGAACCCGTTTTGAACCCAGTACTGCAAATATTCATTTTATGACTGCACACAGTAAAAGGAATCGCACACAATTAGTGTGGGGAATTCTCGATCCGTATTTACCAGTGGCAGTATCAGCGCTTTTAACTCTGCCAACTGTGCCGTGCAGTCTCCTAGAGATTGCGTTTTTGTGCAACTTGGATGGAACTTTCCATCCCGCATGCCACCTTTAACGATTGCACATGCTGCGTTATATTGTTGCTTACTCCCTATGGCAGGTTGAGCAGATCCGTCAGTGTAAATGATATATTCATACTGATCTAGAGGCATTATTTCGTTTGGCAGAGGATATTCTTGTTCGTATTGCCGGAATGCTTGTGTCTTTAAATTTGGGTTGTACCTGTATTCTACATCTGTTGCAGTGAGAGAATTAGCCCATTGTATCCATCTTGGATGTAAGGCTTTAGCATTAGGAACACTTGCCTTTGTCGCAGCCTCTAAGGCTGGAACCGGAGTTAGTACTATTATTCATTTCCCCTGAGCCAGTGCTCTTTCTCTCACTACAGCAGTCTGTACTGCTGTCAGAATCTTTTCTGTAGATGCGAAGCGCATCTCAGCATTTGTGTACAAATGTGATTTGTAAGCAATTGGTTCTGTTTCACCTTCATTATATGTTAGATAGGTGTACCCAGATTGACCCGCAGCTATACGGATCACCAGGTTGCGTACGTTTACGCGTGTCTGTAAGTGTTTGGAAGCTATCATGTCAGCTTGTAAGGAACGAAGTGTATCTGTATGTTCCTGTGTCCATTGTTTTACTGAAAAATCAGGTTTTATTAAATCGTAGAAAGGTTTCACTCTTTCTGCGTAATCTAAAATGTATGTTCTACCAAAATTTAGAAATTCCAGAATTGACTGTAAATTTTTTAATGATTTTGGAGGTTGGAGCAGCATGCATTTTTCTAAAAAATTGGCTGCCAGGCTTTTCCCTTCACTTGAAAGCTCATATCCTAAAAACAGGACACTGAGGTGGGCAATTTTTTATTTTTTAAAGTTTAATTTGTAGCCCTCAGATGCAAATCCCAAAATTATGGTAATCACTCTGTTCAAGTGTTCCTCTAGGTCATCGCCCGTTAGATAAATATCATCCACATAGGACAATGCCTCTTCATCTAAATTTTGAAGTAACTCAGTTACTCTGGCCGAAAACAACCCCGGGCTGTTCTTATACCCCTGAGGGAGTCGACAAAATTGATGCTGGGTCCCTAGCGCTGAGAAGGCTGTCAGATACCTGCTGTCAGGCGCTATATTTTGGCAGAAAAATCCATTTGAGATATCAAGTGTTGTTTTATATTTTTTCCGCACATTGTTATTCTTTAATGCGGCACTATGTGCATTTTGGACTGCAAATGTCTTAGTGCAAGTGTTTAAATGTCTATAATCTAAAACTAGATGATATGTGTTGTCAGGTTTCATGACAGGAAACAAAGGATTGTTCATTGGTGAGGTGCAAGTTTCAATCACCCCTTGGTATTCAAGTTGATCTAAGATCTCCCTGACCTGTTTTTTAGCTTCTTGCTTTATTGGATACTGCCTTTGTGCAGTTGGAGTATTTTTTATAGGAATTATGTGGTGGGTTGAATCCTCATCCCATCCAACATGGTTTTTATATAATGCCGGAGCCTGGGCTACCACCCACTCCTGCATATATGTGTGTTGCAAGTGCCTGGGAATATAGTCTGAGAAGGCCGGAAGAATTACCGTTTCTCCTTTAGGGCAATCCATGATGACTGCTGGCAGCCAATCTTGTTCAGCTAATAAAATATCATAGCCAAATGTTAGGTTCTCCCAAAAGAGACCTCTCACTGTTCTACATTTGTCCCCCTCCATTTGGAGCGTTATTTCATATACTTTATGTGGGACGCTTACCCTAGTATCGGGTGTTTCCACCATGATATAATCATTCAAGTCCGCTGTCACCAGAAATTCCATCAGGTTCTGGCGAGCTATTGTTATTTCTGCCGCACTGTCTAGCATCGTAAGAGCCCATTCCCCGTTCAGTAGTCGAGTCCTCAGAATTCTGGGCATGTCTGATCTTTAGATATGCAACTTTCTTCTTTTTGAACTGTGGCTTTTGCTTTGGTTTTTCTTCTTTTTTAGAAGTGTAATCTTGAGCGTGCAGCTTGTCTCTGGACTTTGTATGCTCTTCTTGTCTTTCTGACCATCCTTCCCTCTCTGAGTTTTTCGATGAACCCTGAAAGGAACGAGAGGTACGTTTATCAGTATCCTGATACCTGTCAGGTTTCCTAATATTATCCCTATTCCTGAGGTTATACCTCTTTTCGGAGGGCTCCTGTGGAGGAGATCTACCTCGGGATTGAGATATATTTCCTTTAAAGTTTTGTTTTTTATTGTCCCACTTCTTCTTAGTTGAAGCAGGTGTCTGCTTGGAAGTGTCTTTTTCAGGACTGCCCATCAATTGTGGTTTTAAAGCTATCCCACCCAAACTGTCTCTGCCTAATTCTGCATACACAGTTTCAATTATTTGGGGTAGTTTGTGTTCCTGTTCTAAAGGATCAAACTCCCTCAGGCATTGGCAGATGGCCACTGAAGCTGTTTCCCCCTTAGGGGCCCGATTCTGATGCGGTTAGGAAATCTTCCCAATTGAATCGGTTTGGAAATGGTATCCGACCAACTCGGATCGAGAGAGTCCGACCGACCAAGTATGATGCATCCAGATGCTTCCAGATACGATTTGGTTGACTTCTATGGGAGCCTATGTTCCTAACCGCATCGTAATCTGGCCCTCGGTCGGGAAGACACGTTCCCGATCTGATTTGGAAGGAGCAAATGCCGTTAGGAGGCCTTCCTAACCGCATCGTAATCGGTCCCTAGGTGGGAATGCTTTCCTAACCGCATCGGAATCGGGCCCTTAATGTTAGCTAGTATTATGGCTGATACCTGGGCATAGTTACCTAGTAACTTCATCCCTAAGTTTAGGGCAGGTTCTGCTCCATACTCATTTTGTATCTGTCTTAATACATCAGGTACTACTGCTAATGATGGGATACCATGAGTTCTGGTATATATGGCAGCGAAGACTATACCCCAAGTGGTACAATCCTCTAATTGTGGTGTTATCCCCATGGGCAAGCAGATTGTTAGCATTCTGTGTTTTTCATATGGGGTAGTATTCGGGAATACTACCTCTAGCTGCGTTATTTTCTGAGCTACCCAGAATGGTATTTGTTCATGTTTTGTGGGCATTTTACCCATCACTGCGTGTAATGTTTGTGGTGTAATTTTAGTTGCTGTACCCTGAATTTGAGTTCCATTTGTTGCAACTATTGCTGGTTGGACTGTAAGTGTCCTCATGATGAATTGCGTCAAATTCCTATAGATTTTAATTAAATCTTTATGCTGTATGAGTAAGTCTCCTGGTGGCATTTTGTCAATGTCAGGATGTGGTGTGTAGGCTGCTAATATTGGCCATGTTGCCCCTTCTCTTCCGAGCGGGCCGAGTCTTACTCTTCTTCTTATGTGGGGTAGGGCACCTTTAAACCAGTATAAGTGTTCCTGGTATGTGAGCGGAACCTCTATATCCTCGAATGGATAATATTCCGCTGGTGCATCTCCTTCCGTGTAGGAGTGAAATGTTTTTGTTCTTGCATTTACTGCTGGGAATGTAACCCACGAATAAAATACCCCTGTTTTGTTTGATTTGTGTGCCTCAATCACGAAAACTACTATGCCACCCTTAGCTGATAAACCATGCACTAGTAGTTTCAGGGTGACTGTATTTCTAAAGTTTGGTGCAATTTGTGTTGCGTCTGCATTGTCCTCGTGTGTGAGGGGCAGATTCTGTTGCATTGGATCTAATTTTGCGATATTTCTTTCCTCAGTCATTTTGTAAAGAAGAAGTTTTTCAAGGGAACTAAGATAAGGTGTTTTTCTCACAATTTTAGGAACACTGTGTCCTTCAAGCTTGCTTAACCAACATCCAATAAATAGGATTTTTTAGCCTACTCAGCTGTGGCGGAGTTTGTGCCCACCCACTCCAGACGTCTCTGGTGTTTTGTGATTAGGGGTCTCTGAGAATAGCACGACTTAACTACTCAAATTCTACTGTTAAATAAGTACCCAACAAACTTTGGCTGCGCCACGTCGTGTAGTTCCTATATTACCTATACAGGATCTGCGTGTTCGGATAACATAAACTGTGGGATTGGTGGCAGACAGATTCCGAGCACCCCCACCGGATACGTTAGCCTGTCTGTATTAGCTAGCTCACAGTGCCACTAGAGTCTCCTCTTATCGGGGAGAGAACAGTTCTTGGCAACCTCAGAACATGACAACCCTGATCCCTCAGAATCGTGGAAACAATATACTACCTTTCGCTCAGTCACTCGTGCTCACTTAGGGGCCTATCCGCCCGCCACCCTAGCGGTAACGGGACCGGCCGCCAGATATGCGGCGGTCCCGCCACCCTAATTATGATGCGACCGCCACCGTGGCGGTCGCATCTGGCGATTTAACATTGCGGCGGGTGCTGCTGGCTGCAGCACCCGCCTCAATGGTGAAATGCCATGTTGTGCATGTCCATGCACAAGGTGGCAGGCACCGCGCGTTGCCTGCCACCTTGTGCATGGACATGCAGGGGGGTACCATAGGTACCCCCTAAGTGCACCCCCACACCCCCACCCACCCGGGGGCCCGCAATGGGCCCCCAAAGCAAATCCCCACCAGCCTTTCCATGGCAGCATCGCCGCCATGGAAAGGCCTTCAACACCTCACATTCTAATATGGCTGGTGGTGCCTGCTAGGCACCGCCACCATTTTGGGACTCTGCTCCGCCCGGCCGACAATCGTAACGATTGCCGACCGGCGGAAAAGCGGCGGACGCACTTTGCATCAGCCGCGATACCCACCGCCATCGTAATATGGCGGTGGGTAATTCACGTTACGATGGCGTAACGGTCGCCACCGCCGGCCCGGCGGAGGCAATCGTTACGCCATCGTAATGACCCCCTTAGTTTGTCTCAGAGGGTTTCATTAACCCCTTCGCTGCTTCTGTCGGCCAACGGCCGTCACGAGCACTACCTCCGTAGTGCTGCGCAAGTCCGTTGGTTAAGCGGTTAAGTATTTATTGAACAGTTGTTATTCTAGTGTAGAATAGATGAGCTGCAACAACCATTAGACAGTAGCAGAGATATATGATTAGCAGTACTACGAAAGTTAAAGGATGGTAGAGTTCTACCATCTTACAGAAAACATGAATATATACATGTACATAAAACACATGATAAAAAGTGCGTACTCCTACGATGTCTCCCTAACTAGATGTACCTAAATGTACCTAGCATCTATGTAGGTGGTATGCCAAGAATCCCTCTAGGATCTAGTCCACCCCATTACTTGAGAGTTTAGAGAATGTGGGACCCCGTCCTGGTCTTGAGTTGAACACCCCGCGAGGGATGTTAGACCACTGATACCTGGAACATCTGCATGCAGGAACCTCAGCGTCTCTGGTCAGTGTGTCAGCCGGGCGGTCACGGTCTCCTCTCCCTTCCTAAGCAAAATCTGTTATATACATACCCATAGGTCCCCCCAGGGGTCCTACCTTGTTGTGTTACTGTGTCGGCCTACAGGATGACGTCGGGCCTGAACCTTATATAGAGATATTATACAGGAGATGGTAATCCTACTGTTATTCCTGTTGTGCTTCCAAGAAGCCTCATGCATAATGTATGAGAATCAAACCAGGGAAAAACCTGCGTTCTGAATGCAGTGTCATATCTAGGTAAGGGGTCAGTGCCTAAGAACCGTTATGTATGTAATGTAGGGAAGGATGTAGGTGAAAGGTTGCGATGTTACCTGCACCTATATAGGGTTCCTATATGGAATATAACAACTCGGTTCAATCAAGTCACAAGAAAAAAGGTTAAAAAAAGAAAAGTGGGCAGGGTAGAAACACCCTGACCCACTAGGCCTCTCCAGGGCATCCCCCAGGGCCAAAAATGCATGTTTTTAATAAAACAATTGGTGGGGTCACCTTGGATTCGTGATTCCTGGCGAAAATGAAAAAAAAAGAAGCACGGGATACTGCGCTTCATTTAATTTAGGCCTTGAGTGGACCAGGTCCCAGGGGCATTCTGAAAATATAGGAGGGGCACACAGGGCCCTCTTCCTCAGGCTTCAACGACAAATCATGCGGGGGAGGCTCGCTGCCCCCCCCACAGCCCAGAGGTTTGCCACCTCCCCGGGGCTTCAATGACAAATAATGCGGGGGCTGCATGGCCCCCTGCAGCCCTGGGGACCGCCACCTCCCGGGGTACATATATGTTTTTAAAAAATGTGGGGGAGGCCCTAAAGCCTCCTCCTCAGCCTCCGCGGACTGCCACCTCCCCGGGGCATATATATTCTTTAAAGAAAAATGCCCGCAGCTCCAGGGACAACCATCTTTCTGGGGCACAAAAAGACAACAATGAAGGGGGTCCGTGGCCGACCCCCAGGGACCACCACCTCCCTGGGGCTTAATTAAGGAAGGATGGGGGCAAGTGGCCCCCCTCCTGGAGCCCTACATGGCTCTGTGGATTGCCACCCACCAGGGACAGCTCCACCCCGGGACATTTTAGTTTCCTAAGGCATGGCGGGAGCACCGCAGGAGGCGGGGAGCCAGCAGGGACCGCTGGGGCCTTCAGGCTCCCCCTGCATGTCCCCAATGAAGTAACCTGGCCCCGGGGGATGAGGTCCCCGGGGCTGAAAATGGCCCAGAAGAGGGACCACTCGGATCCCCCTCCCTTTATATCAGCCTGGCGAGGGGGAGCCCCCACCCCTTTTTAAAAAAATTATATAAAGGTCTGGCCCCGGGATGGGGTCCCCGGGGCTGAAATTGGCATCAGGAGGGGGCAGCGTGGCCCCCCTCCTTTTTTTTATTTTAAAAAAAGGGGCTTCCCCGGGGATGGGGTCCTTGGGGCCAAAAATGGTCAGGGTATGGGGCCACACGCCCCCCTCCCTTTCCTTTATATATTTATTTTTTCAATAAAAAATGAAAGGCCGGGCCTCGGGGATGGGGTCCCCAGGGAAGAAATCGGCTTGGGAGGAGGGGCCACTTGGCCCCCCTCTCTTTTAAAAAAAATAGAATTTAAAAAAGGGGCAGGCCCAGAGGCATGGGGTCTCAAGGGCCCAAAAAAGCCCGGGGAAGGGGGGCCACAAGACCCCTTCCTAAAAAATTGGGAGGAAAGCAGCAATTCACCCGGAGGCTTTGCCCCCTTTCTCCACCACTCAGCAACCATGCATTCTGGTGCACTGCTGTTTTGGGGGATGAAGCCAACAAGGCCTCCTGTTACCTCCAGTAAGCCCCACACAGTGGGATTGCTGAGAGGTGGTCAGAGGCCATGCCTCCTTTCTCCTTCACTCTGAAAACACACCTCTCGGCACACTGCTGGTGGGGGGCTGAGGTCCTCTTGCCTTCTGAGGGCCTCAGGACTAAAGTGGACTTCTTCCCCCAACTCGGAGTGTGCCAGGAGGCACGTTTGCACAGTGGTGGAAAAAGGGGACGTGGCCTCCGACCACCTCTCAGCAATCCAGCTGTGTGGGTCTCACTGGAGGTAACAGGAGGGCTAGTTGGCCCCCAAGTACCTCTCAAGACCCAAGGGGACATAAACCACCAACTAGTAGAGCGCCAGGAGGCACTTTTGCAGAGTGGTAGAGACAGGGGGCGTGGCCACTGAAAACCTCTCAGCAAACCCACTGTGTGGGACTTGCTGGAGGTAACAGGAGGGGTAGTTGGCCCCCAAGGACACTCAATTGCCAAGGGGACTTTATCCCCTTACTAGTATTGTGCCAGGAGGTGCATTGATATAGTGGTGGAGAAAAGGGGCATGGCTTCCTACCAGGTCTCAGCAATCCCGCTGTGTGGGACTTATTGGAGGTAACAGGAAGGGTAGTTGGCCCCTAAGTAACCCTCAAGACCCAAGGGGACATAAACCACCAACTAGTAGAGCGCCAGTAGGCACTTTGCAGAGTGGTGGAGACAGGGGGCGTGGCCACTGAAAACCTCTCAGCAAACCCACTGTGTGGGACTTGCTGGAGGTAACAGGAGGGGTAGTTGGTCCCCAAGGACACTCAATTGCCAAGGGGACTTTATCCCCCTACTAGTATTGTGCCAGGAGGTGCATTGGTATAGTGGCGGAGAAAAGGGGCATGGCCTCCTACCAGATCTCAGCAATCCTGCTGTGTGGGACTTATTGGAGGTAACAGGAGGGGTAGTTGGCCCCAAGGATTTCCTTGGAGGGCAACTACGCTCCTGTTATCTCCAGTAAGTCCCACACAGCAGGATTGCTGAGAGGTCTTTGGAGGCCACGTCCCATCTCTCCACTACTCTGCAAACACGGCTTGTGGTACACTTCTGGTTGGGGCATGAAGTCCACTTTTTTCCTGAGGGTCCTTGGGGGCTAAGGAGCCCTCCTAGTACCTCCTATAAGTCCTACAGAGCAGGATTTCTGAGAGCTGGTAGTAGGCTCAGCCCCTTTCTCCACAATTCACAGAAAAAACCAAAGGCTACAGAGACATTATAGTTAGGAATTAGTATTGAAAAAACTTAGAAATTCACTGGAAAAAACAAAGGTTACAGGGACGCTATAGTTAGCAAAGAGAATTAAAAACCTTAGAAATTCACACAAAAGAAAAAAGGTTACAGGGACGTAATAGTTAGGGTCAGATTTCACTCGAACAAAACCAGAGACATTCAGCTGTCATAGTTAGTGAGCTAACTATAACTTGTGCTCCCACAATGCACTACTTATGACCTCGCATATTAGTTCACTCATGACATGGTCAGTGACATCACTGATGACATCTCGAATGACATCACAGATGACATCATCCACACAATGACTGATGCACACACTCACACCCCATATAATCTTTCATACACCCACTCCAACTTCCACACTATGATTCTCAAACTTATTCACACATCCATACTAGTACTTACACACCCACTCACTTAGTCATACATGTACACACACATCCACTCATACACCCACACAGCCACTCACACACTGAATCAGTCACCCGAAGAGCTAATTCACATATCTACTCACTCATGCATACAGTGAATCACACAGCCACTTACTCGCATATGCAGTTAAACACACACCCACTTGCTTACTCATGCAGATACTAAAACACACTCACTCACCTATAGAGTCAGTTACACAAGTACACACTCACCCATACAACCACTCTCACATTCACTCACACACCCATACACTCACTCATATACTCTAACACTTACCTATACTATCTTTCACATATGCAGTTACTCACCCATATACCACTGACACATCCACTCACTTGCCGACATAGCCATATACACAAACACTCACCCATACAGCCTCTCATAGATGCACTCACTAACCCATACACTTCCACACTACCATTCTCAAAACCATTGACACAGCCATACGAGTACTTATACACCCACTCACTAATTTATAGGTATATACACACAACCACTCAGTCACCCATACAGCCACTCATAAACCAACTCACTCATTAATACAGCCACTGATATATCCACTCATACACCCATATAGCCACTCACATACTGTCAGTCACCCATAGAGCTACTCACACACCTACTCACTCACTCATAGAGTCAATCACACAGCCACTTACTCACCTATACAGCTATACACATGCCCACTCACTTATTCATACACATACTAACACATACTCACTCACAAATACAGGGCCCGATTCACAGAACTAACTTACTACAAAATCCTAAACTTACTACCATTTTGGTATTCACAGAAGGTACTTACTCATTCTGGTATTCACAGAAGGCACTTACTCATTTTGGTATTCACAGAATGCACTTACTCATACTAACTTTATGTACGCCCTCGGGCCAGAGATTCCAGCCGGATGGTGGAGATTCCGGCCGGGTGGTGGAGATTCCAGCCCGGTGGTAGAGATTCCGGCCCGGTGGTGGAGATTCCGGCCGGTGGTGGAGATTGCGGCCGGTGGTGGAGATTCCGGCCAGGGTGGGTAAGTGGATGTAAAGTGACTGTATTGGTCAGTGAGTGAGTGGATGTCTGTATGGCTGAATCAGTGAGTGACTGGGTATGTAAGAGGCTGTATGGGTGAGTGAGTGGCTGTTTGAGTGGGTTTATGCTTCGTGTACTGTTTCAAAAATGTGTTTCGCAGTTCTTAATTATTATTTTATGATTTGTATGTACTTGTACAGTTTATTTGTCATTGCATGCTGAGATATATAGCTTTAAATTAAAAGTGATACAAAAATGTAAATTAACTACTAGATAAAATACTCCATATTTTTCAAAAGTCTCTGAGCATTCTGGTTGTAGGAGTAGTTCTTGGTTTTGTTTTGGTATGGGTAGTTAATTTTTGTTTTGTTTTTGAGGTGCAGTTTATATTAGAGTGTAGGCTTTTGAATCTTAGAAATCTAGAACCCATCTCTTTTCAAATCCACTGTACTTTGTTAGCTAGCATGCCATGCATGTGTTTAGTTTGTTTGGATACTTTATGACAGTGTTTGGGTAAGGGATTGTTTTTTCTAAGGTCCTGATTTTTCTGTTCTTTTTTTGAAACTTCAATAAATAAAGGGGTGGGTGGCATCTCCAAGGCATACCCTGGATAGAGTTGTCCCACCCTTCTGTTGCATTATTTTTTTTGGCTTCTTTGTTTATGTACTTTGATAAATGTTCTACCATATGATCTGGAATATAGGTTGGGGCGTGTCTTCAGCAGCCAGCATTGCGAATGCGCTCTAAACAAGATCCCCTGCTCACCCCATTTATCCAGCACTGACCTTCCTGGGAATCTGCTATCACTACCTCTAACCTGCCTCCCCGCTCCCCTACACTGCTTTGCAGCCTTGTTTGTATGGTGCACAGATAGAATATCGAGTTTTAAATGTCGACATACACAAATATCGAGTTGGAAATATTGTGATGCAGAAATATCGACAGCAAGAATGTTGTGGTCAAGAAAATATCGACTTGGAGGAAATAAATATCGTTTTTGAAAATATAGTTGATTAAAATATCGATGTTTTAATTATTGTTATGTATTTTAGTATGTATTTTAAAAGTATGTGAACTATTTCTTTGTATAAGTATTGCTTTTGTTTTTTTTATATATGTGTTACATTTTTAGTAGGTATTAATTTTATTTTAAATAAATTTTGCGTTTTTTAGTTCTGTAGTGGGTTGTGGGTTTATAGGGGAATAGGATAGGAAGTAATTTAATTATAATAAATTAATTAATATTTTTTATTTATTAGTATTTATTAAATTTAGATTTTATAGTGTTAATTGTGGGAATTAATTTATTATTAATTAATTATTAATTGGTTGTTAACGGAACGGGTTGTGGGTTTATAGGGGAATAGGGTGGAAAGTAATTTAATTATAATAAATGTATTAATATTTTTTATTTATGAATATTTATTTAATTTACATTTCATAGTGGTAATTGTGGGAACTAATTTATTAATTATTTATTTATTAATTGGTTGTTAATTATTATTAATTAATTAATTGGTAATTATGTTAATTGTGTCATTTTTTTAGGAGCGGGTTGTGGGTTTATAGGGGAATAGGGTGGGAAGTAATTTAATTATAATAAATGTATTAATATTTTTTTATGATGAATATTTATTTAATTTACATTTTATAGTGTTAATTGTGGGAATTAATTTATTAATTAAATATTTATTAATTGGTTGTTAATTATTATTAATTAATTAATTGGTAATTATGTTAATTGTGTCATTTTTTTGGGAGCGGGTTGTGGGTTTATAGGGGAATAGGTTGGGAAGTAATTTAATTATAATGCATTTATTAATATTTTGTATTTATTAATATTTATTTAATATATATTTTATAGTGTTAATTGTGAGAATTAATTGATTATTAATTATTTATTAATTGCTTGTTAATTATTATGAATTAATTAATTGGTAATTAATTATGTTAATTGTGTTATTTGTTTAGGAGCGGGTGGTGGGGTTTATAGGAGAATAGCGTGGGAAGTAAATTATTTATAATTAATTAATAATTATTTGTTAATTAATTAATTAAAATTTAAATATGGCAATTGTGTAATTATTTTAGATGTGAGTTGTGGAGTTTATAGTGGTAAAGGGTGGGAAGTAATATCTTTTAAATTAATTAATAAGTTGTTGTTAATTGATATACATTTTTTAATGTTAAGTTAGTTATGGAAATTGTGTAATGATTTTTAGGTGTGGGTTGTGGTGTTTATTGGGGTAGAGGGTGGAAAGTTATTTATGTTTAATTAATTAAATAATTAATTAATTAATAATTAGTTGATCATTAATATTATTCATCAATTCATAAATATTTATGGTAATTGGTTATTTTTATTTTGTGTGTGGGTTTCGGTTTTATAGCGGTAACGTTTGGGGAGTAAATTAATTTGTATCTGTTTTAATTTGTTTTTTAATTAATTATATTTCTTTAATTGATTAATTATGTTAATTATGGAGGTACATTTATTTTTAAATTTAGATGTGTGTTGTGAATTGTGTGGTGTTACAGGGTAGGAAATAAAAAAGATTACATTTATGTAATAATTAATGTTTTTGATTATAAATAATTTCTATTAAAAATAGTTATTTGTTTGTAAATTATTTTTAATTTAAAAAAAAAAATCTTTCTAGTAATTTGTTAGATCTTTTTAACATTATAATATGTTTTTATCTTATGTAAATCTTTTATATTTTTATATATGTTTTTTTATTTTTATTTAAAATCTTTTGTGTTGTAGTTGATATTTTGTTTGTTTTTAATTTTGAACTGACTCCAATGGGAATATTAATTCTTACCCCTCCGCTATCCAACATTTCACTAATGTTGCACTCACTGGAGTGGGAATAGTAAGTAAGTTTAAAGACTATTAAATATTTTAATGGTTTAATTTATAATATAATGTTTTTTTATTAGATTTTATGTTATAGGTGTATGTAAATATATATATTTATTTGCAAATTTTTATATATTTATAAAATTTAAAAATGAATTAAAATTAATAGTTTCTTTGTTTTAAAGTAAATATATATATATTACATTTTATATATGTATGTTTAATTTTTTTTAAATTACATTTATTTTTTATATTTGTTAAAATGTATATTAAATCCAAATAATTTTTTAAAAGTTAATCTTATTATTTAATATATTTAACATTATTTTTTATATATATAAAAAAATCGATATTTTGTACATCAATATTTTTACATCGATATTTTTTTCCAATATTCTTATACTTACCATTATAAATATAGGATGTCGATATTTTTTACATCGATATTTATGACTCGATATTTGCGTATGGAGATACTTTGGGCGTTGATATTCTATCAGTGAACCGTTTGTATGATACTGCGGCTGTGGGGGGCAGAGGCGAGGCACTGGCTGGGGCCTGTGTGAGGCCTTGCAGGCTTTAGACGAAAACCCACTTGAGTTTTCCTTTTATTGGGGGGAGGGAGTGACGTTGTGAGGCTACTCCAGTTCCTGCTTTGTAGACAGTCTTAATTACATATATGCATGCCTCGGCAAAGAGAATGGCTATGTACTGATGAATGTATGGGTTACTATGCATTCCTCCTCCATTGTACAGGGTGCTCCCTTCCTGTCTGCCAAGTTCGCCCCATCAGTTCCTTGACTGGTTAACCCTTGATTCCTTGCTGGGTTTTAGTTCCATAATTGTTTGGGAGGAAGCATGTTGCACCTCTGCTCCAGTGGTATTTACAATTTTCTGTTAATGGTTTGTATCTGTTTCGTTATGACCTGTGGCTCATTGTGGCTTAGTCCCCCACTTCTAACTATGCTCATGCACACTCTGTGCCACTACACTCTCGCTGACACTTGCGCAGTGCCCACACTACATGACCCATTTTAACATACTTACTTGGAATGTGAGGGGCATGCTCACACCTTCGCGCCACTACTCAGTCTACTCCTACCTGAAATGCCGCTCCATGCACGTAACGTTGTTACAGGAGACATATCTTATCCATTCCAAAGCCCTCAAGCTGCAACGGCACTGGCGTGGGCAGGTATTTGCCACCAACTATTCTACTTAATTCCGGGGGTACTACTGTGGGTAAAGCCGGGGACCCCGTTCTTAGTATAAGACACAATATTGGACCCAGAGGGCTGCTATATCTTGGTGAAAGGTCGACTTAATGGAAGCTCCATTCTTCTTGATTTCGATTATGCCCCCAACACTGAACAGCCAACCTTTTTCCATGCTCTCTTGAACACTCTCTCTCAATGGAGTGAGACAACTTTGCTTCTTGGGGGGACTTTAATAGTGTGCTGGACACTGCCGTCGATCGTTCCTTACCAGCCTTACCACCCACAACTGCAACTTCCAATGCTCAGATGTAGACTGATCGGCTCCACCAATGGTGACTCGTCGACTTCTGGCATCTCTGTAACCCAGCCATAAAGGTGTACTCCTTTTACTCTGTGCCACACAACCTACACATCCGTATTGACAGATTTGTTCAAACAACATCTTTGCTCCCTTCTATTACACAAGTGGAGTACCTGGGATGCACTCACTCTGATCACAACCCCCACTTTGTGCAATTACCTTGGGCAGTCACCCCACTTCCCATCATTACTTGGCGCCTGCAACCTACACTGTTGGAAGATCCGCCATTCAGAGCTTCCGTTGGGTCAATGATTGCGGAATAGTTTGACAATAATGGTAACATGGTTTCCTCAAGACTGGTACAATGGGATGCCAGTGACACTGCGGGGACACTGTCCGGTGCACAGGGCAACCTTAGACAGCTGACTAACAGGGACCTTTCCCAACTGGAGCGTACACTCCAGGCCCTGGAAATTCAGGTGGCTGAGGAGCCCAGTGCCATGCGTGAGATGACGGAAGCACAGCGCGAACACGTTGCTATTTTAGAAAGATTGTTTTGCCCTAATTATGCTGCAAACTCGACCTGTACGCATGCCACAGCCGATAGAGCTGGATGGCTCCTAGCATGATTTGTCCAGCAGGATCAATCACAACATCCCATAACCACACTACGCTCTGGCGTAGACACCATCCTTTATACGCAACATGCTATACAGGATGAACTCAAATGTCACTATACGCGTGTGTACCAGATGGTCATGGCCACTGATCCAGAGGCTTATGACTTCTTCTTTGCTAGCCTGACACTGCCCTAGATTACCATGGAACAGCGAACGCACCTAAATTGACCCATCACGCTGTTCGAAATTAAAGAGGCAATCAAGGTGTCCCCGGGACCTGATGGTTTGCCCGCAGAGCTCTACGAATCGTATGCCCCTCAATTTGCTCCACACCTGCTGACATTGTTCAAGGAGGCCCTGTCCATCAGCAGTCCCAAAGAGGGGCATCAGTCATCTCCTTACCCAAACTTAATAAAGCCCTACTGCTCGTAGGCACCACCAGACCATTGGCTCTACTAAATACTGATTAAAAGATCCTGGCAAAAATATCTGCGGATCAACTGGCACCCCTGGTACCATGTTTGGTCCACTCGGATCAAAATGGATTCATCCCTGCCCGCAATACCTAGCTGAATCTACGCTATTTCTTTAGAGTCATGACTTATGTCCGCCATGCCTGACCTCATGCTGGATGCCTGGTCTTAGATCTTGAAAAGGCCTTTGACTCCTTGGAATGGGATTATCTCCTCACTGCAGTCCCAATATGGCTTCTTGCGATTAGTAAAGCTATTGTAAACTGACCCCCTAATTAGGGTCAATATGGGGCCCCTCCTATCTACTGCCATTTTCATACTCCGGGGGATTAGACAGGGAGGATAACTATCGCCTCTACTGTTTTCCCTAGTAATTAAACCACTAGCATTGGTCATGCGCACCCGGGGAATGCATTGGGGCTCCTACTAGGCGACACGACGCATGTGATATCTTTATATGCGGACGATATGCTAATTTACATTAGGGACATGCACGACATACATGACACAGTTGCTTTGACTTTGGCCCGTTTTGTGGCCATTTCCGGGCTGAGGGTGAATTGGGCAAAATTGTGCTGATTCTCCTTTCTCCCTGATGCCCCCAACCCAGGCTTTGCACTTGAAGGGGCGCTCTTGGCCTGGCAGCATCACACATTTAGGTATTTGGGGGTGTGGGTGTACTACTCATTGTCTGACCCTTTTGATGGCAATGTCACTCATGCAGTAACGTCACCTTGTGCTCAGATGGCTTTCTGGCTGATGCTGCCATTGGCAGTAGCGGGGAGGTTGCATTGCTAAAAATGTTGGTCTTGTCCCACCTTCTGGATTTTTTTTCAAACCTTCCTATTCACATGCCTGTTGCGTTCTTTTGGGCATTTTGCACAACAGATTTGTGAGTTTATTTGGAACAAGTTGCGATGCAGGGTAGCATTAACAAAACTTTGTTTGCTCCTGGATGGGGGGACTGGCTGCTCTGCATTTCGAACAATATTCCCTCCCTGCCCAAACCGGGTGGATTACCAGGTGGCTAGCAGGCTTGAAACTGTCAGATACAGCCGCATCTTCTCCTTGTTGGAGTCTGTCAGCCTTTCTGCATCTATTTCACACTTGCACGTGAGCAAATGACTCCCTATTGTTGGTGGTAACGTATCACTGCTATCGTAGATGCCTAAGCAGATGCTCCCCAATGCTCTGGGGTTGGCTGTGTGGAGAATGCCCAAGACTGGTGGGCCTAAGTCACAGCCAAATTAACCACAGGACATACTGCTGGCCTGCACACATTTGGAGATTTGTATAGGGATGGTACCTTGGTGACATTTGAGAAGTTGATGGAGGAGGATGGCCTACCCCGGGTCAATTTTTACTTCCCAATTCCTTGCTTGCCACACTAGGGAAGAATTGGGGAGATATGACCACTGAACCGCCCATTCACCTCAATATTCAATATTTACATTTCATGGGTAAGGGTAGACACCTCATACATTAGTTTGCTGACTCTTTTTGCTCCGACACTGTTCCACAGCTCCTGCCTCAACAGCAATGCTGTGAAGCAGACTTAACACGCCCCTGCACCAATAAAGAGTGGGCCTCTTTACTTGAGGGTCCAAAGCCTGTCCAGCGCAATGCCCAGTTTAAGCTCATTCAGCTCTACATAGTACATAGTGCTTACCTCACTCCTACTACTGTGAACCAATTTTATCACAGAATGGATGCAGCTTGTCCACGTCGTGCTCTCATGGACGCTGACTTGCTACATGTGCTGTGGGCCTGCCCCAGGCTGCATACCTACTGGACAAGCATTCTCTCCAGTTTATCTGCGTGTACAGAGCGCCTAAATCTGCACAAGTGGAAAATATGCCTCCTAGGGTTGTATCGTAGACACAAGAAACACAGGGTGACCTCCCGCTTTTTAGACTTGGGCTTTATAGTGTCAAAGCGTCTTATTGCACGAAGATGGAAATCTTCTCAACCACCACTGTTCACAGCCTGGGAACTATCAATGCTTAACTGGGCACAAGCTGAAAGCCAAGCCTTGCACAGAGAAGACACACTAGAGCTGAGAAAACATCCCTTCGCCACTTACTGGGATACTATTCTATCTGACCTGCAGTCTAATCGATCACACAACTCTGATGATTGCTTTGCCAATGCGGGAGAGACCCTGGACATGTAACTGAGACTGTTGGTTGCTACTAATTGTCTTATCCATCGGGATGCCCCTTGTGCATGCAATTTCTGAAGTCCTCAACACTGGGTATGTCACATGCTGACCTTTAGCGATGGCAACTGTGCAGAGTAGCGGTGGTTAACCAAGCTGGGTGGTCTAGTTGTTTTGTTAAAACGATATTTGTTTTATTACTATCAAAATGTATGAATCTGTTTGCACTGCCGTAGGTGGTTTGCCCGATGATATGCCTTTGTCTTCCTGCTACAACATGTTTACCATGAGGTCTTGTTTAGACTCTGTCATTGTATACTATAAGATAATTTGCACCAACCATGATTGCATTGTTGTTGTACTGAAAATTGTAAAACTTAAATAAACAGATTTTTTTTTAATTATGTGGAATAAAGGTTGGTGCCTGTGACTTGAATGGTGCAGTTGGCCAATTCAAGTGTCTTCAAAATGAACTAGGAAAGGGGAATGTTCTTTCTTCATTACTTTGTAGTAGAGTGAGTTTATTAGTAATTCATAATGTTTAACTAATTCTATAGAAGGGACAAAAGCTAGAGCTGTTTCTTTTATGAAATTCAGAGGTAATTTTGCTGTTAGTTAAGTACTGCTACGTGGAGACTATTGTAAGTGCAGCCTAACAGCTTTTATACAGTGAAAGTAGTAAACTTTGGACTTCAATGTAGATTTGGATTATAGAGTTTATCCAAGCATATTTAAAGTCCATTATTATTTTCATAGGTGCATTGTTGCTGCTTTTTTGATGTATTAATGAGAGAGAGTCTTGGTAGATTAAACCTTATTTATTTGGTAGAAGGGCATAGGCTATATGAATGTTATTGTTGTTATATTGCTTGTGTATAGTGTAGATTTGGCAGTGGCACAACTTAGAAGTGCCAACCATTACTTTAATCGGTTAATAGGTTGATGTTATCATGTTACTTGCAGTTATTTTGCATTTGCATTATTATTCTTTGGAGATTGCTATTGCGATCGTAGAGAATGAACTCTTCTTTAGTGTGTGTTAGAGTAGGGGTGTCTATTTCTTAAAGAGTTTGCTACTGGCGTGGGCTGTTTTTCTGCTCTTACTTTTCTGTTGATGATTCTTTTGAGGTTTTGTACTGGTGGCATTTGTTCAGCTAGTTGGCTTGGAATTCGTGTGGGGGCATACCCTTTATTATTGTATATGCAGATGCTGTAAAGATGGATGTCACAGCTATGTCATATACTAACACTCTTATTTCTATTTCAGCCATTGAAAGCAAATGGTTGTGCTCTCTCGTGTTTTCTATTGCTTCACTAATTGCAGTAGCACTCCAATACCAGCTATGAGAGTGGTATGTTGCACACTTCCAATGTGTTTACTCATTTGCATTGCTTTCTTCAAAGTATGTGTATCCTATGGAAGGGAACAGTGGTTTCCCCTTTTGTGAGATGTGTAGGTGCGTTCAATTGACATTGCTGGATCTAAAAATGATATTGCTATAAATTGAAATAACATTGATTTTGCTGTATATGTTTACATCTTTAGGGAGGTCACATTTAATTTTGTTTTTAGAGTTTCATAAAAAAGTAAACATTGTATACTTATTTGTTATTGGTCTAAATGAGTAGTGAAATTTTAGTTTTCTTTTAAGCAAAGTAAATATTTGTAGATGTCATCTTTTATAGATAACTTCTTTTGTAGCATATGTACTAGAAAACATTCAGCAAATGTAGCTATTATTGGAAATTAGTAAAGAAATGTTAATATGTAAATATGATTTAGCAATAAATCTGATTGTTTGTTACAGGTTGTTGGGCTAAATCTATGTTTTAATGTTTAAAAAATAAATGTGCTTCTACTTCAACTTGAATTGTATCTGTTTCTGTCATACAGAGAAACATTCTCCTCTCTCTTTAGGCAGGTTTGGCACCAGCTTTGATTGCTTGACGTATGTTCTGTTTATACCCTTAAATTATTAATTAATTAAGGTTTTCTATAAGCTAACTATTGTAGTTTTGAATGTGATTGGATTAGTAATGGGTTTAGACTTTTTTGTTCATTAGTTAGATGTTATTTATCAATTAAGATGTATTTTTATGTCGACATTTGAATGTTAGTTATCAAAAATTTTATTTTATTGCATTATACATCTATTTGTATTTACAAATATGTTTTATCAATATTTATAATATCAATATGTTGTACTCGTCTATTGTTTTGTATGGCAAACTGTATTTGTTAATTCAAATTTTTTGCAGTCAATATTGTTTTTAAGATTCTTTTGGTCGATATTATTATTGTCCCTATTATGATATATCTGGGGAAAGTAGATATTTTTGTGGTCAATATTTGGACAGTGATAATTTTAATTTATTTTTGTGGTTGAAATTGTGACACATAACCAAAGTAAAAAAGATGAGACGATTAATGGCTAGCATAAGGCAAGACTATAAGATTCAGGATTCCATCCTGCCTTAACATATACTTTTGGTAAGTGAAAGTAAGTTTGGGGATTTCTGATACCTTAAAATTGTTAACCTTACATTTGTGCTATGCATATGAAAAATATTGTTGCATATTTGAAGAAATTGAGATGCGTATTAATCAAACTATGTCCTTTTTTAGGATAGCCCAGGGCCCCTAGACATTTTTACAGAGCGCCTTCCATGCACTTAAAATTGCTAGTGTTTCATATATTTGTATGGAGGATTTACCATTTCAGAAATTCGGCAAAGATAAATGTTAAAATTATGCAAAAAATTATGCATTTAAATAAATATCCAATATGTATATTCTACTTGTATGAAGAAATGTGGTATACTTATTTAGAAGTGTATACTGTGCACTTTGTGTGCGCTTTTACAATATTCTGTACTTTTATGTGACCGCCTTTGTGCCAACTCCTACTTTTTCACTAGTTCATAATCTAATTCTTTATTGCATGTGTTTGTATGTGGATGGTGCCTCTGTTCTTTTTTATGATCTGTTCCCTACTGTTTCTATTCAGTGCACAGCACTAGTCCTCTTAATAACAACATGGTAATTAAAGTCTTTTTTCCTTTTATTTTGCAGTGACCTTAATAAATTGAATTCACCCATAGCCTACTTTGCAGCTCATGTACTGCTTCTTGTAATTTTGTGCTTTTGTATGTGATATATGTTTACTTCTTGGATAGTCAGGAGCACACATTAGGGCTAAACTGATTTCCCCTAGGCTTCCTTTATTCACCTCTCATTTATTACCTCATGATTCCTTTGCAGTTTGCATCATCCTACTATGGGAATTTGGATATCTCCTATGCTAGGGATGTGGATAGAGGTTTGGTATTGTGTGTGTGGTGCAAATCCAATATCCAGTAGGATAGAGCAGAAGGCCAAGAAGGAGCAGCTAAATTTAGAGTTTTGCCCTCCAGTTTGCAAGCTAGTTGGTGGGAATAAGAGAATGAATATGTCAGATAACACCATGACAACAAAATGTGTAAGTCCTTGCTAAGAAATATAGCAGAAAGGATAGTTGAGGAACTCTGCCAATTAGATTCAGTTGAAAGACCAGGTCTTTTAATCTGACTGATAATCTCCAGTGTAAGCAATATTTGTGGATACTAACTCCTATCACAGAAAGTAGTTTAATTTCCCACAAATGAAGATCAAATCTATTTTTACTCCATATAAGATATTTTCTTATAGATTGCTGGTAGCATGACTGTGGCTTACTGATCTCAGGGAACAGTGAAATTGCTCCTTGGAGAGTTTAATGTCAAGTTTGTTTTTAAAGGGCCAAACACTAACAGAGACAATTTAGAAAAATACATTTTTGGATGATTTTGATGAGTCAGACACAAACAAAGGCAAACAATGGTATCTTGTTGAATAAAACAATGATTGAGCACATGGTTAATTTTTTAAATGTGTGGTCCCCTGAATATTAACCAGGAAAGTAGTTAAGTTTTGCTGCATCTAGGACAGGTCTCACTGAATATATGTTTGTTCATCTTGAGAACTGTGCAGTGTTTGGATTTTGAGATAACTCACTGCTTAGAGAGTATTTATGATCCTTTGGTGGCATTGTTTATGGGAGTATCGATATCCTGGAATGGCAGAAGCCAAGAGGACAGAGCAATGCCAAGAAAGCTAAATGTTACCCTCTTTCAATCTCCAATAGTAAAAGGAATGACAAGTGTGGAAAGAGTGGATGTATTGAGAAGAACCTGGATGATTCATATAATTTGGTACCACAATGTATTTGCTCTCCTTCATACTCGATTCAATCAATAGGAGGGTAGAAGACACACAAGTGAGCAATCATAAGGGGTGGGTAGGTAATAAGCAGTACCCAGTATCTCAAAACTCTCTATACAACCCACAGAAAGGCAGGGAAGGCAAGTGGAACCATCCATGAGACCGTGGCCTCTGTCTTCTTTTTCCCCAGGCAGGGATAAGAGAATGGATTAGCAAATGGGCCCTTAGCCTATGGAAAGGCAAAAAAGGGAGGGTGATGGTAGCATGCAGGAGACCGTGACTGGTGCCTTCTATATCCCAAATAAGTGTAATTCGTAATTAGTATCCTATGGATAAATAAACAAAGGGGACTCCTTTTATTTTCCTGTTCAGAGACAGTTTTCTACAGAATATAAAATACTACAATAGGTTATCTCCATGAAGTAACATCTGTATAATATTTTTGAGAAATTCATGGATATTATCATATAATAAAAACATTAAAATACCTTATACATACAGCTAACGGGTGTTCCCAAATTTCACAGTACTGGCCTTACTCAAAAGCATTTTTGAGCACATAAAGTAGTACTCCCATAGTATTGTTTTATGCACTTTTGTGTGCCTTTGGCTCCAAAGCATCTAAGATGGGACTAGAATGGGAATATCATATACAATTGATACAAATAGAAAGGACTGTGCCCTCTTTGCATTTGGACTAATAAGTAATTGGACATGTTGGGGTCAATTCACAAGAGGATGCAAAAGTACATAATAGAGCACTCCTGTGGTACTACTTCCCATCCTCATAAACACTATGTCCCCTGTGTATCAACAAGTAGATTCTGTGTTTAGCATTAGATATGGATATGGAAGAAGGTTTGCAAAGGTGCATTATAGCACATTGTGCAAGCAATAAAACTTCTGACAGAAGCAGGAACACACATGAGTTTAATGTGGGCAGAGCCTTGTACTAAAGATAACTGGATTGAGGTTTTGTCTGATTCTGAAGTAGATGTAACCAAGGTAGAAGGGATACAATTGCAAATTCTTGTCCATGTGGATAATGTCATTCAGAAGCGGTTATGGAGTTCTGAGGATTTTTGTATCAAAATGGATCTTACTGTAAACATTATGTCAAAGGTTATAGACGTAGGTATTAGGAAGTCCAGCTCCAGGATGTATATGAATGTACTGTGGGTGTTTGTCTCTCACTGGAAAGTACTAAGCATGTTTGCTTCAGTGCCTATGATTATCTAGGATTCAGATTTTCAGAAAATTGTGTCCATTTCCATGCACATTTTCAGTGGAATTTCAGCAGAAAAGTATTTGGTTCACTGGTTGCATTCCCACTCTTGATAAAATGTGGAATCATGTGGGATGGAGATGGAGCGAATTTCCTTATTTTGCAAATAAACGCATTTAACTGAAAAGTGTTAATGTCAACACTGAATAACACTTACATAATAAAAGAAAAGTTTGTAATAGGTAATCATATTTCGGCATTAAAAATACACAAATGAATTAACATAATGTCTTGACTTAAGTAAGCCTAGCTGGGGGGGTTAGAGAGCCTGACCACAAGATGGCCACTTACTCCTGAGGCTCAGTCAGCCGGAGATAGTTATCAGCCAATTATCTGTACATCCAGGGGACATCAGGACCCCAGAGGTGCTCTGCAATCCCTGAGTCAGGCTGCATCAAGTGACCGCCTCCCTCATTGCAACAGACACCCGGGAGAGATTTCTCGAGCTGTCGAAGGGTGCGGCCTGTTCTTGGACCCCGATTTATTTTGTTGTTTTTTTGTAGTTTTATATAGTGCAAACTTGACCCGAAGGTATCAGAGTGCTTTACATGAGCACCAGTTGCGTTACACAAGGACACATTTATTTTTGTTAGGCACGGGGAGATTAAGTGATTTGCCCATAATCCCCGGATGTGGAGCGTCATTGCCGAGACTCGAACCTGGTTCCCCAGATTTAAGATCAACTACCATCGCCGTTAGTCTACATCCTCCGATACCAGAACTGTGCCTGCTGATGGCCTTGTTGGCATGGAGGCCCCGGAGCCCAGAGTGCTGGTTGCAGGCATTCTCCTGCCACCCTCCTTGTCGACCATTGTATGTGTGGTGCCGCCATGCTCATTTCGTGGTGTGACTGGGGTGATGGGCGGCCCGTGCCCTGCTGAAGACACCGACCAGAGCCGCCATGATGGAGAGGCGACCGTGCGGGTGAGGTCATTACCGACACCCATCTCAGTTGTGCTTCCGGGCATCGCCTGCTGCATCCCTGCGAGAGATCTACTCGCCACGGTGATCCCAATCAGAGCTCAACCTCAGCCTGATTCCCCCGACCAAGACCTGAGAAGTGTGCAGCTGATCGGGCCCTAGCCAGGGAGTGCACGGGGGCAGCAGCGCATCCTGGGAAGATTAAAGTGTGTTGATTTCTGCCTCAAACAGTGGGCGCTAATCTTATAAAGCACCCAGTGGAAATGGCAGTGGAGGGTGCTGTTGACACTGTATGCTAGACTACCCCTGGGAGAGTGGATTGTGGACGGCGCCGGCCTCAGGGGAAGGAGGAAACGTGCCTGGGCCTTGATGGTCATGAGCACTACAAGTTGAGAACAACTACCAGAGCACTGCAGAGGGCCATGCAGCTGTTATGTATGGCCAGGCACAATATCCTCATCCAAGTCAAAACACCTGATATGCAGCACTGGGACTGGCATGACTGTCTATCTCCCATTGCTGCCCCGGGTGGCACAACCCCACACGTTAACTGCTGAGTGCAGGCCTGGACCCCATACATTGGAGCAACATCATTATACCTGCTGGTGCCCCTTTATGTCGGGGAGTGGCTGGATCTAAAAATTGTCTGGCTTGACCTGTCCTAAAAGCCTAGTTATTTACAACTTGCCATGATCGACTACGCAGGAATTCGCATTATGCAGCCTGTTATGTGTTGCTACATCTTATTTGGAAATTGGTCTGCTCGTCCCCTTGTGGCAACTCAGGGAGTGGTGGGATCTGAACATTGCATTTGACATCCAAACCGAACTGGTGAGTCTCAATGGTGTCTAAATTGTACTGAAAGCTGACGTGAAGAGGGGGCCTGGTCTTAACGCTCCTATCTGTGCCTCGAGGGGTGGGTGAGCCCTTACTGGTGCTGATTGTATGATTGGCTTTGGAGCTGTTGCGAGAGCAGCCCTGCGCCAACGTGCTTTACATGAGAGTATGGGGAAAAGTGATACCAAACAATCAAAACTTTTGTTTGGCAACCGCAGGCAGATGCGTGCGATGAAGCTGCCCTCTGAGGACACGGAGAGAGCTTCCCTGGGTGTTGGAGGACCATCTCCTGATCTGAATATACGCACCATGTTCGTAGACCTAAAGCAGAGCCTAACTGCTATCAACACTAAAATCAACCTCCTGGCGGACAGGTTTAACGGGCTCAAAGAAAGATTGACAAGCATGACAACCACATAGATCAAGTGGAACACACACTTCTGATGTTGAAGATGAACATCCCATGGCCAGGGAGAAGCTTCTGCACATGGAGAATGTGTTGGAAGTAATTCAAAACAAAAACGGGAACTTAGAAGCCCTTTCTAGGTGGAACAATTTGTGAATTATTGGAGTGACGGAGTCAACAGAGAAGGGCAAAATGCAAGATTATGTGGAGGACATGTTATGCACGCACTTTGGAGATGACATCTCTGCCATGCTCACAGTAGAGAGGGCCCACAGATCGCTCGGCCCAAGGCCCCCGCCGGGGACACGGGCTTGTCCCATAATCGCTAGACTATTGAATCATCGCATTGAGACACTGCCCTTTGTCTTGCAAGGGAGTGGCGACCGCTGCACTTTAAGGGGATCAAGGTTTTGATTTTCCCAGACGTCACTATGTCGGTGCAGACCGACCGAAGAGACTTTCTACAGGTCAAGCGAACCCTTCAGCGCACCAACATTAAGTAATCTCTATTATATCCTGCTAAGCTGTGGATTATACAGCAGAGGAAAACTCACCTCTTCACCGATCCTAAAAAAGCAGTCAAGTTTGTCAAAACCATTCCGGTGAGAGCAGGGGGGGGTCGCCCCTAAGAGATCGAGAGAAGGATAATACTGCACATCTCAGCAAAACTGTTCTCTGTGACCCAGCACATTTCTACACTGGCAATTTGGCTAATAAATAAGGCCCAAGGTGCCCATGGGACTCCCCCCCCCGAGGAGCACAGAACTGATGGATGGTGAGCAACAGCAAGATACAGATTTACTATGCTCAGTTTGCTGGGGCTGCTGCCTTGAGTGAGTCCTAATAATAGCCCAGACAACAAGATGGCTTGGTTATAGATGTCTATGTGGGCTTGGGCCCCCTTGCCGATGCACCCCTCCAGCCACCCAGCTCTATCATAGTTGGGTAGAGAGCCGGACCCCTAGTTCACCCCCACCGGATGATTCCCAGGAAAGCACCATTAAAGTGTTGTTGGGGATTGCTTGAATGGTGGATTCAGAGTATTTGGTTTGATTGGGGGACAAAAGTTGGAGGTGGGAGGACTTGCTCATTGTTGCTGATGTCCGCAACCAATTGGCTGCTTAATCTGTTTTTTCTTCTTTCCTTAGCGTCACTCAGCTAGTACAGTTGGTCAACTTTGTGTGAAATTGCATTCGGGTGGTAGTTGCTCCACTACCCCATTCCTGACCACTTATGTAGTCAATTAAAGCTTTAACCTGGAATATTTGTGGCCTAAATGACTGATTGAAGGCATGCCAAGTCTTTGCATATTTGTGGAGACACTCCATAGATATCTTCTTTCTACAAGAGCTACATCTCACGGAGGGAGCCCATGCGTGACTGCAGGCGAGTTGGGTTGGGGAGCGACATGGAGCGTATTCCTCTAACTATGCTTGCGGGGCTATGATACTCATCATGAAAGCTGCCGTGGCTGATCCGATGGGTTATATGTGACCCACATGGTCAATTTGTCCTACTTTCAGGTATCTTACAGGACCACCCAGTCAACCTGCTCTCCGTATACGGTCCAAATACAGATGACCCTCAGTTTTTTGCTGAGGTATGGCGTCTAGCTCGATCCTTGGGGCCAGGTGCGACTCTGTGGAGAGTGGACTTTAATGTGGTGCTTGACCTCCAAGTGGACAGATCCAGTGCCTCTAGATGCCCCCATCCCCATGCAACTGCTCAGTTAAGATTCATTATGGAGGACTTTTATCTGACTGATCTCTGGCACTCCCGACATGCTGGCAACACAGAAGGTACCGGTATAACAGCAGCTCATGCAACATGGTCACGTATAGACTACTTGCTGGCGTCTCGCAACGTCCACGCCTCGACAGGTCAGGTTTTGCACTTACCTTGGATGGTGTCTGACCACACTCCAATATTACTGGAGCTTCTGCTCCCAGACAGTCTTCTACACACATTCACCTGTAAGCTTCCTGCTGAAATCTTACACAATCAGGTATTCTAGGAAGACTTCAAGGCAGCAGTGGTTGAATACTTTGAACATAATGACAATTCTGAGATATCACGATCTCCCCTTTGGGAGGCCTTTAAAGTTGTCATTAGAGGGGCATGCATTGCAAAGCAGGCAGGCATACTGCGCATGCTACGTGGCGACCTTACGCGCCTGGAGAAGGAGATGAGAGGTCTTGAACTCCTATTTTTTGTAGATCTCGGCACATCCATGCTCGCATCCATCCAGAGTAAGCTGACGGAATACGAAGAAGCTGCGCCGAGAAAAACTCACTACCTCAGGAGGGAGGCCTGAGCCCTGCGCTATGGGGAGGGTGACAGACCGAGCAAGTCTCTAGCTCAGCTGCTACGTAGGCCATGAGCGAGCGACAATATCACTGAAATACACGTTGAGCACTCTCATGTGTACACAGGCACAGAGGCTGTGCAAAGGTGCAGGGGGAGATGATTTAATTTTGTTCCTCTCTGTACCAGACTCGCCAGAGTTCCTCCTCTTCAGACCTCCCCTTCAGACCTCAATGCTTACTTGGAATCAATTCAGTTATTATGGCTCGAGGACAGCCACAGAAGGTATCTAGGTGAACTCTTCTCAGCTGAGGAGGTCATTAGGGTCATCAGCTCTATCCCTGCTGATAAGGTGACTGGTCTGGATGTCTTCACCCACCTTTTATAAGGAATATGCCCCCTTGTTGGCCCTGCACCTACTTGCCCTGTATGAAGAGTCACTTTCCTTTGGAGTCCTGCTTCTGTCTCTGTGTGAATCACTCATAGTAACAATTCTTAAACCTGGTAAGGATCCTCCACGTTGCGATTCATACCGCCCTCTATCCATGGACAACAAAATCCTTACCAAACTCACTGCCTCGCATCTCCTCCCTATCCTGCCGACAATAGTGAGGCCTGATCAGGCCGGTTTTGTCCCGGGCAGGTCAACGTCCCACAACCTGTGGACTTTTAGTTCCTCCTTCACTACATTGACCCGACCCTGTGCACGGCTGCTGTATTTTTGGATCCCGGAAAGTCGTTCGATTCTGTTGAATGGCCATAACTCTTTGCCTTGCTGATGCGCCTCGGACTGAGACCTACATTTATCAAACTAATCAGCTTGCTGTATTCTCAACCGGCGGCCAGGATCTCAACCCTATTTCCCGTGATGAGGGCCACTCATCAGGGTTGCCCTTTGTCTCCTATACTTTTTGTGATTTCGATGGAGCCACTGGTGGCCCAGCTGCACCAACATTACGCCCATCATGGACTTGCATTCACCCCTCATAGAATCCTGGTATCGATGTATGCGGACGACGTCACTCTATATGTCAGAGATCCGCATGTTTACTTAAACCCCCTCATCAGGAAATTCACCAGATTTGGGGGCTTGTCTGGTGTTGAGATTAACTGGGCAAAGTCGATTATTTTCCCTCTCACCGACGTGATGTCACCTTTTTCTCTCGGAATTCCTGATTGCCTGGGTGGATGGCCCCGTTAAACACCTTGGGTTATGGCTCAGCAGGGATGTTGATGACTTGTGGAGATCCAACATATGGACGCCTGCTTACATGGCTAGGCGAGCGTGTTGAGTGCTGGCGGTGGCTCCCATTATTACTAGGCCTTGGTGGTGAACTCCGCTCCGTTCGTGGAGTTTGCAGAGTTTTCCACACTCCACGGAGCATGCGGTGTTCCGAAAAACTCTGCTCCGCTTTTTTCCTTGCTCACACTCACCAACGGTAAATCCAACTTTAGACCACTTCCCAATGAGATTTCTCAACACGGGTGGCCGTGGATGGTCACGACCGCTCACATTGAGAAATCTTCCATTCGCGTTGAGGAACCTGCTGCTTGAGTAGAATATCTACTCGAGCGGCAGAAAGAAGCAAGCAGCACCATCTTGTGCTGCGCATGGTGCAGTTTGTGCTGGTTTTCCAGTGCAGGACAAACACCTAGCACTAAAAATCAGCGCAAACAGCTCAACCTAATAGACTCCACTGCTTGCAAAACTCCATGTAGCGCAGTGGAGTTTCTTCGTCACTTTGCGGAACTCCACAAACTCCTCCAGGCCTAGTGACATCTGGTCAGACAGCACACACCGGCCGGATGCTGGAACCTGTTAAGTATACCTAAGAATGACTTTACCTAATTCTCCAGAAAAGTGGATTAAATGTCTGCAGTATGTGGTGTGTGTCTAATACCACTTTTGTCACTCATTTTCATATACTCACATATGGCTCATACCACTATACCACTTCATAACATGTTGGCTAGTGAAAGAAAGACTCAAAATGTATTGTAAGGGAGTACAGTACATGTCTAATTGCTAACATTGTCTCTTATGAAGAGGAGTAGCCACAACTGGGCTGAAAGTCCATGACATGGATAATCTCTATGAAACTCCAAGGGCATAAACAAATCTAAGGGAATTGATGTGGATGAGGGCTTTGTGATGCCAGCAGGGTTGCGGTTAGTGAGTAGGTTGGGGGCTGGTAAGTTGGGTATAGAGGAAGTGAAGCATATACATCTGGTGACTGAACTGCACAACGTGAAACCAGGAAAGGTGGGGATCATCCCAACTTCTCCACTTGACCAATTTTTGTGATTCTTGACAAATGTTGGTTTTCACTTTGCCTCCTCTTCCACCATAATCAATTTTAAGCTAATTTTAAATACATGACTTCAGGATGTGTGCTATGCAAAACCTTATCCAGAGTCAGGTAAAATAGACTATGATGTTGTTCATGTATAATGGGAACATAGGCCACCCAAAGAGTGCACACCACAAATGTTTGACCTCCCAGTCCACAATGGGCATTGTAGTCCCGGGGGGTGACTGTTACTCAAATGTTGGTTGATAATTATATATATATCAAAATGTTACCCTCCAATGCACTGACAAGATCTATTCTGCGAAGCAGAAACAGGTCTGCATGTTGAGGAATTATCCTTTAGATTTTGAAAAGGGACAACATCATACTTATAAAGCATGATGCCACTAAAATGAAGGTGTATCCAATGGTAGATGGTGCAGGTCACCAAAGTTACTCCCTTCCTTTAACTAAAAGTAACCTTCAATTACACATTTGCCTGTAAATGTGATATCTGGTTGATGTCAGTGTCATGTTGAGTTAACAGCTGCCCAGTGCTGCTGTTGATCAGGGGTCCTCATGTAAAGGTCAGGAGAGACACATGTTGCTCCCCACCCGTAAATTGCATATCACAGCTCTATGACTATGACATATAGATGTGAAATCATTACCATCATCCTTTGCACTTAATTGTGGACTTGCATGCCACATTACAGCTGCTGACAGGACCATCCAGGGGTTTGGGAGACATTCTGGCAGCAGCAGTCGAACCCAGTGCCATCCGTCCATCAGATAAGCATGCATATAGTCTTGTAAACAATTGAATCCCAAATCATGTATAATAACCAAATCCCTGTGGAAGGACATTAGCAGATATAGTCACTTCTACATAGTATCTGAAGTTGGTGTGTAAAAAGTTCACATATTCAGTGATGTGTGTTTCAAGTGTGCATGTTCACACATACTCCATGCAGAACATTAAAAGTATGGTGTTACTTCCTTCTCAAGCTGCTCGATCGAGGCCTCATCCTCTGTCCAGGCACTTCCCCCACCTGTACAGCCACCCTTATCCCCTGTCCAGGCACCTTCCTCACCTGTACAGGCAGATGCACAACACCCACCCGCACCACACCACCAACACAGTAAATGCACTCACTCACAGCGATGCTCACCACCATGATTGCTAAGTCACATGTGAGATCCGCCATGATCACTGTAAAATGTTACCAACAATATATGTCACTAAAAATATATTCCTCACAAGTCAATACTGAGTTGCTTATTATGTTATGATGGTCGATTGGAAACTCTGGTGGCATGCCATAGATGTGACGATAATTGTGTAAGAGTGAAGCATGTAGATTTATAGAACTATCTGTGTAGCAAAGTATCATGTGAAAAGCACAGCTAAACTAATCCCAATGTATACTTCCATACTTTGAATCCAGCATATATATCATGAACTACACAAGACAAAGATGATGTTAAAAAATACTTTAGATATTATTTTGGAAAAATACATGCAATTAAATAACAGTCATTCGGAAGGGAGAAAGGAACTCAATGATGGGGGCTTGGAGAGGGTTGGTCAAAATAAATAAAACACAGCAGAAAACGTCAGGGAAAGCAGTCTAAGTATAGGGGGGAAACAAAATGTCCACAGTCCAAACATGGTCCAGTCCAGGCACTGGTCATCCTCACCATCCCATTTTTCCATGATGTGGAGATCCTCCACCTCTGTGGCCTCCTCCTGGCTGGCCGATGCAGGACCAGACACCCCAAGGGCTTGGGAAACATGACAGGTACAAAGGGAACTAGGGGAAACAGTGTGGGAAGATGAACAGGGAGGGATATGGAGGGTGGTTTGGGAGGGATGCTGGGCTAGGGCAGCCAACATGGCTGCACCCAAGGAAGCAATGGTGGCATTGAGGGTGGCCATGGCTCTTGCCAGTTCCTCTTGGAACCTACCCTGTTTATCACAGAGCCCCAGTAGGATTTGAGAGGACATACCTGGCTCCCCATCAGATGCCACCAGCTCTTCCTGGGATGCAGCCACAGGAGTGACAATAAAGGGAGGGGTTTGGGTCTCACAAGAGGGGTGTCGGGTGTCTGGGGCAGAGCTTTCCCTTGGTGCATCTTGGCAGCCACTTGGAGGGGGACCAGTGACAGAGGGTGCAGCTGGCGGCCCTGATGGAATGGGAGCCTCAAGTAATATGGAGGAGTCAGTGGCAGGCCCAGGTGGTGATACAGCCTGTTCTAGGGGCACCTCATCTGTTTTAAGTTCTTTTGTGCCAGGGGAAGAGTCACATTCCTCCCCCCCTGGCCAGAGGTGTTCAGATTGGTACCCCACCTACAGTGTCTTCAAGCCGTCACCAGGTCTGTTGCAGTTGTTGTATGCTCTATCCGGCTGTGCACACTACCCCTCCTTGCAGATGTTTTAGGACCCTCCTCCTCATTCTCTTCACTGGAGGAAAGAGGACATTGCAGCCGATGTCCCAAGTATGTCCCGCTCTGCCTCTGGTCCTGTTCCTGTTATTCTTGGCCAGCTGTATCCACTGAAATAGAAGGCAAAACATTATGGGGTCGATTCCGATCTCGCTCGGTATGCCCTCAAAGAGCCGCTCATAGGCTTACCTTCCGAACGACACGTTCCGGCAGGCGGTCCATCCGGGCAAGGAAGTACGATGCGCAAATGTGCTCAAAATCCGAACGAGCCGTACGCTCCGATCCCAGCTACAGTTCCCGTACGAGCCGGATCCGTAAACGCCGAATTGAGTCGCACGGAAGCAAATACACAGCAGTTTCCGGCCGGACAAGTACGATGCGCACTTCCTACGCGCCGAACGGGTCGCCACTTCCAGCACGTCACAGCATCCGGGAGAGCAGTATTACAGGCACGATTCGCGCAACAACATGATCTACTGCTACGAGATGGACCAACTAGCAATGGGTACGAGACGGAGCAACAATCAGCGTGAATGAGACGAAGACAGCATGAATCCCATCGCGCAGGTCATCCCAGTACTGTACATCTATGACCGGATCAGGAACAGACGCCTACGTCGGAGACGGTAAGTCAGACACCCACTACAGAAACAAACGACACGTACCCGCCATATTTCACACACACATAGGGATGTTGATATGCCGTACACTAGCAACAGCTCAACCATAGGGGCATGAAGCCCATCACTACCAGTACCCCCTACCCATAGGGGGCTGGATGCCTAGCACTACCACCAGTGCCCAGCCCATAGGGGCTGGATGCCTAGCACTACCAGTACCCCCTACTCATAGGGGGCTGGATGACTATCACTACTACCATCCCCACTCATAGGGGGCTGGATGCACATCACTACCAGTACCCCCTACCCATAGGGGGCTGGATGCCTACCACTACCACCAGTGCCCATCCCATAGGGGCTGGATGCCTAGCACTACCAGTACCCCCTACTCATAGGGGGCTGGATGCCTACCACTACCAGTACCGCCTACTCCCAGGATGCTGGATGACTATCACTACTACCATCCCCACTCATAGGGGGCTGGATGCACATCACTACCAGTACCCCCACTCATAGGGGGCTGGATGCCTAGAACTACCAGTACCCCCTACCCATAGTTTGCTGGATGCCTACCACTACCACCAGTGCCCAGCCCATAGGGGCTGGATGCCAACCTGTACTATCAGTACCCACACACAGGATGGGGGATGCATAACACTACCAGCATCCACACACATAGGGTGAGTGTGTAGGCAAAACACACCACCCCTACTATCATGGCAATAGTGGGTTTCCGTGTCAAATGCCTACAACAGTGAATCTGACAGTGAACAGACAATGTACCTCCCATCACATGTGTGACCAAAAGCTGAGTGTGTGTTTCACTATTCAAGCATTACATGATCACTGTGGTAATGGGGTCTGGACCCCCACTCACCACAGTGAACAAAAGGCCAGTGTGGGGTCGGAAACCACAGCAGTCTATGCTCACTGTGGTAATGGGTTCTAAACCCCCCCATCAGTACAGTGACCAAAATGTAAGTGTGGGGTTCAAAACTACAGCAGTCCATGATCATTGTGGAAATGGGGTCTAAACTCCCACTCACCACACTGAGCAAAATGTGAATGTGGGGTTTAAAAGTACAGCACATTTTGCACATTGTGGTAATGGGGTCTAAACCCCCACACACCACAGTGAGCAAAATGTGAATGTGGGGTTTAAAAGTACAGCACATTTTGCACATTGTGGTAATGGGGTCTAAACCCCCACACACCACAGTGAGCAAAATGTGAATGTGGGGTTTAAAAGTACGGCACATTTTGCACATTGTGGTAATGGGGTCTAAACCCCCACACACCACAGTGAGCTAAAGGTGAGTGTTGTCATGAAAAAAGTTGCAACTGCCAAACAGCATGTATGATTCCTGGTCCCAAAACCACAAGCACGTTTGAGGCAAAGTAGTGGTTGTGTCCCATACAGACACAGAAGATGTGAGGCAAAGATTGCTGTGCAACAAAAACACCCTCTGCCATGTGCAGACAAGCATCACCCATGGGGGCTGAGAATGCCTCCAGTGTCCAATTGGACAATGTCAGAAGTGGCTATCATAATGCAAACATACATACCTGAACAAACACATACACAAACTAAGCATTCCGTGGATGCTGCAGCTGTTAGGTCACAAAGTCCCAGACCATGGCAGCTATGGGACATACCAAACATGATGAATGTGCACACTGATGAGGCAAGAGTCCCAGGGACAGTAGGGAAGAATCTCCAACCAACATCCACCCAATGGCCCACAAAACACATACCAATGCAGTGCTGCAGATGCACAGACACAGCCAGCCAGACTCACACTGCATATCAAACACAACGTGTGTGTGTGTGTCAGTGTCCCCAGGCTACTACACAACACATGAGGGGGCAGAACTGCAATCACACAGATGTGTACACAGTGGCAAACTAAAGAAACTCATTAATTCGGCACAGCTTTGTGGTCAATCACACATTGTTAGATGAGTGGGATCCCAACAGATCAATGTGACACAAGCTGGGCGGAACATCAACCAACACAGCAAGAGACACAACCACCACAGCACTACCCTCAGGGACCCCACAATGTGGTGACACTAGCATGCATAGTAATTCCCCTGTGATGACAAATGTAGATGTTGCACATACTGTGAAGCACAGTCACCTGTGCACACTGGGTCATAAGTCCTGACCAACAAACTGCCATCACACAAACAGAAACCACAGGGCATGACCTGTAATGCAAGCCCCAAATGGAGGTAGGGGCCTAGCTACAACACAACTCACATTTGGCCACTCCAAACACCACACACCTGGATCTGCACCAATGTGCATCAGTGAAGCCCACATGGACTGGTGACACTGCACATGCACCCATGACAATCCCAGGGGTGGGGGGGATCTAAGGTACCCATCATTCATCACACGTGCCCAGTCAACAACCCTCGTGAATGTCTGACACACTGCACAGTATGCGGGACATGGCCATGAGCTGAAATGTACTAGAATCATTGGGATCCCTGCCACAGTCACACACCAATTAAGAACCCAAGGAGACCCATATTGAACACATGCTGACACCTTCCAACATTGCACCACTGTACCTGAGGAGTGGGAGCAGTCACACACACATACTCGTGTCACAATCACTGAAAGATACCGCATAGTCATAACAACATGATGGCAAAAACACAAAATGGCCTTGGGGAATCCTGAATGTGTCCCACGTGCGTTTGCCCACATCCCAGGACCTCACAACAAACACACCTAGGGATGACACCCTAATGACCAGTAGTTAGCCATGTACCTACAGCCAAGAAAACCCTGTCCCAAGCTGTGGGATGAACACAGGACAACTCAGCAAGCACCACAAACTGGAACATCTGTAGGGAATACAGCCTGTGTAGAAAAAAGGAATGGAAGGGAACACACACAGACATGCTCACAGAACACACACCATGGGCTCAGGCAATGTCACGGAATAACACACTGCCATGAGGTGACTCCACTCCTGTGGAAGGTCAGCTGTGCCAAACGTTGTCTATGCAGGGCTCTGTCATGTCACCATAAAACTTGGTCACTGAGCCAGCAATTACAACACAATGAAAGCTCTGGTCACATCAGCCTGTGTATGGGAGTGTCCCTCAAGTCATCTGCACATACTCAATACACATGTATAGCAAGTTGCACTGATGACACAGTAGACTTCCACACCATTGATGCGCAAACCTGCATGTCCAGTGGAGATGTGCTCACAGTCAGGGAGATAGACAAATTTAACAATGTTAAGCCCAACAGATGTGCATGACTGTAAGCCACAAATGTCATCTGGCAAATGAAAGATGAAAATCCCTGTGCCAAATTTGGTAATCATGACACACTCAGATTGCTGCAAAGGATGACATGGATATAGACCATAATTGGACACATATCCCATGGGCCACATGGAGTCCATCACACCAACACTTCACTTTCCTGATCTCAACAACAGTATTACAACAGCAAATGCATGATAATAATCATCAACATCATGTACATCAAAAGCAAAACCACTAGATACCAATAGAGGCTTTATTCAGCAATTGGAACTTTTAAACTGTGAAGTCCAAAGTAAACAAAGGCCAATGGCCAGTCCATTCACATATTCCAAACAGGGTGAAATGTGACAAATGTCACCCATTGCTTGCCTGCACTGCTACGGACAGGGGACATCCCCCCTTGGAGGGGCATACATATGGGCCGGCCAGGCACCGCAGGGACAGATCAGGGGATTGCAGAATGAGGCAGGGGAGGGGTGGTGGGTGCAGGAGTGTCACTGGCAACTGCAGTGGAGGTGTCTGATACAGTGGGCGCCGTCACCACTGCAGGGCTCAAGCCAGATGTGGTGGGTGCCGGCACCAATGCAGTGGGCAGGTCAGATGTAGTGGACGGGGTCTCCACTGCAGTGCCCAAGTCAGACGGGGTGGATGTGGACTCCACTGCAGTGCCAATCTCCGAAGGAGTGGAATGGGGTGCAGATGAGGTGGCCAGGACAGAGGGGTGGGACACGGTCTCCACACCAGTGGCAGGAACAGGCTGAGTGTGTGGGGTGGGGGTGGAAGTGCATGTGCCAGGGGGGGAGGGCCTGATCATTTTGGGGATGTGGTATCTGTGTGTGTGGGAACCTGGGGCAGGGTGTGGCGGGGGAACCTGTGGAGTGGTGGCCTGGGGGCTGGAGGATGGAGACTGTGTGGTGGAACTGTGTGATTTTGGTGGGGTCTTGCTCTTCCTGGTCCGGGGGGATTTGCGTATGGGGGCCTCAGTGTTCCTGCGCCTGGGGGAGGGTGTCCGTGTGGCAGGGGAACTCCCCTCTGTGCGTGGTGACTTCCTCTTCCCCTTGTGAGTAGGATCAGCTGGATCTGTGGGGAAGAGTCCAGGGTCACAGAGGAAGAGCTTCTGGGAAGGGGGGTTGCAGGTGAGGCAAGGGAAGGGGTTTTGGAGGGAGAGGTATCTGAGGACTGCGGAGTGCTCATGGATGCCTGTGTGTGTGTCTGGCCCCCATCCCCTGTGTGTGTGGTATCAGTCCCCTGAGTGTGCATGCGTGTGCGTTGGGATTTGGGCTTGCGTGTCCGTGTGCTGCTCGTGTCTGTGGTGGTGCTTGCCTGTGCCGGTGTGTGTGTGTGTTGGACAGGTAGGGTAGTGGGGATTGTGGATGGGGCAGAGGTAGGAGGGGTGAGGGACTGTTGGAGGAGGGACACTGCTGCTGTCAGTGAGGAGGCCATGGACTGATTGGTCCTCTGTAGGGCAGACATGTTAGATGAGATGCCCTCCATGAAGGACACCAGTTGTGTCAACAGACTGGTGTGAGCATGGAGGACACTCAGCATCGATGTCTGCCCTACATGGAGCCGCTTAAGCAAGTCCACAGACTCCAGACTCAGGGTAGCAGGGGAGACAGGGGCAGGGGGTACGGTGCCTGGCACAAAGGAGACATGGGCCCCAACACGGGACCCTCCACGGACCTAAGGGATGGGAGCAGATGGGAGGGTGGTGATGGTGGTGGCGGGGACAGACTTGCTAGCTGGTGTCTGGTGGCTGCTGACACCCGCCTCCACAAGGGAGTCATCATCCGAGCTGCTGTGTTCCTCAGCTGAGGTGGATGGCGCTGAGGTCTCCTTGGTGTGGCTCCCCTCACCCTCCGTGCCACAGGGTTCCTCCGACTCCTTGGCAGCTGGCCCAGTCTGGCTCTGCGGCTCCTCCTGGTCCATGGAGCTGTCTCCTCCTGTGGCCGTAGATGTATCCGCAAACAATCATGAAAAACAGATCCACATCAGTCACCTGTATTGACCTGACACACCACAGTAAGTACAGCACATTACAGATCAAGCCTTGGCTTCAGTTGCTAAACATTGCAAAAAGTGCTGACACATATTTGAACTAGCCACTTGTCGGCCTGCCACTCAACCATGCCCCTCATATCCCTCATATCCATGGAGCCATCTATGTGGTGCATGTAGGATGGCAACAATCATGTGTGCACACATGCACCACATAGACCGTTGTCCAACTTCCAAGAGTTAAGATTGAAATGTGTCACTACACACATATCCCTTCTCCTGCCAGTTACTCAGTACATGTGTCAGGGAAAGGGATGAGCAGAGTCATTGTCGATATAATGGTTCATCACTCATCACCAGACACCATGATGGCGTCATGTCTTGATAGTCAATGTTACAATGGGGTGCATGCATGACATCTCACAATACTGCAGGATACACCTTTGCAAGTGGTATGCCATGGCACAGCCATGTCTGGCAAATCAGTCATCACTGGCTCCTGTCACAGGGGCAGTGCATACCAAAAACAGCAGTCTGCACTGTGCCACCATCATGGATGTTTTGGGAAATGCAAGCTCAGTAGCTGTCAAGTGCACATGTTCACCCCCTGCTACCCACATCATTAGGACTCTGATGCACCCACGTCATTCACATGTGACATCTGAGTAAGTGCAAACACAACTCTGTACACATGTACACATCACAGGCTGATGAGAACGATAATGAGCTGCTTGCACTTGAATGTTGAAATGACCATTGGGCACACTCAAGTGATGATACACCTATGTTTTACCCCATGTGCAGATTCAACAGCCACATCTCAGATGGCTGCACACCCCAAACTGTGTCACACTCCAGTAGTCCGAAAAGCTAGGCCAGTCCACAATGACACAGAGGCAGACACCTGAGTGCACATTACACAATGTCCAACATGTTGGATGACACACAGGAGTAGGAGAGCAGAATGCTAATTATTGCCGGAGAGGGTATACCTGTCCTGGTCCCTGTGCAACATGGGATTACCCTGAACACTAGGCAGGTGGCTATGCATGTGTGACACACATGATGTACATTCTTCTGTGGCCCCAACATTGGTCTCACCTGCTGCATGGGTGTGTTGTAAATACCCCAGACACATGTGGTGAGTTAGATCAGCAGTTGGACACATATAAATGGACCACACACAGTACATGTCAGATTTCGGCAAATGTGTAACCAATTGACCCAGTCATGAAGCCCACAACAAAGTCCCTGTAGCAGATGCTGTCCCCAACTTTAACCTTAGTTAACAGCAAAGACACAGAACCCAAGTGACAGAAGTCACATACTGAAAGGGCCACACCTGTGTATCAGATGAGGATGGGGCATAACACAATTGAGGAACATGACTCTTGTTGTAGCAGACAGACGCACTGTGGGAGTGTAACCAGCCTAAAGGAGTGCAAACAGCATGTGAGACAAAGGTCACAGAAAAGGCTAGCACTTACCCCCTCCATGCTGCTGTCCAGCCTTCAACTGCCCATCCAGGTCAGGGAAGACCACCGCCAGAATCCGGAGCATGTGGGGATCAGGGTCCGTCATCCTCCCCTCCTGCGAGGAGGCGACAGCTTCAGCTGGACTCTTGCGATCCGCCGGGTCCAGCCACGAAGGTCCTGCCACCTCTTCTGGCAGTTGCGGATGCGGCGCCTGTAGTCCACCACAGATGGTCAGCCAGATATCCTGCTTCTGATGGGCATCAACCTGTGAGGATGACAAAGTTAGAAGAGCATCACTACACATGCAACATATTTGTGCATCACACAGTTGGAAATACATGTTTCTATCACAGGGGCACAAGATGTACACAGGTAGTGCAACCATGGTAATGGACAGTTGTCCAGCAGTTACAACATGCAAATATTGCCTGGGAATGACAAACTACTCAATTTGCACTCTGTCAGCACAGTACCTGTTCAGTACATGTAACTACACACTTTGGGGGTGACAACTACTCAGTGAGCATGCTAGCCACTGGTGTACACAATGCTAGTACTGCTAGTCAGACAACATGCACAATGAGAAAGGATGTGGTTCGCACACTCACCTGCTCCCCTGGTTTCCCATACAGCTTGCTGTACTGTGGAAGGAGACTGTCCAGCAGGGCCTGGTTCTCCTCCTCTGTGAAGGCTGGGGCCCTCTCCACAGTACGTGCCATTCTTGAAGCCAGAGGATGCAAAGACAGCAGCAGTGGTAGCAGAGAGATGTCAATCTGTAGCATGTAGTGCAGGCAAGTGAGCTCTCAGGGCCACAGACAGCCTTATATCTGTGCTGAAGAGCCAGAATCTGTCCCATGCGTACAATGCAATAGGTCCGACACGTTTGCATCTAATGAATCTGGCCAATCCATGGAATTGCACAAGTCGTACATGCCTTCCGCATCGTTTAAAATTTCAACTTCATAACACCATTGAAATTGCAACATTGTTGTAGTGAGCCAACTGAATTTTCGGCTCACGATTCGTACAAGTTTCGAATCCGCGTCCGTCTCCATGACAGGCCATAGCTAATACGTGCACAGGGCTCGGTACCTAACTGTACGACGCGTATTTTGAAAAACAACACGCACCCGTCTCCATGATAGTCAATAGCCAATGCGTACGCACGGCTCGGTCCCTGGGTGTACGACGCGTCTTTTGAAAACTCACCGCGTCTCTCCCCATTACCATCTATGGGCCAGGCATGCGCACGGATCTGTCTCGAAGTGTTCGACGCGTCTGTGATAAAGTCACCCGTGTCTCTTCCCATTACAATCTATGGGCCAGGCATGCGCACGAATCTGTCTCGCGTGTACAACGCGTCTGTGATAAAGTCACCCGCGTCTCTCCCCATTACAATCTATGGGCCAGGCATGCGCACGGATCGGTCTCGAAGTGTACGACTCGTCTTTGATGAAGTCACCCGCATCTCTCCCCATTACAATCTATGGGCCAGGCATGCGCACGGATCGGTCTCGTACTGTACGACGCGTCTTTCCTGAAGTCACCCGCGTCTGCCACTGTTGGTGTCACTGGCTAACGGATGCCACCCACTGTTACTTGCCAGGGACTCAGGTGCACACCTACAACACCACAGCCTGTGACACAGTGTATCCAAAGGCATGTAAGGCTGCATTACCTGTGTGTGTATGGGGGTCAACATATGATTTGTTGTGTAGCACTTTGTGGCAGCCACTCCCAGACTGTGCAAGGGTTCATGGGGACAGCTTCCTTTGTGTGTTTGTGCACATTACCACTGTAATAGACAACTGTACAGTTCAGAGCTTGAGGCATGTACACAGTTCCAGGGGGACTTTGTGTATGACATGTTACATACACCCTGACTCTTAGGTGGGATGGTATGTGTGTCACATGGTGTTCCAGTGCCACAATTGTGATGTACATCCACAGTCTGTGCGCATATTGTGTTTCAGATGTCTCAGATTCCATGTGCCCAATGGTAAACAGTCTCCACATCCATGTGGTTTGTGCATGCACATTGATATTGTGTCTGTGTGTCACAGATGTCCATGTAAGTCCTGCAGAGACATCAGGGGCCACTTCCTGTGGGAGTCATGGGCGTGTAGTGGCATGTACATGATGTGCCACATCGTGCCAGTGTCCGTGTGGCAATACAAGGTCCCTGAGTATCTGCCTGTCAAGGAGCTGTGATGCAGGGAAGACATCTGTCCTCACTTGTCACTGTGGTGTGTGTTTGGTATGTGACATCAGTACAGATGTACTTTGACACAGCCCATTGAGTTGACACAGCACAACATGGAACTTGTTGTGTACACATGTTGAGATGAGATGTGAGATGATGGGCATGTAGGTGACATATGTGTCCATACACAACAGCACACACATAAAGCACTTGTGTCTTTTTATGATGTATCATGTGAAATTTAGCATGGTCAGTGCCACATAGGTAGGGGAACTTACTATCTTTCTTTGCTCACCTATGTACTGCAGGAGACCAGCTGTCCATAGACCGTTCCCTGACCTTGCTACCATGGTTGAACGTGACTCCATCCGACGGTACCGCTTCACCAGGCCACTGATTGAGGATTTGGCGGAGCACTTGGCCCCACATTTACAACCTGGCCGGCCATACCCTACAGCGCTGACCCCCAAGGTGAAGGTGATGGCAGCCCTACACTTCTTTGCCACCGGTACCTTTCAATACACTCTGGCGTCTGCTGGTGGGATGTCACAGACTATGTTCAGCCGTGTGCTTCGCGATGTGTTGGAGGCAATGTTAACTTTCCTGAACCTCTACATCCATTTCCCTAACCCACAACAACTCACTGACATCAAGAGTGACTTCTATGCACTGGGGAGGATGCCACATGTCATCGGCTCCATTGATGGGACACATGTGGCTTTGGTACCACCACAGGCACATGAGCTGCCATACCAGAACAGGAAACATTTCCATTCAATTAATGCTCTGGTGGTATGTCTGGCGGACATGTCTATTTCACATGTGTGTGCACGATTCACCGGTTCTGCGCACGATGCGTACATCATGAGGATTAGTCGCATCCCGAGGATGGACGAGAGGATCCAAGAGAAGGCCCTGGACTGGACCACATCCTTCCTTTCCGGCAGAACACAAAGCGTCCGCCTCGCCCCCTTCCGATCCAAGGCCACCAAGATCAGCTGCGGCGTACCCCAAGGCTCCTCCCTCAGCCCAACGCTGTTCAACATCTACATGGCACCCCTCGCCCACGTCGCCCGACAGCACAACCTCAACATCATCTCCTACGCCGACGACACCCAGCTGATCCTCTCCCTCACCAAAGACCCTCACACCGCCAAAGCCCACCTCCACGAAGGAATGAAGGCAGTCGCCGAATGGATGAGGACCAGCCGCCTGAAGCTGAACTCGGACAAGACGGAGGTCCTCATCCTTGGTTCCAACCCTTCAGCCTGGGACGACTCCTGGTGGCCAACATCACTGGGAACAGCCCCGCCACCCACCGACCACGTACGCAACCTAGGGGTCATCCTCGACCCCACCCTCTCCATGACTAAGCAGGTCAACGCCGTTTCCTCATCCTGCTTCAACATCCTCCGAATGCTCCGCAGGATCTTCAAGTGGATCCCCACCGAAACAAGAAAAACAGTCACCCAGGCCCTCGTCACCAGCAGGCTGGACTACGGAAACGCCCTCTACGCAGGAACGACGGCTAAGCTCCTGAGACGGCTGCAACGCATCCAGAACGCCTCTGCACGTCTTATCCTCGACATCCCCTGACGCAGCCACATCACACCCCACCTGAGAGACCTGCACTGGCTCCCTGTCAACAAGAGGATAACCTTCAAGCTCCTCACCCACACACACAAAGCACTCCACAACTCCGGACCAGCCTACCTCAACAGACGACTCAGCTTCTACACCCCCACCCGCCAGCTCCGCTCGACCAGCCTCGCCCTCGCCACAGTCCCCCGCATCCGGAAAACGACCGCCGGCGGCAGATCCTTCTCCCACCTCGCCGCCAAGACCTGGAACACCCTCCCCACCAACCTCCGACAGACCCAAGACCTACTGGCCTTCAGAAGACTCCTCAAGACCTGGCTCTTCGATCAGTAGCAGCACCACCCCCTCTTCCCCCAGCGCCTTGAGACCCTCGCGGGTATGTAGTGCGCTTTATAAGTGACATGATTGATTGATTGATTGATTGATGATGGCACAGATGCAGAACCAGCGTGCCTGGCTTGTCAGTGTGTACTGACTGTTTGACATTGTGTGTGTTTGGCAATGTTGTTTTCCACGCTCTTTTCAAACTCAGCTAATGTGCAATTGTCTGTATGTAGGTGACTCCGGATACCCCAACATGCCGTGGTTGCTGACACCCCTCAGGAACCCTGTGACACCAGCAGAGATGCGCTACAATGAGGCACATGGTCGGACCAGGAGAGTGATCGAGCGGACATTTGGTCTCCTGAAAAGCCGCTTCCGCTGCCTGGACAAGACAGGAGGGGCCCTCCCATATGCACCTGCTAAGGTGTGCAAAATCATCATAGTCTGCTGCATGCTACACAACCTGGCAGTGAGGAAGGAGTTGCCTCTCATCCAGGATGACGATGACCAACATCCGCCACCTATGGAGGATCCTGGCCTGGGCCACGATGCCAGTGATGATGATGATGAGGGTGATGTCCGCACACAGCTCATCAACAACATTTTCGCCTGAATGTGAGTATACAGGGATGTTTTGTCAATGTATTGTGTTTGCCTGATATGTGTTGGTGGTGCTCAGTTGCTGTGTGAGTGTGGCTGTGTGCTACTTGACTGGATGCGTGCAGTGATGTGCCTTTCAGGTAGTCTGTACTCCTCAACAGTGTTGACATGATTACGTGGTTTTGTGTGGGTATCTTGTGACATGTTTTGGGCATGTGTATTGCTGTTCTATCGTGTTCTTCTGTCCTTCACAGGGTACTTTGGTTGTTTGGTCAACTCTGACCCCCGACCCCCAGAATCCAGTTCCAGGGTGGAAGTAGTCGTCTACCAACAAGTGATGTGCCACACACCCCTGGACTTTAATTATTCCACACTTGGTGACTGTGTGGCCACTGTCACGTGGGATTACCTTGCATCTGTGGTGGCATCAACATGTTGCAAATGTGTAATCAACCTGTGCTTCACTTTGGGATGTGCGTTGTCGGTCTCCACACATCCAACATTCATTTGCATGCTGTACCTGTGGGCATCTTGCAACAGACTCAAGAAGGGTGTTGTGTATATGCATCCCACTGCATTCTCTGTTCACATAAGTTAGGACGATGAGTTAGATGGGCATGGTAATTATGTGTTGTGTTGACATAGTGGGGTGTCTACCTCATATGTGTTGCATCACCATGACTCACATGACTGTGTTTACATAGCTGTAGTAGTTCACATGCACAGACATCTTTTCACAGGTCATCCTCTCAATAACACAAACCAAGTTTCAGTCACAACAGAGGCATGTATTGTGTTATAGTGAATTTATTTACATGCATGTGTTTGTAAGTTATACGTAAGTGAAAGTGCTGTACAGTGCAATAGGAATCCAAAGCTCACAGTGCAGTTGGTAGTGTTGATTGATGAAATTTCTAGAGTAAAGTCCACAGTCCTTTGGAACATTGGTCCAACTTAGACCCTCCATCACATGTGTGGGATTTTAGCGACAGTCAACAAGGTGAACGCTTTGCACACATTGGATGATGTCTAGAACAGGTAGTCACGTCCTGGTGGGTATGCATGGCCATCTGCCTCTTACTTGTCCTTCTTCGGACGACCCCTCTTCTTCTTCTCAGGGGGACCCTCAAGTGCAGGCTGCTGCGGTGCAGAGGACTCTCCGCCAGAGTCCACCTCCCTCCCTGTGGCAGTTGCTGATGTAGTGGCAACTGATGTAGTGGGCACACAGGGAGGTGTGGTCATGTTGTTGGCTATCTGGCGGAAGCATTTCAGTATGTCCCTATGCACCGCCGTGAGTTCATCAATTTTGTCAATTTTGGACTCCATCCGAGTCATGTGGGAGTCCATTCTGGCATGATGTGCAGCCTGCTGCTGTTGCATGTCCCTGAGGATCCCCACAACCTGGCCAAATCATCCGGTGCTTTCCTGGTATGCATCGATGATGCGTCCCAACTGCGGATCTTCCTGCAGTCCAGCCCCATCTGCAGGCCGTGGCCTCACCCTGACCACCCTCACACCACCCCTGCCCACACGGGCAGGACCTGCCTTGGCAGGCACAGGCGACATTGGGCCCCTGTCTGTGTTGGCACTGGTGTTGTTGTCCATCAGCTCCTGGGTGCCCTGTGTACCTGTGCCGTCGTTGTCCTGTTGCCTTGGTCTGGCTGTGTTGGCAGGGGTGATTGAGGTGTTTGCAGGTGGTCCAGGAGTGGTGGCAGGGTGTGCTGATGTTGCAGCTGCTGGGGCTGGGAGCGGGGCCACACCGGAGGTGCCAGGTTGTTCATCCTTGTCCGAAGAGGACATAGAGGCATCCACACCGGGGAGGTCAGGGTCATCCAGAGTCTGGGGCTGGGATTCGTCTTCTGTTCTTGCTGGGTCCCCAGAATCCCCTGTGGGTGTAAGAGACACACAATGTATGTAATGTTTCTGCACACATCAACGGTTCACACACATTAGTTGCCACTGCACATCATGATGAGTGTATTTACATTGCATTGTCCTACATTGTCAGTGACGGGTGTCTATTTTGGTTTAGCACAATGTCATTTGATGCTTGAGCATTTTGATGGGCACGTAGGGCTGTGTGCATGAACATCTCATTTCATGATTGTTTGACTGTACATAGGCATTGCTACTCATGTGCCCTCATGTGCCTGACACAGGTGTGTCCCTCCTCTCAACATTCGTACTTTAACAATGACATACATGCACTTCCACTTGCAATGTGTAGCACGTTTGGACGTTGTGTGCTGGCATTTGTGCTTGTATTTGTGAGTAACATTGTTGTGTCTGAACAACATGGTCACAGTACGGTATGGCTGCATTCACTGTGGAGATACTATTTTGTTGTGTGTGTCCCTAGTTCACATATCATTTCACACATTGGATGGTGTTATCCGTAGCTGATGATGTTGGGGCAGAGTTCTGTGCATGATGATATCATTTATGTGGTCAATGACCTCCATGGTAAGGGGTATTTACAACGGCAGATCGCAGACTATCCCATGCTCATGAGAGAGGGCCAGAGGTTTGTGTGTTTGACTTATGCTGCTGTGAGTTGTATGCCTACTCCTGCCCAGGCCAGGTTACTCCTTGTGTTGCAAGTGTCAATGACAGTGAGGGGAGTGTTGTGTGAGGGATGCAATCAATGCTGCACGATGTAGGAGTGGAATGCAGATCACCACAGTGCCTTGTGTAAATGACACCATGCTACGGTGTCAGCTATGTTGCTGTGGCCATTCCATTCACTATCATGTGTCACCTGTGAATGGTGTATATGTGGTTTGGGGTGTGGCTTTTGGTATGTGCTATGCCTACTCCTCCCCAATTGTCATAGAGGGCACACACCTTCACAACCAGGCCAGGGGGCACCCCTGCCACACTGCAGGCCTAGACAGTGAGAGGATACATACAGTTGTGATGGCTGTCAGTGTGAAGCGGTTTGAATGGGGCAAGTGCATTGGTGTGACTTGCAGCCAATTCATACGTCTGGCCAATGTGTCAGGCATCTCGCCTGGGCATTTACTTTTTGTGTGAGTGGTCCCAAGGGGTGTATTTGTTCCTGCTGTGGAGGTGTGTGTATTTGCGGGATTGCTGGTATTTGGTGTACTTGCAGGCCCACCTTCTCCCACAGGGGCCAGCTAATCCCCCCTGTAGGATGCTTCCATTGCAGGGAGTCCAAGTTAAAGTTCTGGATGTCAGGCAGTGGTGTCCTGTTGTTTGTTGGAGCACAAGTCCCAGCAGGGCCTTGTGGTCCCCACAGCAGGGCACAGTGTCAGCCATCTTGTCAGTACTTTCCCACTCCCTGTGGGGTGAGCATGGTTCAGGGTGGGCTTGATGGGCCATGTGGGAGGAGGAGTATTGGCTGTGACTACGACTCCCATCATGCTATCGGATACACCCACCTTCCCAGAATACCCAACCTTCCCTCCTGTGACTCAGCTTCCCTGTGAGGTAGTGTAACAGTGATGTCAGGATGGCTGACAGTGGTGTCTTGGTGTTTGTATGAGCAGTACTCCCAACAGGGCCTTGTGCTCCCCACAGCAGAGCCCAGTGTCAGCCATCTTGGCAGTTCTTTTCCACTCCCTGTGCGGTGAGCTTGGTTCAGGGTGGGCTTGATGGGCCATGTGGGAGGAGGAGTATTGGCTGTGACTACGACTCCCATCATGCTATCTGATACACCCACCTTCCCAGAATACCCAACCTTCCCTCCTGTGACTCAGCTTCCCTGTGAGGTAGTGTAACAGTGCTGTCAAGATGGCTGACAGTGGTGTCCTGGTGTTTGTATGAGCAGTACTCCCAACAGGGCCTTGTGCTCCCCACAGCAGAGCCCAGTGTCAGCCATCTTGGCAGTTCTTTTCCACTCCCTGTGCGGTGAGCTTTGTTCAGGGTGGGCTTGATGGGCCATGTGGGAGGAGGAGTATTGGCTGTGACTACGACTCCCATCATGCTATCTGATACACCCACCTTCCCAGAATACCCAACCTTCCCTCCTGTGACTCAGCTTCCCTGTGAGGTAGTGTAACAGTGCTGTCAAGATGGCTGACAGTGGTGTCCTGGTGTTTGTATGAGCAGTACTCCCAACAGGGCCTTGTGCTCCCCACAGCAGAGCCCAGCGTCAGCCATCTTGGCAGAACTTTCCCACTCCCTGTGAGGTGAACATAGTTCAGGGTGGACTTGATGGACCATGTGTGAGGGGGTCTGGTGTCTGTGACTACAACTCCCATCAAGCTTTTGGCTACACCCACCCTCCCAGCATCCCTGACCTTCCTTCCTGTGACTCAGCTTCCCTGTGAGGTGGTGTAAGAGTGCTGGCAAGATGGCTGACAGTGTTTGTTGATGTTTAGGGCCAATGCCTTGCTGTATTTGTTGTTAGATTTTTACATGTTATGACCTAGTTCTATATTACTCTGAGATAGCAGCTGTTGCGTTTGTGTAACTGGCATACACATCACAGAATTACATTTTTTCGGGCTTAATTTGGATTTGCTGACGCTACTTGTTTTCAATGTCCCCTTGGCAGTGATGTGTGTGTGTTGCCACACAATATTGACTAGATTGGTTGTGTTCTCACCAGGCTCTGGTATTCCTGCCCTCCGGTGGGAGTATGGCCCGCACTTTCTCCTCCCAGGACGTGAAGTATGTTCATTTTGCAGGAGGGCCACTGCCAGTGCGCTGGCTCAAGGCATGGTCTCTGCCTATGAGCTTCTTGACCCTCCTGCGCACATCATAATACCTGTTCTGGATGTCATCCTTTGTGCGCAGGCAAGGTGCTTGTGCGTTCACCTTGTCGACGATCCTCTCCCACATCTTTGTTTTCTGTGACATGGGGGTCTGTTGGACCAAGGTTCCAAATAAATGTGGCTCTACTCTGAGTATTTCATCAACCAAGACTACCAACTCACTATCTGTGAACTTTGGATTCTTCTTTGGGGGCATGGTGCTGGGTGGTTGAGGTAGTTGATGTGTGTGTGAGGGTATAAGTGAGGGTGAGTGGGTGTCAGTTTCTCTTGCTTGTTGTGAGTGTGTTTAGGAGGTGGTAATGGTGTGGATGTTGTGTGGTGGGTGAGGTGTGGGTGTTGCTCAGAGTGCAGTTTAGTTGTCTCCTCTGCTGTCATGTGTTTGAAAATAGCAAAGAATCATGGGAGTGGATTTGGGCCTTTATGTAGGTGGAGTTGTGGGTGTGTCTTAGTTCCATGTTTTTTTATTTTTTTATTTATTGGATTTGTCATTGCTTGTTTGGTCCTTTTTTGGTCTTTTTTCCTTAGGTTTTGGTGGGCGTGATGGAGACGTTCATTTGACCGGGACGGACGCTGCCAGTGGCTCTTGAGGGATAATCCGAGTCTGTCACACTGACATTCTGCTGTGTTTCTTCGTTGGCGAACGAGTTGGACGCAAAGGAGTTTACTGTTTGGTAGTCACTGTTTTCTGTACGTCTCGGTCTTCCGGATTGTGCTCCGTGCGAGTCGGTCTCGTTTTACACGCATTGCATCGTATTACGCGGGTCGTACAGCGCGGGTCCGTGTCGGTCGCGTCTATTCATGATGCGTGTCGGTGGGTACGGTTCCAGGTCCGTTTACTGGCGAATCACTGTTTCCTGTACGGTTCGGTCGGGCGGCTTGTGTTCCGTACGAGTCGGTTGTAATTCACACGCATTGCATCGTACTGCGTGGGTCGTACGGCGCTGGAACGTGTCGGTCGGTCTCCATTCCAGGTCCATGTCGGTCGGTACAGTTTCTGACCCGGCTCGGAATCGGCCCCTATGTAGTTGTAGTACAAGTCATTACAAAGCACTCAAAACAAGAGAAAGGCAGCAGGGTTTGTTACAACTGCACTACCCACTCTGGTCACTTGTGTTACCCACCTCAAATGGCCAGCTGCCACATGGTCATAGATAAATACAAAATGCTAAAAGGTTGATGAGAGGCAATACAGATAAATACAATGATGAGTCAATGAGCAATAAGAGTTCTTTCACAGGTTCTGTTAGTTGTGCATTGTAGATTCTTTATTTCATATATCCTTTATACATTTAGGTACAGCCAACGCGTTTCACCCTTAAAAGGGCTTCTTCCCCCTTTCAAAAAATCCCTAACAGACCAGGTTGGCTTAATAAGGGTGAAATGCGTTGGCTGTAGCTAAATGTATAAAGGATATCTGAAATAAAGAATCTACAACGCACAACTAACAGAGCCTGCGAAAGAACTCTTATTGCTCATTGAACCCTGCGATCGTGCAATAAACAGTTGGCAGCTGTACCTAGAATTAGGAAAGCCCGCACAGGGGGTCGCCTCTTTTCATATAACGCCGCTAGGCTTTGGAACTCCCTCCCCCTTGCCATTCGGTGTGAAACTAACCATCTGGTCTTCCGGAAACGCATAAAAACCTTCTTGTTTCCATAAACTGATATGTAGTTCATGAACTTCGGCCTCTAGCGCTGGGATGCCTTTGGTAACCAGGCGCTTTACAAATGTTTTACAATTACAATTACAATTGTATTTATCTGTATTGCCTCTCATCAACCTTTTATCATTACAAAGCACGTATCTACATGAAGCAAGTGCAGACTTTGTTCTCCTTTGTTCTTACTAACCAATTAGATGTTTCTTGGAGCCAAATGTATGCGTGCCGTCACAGGTTATGTCCTGAATTCACTCACACATTGATATCTTCCCCAATTTTGGGAAGTATACCCTTCTGTACTGACCAACCCTCGCCTTCAGCATTATTGCAGTCAGTGCTTCCTGACATTGCAACATAGTCATCTTTAAATGTCAGTCTACAAGTGGAGATGGGACACAGTCTGCATGGCTACATCCATACCTAAACATGGATCAATGATTATCCTTTAATATGCAGTCTCAACAGTCTTACACTTACTATCAAATGTCAACTGTTGTGTAGCATTGTCTAACACAACACAAATGCTAGTTTGGGTGTACATATACAAACAGGGCCTTGGATATGGCCTTTGCTAACATGTGAATCTAAGTATTTGAATATCCCTTGACAACATCAGGCACTCTACTTGGCAGATACCACATTTAGCATGTCATTACAGCTTTGTTGCTGCTGTACACTGGTTAGCACATGTGCATAGTTAGTACAGCAACCTAGACATTAAATTTGACATACAAGCCCATGTTGGGAAGATGTGTGTATTTCTGCTCCCTTGGAAATGATCACAAAGTCAGTCTTTAGTTCATGGCACATAATAATATTTTTTTCCCTGAAGAAACTTGAATGGCGACATAAGGCACATGATGATACAGCTCTGTCACCACTCACATCATTTTACCACACACATAAAGCAGTTCATGAGCTTACTAGGTCTGCGCTGCTTATACTCTTCCAGCTGAGCAGGGAGGGTCAGCCAGCTGCCTTAAGGATCCTCCTGTACAGTGGTGAAAGGTGGGGCTTGTGCACGTGGGGCTGGGGCGACTGGACCAATATTTCCTGTGCCTTTATTCTGGCCCAGCGTTTCAGGTCAGGTCCTCTGAGTGCTTGCCACATGATTGGGTAATTCGGTGGAATGCGCCCACTGCACTGCAGCGCACAGCAACATCAGATCAGAGTCTTGCTCGTGCTGCAATGCTCAGCTGATCCTCTGTACCCCGATAAAGCTGAGGGCACTTATCAAGCACCCCCTCAGCTAATACGCTCAATTCTCCCTCACTGAAAGGGGGTGCCTTCTCATCAAGTCCCTCAGCCATGTTTGGGGCAGTTTGGGTGAACAGAGCAGCAAGATGGCAGAGGATCCTATTTGGAGGTGAGAATGACCATAAAATGGCTGCCTGCAACTTCTTGTTATTAACTTCCTGCCTTATATTTCCTGTTTGTCATTTCCTGTATTGAAACATTGGATTCCAGCCCGATTTTGGAGTCTCTGGCCCAATTGCAGAGTTTCTGTATCGGGGTGGACTCTCCGCACTCGGGCCGGTGACTCCGAAAACAGGCCGTAAAACAATGTTTTTTTCCAGAATGAGAGAAAAAAAGTTGGAAAGAATGGCAGCAACGTTAATCCAGGAAAGGAAGAGGATTTGGGTACACTCTACATAACATTCCTGCACAGTTTGCCCCTGGCATTATGGTACATGCAGTCCACATTTTGCGCTTACATCAAAGTTGACTGTAGTTTTTCACCAAAGTTGGGGCAAGTAGTGCTGTTTATCCCTAGACACATAGGCCCTGATTCACATAGAGCCCCACACTCATGGCAGAGGCCCCACAGTCATGGGGGAGTCTTTGCACCCTGGCAGATTCTCCACAATGATAATTTTGAGTGTGGGGGCCCTTTGTGAATCAGGCACACGCATGTATTTCTAGATTTAGTCCTTCATCAGTAGAGAGTATCACTCCCAATCCACTTCAATACAGGGAGGTGGAGGCAACCATTTTATGGTCATTCTGAGTCATCCTCACCTCCAAGCAAGATTTTCTGCCATCCTGCTGCACTATTTAACCCACCTCCCCCAACATGGCTGAGGGTGCTGGAGACAAGGCACCCACATATTCTGTGATACTGATATAACCATGCTAACTGAGGGAGTGCTTGAAAGGTACGCTCTATATTATGTGAGGCTAGAAGATCAGATGAGTGCTGCAGTGCACAACGAGATCTGGAGTCAATTCGCTGTGTGCTGCAGGGTAGTGTGTCTTTCTACTTGCAATGGGCCAATATATGCAATTAGAGCAGGGCGTGTGTGTTAGTACAACATTACCAGCTCAGACAGTGGCAGCCACTCCATGTGATATATCTCCCAAGGTGCCTGTTAAGTTAACATGACACAGAGAGATATCATCATAGGGGTACATTAGACCTGCACGCGTGATGTATTCTGCATTATACATAATACAAAATGGCTAGCTATTTTTTAATTGGGCCAGTAGGTGTTAGTTGGATTCTTGATGGAGACAGTTTCTAATCACACTGCCCTGCCAAGTTCCCCAGGTCCATTCATGAAGTGCTGATCCAGGCCAGATGGTCATATTGAATTCTGGTACTTGTAGTCTTTTTCATTCCATAGTGAAACAGGAACACAAGTCTCACATTCCACAGAATTACCAACAGGCCTGGAGTGGCACATCACACATGGATCTGCCAAACATGGCAGCTATGAGCAAGGACTATCCATGTCATAACACAGGGCAACTTGAACCATGGTGTACATATGTCAGATATATGGGCACACTGCCACATTAGTTGCAGCACACACACCTGCAAGGGGCCTGATTTGCAAAGCGCCTCTGCCCTCAAGGGGGAGGCCACCCAGGTGTGGGGGAGTCTCCGCACTAGGGGCAGGATCTTGGCACGGGAAAATCTCATGGCAGGTATTCCACCCTGAGTACGGACACTTCCCAACAACTGCACCTCCTCCGCCCCAAGGGCAAAGGCCCTTTGTGAATCAGGCCCATATTGTCAAACTGTCCATGGAGGTCTCGCAAATGCACTGACATTTAATACCCTGAGGCAATGGAGTCCTTAGAGACGTTGTCCACACTAATTACTGACATGCACATAACGTATTGCATGGGCTATCTTTTGACTCTTGTCAACGTCTGTTGTTTATAGACATAAAGTATGGCTTACAAAGTAGTCTCATGGTGGAATTTATGGACAGCGTTATATCCAACTATCATCATTGACAACATACTTCAAACCACATGAAGGCCATAACACAACAGGTTACTCAGGAGAAAAAAGTGTCAACCAACTGGTCACGCACCTGTATGCCCTGCCCTCTGATTTGCACAATGGCCCAGTTGGCTGGATTCAGGCCTAGCTGAAGGTGCAGAGGTATGTGTAAGCCATGATTTAATGCTATGTTGTGCAAGACACAACAGGCTACTGCAATCTTGCACACAACTTCAGAGGAGTACAGCAGCACCCCCCACACGGTCAAGACATCTGAATCGTGACTTCAGAAGACCAAAAGTGCGCTCTATGATGGCTTGTGTATGTATGTGTGCCCTTTTGTACCTATGCTGAGGTACAGTGACTCTACATCTGTATGGTGTGAGGAGAGGAGAGGAGAGTGCACGTGCAGCATCACCTGAAGAGGAAAATGAGGAAATATTTGTACATGTCACTCTTGCATCTGTTCAGTACATGATGTATGGAATGGTGCATGTGGTGTCTGTTGGGGGCATGTATGTGGCATGAGAAATAGTGCTGTATGATGGTTGTGTATAAACACAAAACAAACATACATATCAGTCATGTGTGGTGCTTGGTACTTACCCAGAAGCCACATGTTGCCAAACTCTCCCGCTGCCTTTCGCCGGGCAAGAGGTGACCTGCGAAATGCATAGCTGTCATGGGTACTGCCTGGGGAAACTGCATGCACATCAGTAAAGCTACCACTGGCATCACGGACACTCTGTACATTAATAGAGTGCCAGCGGTGTCTCTTGCAGAAGATGTGTGAATTTGGCGAGGTGGCTGAAGAGCCCCATGGGTGCAATCAATTGCACCTAGCACACATAGGAAATGGGATATGAGGTAGAAATTCCTAGGTACCCTTTGCCTCCTGTCCAGTGTATGAGGCATTTGTATGTGGAGATGGGCTCACCTATTGATGCAACTTAGTGCCTGATGCAAGCATCGGGACTGACTTGCCTGAGAGATGCCGACAAGGTTATAGGATACCCTCTAGAACGACCCAGTAGCAATAAAATGGAGAGCTGCTAGGAACTTGAGTGTATAAATATAGGGGTTCCCCTGACAATGAATAAAGTTCCTAAGCCAGGGACAAAAGAGCAATTGTCTTAATAAACGTTTAGGCAACTATATAGCTTAGAAGTTCTGATAAGCAGAGGGGGGCTTTGAAACTTAAAAACCAGAAACGACCCAAATACTGGACTCGATTTGGTATATTTATTATATCAAAAATAGAAAAAGAATGAATAAATATTTATTATTTTATCACACATTTTAGTATAGAAATATCTTATCATTGCTAATAGTAGATAAAAATCATTCGTACATCCTCATTCATACTATCGAGAATTATTCAAAGTGTAGTATGACACAATTATACCCTCCTTTTAACATGTTATTCCTTCATTGCTCTATTAACATTGAACATTTCCAATCTTTACATGGAAGGTATAATCTCCTACATTTTATCCAATGACATTATATATTCAATGAACTGGCTTTTTCATCATGTATATTTTTTGTTATTCTCTTTTTAAACTAGAGTTCTGTCAAATTACGAGGACTGTAAAAATGAATCCTTTGTCAAACATCATGGCCGTGTATTCCCATCTCCTATGCGCGTTTTGGTTAAACAGCCTTCATCAGGAATCCATGTACAATTGAAAAGTCCTAGGATTCACCTATTCTGTGTAGATGGATCCAAAAATAAACGTTCTGAGTAGACAGATCCCAAAGAATGTAGGACAAATTCCTGCCGCTCGAGTAGAAAAAGCTTCGCTGCACTACATGGAGAGGAGTTTTATGCACTGAATGAGCTCCATGGAGCACGGAGTGCAAAAAACTCTGCAAACTCCATGAACGGAGCGGAGTTCACTGCCCAGGCCTAATCTTGACATAGGCTGGGAGGGCACGGGAGCAGCTGGTGAAAAAGTCTAGATTCTGCACCCACTCACAAACCATCTCCAAGATGACATCAGGGGGAAAACGGTATCTGTCCCTAACATCTTGGCTGGACATCCCAGAGAGGTTTATACTTTGTCTAAAAATCCTCTCTACTCTGCTCCTCCTCTTCCTTCTCCTCAAATTGTCCTGTTGCATGGCAAGGAGCAAACCAACAAACACATTCAGTGACATGTTAAAAGGTCTGAAAAGGTCTTTTTGTGGCAGCTCTGCTTTCATGTTTGCAGCAAGGCTGGGATTAGCTGTTGGGGTAAGGAGTTTCACCTGGAGCTGGTTGAGGAGATGGTAGGCTGTGACACAGGTGTGTCAAGATGGAAAAAAACTTCCTCCGCCCCGAGTGCAGAGATTCCACCTCGAGTGTGAACTTTCCACCCCGACTGTGGAAATTCTGGCCCAGGTGTGGAAACTCCGCCCGAGTGTGGAGATTCCGGCCCGAGTGCAGACGTAAAGATACTACTCATAAATGCCCTTTTTGAATACCGAAAGTTGTAAACTTAGACTTTTAGTCTAAGTTTACCTTTGTGAATACCAAAAGTCATTAACTTTGACTTTTGGTCTACGTTTACCTTTGTGAATCAGGCCCCAAGTGTCTAAGGGATAATTACTGTGAAAAAAAAAATGTATATTGTTTTAACTCATTTTTATGATCTCACAGGACTCTCACTGGATCGTGAATAATAAAAAGGATACAATCAGTTAGTAAGAATGAATATTGTAGGCCTTGTTTTTCAGAGAGAGTGTGTAAGAGATAGGTACTGTAATGACTAGATGGTTATATTTTATAGGGTTTGTTCGATCTCGTGAGCATCCCGGGAGACTCGCATGTGAAAGCCTGCCATGAAGTGTTTGTGATCCTCTCATGAGAGTCACACGGAAAATTACTAGGCCTACCATGAGGTATTTTATGATCCAGTGGGAGTATCACAAGATGGCCATTGCTCAACCCATAGTTACCATTCGTATTATATGGTTGAAGAAATGCTGTGTCATGCATGCCTGCAGAACCAGAGATAGCTAACTTTGTCCTTGGTGCTTTGGAGAAGGAAGTGTCTTTGAGTTGTGCTCAGCAGAAGCTAATGTATCTAGAGTTGAAAGAGATTTGTGTGGTCATTTCCGTTTAAGAAAGAAGTCCAAGTTCAGGTATTTAGTGATATATTTAAAAAACTTTGTTGTGAAGTGTCAGTAAGTGTACTAATGTTGGTAAGTGTATTCTACACTATGTTTACAGAGTGAAAAGTTGTTTGGGGAGGTGTAGCTGTGTTGATATACATTTTGAGAGGTACAGATTAGAATGTAGGGAGATGTGAGCAAGCTTTGCAGATTGTGTTAAAAAATGAAGTACATAAACTGTATGCACGTGCAGTGTTTCTGAAATTATAAAATAAAGAATGTAATAATACAAGCAGCGCTGTTCTTATGAGTCTGCCCATGTGGAGACCTGGGCAACCTCTACAGGAGTGATATCTAAATCACAGTATGGCTTCAGAAGGGGGCTAAGCACGACCGAGCAATGCCTTAATCTGTCCTTAATTATTAACAAATACGTGAAGGCCAGGAAGGGCTCGATCCACATGGCCTTCATGGATTTATCTAGTGCCTTTGACACTGTTAACCGGGAGAAATTGTGGAATATGCTGGAAAGTCTGAGTGTGGAAGAAGCACTGGTATCACTCATCCGCCGGTTACCTTACAGTTACCATAAGATATGGCACTCAAGGAGAAAAAAATGATCTGATAGCTTCAACAGAGGGTGTTCGTCAAGGGTGCATTTTAGCCCCTTTTCTGTTTTTAATATACACAGATGGTTTGGAGGCCTTTTTATTAAGCAGGAAGCTTGATGTGCCTAAAATTGGCAGCAAATGTGTTCCTTTATTATCTTATGCTTATGACACCTTGTTAATGGCCACAACAGCTAATAGCCTTCAGAATTCCCTTGATGCTTTTATTGATTTTATGTCTTCACTCAACCTAAAAATTAATTTTATCAAATCTTGCATCATGATATGTGACCCGAAGAGCACAAAAACTAAGAATTTCATCGCACGGGACAAGAGAATAGAAATGGTTGATAATTTTATGTACCTGGGGAGTTTTTTAACAACAAGCTGAGTTGGGACCCATTTGTTACAGCAAGAGTCCACCATACTACTAGGGCAGTGGATGGGCTATTTCATTTTGCACTAGGCCACAAGCCCGTGAGGGAACTAATTACCCTTTACAAAGCCAAATGCCTCTCTTTTGCAATATATGGGGCAGGGGTGTGGGGACATCTCAAAAAACCGTCAGTTACAAATAGTGGAAAATAAATTTGCCGAAAGGCTTCTGATGATGCCGAATAGTGTCCCCACCCGCCTATGTCACAAGGAACTGGGATTAGAGTATATAGAGGATCGTATATCTTGCGCCCCCCTATTTCTATGGGCTAAAGTTTGGCTATCTGAAGAAGTAAGGTTCACCCGAGAAATAATTATAGACTGTCAAAACCTGGCCAATTCCCTAAAAATACAGTTGTTTCACTTCCTGAAGGACAAATATCATGAAATAGGATTAGGGCACTTTTATGATAACCCTGAAAGCATTCCATCGAATGCCGTAGTTATTATCAAAGAGGCGTTTTATTCCAGGGGAAATACATGTTACCCTGAACAAGCTGAGACGGCCCCACTGCAGATGTCCCCCGCCCAATTGCAATATTATCTAACATTTACCACTAATTTGCAGACTAGATTTTATTTAACTAGATTCCATTTATGCACTGTGCACTTTTTTTGGGCATTTCCACGTAAGAGAGGGTGGGCGGATGTACTTATACCCTGTCAGTGCGACAATTTTACAAGCCAAAGCACTATGGGCCTGATTCACAGAACTAACTTTCGTCAAAAACGTAAAGTTAGTACTTTTTGGTATTCACAGAATACACTTACTCATTTTGGTATTCACAGAATGAACTTACTCATTTCGGTATTCACAGAAGTTAGTAGTCCTAACTTTAGGACTCCTAAATGCCTTCTGTGAATACCGAAAAGTCTTAAATTTAGGATTTTTCTCAGTTTAGGAGTAGTAAAGTTAGGACTAACTTTACTACTCCTAAACTGAGAAAATCCTAACTTTAAGACTTTCGGTATTCACAGAAGGCATTTAGAAGTCCTAAAGTTAGGACTACTAACTTCTGTGAATACCGAAATGAGTAAGTTCATTCTGTGAATACCAAAATGAGTAAGTGTATTCTGTGAATACCAAAAAGTACTAACTTTACGTTTTTTACGTAAGTTAGTTCTGTGAATCAGGCCCTATGCACTTTACTCTATTCTGCACTTTATATAAAACGGTGAGAAGTAAATTTTTACTCCTACTGTTAAAGAAAATTTGCCCCTGTACACATATTGATGGTTTTAAATTCTTGCATACATTGTCTACTCCTGATATTTGCATTGCGGTAGCCAATTTTATAAAAGTTTCCATGGCTATTAGAAAACGCTACGAGTAAGATGGCCTGTGCTGTTTTAACTTAATTACTGCATGTAAAGAATTTTAGGGCCCTGGAATTTTATGAATTGTTTTAACTTACTGCTCATAACTGTCCACATGATAATTGTTGTAAATTTTAATGGTGCTTTGAATCGATATCAAATTATTTTCAGTTAGTTTCAGTAACACATATTTTGAAAGTTATAGATCCTTAACTAACTTGGAAACCCCGACTGTTTACCTAGCTGCTATAAATGTTATTAGAAAAGGATTTTAAATTAGGAAACAAAATGGTTAACAGTTCTCTTTGTGATGTTCTTAATTGTGTGTCCAGCTAATGTAGGCTGTCAGTCGATGCTACTCCAACCGACCCATTGAATGTTATTTTTTTTAAATGATGCACGTAATAATACTCTATGTCCATTTGTTGCATACTGTAATTGGATGCTGTTGTTTTTGGATCCCATGAATGTTTTTTACTGTAATCTTTTGTGGTTGGTTTTATTGGTATCTGTATTATTATTGTTTTCTTTTATGGCTGTTTAAGCCGAATAAAGATTTTTTTTTTTTTTTTTGTTGTCCTCATTTGCCTCTAGAAAGAGCTCCATTCCATTTGCACCTGTGAAAAAGAGTGTCATACCCTTTTGTGCTGGGAGCAGGGAGACAGAGATAGGAAAGGGAGGATACTGGCTTCAACCTTTTGCGCCCTCGTTTATTTGAAGCACCATCTTCCATCCTATGTTCCCTTGTTGTCTCTCCCCTGCTCTCCCTCATACGCCGAAACGTAAAATGGGAAGCAAGGGGGGACCGAATGGCCAGACGAGGCAAGGAAGGCATAATCATCGGACTTCGTTATTCATTTATTGCTCACACCACTCTATTAAGGGAGACCAAAAATCATGCTTTTTGAAGGCCTTCATATCCAGGCTAGCGACATATTTAATAGAGATTAGCCAATGAATGAGCTTTGGAGGGGATACAGCTATCCACAGTTTGCAAATTTCTCTGCGTGCCAACAGAATAGAATAAAAAAGCAGCCTTGCTTTGTTATCCGTTATACTTGCGGGGGAGTCTATGCATCCAAAAATAACCAACAAGACGCTTACCTTAATGTCCATATCCAACACAGTGGACAGAACCCTACTCACATCATTCCAGAAAGGCTGAATCTCCGGACATTCCACGAACATATGTACGTCATCCTCTCTTGGACTACCGCACCTAGGACAGACCACATCTCCTCTGCTCCCGAACTTTGACAACCTCTGGGGCGTCCAGTAGGCTCTATGAATGGAGAAAAGGTGGTTTCTTCTTAGGTGTGCTGGTTCTACTATTTTAAATAACATAGCCATTGATACTTGCCACTTATTTTCCAGCGAAGACTCCGGCAAGCATCTTCCCCACAATTCCGTTGGCAAAGTGAAGACCCCATCTTCCAGTTCCACCATCAGCCAGTATATTGTTGCAAGCTCCTTTGTAAGTACAGTCTCATTCAGAAGTCTGTCCTCCAGTTCGTTTGAACTTCCTATCACTGTACCTGGATCTTGAAACCAACTATGTATTTGCATGTATTTAAATCTGGACATTTGTTGTTCCAAAAGATGGTTACACAATTCCCAACTTATTAAAAGACCATCCTGTGTAATATGGTCCCATCTCGTTAGGCCAGCCTCTCTCAAAGGTCGAGCTAGTGCATCTTTTGTCCAGACCGGTGAGCCAGGTGAGTCCCATATAGGAGCCATTTGACTAAAGTATGGTATTTTTAAGGCTTTTCTGACCCAATACCAGGTCTCAGCCAGGCCTCTCAAAATCTTTAACCTGACTTTCTTAAAGAATTTAGGGTCTGCATATTTAAACATAAAGCCGACACTGCCCCCTGGCTCCTGCCTTGCCATTACTCCCAGCAGTCTCCCAATCTCTGAAATTGTGGGTGTGTTCAGCAACATTTTCCCATTTTTTAATAAAAAGGCCCATGAATAAAATAGCAGATCTGGTAGTGCTATGCCCCCTTTCTCCACCCTCCTCCTCAATTTCTTCCAGGCTATTCTGAGTCCCTTGCTTGACCAAATAAAGCTATCTATTTGACTTTGCAGCTTTTTAAGCGCTTCCTTATCAAACGGGAGGGGAATGGTATCAAACAAGAAAGTTAATTTTGGGAGGATCATCATTTATACTCGGCCTAGTAAGGTAAGCTGGAGGTGAGCCCAGATTTTTAACAGCCCACTGATCTCTTTCTTTACCTTCTCCAGATTGACTTTGGTCAATCTGGAGATGTCTTGTGGAATCATGACTCCCAGATACCTCATTGCCTCCCTAATGGGTGCTTCCCTTGCTTCCAAATTCCAGGTCATGACCTCCGTCTTATTCCCATTTATTTCATAACCCGAGATTTTTCCAAAGTCTGTTGTTAGTGTTGTAATGCGACTTAGGGTGTTTTGTAGGTTATTCGAAAAAATGAGAATATCGTCAGCATAGAGGCCCAATTTCTTGCACCAGCCCTCATACTGAAAAGGTACAATCTCCAAATCCTCCCTTATTTTCCTGGCAAGGGGCTCAATGTATAAATTGAATAAGAGTGGCGATAAGGGACACCCATGTCTCGTACCCCTACTAATAAGAACCGGGTCTGTCAAGGAGCCATTAACTAGCACTCTAGCTCTTGGGGTCCTCTAAATAGCCTCCAATGTTCTACAAAAATTTTGGCCAAGATTTACAGATTCTACCACAGTCCGCAAAAAGGCCCAATTCACCCGGTCAAAGGCTTTAGTGGCATCTAGAGCTATTACCGCAAGTGGGAGCTCATAAGCGGATGCCAGGTCAATTGAACCTATCAACGAGAAGGTCAGCTCTTTCAAAGACCTACCCCGAATAAACCCTTTTTGATCCGTATGGATCAACTCCGCCATTGGTCCATTTAACCTGTCGGCCAATATCTTTGCAAAGATCTTATAATCACAATTCAGCAAAGATATTGGCCGATACGAATCACAATTTTTTGGGCTTTTACCTGGCTTCAGAATTAGGGAGAAGTTAGCCTCATCCCATGAGGCTGGCAAATTAACCCCCCTCAAAAAGAACTCGTTAAAGAATTCTACAAGGATAGGTTTTAATACACCAGCCAAAACTTTGTATACCTCAAGAGGTAGACCGTCGGGGCCAGGGGCTTTTCCTTTCTTACCTTGTCTTAATGCAGTTTCTACTTCCCCTTCTCCAATCTCCCGATTCAGTTGCCTACTCTTCTCTGCTGAAAGGGTACTACTTAAGCCCTGTCCCAACCAAACTTCAACCTCATCTTGAGTAAATGTTAGATCCTCATGGTATACCCCGCTGTAATAGCTGTGGAAAGCACGCTCAATCTCCCTGTTATCACTAATAAGATCGCCAGTTTTTTCACATTTAACCTGGTCTATCCTGCTTCTCACCTGCTTCTTTTTGACCTTCCAGGCCAGCAGCTTGCTGCAGCCTTCACTATATTCGAAATGAGCCAATCTACTGGCATCCCATTTCTTTCTTACCCTTTCTTGTATAATTACTGCCAGCTTAGCTTTAACTTCCTGTACTTTTTTAAACAGGCTTTCCCGGACTTCTTCGTCTATCGTGGGATGAGTCAGATATTTCTCGAGGGCCAGAACCTGTTCCTCAACAGTTGACACTTCTTTATGGTAACTGCGTCTTTTTTCAGCTGCCAGCGCCCCTAATCTACCCCTCAAAAAAGCTTTATAGGCATCCCAAATTATTCCATGTGCTGCTGACCCCTGATTAAGATGGAAAAACTCTTCTGTCTCTCTAGATAGTGCTGCCATAACTTCTTCTTCTTGCAGAATTGTACGGTCTAGGGTCCATCTGGAATGAATGATCCTCTCTTGTGACTTCAAATGTAGGACCACCGCTGAGTGATCCGACAGATGAACTCCCACATGCTCAACCTTCTGGACACAGTCTACCAGGTCGCTATCTATAAGGAAGTAATCAATCCTCGATTAGTGCCTATATTTTTGATTATAAAAGGTAAAGCCTTTTATTTTTCCTGCCTTCTGTCTCCAGATGTCACAAAGCCCCAGCTGAGCCACAATTTGCTTGATAAATGTGGACATTTTTAGGTTGACGCATGCTCTGCTATGTGAAGTTCTATCTAAGGAGTAATCTAAAACAGCATTGAAGTCCCATGCCATAATAATAGGATCAGGAACTTCTATTAATTCTGCTAGCAAATCTTCTAAAGGAGAGACATCATCTCTGTTCGGACCGTAATATCCCACTAGAGAAAGGGCCTGCCCCGAGATCTTAGCTTTAACAATTAACCACCTTCCAGCTTTATCAGAGATCGGTGCCCCAAAAACCACCTATGCCCCTCTTTTTACTAAAATCGCCACTCCCTTTGTTACCCCCGTATGGGATGTACACACTGCCTGAGAGATCCAGTTTTGGGCCCCAAAAAGACCCAAGGCCTCCTCCTCCGACAGGTGGGTTTCCTGCAAAATGATGATCTGGGCTGGACAGTCCTTCAGATATTATAGAATTTTGTCCCGCCGCCCTCGTATCCTAAGACCATTGACATTCCAGGACAAGATTTTAATTTTCATTGCTTTCCCTCCCTTCTCACCCATCTTCTAGAAGATCAAAGAACCAGCCCCAAAATTTCAAACTCCTAATCAATACTAAAAACTTTATAGAGACAATAGAGGATCTTTTTTTTATTTTTTTCCCTCTGCTCCCCACCATGTGCTCCCCTTATACCCCCCTCCCAATGGGAAACCCTCCCCTATTTCCTCATGACCCAAGGTCATATGGGCGTCCCCCCCCGGAGCGTGCGTGATAATAAAAGTAGAAATAACAGGTACGAATTATATCTAAATAAATTTTAATTTTGCAGCTGTCTTATTGTTAGGTTTATAAAATTCATACCCTTAAAATAGGAATTTTACACCCTATCACAATGATATAGTACTTATGAAAAAGTGTAGTGATGATGTAATACAATTCAGGAGAGAGGTCTAGCCACCCGGTTGTAAATTTTTAATAAATTCGTCCACCTTCTCTACAGAATGAAAGATATGCATCTTATTATTTAACATGACCTTTAAAAAAGCAGGAAACCTCAGCTGTACCGAGGCTCCTAGACTCTTTAGCCTGTCAATCCTTTGTCCCATCTCCCACTGCCTGTTAGAGGTGGTGGCAGAAACATCTGATCTGATTTCGTATCTAGCACCATCCACCTCAATAGATTTCATCCCCAGGGCTTTTGACAGTATTTTCTCTTTTAGCGAGAATGTTAAAAAATGTATTAAGATCTTCCTGGGTTTGGACCTGTTTGTATTGAGTCTAAAAGGATCTCTATGGGCTTGTTGTATATCTTTTGCTATCTCCTCTTCTGACTCCTCCATCTGGAGCTTATTCTTAATCAGTCTAACTACATATGTTTTGATATCGTCACCCTCTCTGCCTTCAGGTACTTTCAGGATTTTCAAATTATTTCGTCTCTGGAAGTTTTCCAGCCTTTCAACCCTGTCCAAGTTCTCTTTCTCTGCAGTCCTTAGTTTATCTATTTCAGCGCAGTTTGCCTGTACTGTTTCCCTAAGCTCTTTGACCTCCTCCTCTAATGTTGTAGTTCTACTGCTGAGGTCATCTATCTTCTTTTCCATTACTTCACAGGCCTTCTTTATCTCCAACTGATTCGACTCTGATATTTCGAACCTGTTTTTAATTTCTGCTGATAGTACTACTAAGAGTGCTCCGACAGAAGCGTCGTCCTTCTGTAGATGGTGATGGGCCTGTGCAGGATCTTCAGAAATAGGAACTAGGCTATCTGGATTTCTACTAGAAGGCTGACTACCTGTGTCAAGATCGGAATCGGTAGTTATTTGAGATTTTGCTACCCCGTCTCCTTGGCCCACCATACCGGGATCATCTAGGTGGCTATCCGGGATTACTGACCGTTTCATGGCTTCCTTCTCCTGACCCATATTCACACCCGCCATCGTGTTTTCACCCAAAATTAAACATTTTGGTAGAACTTTAAAGTACGTTTTTAGGGATGGGGTTATTTTTATTTTGGGGGCCTGCACCCCTTTCCTTAGTGAAGACTTTTTGTTTTTTGTCTTGGGGTCAGAGAGAAACGGATTCTTAAATGAGGTATGTGTTGTTTCAGAACTCACACACTCCTCTTTTCTATCTGTCTGCACCCCATCTACCTTAGCAACCTTCTTTCCTCCTTCCCGCTTCTCCCCCTTCAGCCTCCTGTCTCGCTTCACAAAAGTCTCTCTCTGGTTCGATAGTCCTTATATCTGCTGACTGACCCTTTTTTCCACTACCTTTGCGGAACTACGGAGCGCGTACCTAGAGACCCCCTCTACAGGTGTGCCCTCATGTATCACTTTCCCCCTGCCTCTGTTGGAGTCAGAGCTGATGGGATCAACCTGATCAGGAACTACTTCCTCTTCTACCTCACCCTTCAGCAGACCGACACAGTTCTGCCTATAGTCTATAGATAGTCCGGTTTTGGTAGACTGTTCCTCTCTCTGTGGATGGTCACCTGTAGCCCCGTCCTTCCAGCCACCTCCTCTGCCTCCTACCCCTCGAAAGGGGATCCTGGCCGCTGCGCCTCTTCCTCTGCGAAGCTCCAGGGCCGCCCTCCACCACACCTGCTCTGATGCCGTGTTGCCGTTGTTACCAGTGGCCGCGCTCTCCACACCGAGCTGGCCACTTCTCTCCGCCTCCACCTCCAGCCACGCTGTGCCAAAGCCACTGCTACACCAAAAAAAACAAAAACACTTGTCGCTCCCAGCGCCAAACTCAAGGGCGGGAGCTACAGCTGCTGAAAACCGATGAGCAGCGCCAAAGATGAAACCAAAGCCTCCCGCCTCCTGCTGCACCAAAACAAAACCCTCCCGCCGGACTGTAATCAGGGACGGCAACCTCCTAATAAGGCAAGCAAATGTGCCGATGTGCCAAATGGTGGACGGCAGCGTCCGCCGCCACAGACCGGTGCGTTTCGGCGAGCCACGCCAAAGCACCGAAGCCGAAGCAGGAGCCGCCACAGCGCCAGAGACCTCTCATCGCTCACCACCCACCGCCCTGAACTTTTGGAAGCGTCTGCTGAAGACCGGAGAGCTAAACCACTACACTTCACAAACAGATTTCACAGTACGTGCATCTTCAATAAACATTTCCTCACTTCAAAGTTTCAAGGCAGACTTTACATGGTCCTACCTGTTCACATTACGGGATCACGAACGCTCCAGGAGTTCTCCCGCGACCCGCTACACGCTGGCCGCCATGTTTCCCCGCCCCCAAGAATAAAGATTTATTGAAACTGGAGTCTGATTGTCTATATACTTTAGCCCTATGAAACATTTGAGTGGTGATATTGCTATTTGTAGAGTGAAAAGCTGTGGTGAGTGTTAGCAAAGGTGTCTCCAGAGGAATGTGTTAATTTATATTGTTTTATGAAATGAGGTTTTGGCATGTTAAAATTTATCTGTGAATAAAAGTGCACTGGATGAGTGTGTGGAATGTATTAGGGAAAAAGAATAACAAGTTACTGGTGCATTAGATATAAATATGTGATTGTGAGTGAAAAATGTAGAAAGGTTTAGAAAATATACTGATGTATCACTGTTATCAATTATTGACTAGCATGCAACATTTATCTTTTTGGTCACTTTGTCTTTTCTTAAGAGGAAAATGGAAACTTGTTTCTGGGGAAATAATTATCTGCTTACATAAGCAGCAAAGAAAGCCTTGTTAAAACAACCATAATTAATGCGCTGTTCAGCAATAACTACCTCTTCAAGCACAGAGTATTTAGGTTGGAAGGATGTGGAGGTGCCTGTACAGTTGAGTAATTCAGCAGCACGAGCTAACTCTGCATGAGCTAGGCTTTGTGAACTCGAATTTATAGATATGCTGCTTTGCTGGGATTTTATTGCCACCTAGTCTACCATAACATACCAGGAAATTGAAGAGTCTGTGGCAGGAGAAAGTGGCTAACACCCTGGAAAAGAAGAATGTAGTGTTCTGTACTGTATGCCGGTGTTCTCCACTCTGGAACATGATGAGATCAAAGTGGAGAATGTTGACATTTGAGAATGTGAGATGGTTGGTGACTGCGAGGGAGGTTACATTTATTGCAGATCTCTGTGGCCATTCTTTATACCTACAAGCATTAAATAGCCTGGTTCTAATCACCTCGTGTCCGCGTAACTCGTCCGACTCCCACACTTACTACGTAAGTTTTTTGTTGTGACTAACCCTGGGCGTAGTTCGCGTAGTCGCGCTACGCGAAGCTACGCGAAGACGTCGGAGCACTACGCGAGCTACGCGTAGCTACGCGAGCGTGCGTAGCTGCTTGTCGCGCCGGTTCGCGATGCGTTTTTCTTCTTCGGGAACGCGTTGTGCGTGTTCGGGACGCTGTTTGCGTGCTCGGGGGTGCGAACTTACCCATGCGGTCGCCTATGGGCGCGGCCATTTTGTTTTTCACTTGTCCCGCCCGTTCACGATCCCTTATTTCCTGTTCCGGGTCGCGTATAGCGTGCTCGCGATGCGCATTCCATGTTCGGGAACGCGTTGTACGTGTTTGCGATGTTTTTTGCGTGCTCGGGGAGAAATATCGCGCGAACTTACCCACGCGGTCGCGATGTGCGCTGCCATCTTGTTTTTCACTCTATGCTATGGTTCTGGGCCTGCTTTTCTATCCTCCCTCAATCTTTGCAATCCTTAGTTTTTTACACTGTTTTTCAATTTTTCTTTATTTCTTATCTATCTCTCTCTCTGCCTAAGTCTATATTTTGCATTTTTTCTACTTTTTACTGTGTTTTTTTACTTTTCGACTGTTTTATATAACTTTCTTCTTTAAGCTCCTACTTCTTCCCCTAACTTTATTTTTCCCTTCTAACTTTTCTTTTCCGCCTCCTCCCACCCCAGAACCATGGCGAAGGGTAGCAGCAGCAGCAACGGCTCGAAGGGCAAGGCGCGTGCGCCCAAGAGCCGCCTGCCTTGCGGCAGACTGCGCCCTGCAGGGGTGCAAGCCTGCCAGCTTTTTAGTGAGGCGGAGGTGGCCGCCCTTGTTTTTTTGTTCAGCGCCACCTCCCTTGACCTTGGCAGCAGGCAGCAGGCCAGGCTCCGGGTACCCGACCCAGGAGCGTCACCGCCGGTGGGCGAAGGTGCGCCGGGCAGTGTTTCGCTGCTCAGGGGTCCGGCGCACCCATAACCAGCTGGCACACCGGTGAGTCAAACATCCTCGACCGGGAGCAGGACCTGTTGGACCTGCTAGGTGTCGAGGTCGTGGGGACTTGGTGAGTAGCTAATATATATAGTAGTATAAGTATTGTGATTTGTGTATACATTTTTTACAAATAACAAGAATACTGCTGCTTACATTGCAGGTAAATTACGTTTCAAAATCTTCTGTGATTGTAGGACACAGGTGCTGGGCACTACTCTTACTTGTTTGCAACTTTGCGCTCGCTTGTCCTTATTATTATGTAAGAGTTTACTTTAGAGAACTTCAGTTAGGTAATGCTATTGCTATCAATCAATCAATCACGGCATTTATAGAGCGCGCTACTCACCCGGGAGGGTCTCAAGGCGCTGGGGGAGGGGGTAAGTTACTGCTCGAACAGCCAGGTCTTGAGCTGCTTCCTGAAGGCGAGATGGTCCTGGGTTCGCCGAAGGTGAGTGGGGAGGGAGTTCCAGGTCTTGGCCGCCAGGTAGGAGAAGGATCTTCCTCCGGCGGTGGTTCTGCGGATGCGTGGTACGGTGGCGAGGGCGTGGCTGGTTGATCGTAGCTGGCGTGTGGGCGTGTAGAAGGACATGCGGTCGTTGAGGTACTTTGGGCCCAGGTCGTGGAGGGCCTTGTGTGCGTGGGTGAGGAGTCTGAACGTGATTCTCTTGCTGACGGGGAGCCAGTGCAGGTCTTTCAGGTGTACGGTGATGTGGCTGTGTCGGGGGATGTCCAGGATGAGTCGTGCGGAGGCGTTCTGGATGCGCTGGAGTCTCTTTTGAAGTTTGGCTGTGGTTCCGGCGTAGAGGGTGTTCCCATAGTCCAGTCGGCTGGTGACGAGTGCCTGGGTGACGGTCTTCCTGGTTTCAGTGGGGATCCATCTGAAGATCTTGCGGAGCATGCGCAGGGTGTTGAAGCATGAAGATGAGACGGCGTTGACTTGTTTGGTCATCGATAGGGAGGAGTCCAGGATGAAGCCCAGGTTGCGTGCGTGGTCCGTTGGCTTGGGTGCGGTGCCCAGGGCCGGGGGCCACCAGGAGTCGTCCCAGGCGGAGGGTGATGAGCCCAGGATGAGGACTTCCGTCTTGTCTGAGTTCAGTTTAAGGCGGCTGTTCCTCATCCAGTCGGCGACGTCTCTCATCCCGTCGTGCAGGTTGGCTCTGGCGGTAGTGGGGTCGTTGGTGAGGGAGAGGATTAGCTGGGTGTCGTCGGCGTAGGAGATGATGTTGAGGTTGTGTCGGCGTGCGATGGCTGCGAGGGGGCTCATGTAGACGTTGAAGAGGGTCGGGCTGAGTGAGGATCCTTGTGGAACGCCGCAGATGACTTCGGTGGCTTCGGATCTGAACGGGGAGAGGCGGACTCTCTGGGTTCTTCCGGCGAGGAACGAGATGATCCATTCCAGTGCTTTCTCTCGGATTCCGATGTTGCTGAGGCGCTTCACTAGGGTGCGGTGGCAGACGGTGTCGAACGCCGCGGAGAGGTCCAGGAGGATGAGGGCAGCTGTTTCCCGTTGTCGGTTAGGGTTCTGATGTCGTCGGTGGCTGCGATAAGGGCGGTCTCGGTGCTGTGGTTGGCCCGAAACCCGGACTGCGAGGGGTCGAGGGATCCATTCGTCTCGAGGAAGGCGGCAAGCTGTCTGTTGACGGTCTTCTCGATGACTTTGGCCGGAAACGGAAGGAGCGAGATGGGGCGGTAGTTCTTGAGGTCGGTGGGGTCCGCCGTTGGTTTCTTAAGGAGGGCGGTAAGCTCGGCGTGCTTCCAGCTCTCCGGGAAGGTGGCGGTGCGGAAGGAGGAGTTGATGATGTCCCGGAGATGGGGTGCGATGGTGGCGTCGGCTTTGTTGAAGACGTGGTGTGGGCAGGGGTCGGTTGGTGATCCGGAGTGGATGGAGTTCATCGTGCGGGTGGTGTCTTCGGAGTTGATCGGGGTCCAGTTGCAGAGGGTGGTGGTGGCGGGCATTGGTTCGGCGGTAGGGTGCGTTGTTTGTGCGTTGAAGCTGTTGTGTATGTCGGTGATCTTGCGGTGGAAGAACGCGGAGAGTGAGTTGCAGAGGTCTTGCGAGGGGTGATGTCGTTGTTTCCGGCGCTGGGGTTGGAGAACTCTTTGACGATGCTGAAAAGTTCCTTGCTGTCATGGGCGTTGTTGTCCAGTCGTTCTTTGAGTGCCGACTTCTTGGTGGCACGGATCAGCTGGTGGTGTTTGCGGGTGGCGTGCTTGAGGGCGGTCCTGTTGTCTGTGGTCTGGTCGAGTCGCCAGGTTTTCTCGAGAGTGCGGCAGTTCTTCTTGGATTCCTTGAGTTCGTTGGTGAACCAAGGGGTTTTCTTGCTTCCGGGTCTGCTGGGAGGGTTTTTAGTGGTGCGAGGTCGTCGGCGCAGGCGGTCAGCCACTTGGCGAGGTTGCTGGCTGCTTCGTTTGGGTCCGTTGTGTCGGTGGGTGTGTTCTGGCTGAGGGAGGCGGTGAGCTGCTCGGCGGTGATCTTGCTCCAGCTCCGGCGGGGAGCCTGTTGCGGGTGGTGGTGGGTCGCAGTCTTTCTGAAGCTGAAGTGGACGCAGCTGTGGTCGGTCCAGTGGAGTCCGGTGGCGTGGCTGAAGGAGATGTGCTTGCTGGACGAGAAGACGGGGTCAAGCGTGTGGCCGGCGTAGTGGGTGGGCGTGTTCACCAGTTGCTTGAGTCCGAGGTTGGCGAGGTTGTCCAGCAGGGCGGTGGTGTTTCTGTCGTTGTTGTTCTCCAGGTGGAAGTTGAGGTCCCCTAGGAGGATGTAGTCGGCGGAGGGCATGGCGTGCGGGCTGATGAAGTCTGCGATGTCTTCGCTGAATAGTGTGCGTGGTCCCGGGGTCTGTAGATGAGGGTGCCTCGGAGGGTGGTCTTGGGGTCCGTGTGTATCTGGAAGTGTAGGTGTTCGGGCGGCGGTGAAGGTCTCGTCGGAGTTAGTCGAGATGCGGATGGTGTTCTTGTGTACGATGGCGATGCCTCCTCCCGTCTGGTTGACGCGGTCCTTCCGGGTGATCTTGTATCCATCCGGGATGGCTATGGCGATGTCAGGCGCTGAGGAGGCGTTCATCCAGGTTTCGGTGAGGAAGGCGATGTCCGGTGCTGTTGCGTCGAGCAGGTCCCAGAGTTCCACGGCGTGCCTGTGGACGGAGCGGGTGTTCAGCAGGATGCATTTCAGGTGGTTGCTGCTGTTGCTCGACTTGGCGGAGGTGGTGCACGTCAGGGGGCAGGTGAATCGGCAGGTTTGGCAGGTGAAGGGTCCGTGGGTGCGTCTCGGTGAGGCTCGGTAGCAGGCAGGGTTCCGGCCGGCATTGAGTGCGGTGAGTGTGGCGGCGTCGTAGGTCCGTCGAGTGGTGTTGCATCGGTGGGATCCAGGGGTTCTGGCGCTGGGCGCGGTCCAGTCGCGGACGGGCGCAGACGGGCTTGCCTTAGGCGCGCCTTCGGCGCGCCAGCGGCGCGCCCGCTGCGCACGTCCGCTGCGCGGCGCGTGCAGCGGCCGCCATTTATGGGGAGGTGGGAGGGAGGAGCAGCTGGGAGGCGGGAGGCAGGGGCAGCGAATGGGCAGTCAGGGGGCGGGGCCGCAGGGACGCAGCGGCGGGAATGGCGATAGGCAGCGAGGGGCACAGAAGGAAAAACGGGGGGAAAGCAGGCAAATCACGGGCACAACAACAGTGGGGCAGCGAGGGGCACAGAAGGAAAAACGGGGGGAAAGCAGGCAAATCACGGGCACAACAACAGTGGGGCAGCGAGGGGCACAGAAGGAAAAACGGGGGGAAAGCAGGCAAATCACGGGCACAACAACAGTGGGGCAGCGAGGGGCACAGAAGGAAAAACGGGGGGAAAGCAGGCAAATCACGGGCACAACAACAGTGGGGCAGCGAGGGCACAGAAGGAAAAACGGGGGGAAAGCAGGCAAATCACGGGCACAACAACAGTGGGGCAGCGAGGGGCACAGAAGGAAAAACGGGGGAAAGCAGGCAAATCACGGGCACAACAACAGTGGGGCAGCGAGGGGCACAGAAGGAAAAACGGGGGGAAAGCAGGCAAATCACGGGCACAACAACAGTGGGGCAGCGAGGGGCACAGAAGGAAAAACGGGGGGAAAGCAGGCAAATCACGGGCACAACAACAGTGGGGCAGCGGGGGCACAGAAGGAAAAACGGGGGGAAAGCAGGCAAATCACGGGCACAACAACAGTGGGGCAGCGAGGGGCACAGAAAAGGAAAAACGGGGGGAAGCAGGCAAATCACGGGCACAACAACAGTGGGGCAGCGAGGGGCACAGAAGGAAAAACGGGGGGAAAGCAGGCAAATCACGGGCACAACAACAGTGGGGCAGCGAGGGGCACAGAAGGAAAAACGGGGGGAAAGCAGGCAAATCACGGGCACAACAACAGTGGGGCAGCGGGGGCACAGAAGGAAAAGCGGGGGAAAGCAGGCAAATCACGGGCACAACAACAGTGGGGCAGCGAGGGGCACAGAAGGAAAAACGGGGGGAAGCAGGCAAATCACGGGCACAACAACAGTGGGGCAGCGAGGGGCACAGAAGGAAAAACGGGGGGAAAGCAGGCAAATCACGGGCACAACAACAGTGGGGCAGCGAGGGGCACAGAAGGAAAACGGGGGGAAAGCAGGCAAATCACGGGCACAACGACAGTGGGGCAGCGAGGGGCACAGAAGGAAAAACGGGGGGAAAGCAGGCAAATCACGGGCACAACAACAGTGGGGCAGCGAGGGGCACAGAAAGGAAAGGGGAGACAAGCAGACAAAACTGGCACCGGGGCCACAAGCGGAGGGCGATCTTACCTACAGGAGCAGCGGGCAGACAGCACAGGCGGAGCTGTGTGGTGGGGGAGCGACCTACCTGGCAAGGTCAAGGGTCGCTCTCCTCACCGTGCAGCGGCCGCCATTTATGGGGAGGTGGGAGGGAGGAGCAGCTGGGAGGCGGGAGGCAGGGGCAGCGAATGGGCAGTCAGGGGGCGGGGCCGCAGGGACGCAGCGGCGGGAATGGCGATAGGCAGCGAGGGGCACAGAAGGAAAAGCGGGGGGAAAGCAGGCAAATCACGGGCACAACAACAGTGGGGCAGCGAGGGGCACAGAAGGAAAAACGGGGGGAAAGCAGGCAAATCACGGGCACAACAACAGTGGGGCAGCGAGGGCACAGAAGGAAAAACGGGGGGAAAGCAGGCAAATCACGGGCACAACAACAGTGGGGCAGCGAGGGGCACAGAAGGAAAAACGGGGGGAAAGCAGGCAAATCACGGGCACAACAACAGTGGGGCAGCGAGGGGCACAGAAGGAAAAACGGGGGGAAAGCAGGCAAATCACGGGCACAACAACAGTGGGGCAGCGAGGGGCACAGAAGGAAAAACGGGGGGAAAGCAGGCAAATCACGGGCACAACAACAGTGGGGCAGCGAGGGGCACAGAAGGAAAAACGGGGGGAAAGCAGGCAAATCACGGGCACAACAACAGTGGGGCAGCGGGGGCACAGAAGGAAAAACGGGGGGAAAGCAGGCAAATCACGGGCACAACAACAGTGGGGCAGCGAGGGGCACAGAAGGAAAACGGGGGGAAGCAGGCAAATCACGGGCACAACAACAGTGGGGCAGCGAGGGGCACAGAAGGAAAACGGGGGGAAAGCAGGCAAATCACGGGCACAACAACAGTGGGGCAGCGAGGGGCACAGAAGGAAAAACGGGGGGAAAGCAGGCAAATCACGGGCACAACAACAGTGGGGCAGCGGGGGCACAGAAGGAAAAACGGGGGGAAAGCAGGCAAATCACGGGCACAACAACAGTGGGGCAGCGAGGGGCACAGAAGGAAAAACGGGGGGAAGCAGGCAAATCACGGGCACAACAACAGTGGGGCAGCGAGGGGCACAGAAGGAAAAACGGGGGGAAAGCAGGCAAATCACGGGCACAACAACAGTGGGGCAGCGAGGGGCACAGAAGGAAAACGGGGGGAAAGCAGGCAAATCACGGGCACAACGACAGTGGGGCAGCGAGGGGCACAGAAGGAAAAACGGGGGGAAAGCAGGCAAATCACGGGCACAACAACAGTGGGGCAGCGAGGGGCACAGAAAGGAAAGGGGAGACAAGCAGACAAAACTGGCACCGGGGCCACAAGCGGAGGGCGATCTTACCTACAGGAGCAGCGGGCAGACAGCACAGGCGGAGCTGTGTGGTGGGGAGCGACCTACCTGGCAAGGTCAAGGGTCGCTCTCCTCACCGTGCAGCGGCCGCCATTTATGGGGAGGTGGGAGGGAGGAGCAGCTGGGAGGCGGGAGGCAGGGGCAGCGAATGGGCAGTCAGGGGGCGGGGCCGCAGGGGACGCAGCGGCGGGAATGGCGATAGGCAGCGAGGGGCACAGAAGGAAAAACGGGGGGAAAGCAGGCAAATCACGGGCACAACAACAGTGGGGCAGCGAGGGGCACAGAAGGAAAAACGGGGGGAAAGCAGGCAAATCACGGGCACAACAACAGTGGGGCAGCGAGGGGCACAGAAGGAAAAACGGGGGGAAAGCAGGCAAATCACGGGCACAACAACAGTGGGGCAGCGAGGGGCACAGAAGGAAAAACGGGGGGAAAGCAGGCAAATCACGGGCACAACAACAGTGGGGCAGCGAGGGGCACAGAAGGAAAAACGGGGGGAAAGCAGGCAAATCACGGGCACAACAACAGTGGGGCAGCGGGGCACAGAAGGAAAAACGGGGGGAAAGCAGGCAAATCACGGGCACAACAACAGTGGGGCAGCGAGGGGCACAGAAGGAAAAACGGGGGGAAGCAGGCAAATCACGGGCACAACAACAGTGGGGCAGCGAGGGGCACAGAAGGAAAAACGGGGGGAAAGCAGGCAAATCACGGGCACAACAACAGTGGGGCAGCGAGGGGCACAGAAGGAAAAACGGGGGAAAGCAGGCAAATCACGGGCACAACAACAGTGGGGCAGCGGGGGCACAGAAGGAAAAACGGGGGGAAAGCAGGCAAATCACGGGCACAACAACAGTGGGGCAGCGAGGGCACAGAAGGAAAAACGGGGGGAAGCAGGCAAATCACGGGCACAACAACAGTGGGGCAGCGAGGGGCACAGAAGGAAAAACGGGGGGAAAGCAGGCAAATCACGGGCACAACAACAGTGGGGCAGCGAGGGGCACAGAAGGAAAAACGGGGGGAAAGCAGGCAAATCACGGGCACAACGACAGTGGGGCAGCGAGGGGCACAGAAGGAAAAACGGGGGGAAAGCAGGCAAATCACGGGCACAACAACAGTGGGGCAGCGAGGGGCACAGAAAGGAAAGGGGAGACAAGCAGACAAAACTGGCACCGGGGCCACAAGCGGAGGGCGATCTTACCTACAGGAGCAGCGGGCAGACAGCACAGGCGGAGCTGTGTGGTGGGGGAGCGACCTACCTGGCAAGGTCAAGGGTCGCTTACTTTAGAGAACTTCAGTTAGGTAATGCTATTGCTAGAGAGACTCTAGTCCTTCCTTTGTCCTCCTGTCAAATTGTGGTGGATGGATTGATACTAGGTTTAGTTACTATTAGTTGATAATTTTTGAGCGGTCTGCGTGACGCATCCTCTGTCACTGAGTGCTGCTTACCCCAGTCCTTAGTAGAACCTTTTGTAGTTTGTTTAGTGAGTGGTAAAGTTAGCAGTGTCAGTCAGCTGCAGAACATCAGACGCAACCAACCAACAATTTGGTGTATGCATTATGCACCAATTTATGCACGTGTCCACCTTCTCATCTATGCATTTTTTAGGGCTAAAAAAAATGGAAATGCAGACTTAATGAACAATTGGCCCGCCTGGAATAGGTGGGCTAGGTCAGGTGGTACTTAGGCTTAGTTAGTGTTCTGGATTTTATTTGAATCAATCAGAATGGAACACTGAATTAGTGTTCCCAAATAAGTAGACTGTCCGTGAATCCCGCAAGCCAGTAGTCGATCGGATTATATAGGTCAATTTTATTGCAATTTTTGTTTCCTAAAACGTTTTTTGAGCGTTTTTTAGATAATTTATTTGTTTCACAGCAATCATTAATGTTTGTGTCTTTCTTTATTATATCTTACATGATCACTGATCTGCAGCACCCAGGGGCAAGAAGACGGGGTCCGAGTCAGCGGGACAACCACCAGAGGACCGCTCCTCTACCGAGGGCCCTGCTGCTGGTCCCAGTAAGTCCTCCAGTGGTTAATATTAACAATTATATTGCCCTAACGTTTACTGCACCTTATTTTTTCAGAACTATTAATTCTGGTTCCACTCCCTAATTCTATTTTTTACAAAAGATTCTTTGATCTTGACTTGACTATCTGTTTCTAAATTCTGGTTATCCCTGCCTCTAAGTTCTAACTGCCTCTGCTATGAATGTCTGTACTACTAATATTAGTCTGTCGCTAAGCTTGCCCAGTTTGCATTGCCACTCTTTATTGTACGATTTTGAATAAAACTCCGATTGACCAATAGCTCTAGCCACTGAGTCCAGTCCTTTCGGTTGTCCTCTTCTAGGCTTCTTAATCTTGAGGCTTTGACAATTACCACAAACAAAATGCCCAACCAGATATTTGACTATTTTTGATAGGATATAGTACATACTACTACTGATGTGGGGATTCTGCACAGTCCCATGCAGAACTATGCACAAGGAAATAGGATGTTGGTGATGGGAGTTTGGAACTTGGACGTTCCTCACACCTCAGTCAGAAGTGAACCCACAATCCCCTGAACGACTAGCTATAGTGTCTCATTAGGTCCCCGAACCCCCACCCGAAGATACCCAATGATTACACAACCCAGAACATAACACCCTTTCGCTCACTCACTCGTGTAAGTCCACCACCACCACCACACCAAATACCATAGAGTCTATGTGTAAGTTCAAAAGGTTTATTTTCAACTAACAAGCTCTGTATGTTGTTCTATAAAATTCAGTGTACTCCAGCCAGCTCCAACAGCAAAATGCATAAGATTAAAACAATAAACATTGTTACAACAAGTGCATGATGATAGAAGACAAAAGATCTGTGCGAATTCTGGGAGACTCCTCACCGTAGAACGTAGAATTACTGGTTACATGCATCATTCATAAGCTCTGCAAATCTCTGGTTCGTAGAAGGGAATCTTCTGCCTGAGAAAAATGGTGCGCGTTAGATAGTATAATGCAAGCATTTCTCAGTCCTGCCAAAAAAGTGTAACATGTTACTTATGGCTAATCAATACGGACTAACCGAACTCCATAACAAAGTGGCTTGTTTTTCGACCTCTTGTACGCAACGCTCAGACAGTAGCTGTATGTGCTAATGTGGGCTCAAAAAGGCGTCTTACTGTTACTGCACAACAAGCTGCGAGGTAACATGCGCAAAAGACATGAAGCGAAAAATGGTTGAATGGCTCAGGCTAACTTTGCAAAGAGTAGAGTATAGTATAATAAATAATGACCCTATGGACCATAACACTACTAGTGTCTACTGACTCTAGTACCCGATTTGGACTAGTGAATGTGATGTATAATATGTATGTATTAACTTTTTTTTTCAATCTTGCTTGTGAAAAAGAATAAATAGGGGGAGGTGTACAGGCATCTAAAAATGTGTCATGTTTTTATCTAGGCGTAGTAGCGACCACCAGTGCCGGCAGGGCCAGCGGTGATTCGACCATTCCGGAGGGGGCAGGAGATGCGGCACCTGCAGGAGCTACAGGGGGTGAGCCAGCAGCAGTGGTGGGCGGTGGTAAGTTATATTCATTACTTATTGACATTGCACTAGCTGGAAGGGTGTTGACTTCACTCACTGTACTGTTGTTGAGACTTATTAGGTATGAAGTTGTAGTGAACATTATACAATGGTTGAAGAAGAAAAGACACCCTTTACTTAGCATTAGCAATGCAGTAGCAATAGCATTACCAGCGTGACTTGATTAACCAATGGCCTCTTCTATCTGACTCCAACTCAGCTGTGAAAGTTTTATGGAGGAGACTAAAAGTCAGATCAGATGACCTTGATGGATGTGTTGAACAAAAAGGGAAAGAAGGGTGGAAGGAGGAAGGACGGGCGAGATTTAATATGATGACTGGCAGAGAAGGATACGTTGGAAGCATGGATAGGTGGCTGATAGGAATCAGATGCATGTGTTGTTGAAGGATGGGTGGAAGGTGAAAGAAGAATGGATGCCTGCCTGGGTGGGTGGGCGACACAGTATGGGTGGATATTGTGGATAGCAAGAATCATCAGCGGTGTTTGGGTGAAACTCTAAGCCAAGGCAAGCAACGGAGTGAGTGGACGCATGGGTTGTTGTTGGTGAAACAAAGTAAGGTTTGTGGAGAGATTAAGAAGAATGATTGACATTTACTTAGAATGGATGGATGCCTGTATGTATTCATCATAGACAGCATAGGTGGAGACTGTCACGGGATACACAGTTTTAGTTTTAAGGGAATGTAAAAGAAACCGCGCCAGAGTAGCAAAGCCGATGTGGGGAGGGGCAGGGTGGGGGTAGTAGTAAACAATGTATTACGCGGCCAAATACAGGTAACTTTACTGTAAACATAAAAATAAATAAAGCGAATTTCATTGTGCGCACTGCACCGCCAAAAGCGATGCAGTGGGCGCAACAAAATTAGTTTTATTTATTTATATGTTTACTTACCTGTAATTGGCCGTAATCCATAGTTTACTACCCCCACCCTGCCCCTCCCCACGTCACCGCCCGGCAGCACTCCCCGAGTCCCACCACCGACCGCTACTGACCTTATGTCGTCATCCCATATAAAAGCAATGATCATTGGATCAGATATATAATCTGCCTTTTTGTAGTAGCCAGGGCACTGTCAAAGTGAAATTGACCAATTGCCCTTCATGTAACAGAGAGAGTATGGCCAGTGCCACCCGTAATAGAAAAATACGAGCTTCCCCACCTGCAGACAGTAGTAAATCAAACTAACGTGAGTCTGCGTCATGACTCATATGTTTGTCTTGGGTGCAAGCATAGATGACCGACCTGGCATGCCGGCTACAACCAGGTTATGTCATTTCGCTAAACTAGAGATAAGAAGAAGACTGGTGTACTGTGTACTGGAGTCCATAGTGCTAGTATAATGCCTGAAACTCCCACAAATGTTACAGGCCGAGGAAGTGGGAGGATAGATAGATTATTACCAGAAATGTTATGTACTGTGCTTCTTGCTAGTGCTACTGTGCCATTATGTGTTGAATTAATTTTGTGTTACTGTTTTGCTAAGAGTACTGGTTACAACAATATTCTTTTTCTTTCTTGATATAGATAGTACTCCTTCCCAAGAAAAACCATCCCGGAAGGAGTTGGCAGCCAGGGCCCGGCGCCGGAAACTGGAGGCCATCTGTGAGGAGTACTGGCGGCTGGTGGCTCAGGCGGAGGAGGAGGAGGTGGCAGCAGCTGCAGCCTCGTCCAATGCCCTGGGCCCCAGCCAGGCCAGACCTCCAGTGGTACGGCGCCGCGGTCTGGCAGCCGCCCGCCGCCGCAATTCTCTTGCAGCCAGCACTGCTGTCCCCCACCCTGGATGCCACTGCAGGGCATTTCGACGCAAGATTCTCCTCCAGGTGGCACGGCTAGAGGAGCAACTAGAGGAGCGTGTCAAAATTCTGGTGGACAAACACCTAAAAGCCCGCCGAATATAACTATAGGACCCTGTTGCATTGCCCCTTTTTTATTCCTTTTGTTGGTGGGTGGGAATTGGGCGTTGGGGTTTCTGGACATTCTTTGGACTTTTTTTGTTTTGGACATTGGTTGGGGTTAGGGAGAGGGGTGGGTCAGGTGTGGGATAGTTTATTTTTGTTAGGGTAATAAATTATATTTATACTTAAACATACAATGTTAATGTTTTGTGGGGGGTTACTGTTTTATGAATTAACGTCACATGGTTTCCTTGCTGCTGCAGGGCCGCAACCAGTGTTTGATTTAAATAATCTGCCGATGATGTAACACAAACAGATAGATGCGGTACCCCTCACTGAGTTATTTGTCCTACTAGTACTGTCAGTCTCTCCTCCTATTCCATTATACCTCCCACCAAACTTATCTTACCTGTGATTGATGATGATTACGTTCGGCACAGCGATGGCTGCATGGTTTCCCAAGAGAATGGAGAAGATGCCATGGTTGTGGTGGTAGTAGTAGAGTAGACACTGGCAGCAGCATTTGCTAAAAAAATAAAAAAGAGACAGTCACTTGCCTAAAAGCGACTGTGGGAGGAGAAGTAGAACTAAGTAAAATACAGTACAGAAGAAGACTGCTAAACAAACAATATTGCATTTGCAACTGCTAAAGTCAAATAAAACATAATGGTGGCGGGGACAGCCTAGTACAAGAAGTTACAAACTGTAGTTGTGTCGAGTGAGTCACTTAACTTAACACAATCGTAATTCGTAACCTTTACTGCTGTGTGGTAGGAGTTTGATGATGAATCCAATCAATGCTGGCAATTAATTATGATGTACTATTAGCCGGTGACGGCTTGCACATAGACTGAGCATGGGTGGGCAAGCAGAAGAAGCTCCTCGCCCTGCCTTGAAATTTAATTAGTGTTGCTTTCACCACATCTGCCCCAGCAAGCGTGTGATCAATTGGTGTACATTTTATGTAGTCACATCACACCTCAATATAAATCACAGCCCGGGGGAAGAGGGTTAGGGTTTGATGAATGGATGGGAAGGGGGTTTGGGGAAAGGTTGGAGAAAGAAAAACAGTACGCATGGACAACAAAAGCAAAGCGCAATCTTGGCAGACGACCATGATCTTATCCAAAAAATCTATAAAGGGAGAAAAAGGAAATGCATGCATGATGATGAAGATAACTTGATGGTTAATGAGTAGTACTTACTAACTCCTACTAGACAATTAGACAGTACAGGGCAGCAGTATATTCTACGCAATTTGCCTTGCCTGTAATATGCCCTCAGAGACCCAAATTCCATGTTGTACTGGGCTTACTTTTAAAGATAGCAAAGAAAATTTAAAAATAGTTGTAGGGATCAATTAGCAAACAAACAACAACACACAACACACAGTCGTAATGATTGCAGAGAAAAAAGGATTCCAATTAATTAAAAGATGAATGATGAATGATACTAAAGTTACTGTATTATCCTGGTCAAATTGTGGAGTTGAATCTCGTCCTTCCTCTTGGTCCTATCTTCCATGGACGCTCCACACATCAATCTTGGTGGCCTTCCTGATGCGAATTGGTAAGGTAAATGTGAGTTGTGTCTCCCAGTATAGCACAGGGTAAAGGCCGGCCTGTAACGTCTAGATGGAAAAACAAAAGGGGTATTGAAAAATCAATAAATAAAAAAAAGCATCAATTATGGTGGAGTCCAAGAAGAGAAGAGAGAACACTTTCAGACTGAGGCGGCTTGGATATATCGTGTATATTCTGTTTACAGCATTAAGCTACAACAACAACAGGACAGAACAGGCCCACCACAGCACCAGTCCGGCCGTGACCCAACCTCCATTTACCTTAATTTTTGACAGAGCCAGACAAAAGGCATATATAGAGCAACTTAGCATTTTCAAAATTAAGTGACAAAATCAATGCGCCGCTGTCAGTCATGACTACACTCGACTCCACCACTACATGGACATGTAGGTCTGCTGTGTTTACTTTCTTGTTGAATTGTTGTGTTTATGTTTACCTTATGCCACTTCGTGAAACGCAGTTATTCCTTCAATCATCTCCAATCCAACTGACTGACTGTGTGCAAATATAGTATGGTCATCATCATGGTGTGGTACGTGTTGTCCAACTCCAACTCAGTCTGTAGTGACTCCGATTAAGTCCATATTCCATATTAAAAAATTGCAACAGATATTGGCCTGCACCTGCAGTAGTAGGAGTACAATTTGGTTATTAAACAACAAGAAGGGAAACATTGACTGTCACTTGAGTCACTTTGTAGATTAACTAGTAGAGTAGAGTTCGACTTCATGCACAACATCAACAACAAACAACAGCAATCGCTCAGAGTCTGCAAGCATCCAATGCATTCCATCATTACCTGTCTTGCTCTTCTCTTTGGCTGTCAGATCATCAGATGCCTAGTTCTGACAGGTGTGCGTTTTTTTTTTTTACGGGGTAGTGGCCTCATCATTACTCCAGTCCACATTCATTTTGAGTGTTAGTCGCTGTTTCGGTTTTCGTCTTATTCATCTGCGGCACTTTGTCACAGTTTAAGTTGCTTCACATGGTCAGCACTGTGATGATGGGCCGCGGCCTGGGTAGCGCTCATTGCTGGTCATTTGAGTTTGCACAAATGTCAGCAAGTTTCTTCGAAGAGTCTTGTCTTTCTCTGCCAAGTACCTTCTGTCCTGACAGTGAGGAGCTTTGGATGCCTGCCGAGGCTGTAGCCTTCGGACAGTGATGAGTTCACTTTTGGATGCCTGCCCAAGTTCTGACAGTGACGAGTTGTGGATGCCTGCAGAGGCGGTAGCATTCGGACACTGATGAGTTTCGGCTCGGAAACAAAACGGAGGATAGCTATAGTCACGTTTCACTTCTTATGGAGGGACTGTTAAAGGCAACATTTCTTGTACTCCAATGTCTGGCTTGATGGAAATGTACTAGGGCGAGACAGGAAGATGAAGCAGGACTCTGAAGAGTGGACAGTTAAATGCACAGACGTGCAACTCCAATAGGGAAATAAAAGAGAAGACGGTGGTGATGGATTTGTTGTGATTTGATTTGAACCAGAAAGACAGATACACAGACACATAAAGGAAGGAAGAAAGTAACAATTTGAAAGCATAGTTGTCAGGGAAGAGGAGCTCGTCCTCAAACTCTGGTGGTTCGGACAGAAGTAGGTCCTGTAACGCACTATTTACGTCATCCAAGTCGCTCTCCTCTTCCTGCTGTGATTCACGTATTTTATAATCCGGTGGTGTAAAGTGCTGATTCATTTTGATCATGGTTAACCTCTTCACGCTTTTGGGCGAGAGACTGGTCCTTTTCGAAGTTACAATGGCACCAGCAGCACTGAAAACACGCTCAGAAGAGACACTTGCGACAGGGGAAGCCAGATACTTTATCGCCAGCCTGCTGAGCACTGTCCATTGGCTTCTTTTCCCATACCAATCACCAATGGGTTTCGATCCATGAAGACCTCTGTTGGGTCATCCAGATAGGCCTGGACCGTCCGCTCAATGTTCAGGGGTGCTCCGATGTGCTCGGCCTCTTTTGCCTTTGCATCAGCACTGGACTTACCATACCCCTGCCGTAGAAACCAATCAGTTGCAGATTGTACTGTGGATGATCCTGTTCTTGCTGTTGTTGATGTTATTGTTGGTGTAGGTGACTGCTGGGAGGCAAACGCACTGCCCTCAGGCTCCGAAGTAGAACTTGACTCTGGATGCCCTGTAGTACTTGTTATGGCCTGGGGTGGGGGGCCTGTAATTAACAGCCGTTCGTTTTCGAAAATAGTGGCTTCCTTAGCTATCAAAGTTTTGTAGTTGGCAACATCCACTTCCGAAAAAGGAATTACTGCCTTGCTGTTCAGAAATACTTTGTACCGTGGATCCAAAATTGTGGCACTAATGTAATGTGGTTGTGACAAAATGTTATTTTGAATCCTTGTATTTTCAGATAAGCGAGCGGCTAAGTTCTCCGCCAAATGATATGCGTCTTGTTTGTCATCCACACCTGCGTACGTTTCAGACACCTCCTTCAGCTGTTGCTCTTAGCATGTGCAACAATGGGATAGCTTGGCCCATAGTACAGTCCTCCCTGCTGACTTCACGTGTGAAGATCTCAAAAGGAAGTAGCATCTCAGTCAGGCATTTAATGAGGTCCATTGACCCATCTCAACGGTCATGCACTGTTTTTAAAAATGTTTTAATTTACTTTGTCACCCACAATCCCTGATACATTAACTCACCGGATACTTTGTGTCCCTCCTCGGTCCACCGCGGATTGTTCCGTTTGAGTGGAGGGAGGTGACACCCACCGGAAGTAAGCGGAGCAGTCCACTTCCGGAATACAGTAGGAGGTTAGCAGTCTAGCTGCCCACCTCTCTATAAAAACACATGCCTGGGCCCACGCGCAGCGGACGCGCTTAAGGGTTCAAGGTGACTTCATTTTTAATATTGGGCTTACTAGAAGCTTGTGGAGTGCCTGGGAAAGGGCTCCTTTCATTTTCATAGCTTCCTGTTTATTGCTACTTTGCTGCTTAAATACGTACAGTACGCTTGGAACTCAGCTAGTGGGCGCCTGGGAAAGGGCTCAGAAATTCTCTTTTTATCCTTCTGTTACTCGTGCACTGTTTTTAAAAATGTTTTAATTTACTTTGTCACCCACAATCCCTGATACATTAACTCACCGGATACTTTGTGTCCCTCCTCGGTCCACCGCGGATTGTTCCGTTTGAGTGGAGGGAGGTGACACCCACCGGAAGTAAGCGGAGCAGTCCACTTCCGGAATACAGTAGGAGGTTAGCAGTCTAGCTGCCCACCTCTCTATAAAAACACATGCCTGGGCCCACGCGCAGCGGACGCGCGCAGCAGGCGCGCCGCTGGCGTGCCAAAGGCGCACCTAAGGCAAGCCCGTCTGCGCCCGTCCGCGCCAGCACGTCGCCAGGAGCAGGAACCTTGGTTGGCTCTGCCCCAATGCTGCTCAACTCCACACTCAGGTCAGAAGCGCGCCGCACCTATACCAGTCAGGAGCTGTTACAGATAAAGAATGAGCATGTTAGTTGTCTTACAGGGCACACCACATGCCCTACGATCATGGATATAGAGGGACCCTTTGCATGTCGTTCTTGTGGATTCCATAGCATTAATTACATAGATTCCCCTCGTACCCCCCTTGACATCGGTGGATGGAACGGCTTTCTGGCTAATGTTAGATCACTACCTAAACATGCCTCCAACATTTGGGATCTTCTCTCTTCCACTCGCCCACACCTAGGGTTTCTGACAGAAACCTGGACTAAATCCAATTCTAATCCTGCAATAGCGGTGGCCCTTCCGGAGGGATACCATATACAAAAACAGGACAGACCACTCAGAATGGGAGGTGGCATAGCCATTGTTTACAAAGATCCCATCAAAATCTCCATTCTAGACCAAATCTGTAATGATACACAGGAAACACTTATTTTTAGAATTGACCTACACTCACAACTAATTTGGAAGGGAGCCCTTGTCTATCGCCCACCGGGACCTCTTTCCAATTTCACCCCACAACTAATGGAACTCATATCTCCTCACGTTATTTCAGCCAGGAATTTTGTATTACTTGGTGATTTTAACGTACACAGTGAAAATCCCACTAATCAAGAGGCGGCCTCACTTCTGGCAGATTTGTCCTCACTCAATCTTAATAAAATAAATAACGACCCTACACATCGAGCAGGACATACGCTAGATTTAATTCTAACAAACTCCCCTAACATTACTTGTGGGGCAACCTGCCCCCTGATCTGGACAGATCACTCAATGATTGAGTTCAGCATTAGCGGCCCCAAGGAACTCTCTGCTCCTAAATTACTCACTAAAAAGAGTTATAGACAGTGGCATAAAATAACGCCTACACAGTTTCAAGACACTTTTATACCCCCACGGATCTCGAAATCTGACAGTATAGTGCAGCAGTTAGCCTCCTTCAATACTAGTTTGATGTTCACCATAGACCACCTAGCCCCTCTGAAACTATGCCCTACTATTAATAAGCACCAGCAGGCAGCATGGTATTCGGTCTCCTTACGGACTGAAAAAAGTCAATGTAAGAAACTTGAACGCAGATGGCGCCACTCACAAAACCCACAGGATAAAGACTGATTCAAACAAGCTATAACCCAGTACCATAAAAACTTAAAAAACGCCCGCAAGACTCACATTGCATCCCAACTTGAACAAGAAAGTAACACTCCGAGAAAGCTCTATCAGATCTTACAAACTTTTATTAACCCTAAGGCTTGTGACGTTGAGGCTGCCCCTTCCCAAGTTTTGTGTGACAATATAGCTATCCATCTTACTCAGAAAATTGATATAATCTATGATAAAATCATGATAGCTAAGGGCTTACAAATAGGCCCCAAGACTGACCCCCTTCCAATTATTCCTAATGATGCTACTCTGGAGAATTACCCGATACTAACTCCGGAGGAGACAGAGGCCCTCCTTAAATCTGTAAAATCGGGATCCCCACTAGATCTTATCCCGGCCAGAGTTGCCACGACTCTATTTAAGGAATTAGCCGAACCTATCTGCTCGATCTTAAATAGTTCCATGAAGGAAGGCATTCTCCCCCCAGAATGGAAAGCTGCACAAATTCTTCCTATCAAGAAAAACTCTAACATCTCCACGGAGGATGTTTCTAACTATCGCCCAATCTCTCTGCTCCCTTTACTGAGTAAGCTCCTAGAAAAACACATCAACAAGCATCTGTCTAATTTTTTAGAATCTTCCAACTGTCTGGATCCCTCTCAGTCTGGATTCAGACCCAGGCACAGTACGGAGACTGCGTTGGTGGAAGTTACAGATAACATAAGAGCGCAGCTTGACAGTGGTCGGGCAGTACTCCTGGTGCTGCTTGACCTGTCCGCTGCGTTCGATACCATCTCCCACCAAATCTTAATGAGAAGATTAGAGGGCACAGGCCTTAAAGGGAATGCCCTGAAATGGATTGGGAACTTACTGTCCGAAAGAACCCAGACCGTTCATCTTGGCCCTTTCCGCTCACAGACCACCAAGGTGACTAAGGGAGTACCACAGGGCTCCTGTCTGAGTCCTACTCTCTTCAATATTTACGTCTCCCCTTTGGCAGGACTATTGAGAAAGTTAGGATTCTGTCCCATATCCTATGCTGACGATACCCAACTCCTCCTCTCCTTCGACAAAACAAATTCAGATATTCAGGCTACCTTTGCGGAGGGCATGAAATCTATCGCGGAATGGATGAAGGATAACTTCCTCCAATTAAATACAGGAAAGTCAGAGATAATGTTGTTTGGAGAAGCAACAGTCAGATGGTCCCCAAGTTGGTGGCCGGAGGTTCTGGGTTCTGCCCCCAATCCAAAACTGATAGTAAAAAACCTGGGGGTTAAAATAGACCAGAAACTGACATTGGGGGAACATATTTCCACAACAGTGGGAGTCTGTTTTCATAATCTCAGTCTTCTTAGGAGAGTTTTCCCCTTTCTACCACTGTCAACCCGGAAGACCTTGGTACAGGCACTGGTGTTGAGCCGTCTGGATTACTGCAATGCTCTGCTGATTGCAGCTAATGAAAACTCCCTGAACAAATTGCAGATAGTCCAGAACGCGGCGGCCCGTTTGGTGGCTAATGCTCCCCCAGAACTGAATCTCTCCCCCTCCTCAAAAAATTGCACTGGCTCCCAGTGCGAAAGAGGATTACATTTAAGATCTGTTGTATGGCCTTTAAATCTTTAAACAACTTAGGCCCCAGTTATCTAAAGGACAAATTTGTCAGGTACCTGCCCTCCAGATCTCTCCGCTCCGAATCTAAAGCTCCAAGTCCCCCGCTTCCATAGAGCGCGACTGGGCGGTAAAGCCTTCTACCACCTGGCCCCACGCTACTGGAATCAACTCCCTATCCATTTACGACTATGTACGGACTACCTAAAGTTCAGAAAGATGTTAAAGTCGGCTTTATTCTAATCTAGCATCCCCTTGGAGTCCTATAGCAGTTCAAGCGCGGAGATACCCTGATGGGGTGATTCGGGCGCTTTATAAATAAATAAAAAATAAATTTAAAAAATGCCTCTCACAGTAGGTTCCCCTAATCTTTGCATGACATAAGCATTGAGTGGTATGTACAGTTCAAACAGACGATCAAGCATGTAATAAGTTGAGTTCCAACGTGTTGGCACCTCCTGGATGAGCGCTTTGACTGGCATTTTATGGTCACGTTGAATGACCCTCAGCTGCTTCCGGGCTTTAAAAGAATGGCTGAAATGTGTGCATATTCTTCTGCAGGTGGCCAGTAAGTTGCTGACTTTGGATTCATTTTTCAAAAAGTCTTGAACAACAAGGTTAATGCAGTGTGCCAAACACGGGACCCTGAAATAGCCACCATTGCCCATGGCCTTAACTACATTACTGCCGTTGTCCGTGGCAACAAAACCAATCGTAAGCCCTCTTGGGCGCAGCCACTCAAAGACCTTGGTGTTAAACTCTTCCAAAATGTTTGCAGCAGTATGAGATTTTCTCCATGGCAAACATGGCTACAGTTGCATGTTTGCGAGTGGCATGAAAAATCTCAGCAGCGTCAACACCAGCAGATATCTGTTCTCTAACCCCGCAAAGAGATCCAGTGTGCAGTGATGCACATGTAATCTGTGGCTTGGCAACTGGTCCACATGTCTGTTGTCAGGTGGATACTGTGAACAGCACTCTGCTTCAAGGCTTTTCCAAGCAATTCCAGCACGTCGTGATGTAGTGCTGGAACAGCAATTCTGGCAAAATAGTAGCAGCTGGGAACATGCCATTTTGGGCAGATGGTTGACACAAATTCCAGAAAACCCACCCCTTCAACAAAAGAAAAAGGGAGAAGGTCCAGTGCTAACATTTTAGCCAGCTTCGCATTGTACAAACGTGCTATTGGGTGGTTGCGTTCGTACTGCCCCTCCCCCCCAAACATGCTGATAATGGTAGGCTGCATGGTTTTCCTTTCTCTTAGGCTCAACAACGCACTTTTTTGGGTTGCGGACCTGGTACTCCTTGGTGTCTCAGGCTGACTCTTACTCTTGTGCCACTGAGATGTTGCTGAAGATGTGGGTGACGTTAACACTGCACTGCTGGGGTCAGGGACACCTTGTGTACCACTACCAGAGAGAATGTCTCCCTGTCCTTCCTCTTCCACCGTGATCGGATCTTCTACTCCTTTATCCCCACCAACACCAATGGTTGCAGTTTTTATGCCGCGAAGGTGGTCCTCCCAGCTGATCAAGTGGTGTTTTTTCAGATGGGTCATTTGGCCTCCGGTACCATAGTTTGTACCAAGCTTACCACGACTAACAGAGGTATTACAAATGGAGCATATAGCAATGGTCTCCTCCTTTTCGCTAACCGTAAAGAAGTCCCAAACTGGGGAGCTTAACTTTGGCCCTTAACTTTGGCCTCCTGCTGGAGGTGCCACTTCCAATGCCTGATGAACTGGAGGGTGTGTGTTGAATTTGACTCTGTGCTGCTGTACCACTACCTACTCCTACTGAGGTGGTGGTTGTGCTGGATGTAGGTCGCTGCCGGGCCTTTGCTAATGCAAATATGGAAGCTGTAGGTCGTGTTGGTGTTACCTGTGGAGGTATGCGTGCTACATCCCTCGCAGCGATTTTGGATAGGGTAATAATGTTGGTCTCCATCTCCTCGGGGCCGGGAGTGATGTTCGTGATGACTGGCTCATCATCATCATCCTGCTGTTCTACATCGACCTCCATAAGTGTAAGGCTTTCTGGAACCTTCCTTTTCCCTAGCTTGGTCTTGGAACGTGGCTCCCTCTCAGACTCAGTTTGTGGCTTCCAAGTGGCATCTAGATCATCAGAAGGGGGCTTGGCGAAGACCTTGATGGACTACCCTCCTTTTCCTTGCTGGAGATTTGGAAGACAATGGATCTTCTGAATGAGTGGCTTCTTCTTCTACCTCTGCATGAGGCTCAATTTCCTGAACTGCCCCTACTTCAGGAGGAACAACAACTACTATTGCGGGCGGTGGTTGCGGCTGTTGTTGTTGACCACTTATCTGCTGTGTTTCCTCCTGCGTTGATTGGGTACTACTTTGAGATAGCGATAAGTTTATCTCAGGCTCAGCATCACTGCTTTCCACCATTAGGCTGGCTACCTCTTCCACACTCATGTGCTTGGGCCTGGGTTGGTGGGTTGGGCCCACTGATGCGGAGGAGCTGTTTCCCAAAAAAGGTATTGGGCGGCACACCAGACTTAAGTGTCACTTCCTTCTTCTGTTCCTTCTTCTCAATAGCAACTTTCTTGGTACTGGAGGACCTGGTACCTGCTTTCTTTGGGCCCATCTTCTTCAGATGTCAGCAGCACTCAGTTGCAGAGATGTCTGGTCAGGTCACACGTCACGTTGTGTTGTGTGTACAGCAGCAGGATGTCTGTCTGGCAGTGCAACGGGCAATGATGACACACCTCCTCCTCAGTCTTTGTGCACCTAAAAGCAAAAAGCCAGAACATCAGTCAAACATAGCACAAATCAAACAAATATAATATAGAACTTAGTGTGTGGTGGCCTCAATTATTAAATTTTAGAAACTCGGTGAACAACAACACACAGTGTAGCCATTTATGAGACTTTGACAACAAGGCCAGGGCTTTCCTGGCTACTGTGTAGTGCTAGTGTGTACACTCTGGAAGAATAAGAATAGTAAAGAACAAAAACTAAAATGTAGTGGAGCATGTTTGGCCTAAATTTGTGCATCACGTGGGATGTATGCAGCATCAGGGAGCTGCAGCTGGCAATGGGGATGGATTTGGCAGCAGTAAGACAAGAGGAACAATGGAAAGACACGCAGGCCTATGTGGCAAAAACAGCACACTACTAACTACCACCACAAAATGGCCCCCAGCAACATGGTGACTCACAGGCACAAGGCACGGCAAACAATGAACTCAAGCAGGCCTATATATGGGCAGACAAAGGATGCCTTATAAAACACACACAGCTTTAATGCAAAAACTAAAATCCACATGGCTAAAAACACTTTTGAAAGTTAGACAACCACTACAACAACACATAATTATAATTACACACGCAAAAAGGGATTTATTTAACACACCCAAAAAGTGAAATAGACCCTCCAAAAAAACCCACATTTTGCAATTCAATTCAATGCCATCCATGGCCTAAATGATGTCAAAATTCCACAGACAACACAGAAACAGTTTTTATGCACCCATGATGACTACCTCTGGGCCTACTGGCAGACTAGGCCACAAGCTTGGAGGCCTATGGCAAAAGCACAGTGGCTGGTCCCACAAAATGGCCGCCACCACAAGGCCAGGCCACCCAACAACTTCCTTCCTTGTGAAAAAAATTGTAAAACAAAAAAAAGTGACTCCTTGCTCACCAAACTACATCTAAATGACAACCTGAGGAGTTTTTTGTGCAAAATGAACTAAATCATCATTTTCGAGAAGGTTTTATGATGCTCGAGAGATATTCTTCGTCAGATTGTAAATTCTGCGTGTTCGGCATCGCGATCGTCACAAAAAGTCGTTATCGCGCGCGCGAAAATGTATATTGAGCGCGCGAAGAAGATAAAAAGTGTAAGTCCGCGTTGTTGCGCATTACGGAGTTGCCCAAAGTCCGCGAGCTGAATGCCCAGGGTTACCTACTGGCTGAAAAGGCCTATTTATTTAACAAACACCCAAAAACTGAAATACCACCCCAAAACCCACATTTTGCAAATCAATCCAATGCCATCCATGGCCTAAATTATGTTACAATTCAGCAGACAACACAGAAACAGTTTTTATGCACCCATGAGGATGACTACCTCCGGGCCTACTGGCAGACTAGGCCGCAAGCTTGGAGGCCTATGGCAAAAGCACAGTGGCTGGTCCCACAAAATGGCCGCCACCACATGGCCAGGCCACCCACAACAGCAAGAAAAGGAACACAAGACAGACAATGCAGGCCTATGGCAAAAGCACAATGCCTGGCTTTACAAAATGGCCGCCACCCACATGGCCAGGCCACCCAAAATAACAAGAAAGTGAAGACAAAGGACAGGACCAGGCAGTTGGAGACTCTGGGCAACTTCCTTCCTGTTGAAAAAAATTGTAAAACCAAAAAAAAGTGACTCCTTGCTCACCAAACTACATCTAAATGACAAACTGAGGAGTTTTTGTGCAAAATGAACTAAATCATCATTTTCGAGAAGGTTTTATGCTGCTCGAGAGATATTCTTCGCCAGATTGTAGAATTCTGCGTGTTCGGCATCGCGATCGTCACAAAAAGTCGTTATCGCGCGCGAAAACTTATATTGAGCACGTGAAGAAGATAAAAAGTGTAAGTCTGCGTTGTCGCGCAGTGCGGAGTTGCCCAAAGTCAGCGAGCTGAACGCCCAGGGTTACCTACTGGCTGAAAAGGCCTATTTATTTAACAAACACCCAAAAACTGAAATACCACCCCAAAACCCACATTTTGCAAATCAATCCAGTGCCATCCATGGCCTAAATTATGTTACAATTCAACAGACAACACAGAAACAGTTTTTATGCACCCATGAGGATGACTACCTCCGGGCCTACTGGCAGACTAGGCCGCAAGCTTGGAGGCCTATGGCAAAAGCACAGTGGCTGGTCCCACAAAATGGCCGCCACCACATGGCCAGGCCACCCACAAGTTCACAACAAGCAGAAGCCATGGGGAACAAAGAAAAGACATGCAGGCCTATATGGAAAAAGCAACACACTACTAAACTACCACCACAAAATGGCCCCAAGCCACGTGGTCACTCACAGTCACAACAGGCCATGGAAAACAATGAACTCAAGCAGGCCTATAATAATATGACCAGACAAAGGAGGCCTGCAGTGCAAAACAACACAGCTTTAATACAAAAATGCAAAAACAAAAATCCACAGGGCTACGAAAGGTTGGAAAGTTACACAACAAGCACACACACACATCCAACAAAGGTATATATTACACCCAAAAAGTGAAATACACCCCAAAACCACATTTACCAATTCAATCCAATGCCATCCATGCATGCCCTACATGATGTTTAAATTCAACAGACACCACAGAAACATGCACCCATGGGTACCTCTGGCTCTAGTCTGGGCCTACTGGCTGAAATTCCAATCAAAGAAAAACAACTAGGCCCCTGCCGAAACTACAGGCCACAACAATAAATTTTAAAAACGATGGAAATCCCCCAAAAATGTAGGTACAAACAAGCCCCAATCAAACAAACAAGTACACCAATTCTCCAACTTACTTGTAAAATCTCAAATCCAAGAGTCCTCAAATCCAATCTAATGATATGATGCAGCAGACAGACACAAAAAGTGATCCTTCCAGCTCCAAATCCAAATGAAAGTGAACAGCACATGGACAAAGCACTGGGAGGAGCCTGCTGGACAGGAACAGGAAGTTTGAGAATCAAGGGCACTTCCTTCCTCTTGGAAAAAAAGTAAAAAAGAAAAAGGACTCCTTGCACAAAAACTACAGCCAAATCACAATCTGAGGAGTTTTTGGGAGCAAAACCATCATTTTTTAGAAGGTTTTATGATGCTCGAGAGATATTCTTCGCCAGATTGTAGTTTCTTCGTGTTCGGGATCGCGATCTTACCAACACTGCCGCCGGAAGTCAGATCGCGCGTCCGAATGACGTGTTCGCGTTCGCACACTCTCGCGGGATCGTGCGGCCGGATTCCAAATCTCGTGGCGCCCGCAAACGGATAGGAAGTCGCGTCGGCGAATGCAGAATCACGGTAGGTCATTACCGCTGCGCACGAGAACGTATATTGAGCGCGCAAAGAAGAAAAACAGCTACGCTACGCCGCAAATTGCGTAGTGCATGGTAACTTCGCGTTCTACGCGAATCGCGAAGTTACCAAAACTACGCAAGCTCCGCGAGCGTAGCATAGTTCACCGCCCCGGGTTAGTTGTGACGAGGTAGAGGAGCTGTCACTGTGTCCAGAGTTGACCGTACCCATGCATCTGCAGTGCTGCAGCCGATTCCCTGTTGACTGCCTGACAAACCGACGGTGGAGGTGATGTGGAAACTTCTTGACGTACAAGCCAGTGTCTTCATGTTTTTGGGCCCCAGTGGAGGTGCACGGCATCATGCAATCCACACATGTTATCCACTGGGCATGCCAGGACTCGTGAGAGGTGTTAAAGACATGCAGCTCTGCGCATTTCCAAGTATGAGTGTATCAACAGCAAAAGCCCAAGTGCTGAGCGCCCTCTGGTGATGCAAAATCTGTAACAGCCACATGGTTCTCATCTGTTGGAACCTGGCTCCCTGCAGGAATTTAAGGTGCTTTGCTGTTTTTCTTTTGGTTCAATCTCCCTGTGTAATGTATACCGAGGAGGCACATCCAGCTACGGTGACAAGCACATCGTAAAGAATAAATTAGCGTGTCATCAACATAAAAGGAATGTTAAGCGGTGACATGCACACCTTAAAGAATAAATCTGCATGTCACCAACATAAAATGAATGCTAAACAGTGACATGCACGCCTTTTCTTTAAATCTTTATCAGCATTTGTTGTGACTCTGTGCTTAATTAGGAAGGGAATCACCTATGGTGAGATGCAATGACGGTGACATGCAAACCCACATTACTACCCTTACAGCATGTTCCATTTCAAATTTGGCTTTATTTATTGTGATACGCACACAGCATTATACATTTTTTTTGTCTATAAATACCTGTACTGATGTTGAAATTCTGAAGAATTTACTGTTTCTTACTTGATTTTGTATGGTGCAGGGTCCAAAGTGAGTCTATTTTAATGTAAATGCAGAGTGGTTCATTTATTCACACCTAAAATTTTGGGTATTTCATACTTTACATTGTAAGGTCTACTGTTTACCTACCAACTAGTTAATCTGCAACTAGCCAGTTTAATTAATCTTGAGTTTCCTTACTGCTCAAACTGGGTGAGAGTCCTTCTCATATATTTTATCTATTTATTGTTTGGGTTGTGTTATGTTTTTGATATGAGTGTTCTCTCCTTTTTACAAAGAATGTGGTCCTTGTTTTTGTAAATTCATATATATGTACTTTCAATGTGAAATTGTGCATTCTGTTAAATTTTAGTGTTATGTAACATATTTGTCTTAAATATGTGGGTCTTGTTTTTTGTAATTATGGTTGCTCTGTGGATGTAATGTTTAGGTGATGTTTGTCATATGATTCTGTGCGTCGTCTTTAATTATTAATGTTTTTTGGATGTTACGTTAATGTGTTATTGATGTCATGTTTTGTCTATAACTGTTACAGCCCTGACGAAGTTCCCTCTGGCAATTGAGAACGAAACGCGTTGGCTGTGTGCCAGTTTTAAGATTAACTAAATAAAGAAATATTTTTGGAACAAACTTGGCCGGATTGATTGACTCCGCAACGTGTGCACCTTCCATTTTTCTTGAACATTTGGCCACTATTTGCATCTCCAGATGGCAGGTGCAGGAAGTGCTTGCACCATCTACTAATAGTTTGTACATAAGGATTTGATGTGCTTGACCCTGGTCAGCCGTTTGTTCTTTTGCTGGTAGTCTACTGTTTACCATGCAGTCCATAAATCCACCTCCTTCATTTTTGGTGGTGACTGGTGAGCTGCCCACAAGCTGGAAGTCATGGTATGGAGCATTTGAGACTTATCTACATGCTATTGGGGCATCCAGGTTCAGACCTGAAAGAAAGAAATGTTTATTGCTATACTCTCTAGGGTTTGAAGGTTGTTCTGTTTTCAAGCGCCTTGCGAAAGCTGAAGTGAATGAGGGCGAGGTGTTGGATGAATATGTGGAGGCAGTAAGGAAGCTATAAAAGAGATTTGATGTAGAACCTAGTTTAGTTGTACTAGGTCACAAATTTTTCCTAAGAAAACACCTACCAAATGAAAATGTTGATACTTTCATGTCTGCTTTAAAGAGGTTGATTGTTTATTGCCCATTTGAAACTTTTACAGATCAATTGGTGTGCAATCAGTTAATTGGACATTATTCAGATAGGCCTACCTAGCAGAAGCTGTTGTCTTTGGGCAACACGCCTTTAGAGGAGACTCTGCGGATTGCCAAAAGCATCTGTCCATAAAGGAATTAGATAATTGCTTTGAAGGCGTAAATGCTGTTCAACATAAGGAAGTGAAAAATATCAGAGAAAGTAAGAGCTCAAAAGAGGGTTCCAACCAAAGTAGAAGTTTTTTCAATCAGGCCCGAATCAAAGGTTCAGAGGCAATGCTATTGTCAAACACCAGTTCTGCTAGTACCAGTATGATACCCAGCCAAATGTAAGGAATTCAGATAACCAAACCTTAAGCACATGCAAATTAAAGGCACATTTGTCACAAGCATTCTCCAGATTGCCAAGTCCGTTGTTATCACAAATTTGTTCTTTATTGGTCCTGTGCCCTCAACCAACACGTGTTTCATTGATGGACGTCTCGCCCCATGACTTCATCAGGGCTACAACAAAACATAAAGCCTCTATTTTACATAGGCCAAAGGTATGTCCACAGTGTGAACAATAATCACTCTGTGACATAGCATGCATTGGCTGAGGGCACAGGACTTATTAAGAATGAATTTTAAATACCAACGGACTTCGCAATCTGGAGAATACTTTTGACAAATGTGCATTTAATTTGCCTGTGCTTAATGCTTGGTTAGTTATCTGTTTATGAAACCCTACGGTTTGTTAGGGGATTCAGGGTGACCATGTTGATTGTACTCGCACATACCGAGTGCAGTTTTACTCATGGTAAACTTTGCGGCCAACCACTGGGAGATCACTTTGTTTAAAGGGGGACTTTGGCCAGATAAGTTTGGCTTATGTTGACCTCTGATACTATAAACATATACTTTTTCTTAGATAAAGCCCTATATAATAACACAGTAAAGTGTACACACTGATTTCCTGCACGGCCAGAGTGCAGTTTTAATTGTGGTGAGTAGGTGGTCACATTTATGGGGGCTCACAGACGATCATTGGATGTCACTTTCATTCTTTTTTTTTTTATTCTTGATACGGGTATACATATGCTAATGATATTTGAATTACTTACCGGGCACGACATTGTGTCCTGGCTTTGACTTATGAGCCTCACTTATTTGGCTTGATTTGGGAGTGGTGGTCATATTATCTAGAGTTCTGATATGAAATTTTGTTTTTGCTTACAGTGTCACAGGACATAAGTAAGGTACTTGTTGCACTATACTGGTGCTTTAGTGATTTAGGGCTTTGTGAGTGAGATGATATTGGGGGCATGGGCACTATTTGTGCCTTTTTCCTTCTAGATACGTACCTGATTTAATAGGTATTGGTGTGCCCTTTGGGTATCAATTCTAGTTTCACTTTGGGTTTATAGAATGAGCCCAACGGGGCTTATATTATTGAATGGAGGGGCAATTGGCATGTGACATAAGGAGCTGCATGTGTATACTTCTGCCAATGATGTCTGTCTACCTGAAGATGTCATCTGCTCTTTAGGCGGTTGTCAACGGTTAAGACACAATACCATATGATATTTATATTAGACTCTAACTCTGTAACTGATTACTGTCCTACCATATGAATTATGAACCTCAATGTCAGGTTAACATTTTTTTAGCACTTTTTCTTGTGCATGCAAGCTACTGATGCATGGGTTTCCACCATACTTTGATGACTCAGCTTATGTAGCAAGGCCAATGCATGTCAAGTCATGGGGTGATTGTTGTTCACACTGTGGACATACCTTTGGCCTATCTAAAATATAGGCTTTTTGTTTTGTTTTAGCCCTGACGAAGTCATGGGCGAGACATCCATCAACGAAACGTGTGTTAGCTGAGAGCACAGGACCAAAAAAGAATGAATTTTTGATACCAATGGACTTGGAAATCTGGAGAATACTTGTGATAAATGTGCATTAATGTGCGTGTGCTTAAGGCTTGGTTATCTGTTTATGAAACCCTAGGGTTTGTTAGGTGTTGCAGGGTTGACATCCTCCCTTTTAAAACACTGCAGGAATAGAGCTATTGTAGTAGATACTTTTGTACTGTGAATGAGCGCGAGAACTCCAATATCACCCCTGTTTACATCACAAATGGAAGGTAATGTAGATGTTTCCAGGCAAACTCATGGAAGTGATAGCCCAGATGATTGCCCTTTCGTTGTAGATAATTACTACAAGTCATCTGACTTAGTGACTGCTCTATACATTACAGATGTTTAGGTAGGACAATTGTTATGTAAAGATGTTGTCTTAATTGTGACAGATTATTTTGCTTGTTAAATGAAATATTGTTTGTATTTTTGTAATTTTTTGGGAATTGTTATATAATTTGTTTGCTTTGTAAAGGGAAAAGTAATGTAGTGTTCTGTTCTGTGTGCTGGCATTCTCCACTCTGGAATGTGATAAGATCAGAGTGGAGAATGTTGACATTTGTGAATGCAGGACAGTTAGTGACTGTGAGGGAGGTTTTGGAGGGTTGCACAGTCCTGTTTCGCCTCCATGGCGGTTCCTTACACCTGCAAGTATTAAATAACCTGGTTCTACTCACCTCGTTTCCGCATCATTCATCCAACGTCTCCCTCACTTACTATAAGGTGCTACCAAGAACAAAATCCAGTAGGCACATTAAGCAAAAAGAGGGTTGTATAGCAGTTGCTTATGAGCGTTAGAAAAAAATGTTATGTATTTTAAAGTTGTTTGTTTTCTTTGTAGTATGCTTGTTCATGTACTTTCTTAATATAATTGTTGTAGTTTTGTATTGTTGTTAAATTGTTTAGTTGTAATAAAAAAGTTTGAAGTTACTTTGAATTACTTTCCTTAATACTTAATATACATTTCAAATTGCAATATTCAGTGAAACTGGCAGTTCTATTTTGAGGGATTGTAAATATGCTGCTACAAGTATATGTATGTCAAAGGCACTATGCACATTTTTAATGTCATTTGGGATGTCATAAATTATGTCATAGAACATGTTATGAGTGATGAGTGAGTCCATAATTAGTGCATGGTGGGGGCACAAGTTATAGTTAGTGCTGCTAACTATAAGTGGCGAATTTCTGTGTTTTGTTTAGTTCAAAATGTTAATGTTCACACTGACAAATTCGCCTAACTATAACATTACTTTAACCATTGTTTTATATATATATATATATATATATATATTATCTACTGGCGGTCGCCAGTAGATAGTTATAGTTAGGACCTATTTTCCATAGGAAATCCAGCGACATTCTATTTGAAATAACTCTTGCGTCGGTTGACGAATCTTCGCGAAATTTTCAAACTTTATGGCCCGCTCCGGTCCGTTCCTACCCTGAAAGTTTCGGGTGATTCGTCAAGCGGGGGCCGAGAAAAAGGTGGATCCCAAAACGTGTTTTCCCCATTCATTTTCCCATAGGAAACTTTAGCCACGGCTACAGCCCGAACTGCTGAACGGAATTACATCAAATTTGGCAAAGAGGTAGTTCTTGGTTCAGAAAGAACCCTTTTTGTTAAATGGTGTAAATCCGTTCAGTAGTTCCTGTGAAAATCAAAGGAAATTCACATATATATCTATGGCCGCGTCGGATTCGCGCACCCTCCCGATCACGAGCTGCATGCTAATTGGCTGTCAACACTCCAAATCAGGAAGTGTTGGCAGCCATTTACTCCCTCGGTAGAACCGAGGGACAGAAACAAGTGCGCAAAACGTACAAAGGGGCAGGGTAGAAACACCCTGACCCCTAGGTCTGCTCAGGGGTCCCACAAGGACCCCTGGGCAGAAAAAGCATTTTTTTTTTTTTTTAAATCGGCAGGATGCGCTTAGGGTGCGCGGATCCTGCCGGAAAAAAAAAAAATCGAAGCGCGGTCTCCCGGGCTTCGATGCAAATTTGCCCCCGGGTAGCCCAAGTCCCGGGGCATGCGGAGGTGGGTTTATTGTTTATGGGGGGCCTCTAAGGCCCCAAGCCCGAGGACCGCCACCCCCGGGCTTTTAAAAAAAAATGATGGCGGGAGGGCTGTGCGCCCTCCCGCTGCCCCGGCAACCGCCACCCCTCGGGCTGTTTTTTTTTTAAATAAAAAACCTGTGTGGGGGGGCTCCAGCCCCCCACACGCCCCGGGGACCGCCACCTCCCCGGGGCTTTGAACAAGTTGGGAGGGGGGCCGCGCGGCCCCCCTCCTGGAGCCAGTGATGGCCCTGGGGACCACCACCCCCCAGGGCCGGCTCCTGCAGTGTCCCGGGTGCCTACCCCCGGGACACTGTAGTTTGCTATGACAGGACGGGAGCATCGCGGCTCCGTCCTGTCATAGCAAACTTGGTTTGCATTTTGAAAGAGAGGCAGGAAACCTGCTCTCTCTTTCAATATGCAAACCAATTGCTTTCCACACGGGGAGCAGCATGTTAGCTGCTCCCCATGTGGAAAAGCAATGCCGGCTTTCGCGCAGGAGGCGGGGAGCCGGCTGGGACTGTGGGGGATTGGGGATCCCCCACAGTCTCCAACGGAGGCCAGGCCCGGGGATGGGGTCCCCGGGGCCATAAGTGGCCCGGGAGGGGGGCCACGCAGCCCCCTCCCCAATTATAAAAAAGGGCAAGGCCGGCCCCGGGGGATTGGGTCCCCGGGGCCTTAAATGGCCTGAGGAGGGGGCCACGCAGCCCCCTCCAAATATTTTTTTTTAAATAAATAAAAAGAGGGCATGCCCCGGGGGATGGGGTCCCCGGGGCCAATAGAGGCCCAGGGAAGGGGGGCCACGTGGCCCCCTTCCTGTTTTTTTGTTTTTTTTAAAAAAAATAAAACAAAAAAAATGCAGAGGCCCCGGGGGATGGGGTACCCGGGGCCAAAAGTGGCTGAGGGAAGGGGGGCCACGCAGCCCCCCTCCCATAAAAAAAAGGAAATGGAAAAAAAAAAAAACAGGCATCGTGCTGGAAGCCCCGCCCTCTCCCTGCAGCAGTGTGCAAACGCGCCCCCTGGCGCGTTTTAAGAAGGGAAGTAATTCCCCTTGAATACTGAGGGTCCCTGGAGGCCAACTAGCCCACCAGGAACCTCCAGTATGCGCCAGGGGCTGTGTTGCAGAGAGGTGTACAGAGGCCACGGCCCTTTATACACCTCTCTGCAACACAGCTCTGTGGCGCTTTTTGGAGGTACATGGTGGGCTAGTTGGACTCCAGGGACCCTCAGGATTCAAGGGGACTTAATCCCCCAACTTAAAACGCGCCACGGGGCGCGTTTGCACAGTGGTGAAGGGAGGGGGCGGGGCTTCAGGTGACATGTGTGCAAACAGGCCCTGTGGCGCATTTTAAGATGGGGAATGAAATCCCCTTCAATCCTGAGGGTCCCTGGGGGCCAACTAGCCCACCAGGTACGTCCAGAAAGCACCACAGAGCTGCGTTGCAGAGAGGTGCAAAAAGGGGCGTGGCCTCTGAACACCTCTCTGCAACGCAGCTCCCTGGCGCATACTGGAGGTACAGGGTGGGCTAGTTGGACCCCAGGGACCTCATGATTCAAGGGGACTTAATCCCCCAACTAAAACGCGCCATGGGGCGCGTTTACACAGATGTCACCTCAGGCCCCGCCCCTCCCTTCACCATTGTGCAAATATTCCTCTAAAATCAGCTGAACTACGAATTCCGATTTACTCACCTGTTATCAGGAGAGACCTCAGTGCTGCATCTTTGAGCCCAGTACTGATCCTGAAAAGTAATTTTAACCGTACTTACCAGTAACTTGAATTTCCTTCCATAGGCTAACATTGACTGGTTTCACTTGGAAATTCTTCTAAGTGTGGAGTTTTGGAACTTTACAATATTCCTCTAAAACCAGCCAAAATACGAATTCCGATTTACTCACCTGTTATCAGGAGAGACCTCAGTGCTGCATCTTTCAGCCCAGTACTGATCCTGAAAAGTAATGTTAACCGTACTTACCAGTAACTTGAATTTCCTTCCATAGGATATCATTGCCTGCTTTTTGCTGAAAAAGTTTCTAAGTGTCGATTTTTGTAACATACAAATATTCCTCTAAAATCAGCCGAACTACGAATTCCGATTTACTCACCTGTTATCAGGAGAGACCTCAGTGCTGCATCTTTGAGCCCAATACTGATCCTGAAAAGTAATTTTAACCGCACTTACCAGTAATTTGAATTTCATTCCATAGGCTAACATTGACTGGTTTCATTTGGAAATTCTTCTAAGTGTGGAGTTTTGGAACTTTATAATATTCCTCTAAAATCAGCCGACATACGAATTCCGATTTACTCACCTGTTATCAGGAGAGAACCCAGTGCTGCATCTTTAGCCCAGCACTGACCTTGAAAAGTAATTCTAACCGTACTTACCAGTAAATTGAATTTCCTTCCATAGGATATCATTGCCTGCTTTTTGCTGAAAAAGTTTCTAAGTGTCGATTTTTGAAACATACAAATATTCCTCTAAAATCAGCAGAACTACGAATTCCGATTTACTCACCTGTTATCAGGAGAGAACCCAGTGCTGCATCTTTTAGCCCAGCACTGACCCTGAAAAGTAATTCTAACCGTACTTACCAGTAACTTGTATTTCCTTCCATAGGAATCCATTGTCTGGTTTTCAGCAGAAAAGTTTCAAAGTGTCGATTTTTGAAACATACAAATATTCCTCTAAAATCAGCAGAACTACGAATTCCGATTTACTCACCTGTTATCAGGAGAGACCTCAGTGCTGCATGTTTGAGCCCAGTACTGATCCTGAAAAGTAATTTTAACCGTACTTACCAGTAACTTGAATTTCCTTCCATAGGCTAACATTGACTGGTTTCACTTGGAAATTCTTGTGTGGAGTTTTGGAACTTTATAATATTCCTCTAAAATCAGCCGAACTACGAATTCCGATTTACTCACCTGTTATCAGGAGAGAACCCAGTGCTGCATCTTTTAGCCCAGCACTGACCCTGAAAAGTAATTCTAACCGTACTTACCAGTAACTTGTATTTCCTTCCATAGGAATCCATTGTCTGGTTTTCAGCAGAAAAGTTTCAGTGTCAATTTTCACAAACTACAAATATTCCTTAAAAATCGCCTGTATGACTTAAACGCATTCTTTCAACTGTTTACAGGAGATGCACCAGTGCTGGATCCAGGATCCACCACTGAGTAAGAAAAAGTAACAATAACACTACTTACCTGCTAAGTGAATTTCCTCCCATAGGATAACATTGGTGATTCTATGTGAAAAAGTTTCCAAGTGTCAACTTTTAAAATACAATAATATTCCTTAAAAATCACTACTGTAACCAAAACGCTTTTACTCAACTGTTTACAGGAGATGTCCCAGGACTGAATCTAGGATCCAGTCATGTGGTTAGAAAAGTAATCCATAAAGTAACTAATTGCATTTAACTAGAAATTCAGCATTGAGCTCAATGTTGCATTGTGTTTGAAATTGTGTTGCCCATTGCAACAACTGTAACTACTGTACTTAAAAGTCTATTGCCTATTTGCAAAGTATTTAAACTAAAGTAATTCATTCTGAGAAAGTATATTTTGTAATGTAATGTATAATGTAATTACAATGTAATTTAAAAAATAAAATATCTAAAAATAAATATTTTAAAAAAATGTAGTAAATCCGTATCAAAAAATAAATATAACAATTAATACATTTAAAAATTGTCATTTACAAAACCTTTGAAATTCACTGAAAAAAACCATAGGTTTCAGACATGTTATAGTTAGGAATTAGCATTTAAAAACCTTTGAAATTCACTGAAAAAACCATAGGTTTTAGGGACAGTTATAGTTAGTTGGACATTGCACTCGTACAAAACCCGTGAAATTCCCCTGTTATAGCTAACTATAACTCGCGCCCCCGCAATGCACTGCTGATGACGTCACATATTACATCACTCATGACATGGTCAGTGACATCACTGATGACATCACTGATGACATCTCAAATGACATCACTGATGACATCACTGATGACATCATCCACGTGATAATCTGATGCACCTCCTCACACCCTAATATAACTTTTGATACACCCACTCTAAATTACAGACTGTAAGTAAGTAAGTAAGTCCGTTTTTATATAGCGCAGCTACTCACCCTTACGGGTCTCAAGGCGCTGGGGGCCGTAGTGGAAATTAAGTGAGCTATTGCCCAGAGTCACATGGTGCTGAGCTGAGCTGCCGCCGGAGCCGGAGATCGAACCGTGAACCCTGTGCTCCAAAGTCAGCTGCCCTGGCCGCTGCACCACACCTCTCCACTGCCATTCGCAAAACCATAGACACTCCAACACCAATAACTACATACCCACTCACTGATTCTTAGGTCTACACACACATCCACTCACTCACCCGTACAGTCACTCATACTTACGGTCACTCAGTACAGGACTATCATATGCACTCATACTCCTATATAGACACTCAAACACCGCCACTCATCCATAGAGGTACTCACACACCTAGTCAGTCATGCAAATAATTAAACACACTGCCATTTACTCACCTATACAGTTATACACACACCAGCTCACTTACTCATACAAATACTAGCACATTCTTACGCTCTGATACAATCACTGATACAAGCACACACTCATCCATACAGTCACTCTCACAATCACACACTCTCGCTTATAGCTATTTATATACTCCAACACACATATATACTTCCTTTCACATATGTAGTTACTCACACATGTACCACTGGGACATACATTCACTCACTAACACACTCTTACACACACTTACCCACCCATACAGTCTATCACAGATGCACTCTTGAAACCATCCACCCAGTGAATCACCCACTCACACATCTATGCACAGAGTCGCACACACCCCACCCACACAAACACTCAGGCACCCATACAGATACTCAGACAACCAATCAATAACTCATATAGACACTCATGTAGCTATTCACAAACCCATGCAGCCACTTACACAGCAACAGACAGACGGATACAGACATTCACCCAGTTTAGTCACTAACCCATGCATTCAGTAAGATACGTTTAATCACTCACTTATAGAGTTAGTCACGCACCTACTAAATCATCCATACAGACACTTATACACCCACTCATTCTTCAATACGCCTTTCCCTATATATATTAAAAATATTTAAACTTTACAGAAACACACAGTCACTGGATGATGTCATCAGTGATGTCATTTGAGATGTCATCAGTGATGTCATCAGTGATGTCACTGACCATGTCATGAGTGATGTAATATGTGACGTCATCAGCAGTGCATTGCGGGGCGCGAGTTATAGTTAGCTGAACTAACTATAACGGGAGAATTTCACGGGTTTTGTACTGAGTGCAATGTCCAACTAACTATAACTGTCCCTAAAACCTATGGTTTTTTCAGTGAATATATATATATATATATATATATATATATATATATATATATGCATACATATATATACATATATATACATATATATTTGTGTTTTTAAAAGCCGAACTAAATATTGAATAATTGCACAGATATATAAGCAATTAAGAAGATTTATGTGTAATATTATACATCTCTGTAGCTCTAATAGAACAATCTGTTAACTCAGCTGATGTTCCCAGCCAACACATCTGTTGTTGTCTAAACAATTTTCTGTTGCCAGAGATTAATTAGAATTTACAATGATCGGGGAAGTACTTCTTTATATTTATTTTATCTTAAAATGCTAACACAATGCAACAAATTCTCACTGCTAAAGACTGGGCCAAATCCCTTTAATTAATGTATGTGTCACTGGTACTCCATGTTGCCCCAGCTTTAATATACCCAGGGAATCCTGCAGAATGTGGCAGCCCGTGTGCTGCCCGCTCTCCCTAAATATCACCCCACATCTGCCAGTATCAGACAGCTTCACTGGCTCACTATCCCGCAAAGAATAAAATTCAAAGCCCTCTGCCTGGTGCACAAGGCGCTCCACGGAGGGGGTGCCATGGACATCCAAAAGCTATTTTCCTGGTACCAACCTCTGCGAAGCCTGAGGTCAGCCAACACAGGGCTGCTACTGGTTCCTAAAATAAAAAAAGTTAGATGGGGTGGCAAGAGCTTCTCACATCAAGCTGCTAAGTTGTGGAACTCCCTCCCTTCACAGTTGAGATTACAATCCAATAGGTCTATCTTCAGGGAACAGGTTAACACCTGGCTTTTTCCTTAAGGGTTTAGATAAGCGAGTCTCTGCATCAGTATGAATTCACCTCAGCGCCAAGACGCCTCGGCAATCGAGCGCTTTATAAGTACATCAGTCAGTCAGTCAATCCTAAACAAATTTCCTCAACTCAAAAAGCTCTGCCTAACCTCTATCTTGAAATGTGCTGATTTCACATAGATAGTACAATGTTGTTGTGCTCTAAGCTTCAGTGAGGTAGGTATTATACTGTGTAAGAGATGTACCAGTGGAAACAAACTCATTTTTTAATTAATAGTGTGGCTCAATAATATTTGTGCAGCCTATTCAGAAACCATGATGCTATTTTATGCCACTGTAATACCACGGAAACTGGTGATAAGTTAACGATTAAAATCGCCAAGAGATTTAGGGTCCGACTTATTATTTGGCAGACGGAGTAATCTCCATTGGCCTGGTGGAGGAATTAACGTCTGCCAGGCTGAGACTGCTTCCCCTGCCAAATTCAGAAATGACTGCTAGTGATGCTTTTTAAAGTTTGGCACACAACTCCGTTAAAATGACAAAACCATTCATCAAGCTTTTTTTGTTCTTAAAAGAAAACCCCAATGTGGAATTTCTTTTTCAAAATAAAAGAAAATGTTGCCCTCACCATGGGAGTTATCTCCTGTGGCGAGGGGGACATTAGACAGTTTTCAATGCCTCTTACTACTAGGGTTATCCGGGCAGTGAAATCTCACCTGTATGTTTGTCCATCTAAATTAGGTGGGTGGATATAGATGTCAGCCTAGGACAGCCCTAACTCTGTTGTGCCGCCTTTGGAGGGGTTTCTCCACCAAGGTTACACGTATGGTCCTCCCGCACATACATCTGGAGGGTGGTCCATCATCTTGGAGGTAAGGATACACCATCTCTGTTGCAACAGAGTATCCTTACTGCCAAGATATAAATCTGGCCCTTACACCGTTAGCTGGATTTGTAAGCCCAATCTACACACACTGGGGCTGAGTCACAAATCATGTATGAGTATAGGAAGCAGTACTACATGAATACTCTTTTACATACTCTTACATGCCTTTTTGAATCTACACTGAAACATGCAACTCCTTATTGGTAAAAGTGTTGCAAAAGAGGGCACAGTCCTCTTTATTTATACTAAGTAAGCCTGGGCGTAGTTCGCGAAGTAGTGCTACGCGAAGCTACGTGAAGTGCAGTTCGCACTACGCGAGCTACGCGTAGCACTACGCGAACTGCGTAGTGTGCTGTTCGCGATGATTGCACAGTGCCGGATGCTTGTCCGCACTGTGCAATCATTGAAAAGGGCATCTTGCACAGTGCGAGCTGTCTTTTACTGCCTCTCGAGTAGATTTTTACTCGAGCGGAAGCTTCTCAACGCGGACTGGTAGTTTCTCATCGCGAGCGGTCGCGAGCATACGCGACCACTCGCAATGAGAAACCTGACCTCCCCGCGTTGAGAATCTCGCCGGCAGGTTTATTTTCCACGCTCGCGATCGGCAACTTGATGTTGCTGATCGCGAATGAGAAAAGTCTCGCCGGGATGTCATTTTGCTTGCTCGCGGTCGCCAACTTGACGTTGAGGACCGCGAGCAAGCATAAATGACCGCTGCACTACGCTACGCTACGCGTGTTTGCACTGTGCTACGTGCAATTCGCGTTGTGCGAAGTAGCGCAAACTTCACAAACTACGCGAGCGTAGCGTAGTGCTTTGCCCAGGGTTAATACTAAGGGCCTGATTTAGATTTTGGCGGACCTGGTCCCGCTGTCGCTTTTTCAACTGTCTTCTCACCTGCCTACTAGGCTGACTTCCCGCTCTATTTAGATGCCGGAGGTTTGATAGATGAAAGACCGTCGGAGGGCCGTCGACTCCACCAGGTCTGTTCACCCACGTCAAAGGCGCAACAGGCAAAATCTACTGTCGAAAAGAGCACCGCCAATTTGTCCACCGGGCCAATCACGATGTGCCTTCCCGCCAATGTGACTGTAGTGGTAAAACCTTCACACCTGAGTTGTCGGTTTGGAAGGGAAATAAGGCAGAAACTCACCTTTTCTCACTTTCACACTTCCTTTTCTGCCACGGACCCGATCTTCCAAGCCCTGCCGACGCTGCATGATAACGAACAAAATCAACACAGTCGTGGATGGAATCGATGGTAAGCTCCACTTTAATCTGTTACCTTTTGACTTGTCTGTTAACATTTGCACTGGACTCGTGCATTTTGAAATCTCTCTTACAAGCAATAGCATACCAATGTGCAATGCATATGCCTGTATTGTTGATGTTTACAAAATTTAAAGAAACACACCTGTATGATCACATTGTATGTATAAATTTGGTGCAAGCTGCCCTCAGAAAATGAACACTTGCATAAAAAAGGATATCAAATCAAAAATCAAAAAGTCACCATACAGGTGTGCTGAAATACATTCCGAAAATTGTCACATTAAAATCATATGCAGCACACATCATTGGGATGAGGTCACTGTAACATGATGTAGAAATTGCACTAGACAAGGTATAACCTTTACCTTATAAATTACCAGTAAAACCAATGTCAGCCCCAAATTTGAAATATTCAACATAAACATCCATGTAATTTTTCCCCATGTCCAGTGCAAGTCCTGTACTGTATCCAAGTTCAATAATAACAATATTTTATAATCTGTAAAGGATATGTGCTGATGTTGATCAGTAATCAGGGTGAAACAAACACACCTGTAGTAATACACCCCCAAAAAATGTAAACATCAATTAGTTTGTGAAAGTTGCCATTACTATGATGAGTGCCTGCACCTTCATCCAAATGACCATCACATACTATGTTAACCAGTGTATGCACTTAACAAAGTCGCTATTAAATGATCTGTTGTATTACCTGCCATCATGGTAAAGAAAAGTAAGTACTTCACATTTTAGTCAGAAACATTGCTAGGAATGAAACAATTGCAAAGGAAAATTAATGCCCGAACTAATTTGGTGAACTCAAAATAATGGATTTATTATAATGAGATAGGTCGCTTAACATTCTCTAAAAGCCAAATGGCGGTCCATTAAGTGTCAAAGTCCCATGCACTGTTGTGCAGTGGCACAAAGCTTGTCTCCTAATTCACTGCCAAGAAGAACCTCCTCAGGAAGGGGTATCTAGTGGGCAGAGCAGGCACCTCGAAGATCCTACTTGGGAGGAGGTTGGGTTTGGGAGGGGTGCTTTTGGGTTTGGGAGGGGGAGTTTGGGTTTGGGATGGGTGCTCTGAGGTTTGGGGGAGTTGCGTTTGGGAGGGTACTTTTGGTTTCAGTAGGGGTGGTTTCTGTATTCGGATGGGTGGGTTGGGATGTGGAAAGGATGGGTTGGGTTAGGGTGTAAAAGGGGTAGCTTTGTGTTTCGGAGGGGTGATTTGGTCTTTGGAGAGGGTTAAGGCAAGGCCAAACAACAAACTCTCAAGGTGAAAATGGGTAGGATGTTCGGCAGGGAGTTGGGTTTGGGAGGTAGAGGAAGTGGCAGTGGCTGATGTGCATGTGTCTGTTGATGGTGCAGGTGTCTGTGGGTCTGGTGTATGTCGTACACGTTTAGGTGTGTCTTGCTTCCTATATGTCTGTTGTTTGGGTGAGTGTGGGCATTTGTGTTTTGTGGGTGTGTATTCTAATGTGTGTGTGTGTGTATGTGTGTGTGTGTGTGTGTGTGTGTGTGTGTGTGGATGGGTGTGCTGTGGAGGTGCTGGGTGTTGTTGTGGTGCATGTGGATGTGGTGGTACATGTGGGTGTAGTGGTTGGTGCGGTGTATGTGGGTGTGCTGGTGGTAGGGGTGGTGTATGTGTGTGTGTGGTGGCTGTGGTATCTGCAGGTGTGCTGGTGGTGGTGTAAGTGGGATTGGTGGTGGTTGCATTGTCTGTGGGTGTGCTGGTGGTGGGTTGTTGCATGTGTGTGCTGTGGTGGGTGTGGTATCTGTGGGTGTGGTGGTGCATGTGGGTGTGGTGTCTGTATGTTTGATTGTGTTACTGTGTTTTTGTGGTGTTTGGGTTTCTGTGTGGGTGTGCTGCTTGTGCCTTGTGCATGCAGAGGTGTGAGTGTGCTTGGGACAGGTCTGAGAATAGGGAATTGGGATGGGTAAGGGGCAGGAGGTGGGGCACATGGTTAGGATGGTTGGAAGGCTGCAGTCAGTGAGGAGGCTTGACCTTCAAAAGACCTCTGTAGGCCAGACAAAGCACTGTGAATGCCTTCCAGGAAGGCTACCAGTTGTTGCAATTGGCAGCCAAGTCCCTGGATGGCATTCAGTATTGCAGTCTGGCCTGCAGAGATGTTCCTGAGGAAATCAATAGCCTCCTCATTCACCACAGCCGGGGGACAGGGGCAGGGGTTAAGGTGCCTGCAGAGAAGGAGATGCCACCCCTTTTAGGGGGACAGGTTCAGCCAACTGGGGGGAGCAAAAGGGAGGGTGGAGATGGTACTCTGGGTGGCAGACAAGGATGCAGATGGTAGAGTTCCTGTTGGGTCTGCCACCACTGAGGAGTGCTCACTCGTGGAGGCCTCTGAAGAGAATGTTGTGGAGCTGGCATCATCTTTTGCACTCCCCTCACTCTCCGTGGCACTGGGTCCCTCAGTGTTGGTGGTGTCAGCACCCAAACCATAGTGGCCAGCTGCTTCCCCGCCTCTGTGGTCAATGTCTCCTCCACGTGCTCCTGATGATGCTGAAATGACATATACAATAGTTTTATTGCATTTGGGTGAACAGAACTGATCATGAATTTTGATTACAAAACAGTTTTCATATTTCACCTACTTCAAGGCTTTCAAACTTTGGCTCTACAATAGCATAAGCTCATGCATGTACGCCACATTTTCAGAAACCATTTGGTCACAGTTTTGTCATTCCACATGATATCTCCTATATCATGTATGATCTTGTTTCTTATCCATTTTTGTCTCCCCAGGAACTGTTTAACACCTCTGAATGGTTGGAATTTGTTGTTTAGAATAGTGAACTTCTGTCATCAAAAAGGATGTCAACCAAAAATACCTTTGTACAGTGTGTTCACAAGACCCAAAAATTTGCATTATTTTCATTCTCAAAAAGTACAATTTGAATCAATTTGTGTGAACAAATACTGCAATGTTGTACCAATATTTGTATAAACTGAAACCCTGTTTCCTTTGCTTGGGCATTTCACAATGGTAACACTTACTTCAAGTAACTAAAGTATATGTCAATTGTAAAAAAAATAGATCAATTCTATACTGAAGTATCTTATCAATGTATCATGCACTATGTAGAAGACTGTTGAAGACGTTAAGAACACTATATTTGGGTGGATTGACAAATGACTTCTACAGCATTAATAAATACGTAGACCTTGAAACATTTCTAATCCACTTCAGTACAGAGCAAAAACATTTTCACAAGTGACACCGAAATATCCCGAGTTATTTGGAGTTTGTTTGACCATTATGAAATTGTTTTACAAAATATGCTGGCTTTTACTGTAGACAAAAATTGGTACATCACAGTAAGTATTGCATATATTGATTCATATATAATTTTTTATTCCAAAGATTCAAATGTAAATCACAATGAGCAACATATTACACATTGAAGCATTTCTACATTTGCCTAATGAGTCATGAGTTCGGCCTGATTTGGAGTTTTTCTGATAGGATATTCTTACATATATGTGATGGAACATTCCGCCTGCCAAAATCCCTTTAAGTATCCCATTTTTCTCCATCATTATTTTATCATTTGAACATAACAAAGGACATTGAGAAATGTGTTTGAGTATGTGTTACTTTGCCACCAATGTGGACACATTTCTGTCTGTGTTTCAACCAAAGTTGTATGCCTATCACAATTATTTTTCCAAACGCAGACTGACTTACAGACACATTTGTGAAGGAGAAAGACATCATGCAAATTTGTCACTTATATGAAGCAGTATTTCTGATGCAAAACACAATTGGAATATGTTTTGAATCCAAAAGGTGTCCATTAATTCTGCTGTGGCCACTAAGTTTGGCTTACATGCTCACTCTTGTTTGTGTAGAATTCCAACTTACCAATGTGACTTTTGGTACATCGACTGTATCATAAGTGCATATTATGCTATGTCACATGTAATAGGTGTTATAATCTTTTGCCTTAGGCTCGCGCTTGAAATGCTGGAGCACTGAGCATAAGAGAAAGAAGGGATGTTAAACGTGGCGGTTGAAGTATGAGCGGCGGAAGAGGAGCTGCTCATGGGGAAGTCGCTTAATAAACATCTTCATCTACTATATGTGCATATGAGTTATAACTGCTCACCACAATAGGGCTATCATTACATCATCCACAATAGTGAAGGAGCATCACACCTGGCACAATAAAGACTATTGTTCTGTTTGGTACAACTGTCCCTCATGACATCAAACAACCTGATGTATATGTGTAGTTTAGTCAGCCATGTGTCTGCTCAGAACAGTCCTTTGGTAGTGAACAGGAATCAGGTGGGATCCTTTTCAAAACATTAATAAACAGAGCACATCATCATACACATTGTGAAAAACTTACACCTTCAAAAACTGTTCTTGTGCGTTGGACGTGGGTCACCTTAATGTTGATGGAAAAATCCTGGCTGTAGCAAAATATTTGTTTTGTAACATGTGAAACTCAAATAAGAACTTACCCCCTTCATGCTGCTGTTGGGCTCTCAGCTGCCCATCAAGCTGGGGATAGGCCACCACAAGAATGCGGGCCATCAGAGGGGTCAGGGTGCGGCGCACGCACTTTCCACGTTGGGAGGACTGCTCGAGCTGGACTTTGGCTTACTTTCTGGTCCAGCGTCATAGGTCCTCCCACCTCTTCCTGCAATGGAGGCTGCGCTGCTGGTAGACCACCAGGGTCTGCACCTTCCTGGCGCTGGCATTCCAGATCTCCCGCTTCTGATGGCCGTTGACCTGTATGGATAGGAGAAATAAAAGCAAAGAAAATGGTTTTGTGACTTTTTGTTTGTCTGTATTGATGTAACACAATTTTACTACATCTATCACAAGCATGACTCATAAGTTACAATACAACATGTGTATGTTCGTGTGCTGACCAAAACAGTTATATTAATACATGCTTTTCCAGTGACCTGTTGACTACCCTCATCCCTTGTCATGTCCTACTCTCACTAATCCAGGCCAGTGACATCATCTAGGCCAGGGGGCTCCTACATTTTCTGTGATGTGAGCTACTTCAGATCAGTGCAAAACATTGTGAACTACTGAAGGCTAAACAACTTGTGCATTGTTACCAGACACCCTCACAGCCAGCTTCATTGAATTGATATCTAAAGGCTTAGAGCTAGATACTATGGTTTGAACTACATTCTATGACTGGGGGCACTATGAAAGGGCTGCCATGTGTATCAGAGAGAGCGTGCTCTCTGGGGGTGTATGAACATGTGTGCGTACGAATGGGATATAATTGTATGGGTGACAGACTCTGTGTGGTATGTACTTGTACCACAGGGCACAGCTTTTGCCATATGTGACACCATTACATGGATGACACAGACGTACAATTGTATGTCCTTTTGAATTGGGGCAATTTAAAAGTGCAGAGAAATATTTTACCAAAGACTTCATATCATGGAACATTTTTCCGCACTTTAAAATTCTCACATGCAAAAACGGGTTGTATCTTGCATAAATACTGATGACACCGTGAATACTGGCCTCTGGGAGTAAGAGGCCTGAAGTTTGGACATGAAACACTTTGAAATTGGAGTAAAACGAAATTAAATGTTAACTCAAGAAGTTAGGTAACTCTCCATTTCAGTTGTAGCCCATTTAAAATCATTCAGGGGCATATTTTTGCATACACCCCTAAATTTGAGTTGACAAGGAAATATTTTATGACAGATATAACTAAGTGCTTCAGGTGCTTGTCCCTGTGACTTAGCCTCTCCCATGATTCTGACTGAGCACTGCTCATTGTCAGGCCCTGCTATCTGCAGCCTGATGATCATGATGTCAAATGAACACAGCCTTCCCTTAACCTTAATATGAAAGAAGGTCCTTGTGCCCATCTAAGAACTGACCTCAAGGCTTTGTGCTACTCCTTGAGGGTTTGGGAACTACTGGGAGCTAGGCTGAGTGATTAGTGGGATGATACGCATAGCTAACATCATTTTCATTTGGTCTGTACAGGAGACATATATATGTACGGTTGTAAAGACTATATAATGTGTTTTCTAATTTACATGATGTGAGATTTCTACATTTCACATGTAATTCAAACATATACGTAGATATCTCTACATGCACACCAGATAGAATCTAGGGCTTTAAACATACAACACATACTAATGTTGTTGTTTTTTAACATTGTGAAGTGCTTACAAATCCCTAGCATCTTTGTTCTATGTAAGGAACAAAATATATGACACTTCACATCAATCACTACACTTCACTTAGGAAGTCAAAGGGACATTGTAGCCTGTGTCGATGGACAAAAACCAGTTAGACAGATTCCGATATACATTTCAAACATGTACATATTCCTCTGGTGAGCCACAGAGCTGGCCATACAGGGAGAGGGCCTCCTGTGCCAGCAATTCCAACTCCCTCTCACCTGCTCGACCTGGCATTGTTGCTCCCAGAGGTCACAAACAACAGCAAAAAAGTGGAGGCGGTCTTGATGGCTGCAGTGTTAGGAGGCAAGTGGGCTTTTTTCAAACCGCCACGTACATGTACACAATCTTTAGCAGAGACCGACACAGCCATATGCTTTCACACATGTTAGCCTGTGGCTGTGCCCATCGAGGAGTTGAACATCCACTACGTGGTCAACTTCCGCCGCAGACATCTGATTTCAAATGTCCTGACAGCGTCATGCGGCCGCCATTTTATAAGTTCAAATAGTGTGTATGGGACAGTCAAGTGTGTCGCCACCACTCAAAATGGTGCCTACTTTGTTTACATATTCAAATTTCGAAGGACACTCATGTTTTAAAAAAAACATTTATATGTAGTGCACTACTGTGGTTATATGAGATAGTTGTGCAGTGTTGTGTACACCTCCAATAACGGTTGAACATTAAAAAAAAAAAAAAAGAATGTGTAAATATTACAATTGAAATGTGTTACTTACACATTCTTTCATATTGAAGATATTGTCAGGTACAAAATGACATTTGTGAAGTAAAAATGTCCAAAACAAATGTTAGCTTAAAATATGTTATCACCCCATATATATTTTTTGCACAACATTACATTTGTAATAATAATCAAAAAATGTGTACGTGGAAAATGTTAAAAAAATTCACAATTCTTCCAATACAGACATTTGAACCCTGGAAGAGTGAGGAAAAATAGCCTCAAGTGTACTGCCCATTTCCTGACCTTGCCACCATGGAATAACGGGATATTATCAAAAGGTTCAGATTGAATAGGCAAACTATACTGGATTTATGTTATCAGCTGAAGCCAGATCTCAGAAATCGCACATCTACTCCACCAATTGTCAAACTCATGGTAGTACTTCATTTTGTGGCCACAGGATCATTCCAATACACTGTGGCAGTATCTGGTGGAATGTCACAGCCAACTTTCAGTGGTGTGCTACAAGAAGCTCTTTCATCAATGATGAGACACATCAACAGCTTCATCCAGTTTCTATGACATGAAAGTTTTGTGAATGTCAAGGACGATATCTATGGTTTGGGTCGCCCACCACTGGGGTTGGAGCAATTGAGGCACGCATATTGCCTTAGTGCCACCAAACTCCAGGGAACAAGTCTACTGGAATCAGAAGCACTTCCATTCAATCAATGTGCAAGTTGTCTGCTTAGCTGGTTTGTACATCAGAAGCATCTATGCACGTTTACCCGGATCAGCCCATGATTCCTTTGTACTGTGGTACAGCAGCATACCCCTGCAAATGTCACAACATGGACGTGAAAGGGCCTGGCTTGTTGGTAGGTACAATCTGACATAATATTGTTTGGGTAATTTCAAGGTGAATCATCTGAAATGATGTTACATATCTTGGCTCTTCTCTTTTTTTCCATTTAGGAGACTCAGCTTATCCTAACTGACCATGGTTGTTGACACTGCTGAGGAATCCAGGAACGCCAGGAGAGGTCCGCTTCATTGAGGCCATGGAAGAACGTGGAGGCCAGTGGAGTGGGCTTCTGGGCTCCTAAAGGCCAGATTCAGCTGTCTGGACAAGACTGGTGGAGCCCTCCTCTACTCACCCGATAAGGTGTGCCAAATCACCATGGCCTGATGCATGCTGGACAACATATCCCTGCGACAGGACATCCCTTACAACACAGAGGATGGAGACCATGAAGGATGAGGATCCAGAAATGCCAAATGAAGATGATAGTGGTGAGGAGGAAGGAGTTTACTTACATCAGGATGTCATCGACAACTTCTTCACATGAGTGTAAATATCTCTTTATATATTATCACATTAACTGTTAAACCAACTATTGATGTAACGAGGAAAAAAGTATGCGCTGTATATTTTTCAGGAAGGGCAAGTTCAGGGAAATCCAGGCTACAGGTCTTTGTTGAGCAAACCTTTGGTACATTGACTTTTGTGTTCATTATCATTGCTTATCTCTGATTGTATTTTTGAAAATGTGTCCTCCTATAGATGACTTTGTAGTGTGTCTATTTTATTATGTTATATTGATCCTCTTTATTTGGACTTTGTGTGTAGATATCTGATACTGAGACAACTTGCACAGTGACTGAATGGAAGTTTTTAAGATTGCATTTGACTTGTTTTCTGTTGAATGGCATCACCAAGCCAACATGTGCTGCTTGATTTGTTCTAACCACATGTGCTAGTCAACCAAAAGCATAGTCATCCCCCTTCACATTGGCCAAATGCACATTTTATGTTAAGTGTAATAATATGTTGCTGTGTCTCATCATTGTAGAAAGAACTTCTTGTAGCACACCACTTAATGTTGGTTATGACATTCCCCCAGACACTGCAATAGTGTATTGGATTGATCCTGTGGCCACAAAATTGAGTACTGCCAGAATTTAGGACTGTTGGTGTTACTGTTGCACAATTCCTATTGTGAGGCAGAAGATCTGGCTCCATCTGATGACATAATCCAATAATATCTTGCCTATTGAATGTGATTCTTTTGATTATATTGATTATACTGATTCCCTCTACACTTGCCTTCAAAAGGGAAGTTAAAGCTCTACTAATGAACAATGCCTTGAACTAAATGCTTTGCTCCTCCTGCCTATAGCTTACTGTATACATGTCATTTGTTGCGACCCATTGTCGCCTGGCATATTGTCTTGTTTACTCTTGATGTATATTGCCCTACTTTTCGTTCTCACCCAACCTGCTTCCTATGTCCACCTTAATTTTATCCTGCTCCTGTTGTATAATGTCTCACTGTTACCTTGATTTTTCCCCAGTAGCTGTGTTCATATGTCTTCCTCAACCGTATGTAAAGCGCTCTGATACCCACCTGGGTCATGTTCGCGCTATACAAAACTTTAAATAAATATATCCCCTTCTTCCATGGTGGCAAGATGTGGACCTGGAAATGTTAAAATGGCACTGAATATTTGTCTTATGTATCATTTGTTAAGTTTAATAAAAATTGACAGAACACTCTGTTTCAAATGTAATGAAATACTAGTTGTTGAATTTTTGTCATTTGTATTTTGTTGTCATGGTAGAAATTAGTGAGACACATTACCTACTTGCAATTCATTTATGAATAAACAATCATTTGGTTGTTTACATTTTTAAATGTATGGTGGAAAGCAAAACAATTGAATAGAAATTAACTACAACACCACTCTTGGACTTTTTTTGTTAAACAAAAGCAAATAAAGTAAAAGTGGATGTAAACCAAAAAACAAACAAAATTAGAAAAAGTCAGTCATGGTAAATGAAACCATATTTGTGGAGCCAAAATTGTTTGAAGTCCAATGTCCAAAATACAGCTGGCCTCTGATAGTGCACAGAGTGAATGGTAGTCACACTCTGGAGGAAATTAGGGTTGGCATCTCTTGATGGTGGTGGGGGTCTTGCCATCCTCTCCTGGTGGTCCAGATAAACGTGTGCTTCTGCGTGGGGTTGGTGGATCCACAGTTGCAGGGACTGAGGTGGGTGCAGGTGTTGCCTCTGGTGACAGGGCCTCCCTTTCTGTGGCAGAGCCAGATGTGATAGGGCTAGATGTAGTTGGGCCCACGGAAAGGGGAAGATGGTTAAGTAAAAGCCCTGAACATATGGGTGTAAATGTCCTGCAGCACCCCAGTCAGACCTGATTGACCAGGCCACTCCTCTTTATCCAGACTTTCAGGAGAAGAGTCTTCCCTGGAGGCTTGATCCTGGGCTGGAGTGGAGGGATCCTGAGACACAGATGTTTGGCCACATGCTCTGGCTGTGGAACTATAATAAATGTAGCAAAAACAATATTTTGTAAGAGTGTGGATTACACATTCAATAAGTTTTAGCAAATATAATGTAGCAACCTAAAAGGGAAAATGCATTTAATATCATGATTAGACCTTTCAGTGGAAATGTAATTAATTACACAAGCAGTTTATGTTTCATACTAAACTACTTCAAATAAACAGGTAAGAAGATGTCCTGAAAGGAAAAAAGATAAATGAGTAAGTATACATGAAATGTACCAACCATTCAACACAACACAGTAGAGAGGAGAAATGTGAAATTTACCATTCCAAGGCCTGGCAGGACGAAAAACAGACATTTACACAATTTAGAGCGATGTTTAGCATTAGTCATCATATAAACAGTGCAGAGATCAGTTTTCACATATCTCACTTTTATACAGCATACAATTTTACGTGCCTTAAATTTTTAAGGTCAACAAACGTTAATTTGAGAAACTAATAACATCAATTCAATTACATGACAAGAAAAGGACACCATACAAAACTAAACATAAACAATTTTCAATAGAGAGCATTAAATAGAGATTGATCAATAAATGACACTTCATCATAGGTGAAAATATGATACAAAAGTGCAAAATTAAATGACAATATTATTATCAGAAAAGGGAAACAAAGCATCATGATAGCTGTAGTTATTTCAATGAAACATTCACACTTGCAAAATTGTGACTTGAACATACCTTGTGTAAATCTGAAGTAGAAAGATAACTGACTAGGCCTGGGCGTAGTTCGCGGAGTTTTGCTACGCGGAACTCCGCGAAGTTACAAAAAACTCAGTGAAGTTCCGCGAGTGGTGGAGTGTAGTGCAAACTGCAGTTTGTGCTGGTATTCCTGCCGCTCGGGTAGAAATTCTACCCGAGCGGCAGCTCGCGCTCGCGAACTTACCATTGGCGATTGTGAACTTACCGTTCGCGATCGCGAGCGGGGAAAAAACTCTGCTGCACATCGCGAGCCAGGAGCCTGCAGGTTACATGCATGTTTCTGAAATAGTTTCATTAGGCTCCTGAGTTTTCTCACTAGGATTAGAAACTGTGTTTTCCAGGTTACATACATGGTGAACGGAAGGAATACACAAATTAGTCATATCATTGTAAAGCTAATCTTATGAGTTGACAAAGTCATGGTTACATTGAATGGCTTCATCTGGACCATTCCTGTTTAGGTCAGATACATGGATTTGAATGGGTCACCGGAAATAGGGATCATCTGGGAAAGAGGTTCTGAGCCTGCTTGGGAAAATGCTGAATGAGGCTGACATTCTGATGGGATACATGAGAAACATATGGGAGTGTCACCTTTCTCGTTTTGAGAGGCAGCATCATTCTTGTGATGGAGCAACTCTTCTCCATTTTTACAAGCAAAACGCATTTAAATAGAAATCGTAAAAGTTTATGCTAAATAACACATGTATAAAAAATGCAATTTTTTTAGTAGGTAACTTTACTTAGGCATTGCATGTATGTAAAAGAAATAATAATGTGCTGATTTAAGTTAGCCTCACTACTGCTGCAATATTAACATTGATTCATACATCAGGATTGAAAGGCCTGTCTGTTCGCATTGAACTGTTGTTTTGTACAAGATGCTTTTCTCTTCCACTGCAGATGCTGTAACTTTCCAGAAACTTTCTGTTAGCTAGTGGATAGATTTGTTATGTATTAGACAACTGATAGTGAGGTTCTCACCGGGAGGGGAGGAGATGGCAGGAATTATGACTCATGTGAAAACCGCCGGAACCGCAAGTTGAGGCCAAAGTATCTTTTCAAGGATGTGAATCTGTGACTTGTGAAGACGTGAGAAACTAGGGAGTCTGCTGCTCCCAGGGTTTGCTAAAATATGATTGGATACCTTGTAGAGGAATGCAGCAATTTTTATAAACCATGTTTAGTAAATTTATATTAGCACGTATTCCTAGAGTTGGTTAGGATTCTCATTCTGGGATTCTTAGGATTACCTCTATTTAGGAGAGGCCCACTTTGAGCCCTTCTCTTTTCCAGTGATGTCTGCTGATTTATAGCTGAGAATACTTTCCATCTTAAAAATGATTCTATTGCTTGAATGTCAAGGCTTTATGCTGCAATATTATTCTTTCATCAGAACTCTTCATTTGGGTTTCTGAACTGACACATTTAATTTCATACTTTTTGAAGAAATTGCTTTACTAATGCTTAATCTAGATTAGAGAATTTCTTTATGGAACACACTAGTTATATTTTTCCTATTTTATTTGCAATATTCATTAATTTGATATTTTACCTTGTATTGAAATATTGACTAATGAATTATTTGAACCTGTAATAATAATGACTAAAAAGAGTAATGATTTCTGAATAAATTAGACAATTTGAATAAAATTGTGACTCAAACCCTTTAACTCACACCAACTCTCTCTAGAAATTCTTGAGAAGTCTGAAACGGGCTACACTGGTCATGTTGTTTGATGTAAATGATTGTTCCTTCTCAATTCTCCTTGTTGCCGAACAAAGGTCCCTACGACCAATGGCGGGGTTATGACAGAGGGAGAGAGTTTCAACTGGTATATTCCAAACAGGCCATCAAGATCCTCGAGTGTCAAGTCCGTGATTGTGCCCAGATTCAAACATGCGGCTTGGATTGGCCGCAGCTTTGTGCATTTTAATGTGCATAGGAAGCTTATTCCAGGCTTTACATGGAATAAGCTTTCTATGCACATTAAAATCCCTCTAAATCTCACATTGTTCAGGACGACCCTCAAGGCTTGGTTATTTAATACTGTACAGGTCGCTTCCTCTCCTGTTCTTCATTCTGTGTTCGTAGCTAGCGCCAAGACACCCGCGAATATTCGAGCGCTCAATAAAACTATCTAACATAACATAACATAACATAATGATCATACTCGAAGACTCAGACACAAAACTCCCCGCGCCGTCACTAGCCCACTCCTGCTGGTCAGAGGTCCAGTAGTGCTATTCACCTTTAGCCAAACATTTTACAACGTTTTAATAGGTAGCAGAATCAGAAGTCAAAGTTTTGGTTACAGGCCCAGAGACAGCTCAGTAAAATTGGGAAATTTTGTTTCACCTTAATCCTGGAGGCCCCTGTTACCATGTAGCACTACAACATGTGCAATACAAATATTTAAAAAACAAATTTCTACCACAAGTAGAAAAGAGTACAATATGCATGCAAGCGCTAGGTGTGGGCAGCAATTATTTGTAGGATTGCTTCTATTCAAGATCTAGAGCGATTAGACAGTGCCTGTGCACACCTCTATAATTAATTCATTTGAATCTGGCTTCTCATGACACTGACTTACAAGAGCTCATATTCTACTCCATTTTGCTTCCCATTCCAGTTCCCATTTATTCTTCAGTTCATCTATAGCACCTATTTTCCTAGTCGCAAATATTTAGTATAAAGATTGTTATGTGGGGTGGTTAAGGCTTAAATTGAGATGAAACCCATAGAAGCCTTTCTGCCTCCCTATGGGTCATTCGCTTGCTAATAAATAAATATGTTGTTTACATTGATTCTTACTAAAGACGCATTCTTTGGTGCATCACCATGGGGTAAGTATGATGTAATATCACGAAACAGTGAGAAATAATATAGAAACAATGTAAAATGTTTAATTTAAAGCAGTATCAACACGATGAGCATTGGTAGCTGTTTCACACCAAGCAGCTTGCATGAGGATGGGTCAGTAGCTATTGTGTTTTAAATTTAAAAGTGCATTTCAAAGTTACCTCGCTTTGCTTCCTGTAAATAGATGCAAATTCTCATAACCAATATATCTGCTATCCTTTTCAGTCTACATACATTCAGTGCATGCTTTTTTTTATAATGTGTTTATGACTTACTTGCTCTAATTAACTACTGCTTTATGGAGTTCATATATTTTTGAAGATTATGATACTTTTTATTAGTCTAATAATACATTATTAGTACCTGGAGGATTGTTACGTTCCTGGCATTGTCGGTAATGGAAATCCAATTGCATTCTTTGGAACTGCAATACGTTATATGTAGGGTGTAGATACTTGAATGTACAGCTGCAATAACATATGTCAGATCTTGCAGTGCTCACAGATTGCTCTTTTTAGAACGTTCCTGGTTGTCAGGGGTACAGGGGAAGCCTAAAAAAATAAGCTGGAGTGCTGTAGTGGTTGTGTGAGCAGCACGGGCATTAATTCACCAAAATGCCAGGGGTAGCAGAAGTGACATCACATGCCCTCGGACCCCAATGACAACACAGAAAGTGACATTATATGACCTTTGACCTGCCGTCACACTCCTCTCAGCTGTTTGTCAACTATCTGAATTTTTTCTTATCACAGTCTCCTGTGTTTCTCATCTGTTGCTGTCTCTTCATCACTCTTTCTGATTCCCCCTCTATCTCAACTGTGCTCTTCCCACTGATCTTCTTATAATACGTCTTCTCTCATCTGAATTCTCAACTGTTCTTCAATTTTTCTCCTCCATTTTCACCTGTCTTCAACCTCTCTTACTCCCTTCTCTGTCTCTTTCTCACACATCTTGCTCAATATCATCTCCATAACTCTTACATTTGCACCTCCCTTCCTCTCCCTCAGATCAGATGTTTTTTAAGCTGTCTATGTCTGTGTATTTCTCTAAACTGTTTGTACACTCTGTATCCAAATTAACTCTGTCAGTTTATCACAACTGTCTCAATTGTCTCCCTCCTTTCAAATGTCACTTTCTCGCCTGTACTCCTCCCCACCTCTCTCAGCTTTCTATCTAACCTGTCTCTTTATGGCACTTTGTAGTATCCTGTTTATGTATTTATCCTTTTACTTTCTCCCTAGTTGCTCAGCCAGTGTGAATGTGCTGCGTGGAGTGTTGGTGTATGATGCTGAATGAAAATGTTTGGGTGCCTGTGAGGTGAAGTGTGACAGTTGCAGTATGGGCTGAGCAGCTAGCAGGCTGCTCCTGGTGGGGCTGCTCTACATGAAATAACCAACTTATAACGAAGACTTAATAAATCAACTGAAACTACATCTCGGCTAATGGACTTACTTACTACATATTTTTGGCGACGAGCTAGAACCAGACCCATGTCTTACAACTGATCTTCCGGAAGCGGACACTCTAAAGAAGATTTAAAACCAAAAGGTACCTAGAGAAACTACAGATGCTGACAATGTATAGTACATTTCTAGGAGGATGTTACGCACAGAGGAGCACAGTGCCCACAAGAAAGCAGCAAGTTTTTCACAGAAAAGCATGTGTCCACAAGTAAACAAAGAAACTGGAGCACCATGCCTGATAGCCCCACCAGTGTCCTTCACATCTGACAACCCCAGCCTAGGCGTGCTGTGCTTATGAACATTATTTGGACTTTTTGCTTTCAAGGCAAACTACACCAGTCGGGTGCGCGCTTACTACAACGGCAATTGATAGCTGTTTGGGCTCCACAAGATGCAGCTTGCCCCTGTCATCGTGCTTTTCATGGTGTTTTGGAAAAACATGTCTGTAAGTACGATGCATCGTGGTGATGTATTCGTGTTTTTGGAGGTCACTGAGCATGGTGAGATGAGTGTCTACACAACTTGCAGGGGCGTCATACTAATGCATTTGTTGGTTTGGGCAAATGGTCAACTGCGGTGTCACTGTTGCAGATATTAGCCGTCTCTCAGCGTAGGACAAGTGAGGGGTCACTTGTGAGTACTTAATTTTGTGTACAAGTCACCAGGGCTCTTTTCAGGTTTTTTTAATGCACAATTAATACTACGGCCGTTTTTCATGACGGTTACTCACTTTTGAAACACCACATGCATTCCTTTGGTCATGGTGGGGTCGCAGCGTGAGTCCATGTCACGTGCTTCTTACCTTATCTATGGAGTCGCGCGGATCTGATTAAGGATATTCTGTGATGTTAGCGTTTATGCGCAGTTTGCGAACTGATGTCGGACGCATTCCAGCATTGACGCGCCTTGAGTCACCCGGCGCAAGTCACCTCAGCGTGCCGTCATCTTTGTGTTTAAAAGTACAAGCAACTCCGGTATTGCACTTCAGGCCGTGTTGTCCAGGAAATCGTTTTGTCACTATGCTGTGCACGCACTATCAGCAAGATTTGCTGCCACAGCTCGTGGGTCTTGCGATCCGGAGGAAATTAAGATAGGAGCTAGCAAGGAAGATGTTCCTATTGGAATTGCTCTACATCGTTTTTGTAACCGTAATGTTGTTGTGGCTCACCGTCAGTACAATTTCGGAAAAGGCATGGAGGATGCATTCACTGAAGTGACCTGCAACAACATAGAGGTGTTCCGTACATTAAATGTTTTTGATCCTGTGTTCACCTCTCTCAAGGCTTAACATTCCAAACTACTCGTGTGAGATGTCGCTCACAGTAGTTCTCGAGCTGTGTCAAAAGGATACTGCCCAGTTTTTGCATAACATTTTTGTTGAACCTTGTGGTTGATGAGTGATGTTCTTATAACTGCTGTAAGGTGTGATGCCATCATTCTAGGTTACAGTGACCTTTTTAGTGTTAATTTCCTACATAGCCAGTCGTCCTTATTATGACTCAATGTTTGCACTCTGTATGGCACGCTGAGTGTATTATTTGCTGTGTTCCATTATTTACATTGATGGGGTCCCTGCTGGGGTGACATCCTATTTCTGGTTTGTGAAATTCCTTACTGAAGCGTGCAGTCCTGAGTGTTGCCACTTGTTGTTATGATGGTGAGTGGTACGGATACCTTTTCTCTTTTTACACTACATTTGTTGCACTACATTGGAAATTTGACATCTTACATTGCATTCACGCTAAGTCTCTATGTTGAATGTTACATATCCCTTACACGTGGGATTCCATTATGGGCTTTATTTGCCCATTTTTGTGTGTTGCTTGTGTACTCTTACATTAGGGACGTCACTATATTTTAAAAATATTTTAGTGTGTGGTTGACACCTTTATGTTACACACCCTTACCTTGGGGTATCACTTTATGGTTCGAATTGGCCTGTATTTGCATTGCACATTATTCTCCCTTACATGAGGGGCGGGAATGGGTTTTAGTTCCATTACTACGCTGTACATGACAAACCCTTACATGAGGGATGTCAATATGGGTTATAGTCCCATTTCCATTATTTTTCTGACCCTTACATGTGGGGTGGCTTAATGGGTGTTAGTAAACACAAGGAGATGATGGACAGAGTGCTGAAACTTTTCAGACACTCACCCCCAGTCACAGATCTGGGTTGAATCCATCATCGTTCTTTAGCTCACTTCACCACCCCAGTTCAGACACAGCTATATGCAAATCAGTCTTGACCCTGTGCCTCATGGGAACAGTCCAGCCCGAACTGCCAAGCCATGTCTTCCCTGGACCGGAAACAAGCATCCTTGGTCCAGTTTCGGGCTAACAGCTCTCATCAGCCAGGCTAGCTTGAATCCAGTGGCAAAGTGAGCAAGGGACCCATGTCTGGGCATACCCTGCCAACTTAGGGCGAACAAAGCAAACACAAGGAGATGATGGACAGAGCACTGAAACTTTTCAGACAATCACCCCCAGTCACAGATCTGGGTTGAATCCATCATCGTTCCTTAGCTCACTTCGCCACCCCAGTTCAAACACAGCTATATGCAAATCAGTCTTGACCCTGTGCCTCATGGGAACAGTCGAGCCCGAACTGCCAAGCCATGTCTTCCCTGGGCCGGAAACAAGCATCCTGGGACCGGTTTCGGGCTAACAGCCCTCATCAGCCAGGCTAGCTTGAATACAGTGGCAAAGTGAGCAAGGGACCCACGCCTGGGCATATCCTGCCAACTTAGGGTGCACCAAGCAAACACAAGGAGATGATGGACAGAGCGCTGAAACTTTTCAGACACTCACCCCCAGTCAAAGATCTGGGTTGAATCCATCATCGTTCTTTAGCTCACTTCACCACCCCAGTTCAGACACAGCTATATGCAAATCAGTCTTGATCCTGTGCCTCATGGGAACAGTTCAGCCCGAACTGCCAAGCCATGTCTTCCCTGGACCAAAAACAAGCATCCTGGGACCAGTTTCGGGCTAACAACCCACATCAGCCAGGCTCTCTTGAATCCAGTGGCAAAGTGAGCAAGGGACCCATGTCTGGGCATACCCTGCCAACTTAGGGCAAACAAAGCAAACACAAGGAGATGATGGACGGAGCGCTGAAACTTTTCAGACACTCACCCCCAGTCACAGATCTGGGTTGAATCCATCATCGTTCTTTAGCTCACTTCGCCACCCCAGTTCAGACACAGCTATATGCAAATTAGTCTTGACCCTGTGCCTCATGGGAACAGTCCAGCCTGAACTGCCAAGCCATGTCTTCCCTGGACCGGAAACAAGCATCCTGGGACCGGTTTCGGGCTAACAGCCCTCATCAGCCAGTCTAGCTTGAATCCAGTGGCAAAGTGAGCAAGGGACCCACATCTGGGCATACCTGCCAAGTTTCAGCGCTCCGTCCATCATCTCCTTGTATCTGCTTTGTTTGCCCTAAGTTGGCAGGGTATGCCCAGACGTGGGTCCTTTGCTCACTTTGCCACTGGATTCAAGCTAGACTAGGTTCACTTCCCGTGAATTCCTTTACAGCGGCTTGGCGACAGCCTCGGTCCATCACACAGCATTGTCCGGGCTGCCCCACAATGATTGAATCAATTGGCCACATTTTCTTTGCCTGTCCTCTCTATAATTCCCCAAGACACCAGTGGTTAACCCCTGTTTGTAGGGTATTAGGAACTCGTTGCCACCAGGAAGCGCTCTGCATCTTAAAATCAGATTGTAGGCCTTTTGTAGCATGTGGAGTTGCAAAGTTCCTTGGACAAATGTGGATTATCAGAAGGTTTGCATGCACGACGCTATAGTTTGCTTCCTGTAATCTTGTCTCAAAATAGTTATTCCATGTTATGTAATAGCTATATAATGTCATATTTGTAAAACGATCGAATTCTGCTATTTCTTGGTTTCCCTTTTTAATATGGCACATGTTTTAAAAATATTATTAGATTTTATCTTTTAAAAAAATGATTGCTCTTATATTAACAGATGTGTATTATCTATCGATGTTTTTTTATGTATAATGTTGGATCATTGTATAGTAACCACTCGCACTTTAATGGTCGTAATGACCAAATAAAGTTATAATGATGATGTAATTATCCTGTTACTTTCTCCCTAGCTGCTCAGCCAGTTTGAATGTGCTGTGTGGAAAGTTGGTGGAGGATGTTAAATGGAATGTTTGGGTGTCTGTGAGGTGAAGTGTGACAGTTGCAGTATGGGCTGAGCAGCTAGAAGGCTGCTCCTGGTGGGGCTGCTCTATGTGAACTTACCAACTTATAACTAAGACTTAATAAATCAACTGAAACTACATCTCAGCTAATGGACTTACTTACTACACACTTTTCTCTCACACACCAGTATTCCCTTCTCTATGAGATGTCTCTCTCATCATTTTTTCTGTCAAGCCTGTCAACTGGCTGCCCCACCCTCTATCTTTCCTGCTATCTGAACAGACTCTGTTTCAGTATTCTCTCACCTATCTCCCTGTACGATGCATCGGCAGCAGGCCGTGCTGAACGGGCGGAGCAGGGGCAGAGTAATAAGGAGAAAAACATTTGTAATGTTCTACTTGCGAGCTAGCGAATGCGCGGGACTCACCTTCTTTTATTAACTCGCCCTGACCTCCATCATGGGGTCAGGGTGTATGTGCGTGTATGTGTAGCAGCGCAGGGCGTTACCCTCCGCTGTGTTACACTTCCCACTCTTTCTCAGCTGTTTCTTTACTATTTGCCTTGCATGTCCATCTCTGAGTGGGATCTGTCCAACAAGTCTCACCTAAGTCCCTCTCCCACCAGCTGTCTCTTTATCACTTTTTTCAGACCTCTCTATCCCTCTCTTTCTGCCTCTCCTAGCTATCTCTTTCTCATCTGTCTCTATCTATATGACATTTCTCATACTATCATCCTGCCTCACCAGACTTCCCCTCTCCCTGACTCTCGACTGTCTCTTTGCCACCTGTCTGTGTCTGTCACCTATTACTCTCACCTGTGGCACTTTGTTTCACACCTATCTATTTCTCTCTCACACCTGTCACCTCTCTCTGATGTCTCTTTAATCCCTCTCTCAGGCTCTCTCACCCCCCTTTGTCTCTTGATCTCTCACTTGTCCCTCTGTAGTGCCCTCTTCCTGCTTTTCCTTTCGTTATTTACCTTCACATTTCTCTTCATATTTTTTCCCTTGACCCCCACTCTCTCTGTGTCCCTTTCTGTCTCCTGTATTTAGTGCTCTCTTCACATGCACGTTTTTTACTTTTCTCTGAGGAAAGGAATCGCGAGCACAGTGAAAGGGGTTCCAGGAGACAAGCCAGGGGTCACAGATGTGTCCTGTAAATGACGTTGACAGTAAGCAGATAACTTACAGAGGTTTTGCTTCTCCTCTGTAAAGGCAACTATGTTTTGCTTTCTCAACTAACCCATAAATAAAACTACATCAGAAGTAAGTCTTGTAGTATATGTAGTACCACGCATACTGATGTGACATTACATCTGTCCAAACATAAATGGTTGTATGACGGAACAGCGCAGGGAAATACTTTGCATACCTTTACAACACATTTTTTTACACTGCATTCTTTTAGAGCGCATATGCTTTTACAATGCATGCCATTACCACTCATTGTTTTTATGTATATTTAAAAAATGTATTTGTGGGGGGAGACCCTCATATCCCCCAAATAACCTTAAATGCATGGTAAAGGCATGCATCGTGAAGGCATATACGTGGTAAACACATACGTGGTAAAAAAAATTGTGATAAAGGCACAACGTGGTAAAAATCTCATTGTGAAGGCTGTTTCCCAACATAAATCACCCCACCATCTGAGATCACGACTGAAGCACCTACTCACAAGAAAAAACAATTCTGCAAGGCAGATTTTAGAGCCCTGTGGTTGTTTCAGCACCCTTTAAGAACCATTAATTGTGCTTGCTATCATACTATCATACTGTGTTCAACTGTCAGGATGGTATGGTACCAGAATATCATTTGACTGAAATATTGTTTCAGAAATATTGTGTACTAAATAGTGTGTCCTAATATTGCTTAGGGAAATGTACTAAAGTTTATTCATTTTTTTAACTATTATTTAAATATATTTTATTGTAAAATATGCATGCAAAATGATTTGAACTATTTATTGTTAAACTGGAACTAATAAAATTAAATGTTACAGTACATTAAATGTGCATTAAGTAGTAAAATACTTTAAATACATTAACTTGTCATATACATATTTATTTAAATATTACACTCACCCTAACAGTTTTTAATTTCATTTAATTATGCTCAGTTATGTAGAAATAGTTTAATTAATTAATTTAACATGTATTTACTATGGGGTGTTGATGTAATTCTCTGCCTCCATTGATTTTTATGGGAGTGTGTTGCAGTACAGTGGTTGGCCATGTGTGGAGCATAACTTACTCCCAGGCTGGACTGGAGCGCATTTAAGCCTTTTCTATTTTTACACAATTAGAGCTGTAGTAACTTTAGAAGTCTATTTTGTGAATTGTAACAGTCTTACTTGTGTGTATGCTTTTTAGTAGCATATCCATTCCATAAACCTTCCTTACATTCCCAGACTCCATCAGTTTTTGAGTCAATATTTCCCAGTTTTTCACCCACTCTTCTGGTCCTACCGTCATTTACTACAAAATAGTATAGTTACATGTGCGGAGATCTTCCGCACCTGGGTGGAGATCTCTGCACAGAAAAGATAGGAGAGGCAGAGGCGGAGGTGGAGGCGGAGGTGGAGATCTTCACCTGTAGGTTTGTTAGCTGCATTTTGAAGTAGTACTGCTGGAGTACTACTTTACATATTACAAAATAGAATTTGTGTATAGGGCTCTATATTTTTTAATGATATTCTGACATACAGCTGTGAGGACAGCTTGCGTGACCATTGCAAGATGCTATCTCAGTGCCTCTGCTTTTTTCTGAAAAGAGTCAACATGTTGTTTAGTCAGCCATAAATTACTTTGTATTTAGACAATACATGGACTTATTTTAGTGGACCTAATTTGTTCAGGAGCAAAAGTTTGGAATAGTTCTTGATTGTGCTATTTCTTGTCTTTTCTTGACAGCAGTATAGTAAGTGGTCAGGGACCACCTGTCTTGGGCCTGTTGGTGTCCGCAGCCATAGCAAGAAGGGGCATTTAATACTCAAAAAGTATTTTTAGTTGGTCAGTGTTCCTTCTCCCTTTTTCCTTGTGCTATAGTCAGCATCTCCCATGTGCATGTCAGATACAGTTCCTGAGGAAATACACATTAGAAAGGCTGTGCTAAATGAATCCTCCTAGTACTGTAGAACTGTGCTGAAAAAGCCCTTATCTTTGATAGTGAGATCCCTATGTGGACAAAATGCACTGTGTTTGCTGGAAACAGAAGAGCAAGTTTTGATAATTGGACTTGTACTAGTCGGGTAGGACATTAAACAAAGGAATTAAGGGCCCTATTCACGAAGGTAAACTTACACTTTTGTGTAAATTTACGTTTTTTAAAACTATTTACATGACTGCGAGTTAATAGTAATTTTATGACTGCGGAGACTCTGCAGTCAGGCTGAGAACTCCACACATAAAAAGATAGGACAGCCCTGAAGTTGGCAAATATACAGCTCTCTGCCACACAAGGCTAAGAGAGACTCAGTCCATCACAAGCACACCTTTGCATGAGCACACTTACTCAACAAGAATTGTCATGGACAAGAGGGTTGATTTGTAATTAAAAGACTTGTCATAATATCCACTTATCTAAACATCCATGCACTCTATCACTCATCTTCCATGCTCTTGATAATTCAGTAGTGCACTCATGCATATATTTCTCCACACATCGATTCATTCTTTCACTCATCCACTTGCCCATCCAGATTAGCTCATACTCATCAATGAAGAAGCATTTTCACTTGTTAGCCAGACCATTTGGCTTTGCCAATGCCAGTTAAAACATGGAGGAAACAAGCTTGATGTGCCCTATATAGTAAGCAATGCAGTTGAGAACCTTGGGGTTCCTACCGATAAGCAGAAGACATATTCACCAGTAAAACACGAAGATGACTCCAACGCTCTTACACTTTCTACTTGAAGAGATTATGATGATGGCAATGTGTCCAAACATGTCTCAGTGCATGGTGAGAAAGAGAAGGAACAGGTAGAAGTATCCCCACAGTCATCAAGACAAACATACCACCTCTGCACATCTAGTGTCTTCCAGGAAGACAAGAATGAAGAAAGATAGAAACCAGGGGTGGCTCCTCCATTTGAGCGGAGGAGAGTCGCCCCACAAGCCCCAGAGCTGAAAAATAAAATGGTAATAAAGTTTATTTATTTCCATTTTATTTTTCAGCAACCCATCACAAACTAAGTGTCAGAAAGGGGTGGGCCAGTTCTGCAGAGTGACAGCAGCAGGGAGCTCTGCCCTTTAAAATGTGCTTGTCTCTTTGGCCGGTTGTCTTGAGACGGCCAGCCAGACGCGCATTTTAAACTTCTCTAACCGAACTGTCTTAGACAGCTGGGTTAAAGAAAACGCAGGCCTCCAGTGCTCTTAGGAGCGTTAAGAGAGCCTTCTGTATTCAATACTGTGTCTGCTCTCATGCTGTGAGAGCAGCACCAGGATTGGGTAGTGCATTTTCCTGCGTCTGGAGCTTCAAGAAAACACCCGAGGGAGGAGGACGTCGCGCTGCAAGTTAGGGACGTGTCTTTTTATTTATTTTTGTGCCCCCACCACCCTCGGTACATTCCAGCCGCCACTGATAGAAACCAGATTCTGACAACAGTTATCAACTTTAGAGGAATGGCATAATGAGTTTGCAAGTCTTTAAGCAGGTGCTGTAATTGAAACAAATTTTGATTCCAAAGAATAGTTAGCATCTGATCCTCACTTCTTAACTAGAAGGAGTACTGTTTTATGCCATCAAGAAAGATTCTACACTGAAGTTAGGCTCTTCGAAGGCAAATTTCTATAAATTGTGCTTAGCGGATTGTAATTTCCCACTGTCAAACACAAACGCTCATATCGTTTAATAGCTAAGTGCTAGACAAACATGATGATGGAAATAAATAATCACATCTGGGTACATCACATGACATAAGGAACATTCCCAGACATTCTCAAAACAGGAAAATATCTTCTCCTTCCGAATCTGTCTCCATTCAATTACACAATCACTCAACTCCACAAGTCCAACCGGACTGGCAATTTGGCAACAGGCCGTGCAGCAGCACGGAGACTATCACTGTTCAGATAGTTGACAATGTCCTCCTCATCACCGAGAAGAATGAACCCTGGCTCCTGATTCTACTTGGACTTTCATCAACTTCAACAAATTTTGCCACCATGCCGATTAGTGAAGAACAAAAGGAAAAAAAGATAAAAATTAAGCCAGTCTTTGTGTGGAAAATTATTTTTCTGTTAGAAAAATAATGCTTAACATATATTTGATTCTGTTAGCATAATCAGGCTGCATTAATTCTGAACTTGCATATTTAAATGTAGCAGAGCATTTCTTTGCATTTGCTTTTCAGGCAAATCATCGAAATTTAGCTGAAGTCAGTGCTGTCTCTGTATGTGTAAAAGTATCATTTTTAGCCCCTTTAGCCAAGGAGATGTATTTGAAACAGTTTGAAGGTTAATGTGCTAAACCTCCGGTGCTATGTTCGTTGTTACGAATCATTTGCACATAGGTTGTTTAGAAATTAATAGCTTAATTGGTTTGATGTGCAAATAACATTTAAGTATCACCTCTCTATGTAATGACGTCATCAAAGTGGATGCTGTCTTTGTCTAAAACATTATAAAGGATCTGCAAAAATGATGCCACTTGATTCTTCCCTAAGACATTTTGCCCTAGACCTTCAGAAATTTTAGAACATTGCAGTATTGCACAATTTTAGAAGTGCTGCATTTTATTTTAGAGAGGCATTGCCCACAATATTATCAGATTTTGCAAGCCCTATTCAGAACAGAGAGTACTGCTGTTTATTTTAAGTAGATCGGGTTAGTCATACGTGGTCGTCTGGTATTTAGAATTCATTAATATGATTTGATTAATGCTAATTCCCTGCTATTGAGTAACTTTGCTTTCTGTAACAATAACTTTGATATTTGAATAAACCTGCAAAATTGAGAACTGGAGAAACCTAATTGTGCACATCTTTAACTGGCAAGTATCTATGGCTATGCTTTTTAAATTGGTTAAGCCTGCATACCTGAGGAGGAATCATCTCTTTTCCATCCATAGAGCGTATTGGTCACCCTTGAAGCTGTCAAAGTTCGGGAGAGGAGGTGAAGTCCCCTGCCTGAAGTGCGGCAATATGAAGGCCGATGACGTCCATATGTTTGTAGAATGTATAGAGTTGCAAACTTTTTGGAATGATGTGAGTAGGGCGCTGTCTCAAATGCTTAAGCTGCATGTAAAGGTAAGCGTTCTTCTTATTATTTTCGTTCAGTTGGAGCCTGAAGTAAAACCTACTAAAGGTCAGGCAAGGCTTATCTTTTACATTGCACTGTTGGCGCGCAGGGAAATCTGCAAGTTATGGGTGTCCCCCCTCTCCCCTAGCCTGGAAAATGTGTTGGTCTCGATTAAATACATAGTTACTATGGAAAGGATGAGCTCTAGAGATGTTAACTTTTGGCTTCCCTTGATTGAATGGTGTGACGCTCTAAATGACAATAGTTAGGTTTTTCAGCGGTCCTATGATTATGCCTTACCAGCCTCATCAGGTTTTCGGGCTTAGGTCCTTGTGGCTTTGTCTGCCGGTTGGAAAGGTAGAGGAAGAAAGCAGACATTTGGACAAGAGAGTAGATGGATTTCGATTCCAAGGGCCTTTAGAAACCTCGATCTCCCTCTCTACTCGTACCTACCCGTATTGCTGTAAAGCACAAGAGCACAGGCTTTCAGGTGTCCATCAAGATGTGCATGTGCATGTGGAAGAACGTCATTGTTTTTTCTTTCCACTAAAGAGGCTTATGAGGATTAAAAAAAAAAAAAAAAAAAAAAATAACTTTGATATTTGAATAAACCTGCAAAATTGAGAACTGGAGAAACCTAATTGTGCACATCTTTAATGGTCATCGCTGATTATGTGGGCACTAGATTGTCCCGTTCTTGTTAACTGACCCTTCTCAAATGTTAACAAGGGCAAGGCACAAATTCCCAAAGAGCTAATAGATCTGTTTCAGTCATCACTCAGATACCTTCCAAACTGTCAGAAAACTGCTTAGTTCACCAGTGAGTGAGGTCGCTCTGCAGGGCTAATCAACTGTCTCACCCTTGTACATTCCCACCTCCTTGACATTCTATCATTGATGAAACTCCATGCCCCAGTGTAGGTGACAGATGGACTGTGCTCTTTTTTGGGACTCCCGAGCCATGGGTAGTTTCCTAGACAACCAGGATGTAGAACATTTGGGAATAACCACCTTATGTAAATAAAAAACAAAGCTGGTTTGAGTGCTGGATGGAAAGGAGTTGACTTCCATTCCGATGCACAGCCAAACTCACTCCTCGAGAACGACATAGTGATAAAATAATCTTAGATCTCATTGATGCTCCACAATTGAAAGTTAAGTTGGGAGGGCGAAGCTAAGAGCTGATCGTGAGGCAGCTTGCCTTTGAGTCTCTACTCAAAGTCTGCCCATAGTGATCCCACAAATGCATTTAAGGGACCTGAGCAGCCTGATTTTTGGGGTGATGGGTGCCCTGGGCTGCTGGGCAGGGTCAGAGACTACCAGAGTGCTTTCAGAGCCGGGGCAACACAGGCTTTGCCACACAGGAGCCTCCTGCATTCCTGACTGGCTGCCATCTTGGGGCCAGGCTCAGCTGCTACACACTCTAGCAGCGATGTCCTCACCCTGGACAGTGAGTGACCCACAGGGAGTGCCGGTTGCAGTACTGCTACCCACCCAGAAGCCGATGACACTATCAGCCCCCAGCTGGGGCATGCTTGCAGCGCCTCTTTCGCCACACTGCCCCTAGGATGTGTCAGAGTAATGAGACCTCCATCCCTTCCGGGCCCTGTGTCCCACGGACAGACAGCTGAAGGACCAGTCACTCCCCGCCACTCTATGCCCATCTAGGTGTTTAAAAGCTACTTGGCACTGGAGTTGAGTGCATGAACTTTGCACGTGAGGATGTTGACTGGGCTCTCTGTTTGGCTCCCTTCCGGGAAACTTAATTGCTGCTCTGGAGGGCAGGGGGGTCTGCCACTTGCTGTCAGCCAACATATCTGTCCTGCCTGTTTTCTGCTGTCCATAGTCTTGGGCCTGGCCAACTCCATAGCTCAACTTCCCAGTATGACTTCTCTGTGTTCCACCACAGAGTCGGATTGGGCATATGATGACATTACCTATGGCTAGGATTGGATTGGATAGCCCCTACATCCTGGGGATATCTGCCGCTTTTGGTGGGGGGCTCTCTGTGGAGTGGTGTGGTGCTGAGCGTCATGGAGGACCTGTGGGTTGGAGTGCCTTATGTCTCTGTTTTGTGGAGAGCCTTAGGCAATGGCATTCTGAGCAGACAATTATCCCAGTGGACAGTGGTGTCATTTTAACCTCTTGTAAAGGTCACAGCTCTGTGACGTGCTAGTATATTGCTGTAGATACATATCTGTGTGTGGTTTGCTGATCCTGGAGGCTGGATCCTTTACACCCATGCATTGGTTCCCCTGGAGACTCCTGCACACAAGGGCGCTCTCCCTCCTCGCCTCAGAGGTGATATGATGCTTCACTTGACTACACATGTGATCCCGCAGACCGGCGGTCTGTCAACTATTAGTCTCGGAGGTGGTCAGTTTCTCTAAGTCCACATCGACCTTGCCCACCACAAGAGATCATCGTCGGCTAACACGGATGCTTTCCTAAAGGCAATCTCTGCTATAGGCACACCTCAGGGGCTAGGGACTCCAAAATGTCTGATGTCACAACAGAGGTAAAATCAATGAGACAGGAAGTATCCACTTTCCAAACCAGGTTGGAAATGGTGAACCAGAGGATTGATGATATTGAGGCCCAATATGATGCCCTCCCAGATCAGGGCAGGGACAATGACTACCTGTGCCATAAGGTAGCTGATTTGGACAAAATAATGTGTCAGACTAATTTCTGAAGATGCAGAAAAAAGGGACAAGATTGCATTCCTATGAGACTTCCTCCCTCGAGTCTTGGAGCTTGCCTTTGTGGAACCTTTGGAGTTCCAGCACGCCCCCCATCTTCGTACCCACATATGATGCGTCACTCCTCACCACGCCTTATCATCGCCTGTGCTCTAAGACATCAGCATACCAGGTCCTATCTTCAGGTTGCGTGGGCCTCCAAGGGACCCATCATGTTTGAAGGATACCACCTTTCTTTCTTTGAAGATTACTCCTCAGTGACCAGTACTAAGTGGAAGAAATGAACTGGAATCCTTCTTGGACAAAATGGATGACAAAAGTCCGAACATAAAAGCCCAGAGTGGGACTCCTGCTACTCTCCCCATCATGAGCACTCCTGACTCCAGGAAGCCGGCCCGGCATCTTTTGTGCCATCTGAAGCCGCCCAAGGGTCATGACAGGGCTCGAACCAGGCAAGCCTTCAGCAAGTGGTAGTCTCTCTTCATGAGGACTGAGACAGAGAAAAGTCCAGATCACCACTTAAGCAAACCTCAACAGAGGCCATACCAGATAATCAGGACTAACAGTCAGGCCATGCTCTTTTTGGGGGAGGGGGTTGCTATGTCCGGCTCTACCCTGTTGAGTGTTGGGGGTGGTGGGGTGGCTCCCTCCGTTTCCCTCTCATCATCCTCCGATGATCATAAAAAGGCCCCAGCCAGTCTCCAATCGTATATGTATCCATTTCCAAGACCGAGCCCAGGCACTGCATTCCCTTCTGAGTGGACTCTTCTCTCCATCCAGACATGTGGCACCACAGTGAGGCGTGGGGTTCCTCAGGTGGTACTGGCACTACCTGCCACCCCTGCACCCTAGTGTAGTTAGTACTTCTACTGCCAGCCCCACTGTTAAACACATTTTCATACAACCCTCATGGGCCCAGCCTGGCCTCACTTGTCAAGTCATTCCTATCATGCCTTGCGTGGGGCAGCTTGAGATTGCGCTGATGTCCTCCAGGGGGCTTCACCCCTCCCCACGGACCTTCCTTTGTTTCCACGCTCCCCTAATAGCTGATCCCCCATTCTCCCCTTATTGAGGCTGTGCACCCCCATGGAAGTTTAGTAGTGGTGCAGGCCGGCTTTGGCTGGCATTGCCAGGATTAGCTCATGACTGAAATGTTTCCCCTCTTAGGCTCATCTTCTGATCCTTCTCTCTTCTCCCTTCCTTTTGTTGTATTGCACTCTTGCCGAGTTCTAGGCTTTGTGTGAGACTTCTTGAGGTATTCCCCTCATCTAGGATCCCCACAGTTGGGACTAACCTCTTTTTATCTCTCTGTTCTGCTGTAGGGACTCGCTACTTGTCCTCCTGTGTGGGAATACCCAGCCAATAGTCTCCATGCAAATATGTCCAAAGCACTGTCTCCATGTACATGGAAGGTGAACAGTTTATCACACTATATTAAAGGAAAAAAGATCCTGCATTACTTTAGCACAAAACATATTGACATTGCTCTCCTCCAGGAGACGCATCTTTCCCTGAAGGAATCTCTGAAGCTCAAGATGGATTGGGTGGGCATGGTGTTGAACAGCAGCTGAGTAGTGCCAACCACCAGTGTGACAGAGTCTTCCCATAGCTCCTCGAAGAAATGTAGGGTGGCTATCCTCATTAGCCAAAAACTCCCCTGCATGGTGCCAAGACCTGGTCGACGAAGAGGGTAGATGGGCCTTTGCCAATTGACATACAATGGGTAACTCACTAGTGGTGAGATCTGTCTATACTCTTAACCCAGATATGCCCCATTTCCTAGCCCGCCTGTCCAGACTACTTACCGGTTTTGGACGCACGCCTCTAGTCCTGGGGGATGACTGGAACCTGCCCCCAGCTCCAGTCCTTGACCACACTGGTCAGTTTGAAGGTTGCAATCGGGATGATAGGGCCATGCTTCAAAACGTCCTGGAAGTCCATGCCTTACTGGATGTGTTGTGCCTTACACACCCCACGACTAGCAACTACGGGCCCTATCCATTAAATTTCCATTTTGCATTTCATAAATAGCGAACCCCACGAAATCGCTATTTAGGAAATGCAAATGGAATGTACAAAATTAGAGATTTCCTAATAGCAATTCTTACAGAGTAGGAATTGCTATTAGGAAATCGCTATTTTGGAAATGCTAAACCATTCCTACCGATTGGCCTTAAAGGCCCATTGCTATGAATGGTTTTGCATTTCCAAATTTGCGAATTTGGAAATGCAAAACCAAAGGTGCCTATGGGCCTGAGGCCCCCCATGATGCACATAAAAAAAAGTGGTGGACATGTAAAATGCACAAATGCCCTAGGGGTAAGTGCGCGCTTTATAGCAATGTAAAAAAAGCATTTTGGGTTTCGTTTTTTTAAATTGCTCATGGTTGCCATCGACTTGGAGTCGATGATAATAGCATTTCCTAAATGCCCATTACACATTTAGGAAATATTTTGTACATGTGCTTAGGCAATCGCAAATAGGAAATCCCTATTTGCGATTTCTTATTTAGGGAATCGCAAAATGTGATTTCTACACGGTAGAAATCACATTTTGTGGTTCCCTATCTGCCTTTGTACATTAGGAAAGGCTGTTTTGCATTTCCTAAAGGGCTGAAGTTGCGATGCGGTCCGTTAAGAAATGCAAAAAGCTTTTGTACATATGGCCCAACATGTTTCTGTCTTGCCCACATGGGCTCTAATCGCGTCTAGATTACTTTTTGCTCCACGGGCGGATCCTACTGGATGTAGACGGCTGTGACCTATTAGAAGCTGGTATCTCCGATCACAGGCCAGTGCGCCTAGACCTGGATCTGGGTCTGGTACTCCCTACGCCAGTCTGATGGAGGGTGACAGTTTTTACATACATGCAACCCGAACAGAAGCAATTGCTCAAGACCCGTTACCTATCTAGCGGACAACAATGGGATTTCATTAGGATGCTCTGAGTAGCAACTGAGGCAATGCTGTGGGGCATGATGATGAGGGATTCTGCTAAAGCAAAGCCTAAGTATCAAGAGGACATCCGACATTTGGAGGTGGAGGTCTGTGACCTCCAAGGCAGATACACGTGGGCGCCTACTCAGACACTTCAGAATTATTTGGAGGTGGCTAAGTCATGCCTCAATTCACACTTTTCAACAATTGATGAAAAGGCTCTGGTTAAGGTGCAGTGGATGAGGTACAGCCATGGGGAGAAAGCAGTCCGGTTGTTAGAGGCCCAGCTGAACTAACCTGAATCCTGTTTGGCTCTACCTGCAATTCGTGAGGCCCTGGGTGCAATTCGGACGCACCCCCAGGCTATTGCTGATTCCTTTACCTCATTCTATTCCTCTCTTTAAATACTTCAGAGCCTTTGGCCTCTGCAGAGCAGATAAATGCCTTCCTGAAGCCTCCTCATTCTCAAGGAGGAAGGAAGGACACTACTAGTGAGGGAATTTATGGAGAAGGAAGTGGCAGAGTCTATTTCAGCTCTGCTGACTTATAAATCCCCCAGTGAAGATGGCTTCACAGGTGAGTTTTATAAGACCACCAAATCCCTCCTGGTACCCCTCCTGATGCAAGCAGATCACAAAGCTAATGTGACGGACTCCCTGGGGATGCTCTCTAATAAAGCTAGCATTGCCCTCCTCCTTAATGAGAATAAAGATCATCTAGAATGCACTGATCAATGTTGATCTTAAAATAATGTCCACAATTCTAGCAACCAGACTGTGTAAAGTGATACCACAGTGCATTCATAAAGCGCGAATGGGCTTCAACCCAGGCCGCAGGTCCCATAACCATTTTAGGACACTTGTTCACTTATTATGGCATGTGAGGGATAATGATGAAACCAGATTAAATCTCTCATTGGACACCGAAAACTTGCTGTTTGACCATGTGGAATGACCGTACCTCTTCTGGCGATTTCCCGAATGGGCCTAGACAATGATTCTATTGATAAGCTTAAACTCTTATATGACTTGTCTATGGCAGATGTCAATTGTTGGGGCTTCCTGCTGAGCACTTTCATTATACACCGGGGCACCTAGCAAGACTGCCCTGTGTCCCCGCTTCTTTTTCTGCTGACCCTGAAGCCTTTAGCCATAGCCATTCGGCGTTCCTTGGGGATTGAGTGAATCTGCATTGGTGATAGGGTGTTAAGGTGTTACTATGCGCTGATGACATTACTGCTTTTATCCTGGCCAGAAATGTCCATACCTGAGGTCATGACTGTCATTGACCAATTCTCTCATTTGTCTGGCTACAAGATCAACTGGTCAAAATGTGAGGCACTTCTGATGTCCAGGGTGACCACCAGGGCATCTATCCAGATGCATGGCTTGTGATGGGTTCCCCAGGGCCTTACATACCTGTGTATTCCCATAAATGGAGATCTCCATAACATGGTAGAAAACAATCTCCAGCCCTTGCAGGTAAAGGCGAAACAAGACTGTCTCAAGCAGGAACACCTGAATCTCTCTCTGGGGTAAAGTACAAATGGTAAAAATGACAGTCACCCCACAGATTTAATTATATACTCAATCAATCAGGGAATTGTGAAGCGCGCTACTTACCCGTGACGGTCTAAAGGCGGTGGTGGGGGGGTGCAGCTCCAGGTCAGCCGAAGAGCCAGGTCTTGAGGATCTTCCTAAAGGTGTGCAGAATGGGGGCGTGTCTGGTGTTGATAGGGAGCTCGTTCCAGGTATTTTCCGCGATGTAGGAGAAGGCTCTTCCACCCGTTCTGGCTCTGCAGATGCGCATGGTTTTGGCGAGGGCAAGGTTGGCGGGTTGGAGGTTTCTCTTGGGTATGTGGAAGGAGATTCTTTCATTGAGATATTGGGGTCCGGTGTTGTGGAGGCATTTGTAGGCGTGGGTGAGTATCTTGAAGGTTACTCTCTTCTTGACAGGGAGCCGGTGCAGGTCTCGCAGGTGTTGGGTGATGTGGTCATGTCGAGGGATGCTGAGGACGAGTCTGGGTGAGGTGTTCTGTATGGTCAGGGGCTTGTGGAGCAGGGCTTTGTTGATTCTGGTGTAGAGGGCATTTCCATAGTCCAGTCTGCTGGTTATGTGTGCGTGGGTGACGGTCTTTCTGGATTCAGGGGGGATCCATTTGAAGGTCTTGCAAAGGATGAAGAGGGTGTTGAAGCAGGTGGAGGTGACAGTGTTGATCTGTCGGGTCATGGTGAGGGCGGAGTTGAGTATGATGCTGAGGTTCCGGGTGTGGTCCGTGGGGGTGGGGGGCTGCTGAGGACGGTGGGCCACCAGGTGTTGTCCTATGCAGAGGGGGAGGGTCTGAGGACAAGGACTTCAGTCTTCTCCAAGTTGAGCTTCAGGCAGCTGCTGCTCATCCAGGATGCAACGTCCTTCATTCCTTCCTGGAAGCTGAGTCTGGTGGTGAGGGGGTCCTTGGTGAGGGAGAATATGAGCTGGGTGTCGTCGGCGTTGGATACTATTCTGAGTCCATGCTGTCTGACAATGGCGGCGAGGGGGGCCATGTAGATGTTGAAGAGCGTGGGGCTGAGCGACGATCCCTGGGGCACTCCACAGTTGATCTCTGTGGGTTCGGAGAGGAAGGGCTTGAGTCTGATTCTTTGGGTTCTGCCGTTGAGGAAGGAGCGGAGCCAGTCGAGGGCTGCTCCCTGTATGCCGTCATCGTGGAGTCTGGCGGTGAGAGTGCGGTGCAAAACGGTGTTGAAGGCTGCAGAGAGGTCAAGCAGGATCAGGGCCACGGTGTGGCCTTGGTCGAGGAGGGTGCGGATGTCATCTGTGGTGGCAAGTAGGGCTGTCTTGGTGCTGTGGTAGCTGCGGAATCTGGATTGGGAGGGGTCGAGGATGGAGTTCTATTCGATGAAGTTCGTTAGTTGGGCGTTGACGATCTTCTCTGTGACTTTGGCCATGAAAGGGAGGAGAGAGATGGGTCAGTAGTTCTTGAGGTCCATCGGATCTACTGTGGGCCTCTTGAGGAGGGGCTTGACTTCTGCGCATTTCCAGTCGTCAGAAAATGTGCCTGCTTCGAAGGTGGCATTGATGGTGCGCCGTAGCTCAGGTGCTATGGCGACGGCGGCTCTGTGGAAGATGTGCAGAGGGCAGGGGTCCATGGGGGCTCCTGAGTGAATCACTTTCAAGGTCAATGTGGTGTCTTCGGTGGTGACTGGGGTCCAGGAGGAGATGGTAGGCTGGCTGTTGTTGCTGGGGGGAGGAATGGCTTCGGTGTCCGGAGTCTGTCCGTTGGAGTTGTCATAGAGGGATATTATTTTCAGGTGGAAGTAGGAGTCGAGTTTGGTACAGGGGTCCTGGGAGGGTGTGACGTCTGTGGCTTCGCTGGGGGGCTTTGTGATTTCCTGAATGATGCTGAAGAGTTCCTTGGAGATGCTGGCGTTGGCGTGGATTTTGTTTCGGATGAAGGCCCTTTTGGTGGATCTAATGAGTTGGTGGTATTCCGTTATGGTGTTCCTGTAGGTGGTACGGTCTTCCGAGGTTTTGCTGTTTCTCCATAGCTTCTCGAAATGTCTGCAGGTGCGTCTGGATTCTTGGAGGTCGATGGTGAACCTGGTGGCCTTCCTGGGGTGCAGTCTGTCGGGGTTGTGAAGGGGGGGCGAGCTTGTCTGTGCAGTTGGTGATCCATCTGTGAAGTTCTTTGGCTGCAGAGTTGGTGCCGGTTGAGGTGGGGGGATCTTGGATGAGGGTGGAGTTGAGATGCTCCTTGTTGACCTTGCTCCAGTTCCTTCACGGAGGGCGTGGTGTAGGTTTGGGGGCGGTGGCTTTGTCAAAAGAGAAGTGTACGCAGTGGTGGTCCATCCAGGGGGGTTGCGTGGTGTGGCTGAAGTGGATGTTGTTGCCTCCTGTGAAGATGGGGTCGAGGGTGTGTCCTGCCTTGTGGGTGGGGGTGGTGATGAGGTGTTTCAGTCCGAGGTTGGCGAGGTTGTCCAGGAGGGTGGCAGAGTTGTGGAAACCCTGGCGAGGACATGGGAGTTGCACCCTCAATTGCCTACTCAGCATCCTTATACCTGGGCTATGTAGATGTGAATTATGGGTCAGAGCGAGCCACCTTTTGTATATCTGTATTTCTCCCACCTATCTGCTACCTTGGCTTGTGTTGTTTGTGTAGACCTGGGGACACTGTATTGTACCATGCTCAGCAGCTATCGGTGGCTTGCTGCTATCTGAATTGCTCCTTTGGGGAATGTCTGTAGACCCATGTACATCGACTGACCTATTTCACCTGTTGCACTGCTGTGCTGATTTTGTATCTGTTATATCGACTGACCTATTTCACCTGTTGCACTGCTGTGCTGATTTTGTATCTGTTATGGAACGTATGGTTGTTTTACTGAACCAAACCCTCATCCCCTGCCTTCCCCTTCCCTTCTAATATCTACACCAGTTATCCTGCTTCTAGTTACAGTGTTTAAAGGGCACACATTATTGTGGTTGCTAGCATACATTATTGTCATCTGTATGCAGATTTGGCTAATAGCTTGGACAAAATGAAGGCTAACATTGGACCACACCATTGCTACTATGATTGTCACATTAGCCTGAGCCCTGGGGCGAAATGACATGCAGTTGTATATATGCTTCATAGAAGGAGCAATTAAACATTTTCTGCAGGATTTGGACAAATATTCGGCAAATGGATATATTCAGCATTCACAATCACCAATCTCATAAACGATGTTTTTTCCCAAAAAAAAAAAGGGAGTTAAATCAGAAAATACATAGACTACCATGTCCATATCAAGGTAACATTAACCAAAGACATCATCCCAAAACTCCACCATTGATCACTCCCAGTGACTGTAAAGTGCCTATCATAAAAGAGCACTATGAGCTGCTATGAGGAATTAGAACATCTGCCCCTTTTCGATTAGTGCAAGTCAAAGAAGCATGCAAGAAATAAGTAGGATGAACATCTTATACCTGAAGTCTCATATCAAGTTGGAGATTGCAGGGATGTCATAAGCTCCAGACATTTAAATTTGTATTAGCTTGTATTATCAACCCTGTGGCGATGGAATGGCAACCTTCACCAACTATGCAGACACACGTCATTTACCATGCCATATTGTTGAAATCATGTGAAAACTAGGCTGACTGATCTTCCACCTCCAACCCTGATAGATGGCCATTAGGAATTTGAAGTATGTCTGTTTTAGACTCTAAGGGCCAGATGTACGGCCCTTTTTTGTGGTCGCAAACGGGAGAACGGCCTGTTATGTATCCAAACAGACCCCAGAGGTGGAGATATTGACACCAGGCTAATGCGTAAAGAAGCATACTTGATTATGAAATTTAATTCGGTATCAAGTGGTCTGAATGAGATGTCTGAAACAAACAGATTGTAGCCAACCCATTTGTGTATCCCTGCGTCCATACTCGGTCTCTTGTAGTTGTTTCAACAATAAAAATGTTACGTTTTCCCATTCCAAAAACGAGGTAGACACCGCTTTGGTCTGTGATCCATTTCAGGTTTTACATTATCTTTTATACATCCTCTTTTCAAAAAATCACCCATCTCATTTTTGCGTGGAATAATCATAAACGACGTTGCATTGTTTAACAACCATCACCCTGAGGCTTCGTTTTAGTAACAAGAACCATGAATTATGCACCATTATAGAAGTTCAGTGACAATACACTACATCACCCAGTATCCTCGAGCAGGACCGGTTGCTGTGGGACACACCCAATTCACCCAAAAAAAATTCAGAGGAACACAACGCCATTATCTATGTGGCAGGAGGACGATGTGATCCAGAGGGAGCCCTAACAAGCTTTTGTGTAAGTGAAAACAAAGATCTGTTGCATCATGTTTTAAAAGAATTAAACATTTTGAACTCCCAGGCAACCCTGTAGTCTTAGCAGCTGCAATAATATGCCATGTACCAAAAGCGCATACTTTAAATACCATAAGACTTGGCCTTGCACACTTGTTTTCTGTGAATATGCACACTGAAAAAACATTTATTCACATGGTGAAAGCAAATGTAATTTAATTACAATAGCAGCAAGAGTGACCTTGATATAATGCAGCACGAATGGTTTGGCAGCAAGATGCTTCTCAAGTTATTTTGAAAAAGCCGGAACAGCTAATCCCGATTGCAAGCATTTTCTACAAGGCTTGTTGAGTGTTTATTGTTTTTAAAGCACGCAGGCACAAGCAAAGACTGAAACAGGTCTGTTTCTTTTTTTACAGAAAGGAATCACACTGGGCTCCAGAATCCACTTCTAAACAAATAAAAATTACAGAGACACACAGGTAATAAAATCTTTGTAAATTACCACGAACTCTGCACTTCACTACCATTTTAAAAAAAACGTATTTATTGAAGTTCATCCCTTCCTTTCATAACAACATGAGCGATCCAGAAAAGCATGTCCGGCTCCTTTGATTTGGTGCACGAGTACAAATCCCTAATAACCCCGACAACTGATAAGTCGAAATCCAAACCTTTTGTCATGCCCCCTAAGGTAAATTCATAACCATTGCGCCATGTGATAGAATAGTGGAGTTGCTGATCACTCAACTCAAAAGTCTTTTTCCTTCACCCTTGCAGAATTCACCAAACCTTTGTCCTGAAGAGAACCCCCAAAGAAAGTGTGGGTTCGAAACGCGTAGACCGGGATCAATAGGGGATCCTAGTTCAACCAGTATCAATATGGACGCATAAATTCATTTGTCTAAAGAAACTATTGGAAGCCCATATTAGATACCTCTGGACCCTTTATACGTTCCGGTACTAAGAGCACTTCCTGTAAAATCTTGGATTGGTGAAGGGGCAATTTTAGCCTAGTTCATGTATAAATTTTGCATAATCACAATGTATTTTTGATTTATCTTTTCATATTTCACACTTGTTTTTCAAATAATTTTCATTGTATATCCATCGAGTTGAATGTGGATTGTCCTTTCTTTTATCGCACCAAATGTGAAAGTTTAAAAAACGTTTGTATTCAATCGTTACGAAAACAAACTTAAGGTCATGAGTAAAATGTACCTCATGCAGAAGTAAAGATGTGTTTAAATCTCACAACCACCTGATTTTGTTTTGTGTATACAATTGTCTAAGGCCCAAGGTGGTTGTAGGTAAGGGCCAAACCCCCCAATTCACAAATTATTTAAAAAGCAGTCACAGCAGGCCACCATCCTTGTGAGTGCTAGCCATTCCCAATGGGCTCGCAAATTGCGCTTGCCTCATGAATATTGATGAGGCATGCAATTTGCGACCCCATTGGGAATCGCAAACAGTGTCTGAGACACTGTTGTACATTCACTTTAGCATGTCGCAAATTGCTAGTTGCAATTCGGTGCAATTTGCGACTCGCTAAAGTGAATGGTCGTACATCTGGTCCCAAATGTATCAGAGGGGTTTTGCTCTACCTTGTGAGGTGGAAACGGTATAGTCCCGAACAGCACCTGTCAGTACTACTTTTGCACTAGTGTCATTCTCCTCATGAACCTTTCCTTTAACCCGTATACCGCGGCGGCAATTCCGCCGCGGTGCGGGCGTTCCACGGAGTGGGCGGGGCTGTGTCGGCCAACGGTCGTTCGCAGCACTGGGGAGGCCGACGCGAGCACGGAAGGGGTTAAGGCACCCAGATAAACCAAAAGCTGCTGGGTTGGTAGACGAGTGGGTTTGGGGGACTACTGCCGGGTTCCCCACATGCTCCATTAGTGTCCTCTCCCCATCTCCACTTGTGTGACCCCCACACTCCACTTGTTTGTCTTCCTCAATCTCCCTGTTAGGTGCCTTCTGCACCACTACTCACTTTTATGCTCATTGTTACTTCCCAATAGAGTGGTTTGACATGGTGCCTGCTCTGGGCCCTGTCTTTGCTTTTGTTCCTTCCATGGAGGGGCTCAGGGGCACCATTTTGGTTTTACCTGCGCACGCTCCCAGAGCCAAGCTCTGGTTCTCATGCAGTATCTTATAAAACATGAACTTGCAAACATGTAAAGCTCATGTAAACCACCCTCCTGCCCCTTTTCTCCTTCACACCCTTGACCTGGCCCGTCTTCTGCTTACCGCCTCCCGTGCACCTTCCAGCCTGGCCCACTGCCCCCTGCAATCTTCCCCACTCCCAGCACCTACTTTATTTTTTATTACGTTTTTGGTGGCATTTACAGACAAATACAGAACAGGAACGGAAGAAAATATAAAAGAAAAAAGATAATTACATACAAAAAAGGCATTTTCCAGACCAAGCGATATCAACAACAGACATTACAGAGTGTAGTATTATCAAGACGATGCATTTACAGTGGCTTCCAGAGAGGAAGATAGTCAGAGCGCTCCGTTGCAATAACCGAAAAGAAAATACGTAGATAAGGTGGTCCCTCTCAGCCATTCCCACATTCACCACAGCTCGCGCAGCCAGGTATGCAGTCACCAGTCTCCAAATATCTTTCAGGCGAGATATGGTATGTATCAATACCAGTATTCCTTCAATTGTTCCTGACAGTAAACCGCATCGGGCAGCCAGTTGTAGGCTTGCCGGCCCCAGTGCATAGCAAAATGTGTCTTGGCTGTTATGTTGAGGTAAGTAACGCCATGACACCGGAAGTAGTCTGTTCAACCTCCTGGTCACACCAGGCATCTTTTATTCAGTTAAGAAACCCCACCCCCATGATTAAAGACATAACACCTGGGTATAAATACAAAGGCAGTTCACCACCACCCCTCCGGGTTACGGACAGGGACGTGACCACATCACACTCCTCCACAACCCACAAAGAAAACATAAAACAAACAAACAAACAAAACAAAAACCCCCACCATAACACAAGCCCCAAAACAGAACTAGACAATTGAGTCCTGAGTCCACCTTAATAGGTTACATAGTTCTTTAGTCTCAAAGACCTAGCAGGGCATGGCCGTAGCTGGTATCTCTTGACACCCCTTCGCTGGGATCCACCGGACTCAGTTCCCTGAGATTCATCAGGCCGAGGCAGCGGATCACACTCCGGTGCCACACGAGGAGGTATTGCAGAGGAAGAGACACCACACTGTCCAGGCACCATAGGACCCCCACCAGGAAGGCCACCTCCGTCCAGCACCTGAGCAGGAGGTGTTCCTCCACCACCCAGATCCACACCATCTGTGGACTCTTCATCAGAAACCAGACCACCAGCATCTGGTGCCATACTGTCCATCCGAGCACCACCGGGGGCCCAGTAAGCTTTAAAGAAAGACACATTTCGAGAAATGCTCACTCCATGTCTCACCGCAGTGATCTTAGTCCCATGAACAGACTGAACAATCCATGGCTCAGGCTCAAAAGACAAACTAAACTTCCCTTTTGGATGCTGATTCTGCACCATCACAACGTCCCCCACTTTAAAAGAACTAGTTCTTGCCCCACGCCTGAAAGAAACCTTATCATTCTTCAGCTTCTGTTTCCGTAGCTCATCTGCTACCAGGGCATGTTTGACAGACACCGCCTCCATCTGAGGGATAAAGTCACCCATAGGCCTATTCATACACAAAGACATCGGACTGACCTTAGTAGTGGAATGAGGAGTCATCCGGTATTCCCTCAGGAAAGCATACAAAGCACAGTCCAAATCCTGACGGTCAGCCACAGCAAACCGAATGGCTTTATTAAAGGTACGCATAAAACGCTCAGCCTCCCCGTTGGCCTGAGGCCATAAAGGGGTGATCTTCCTGTGACGAACACCCCTGGATTGCAAGTAGGTTGAAAAGTCCTGACCTGAAAATGGAGGACCATTGTCATTACGGAGCTCAGTGAACAAACCATGAGTTGCCATGATCTTCTCGAACAGAGGAATAGTGCGACAAGCCGTGGTGGTGTCCAGCAACTCAACCTCTGGATATTTGGAAAAGTCGTCAATAACCACCAACATATGGCGCCCATCCGGCAAACTCCCAAAATCAGCACTTGCTCGCTGCCAAGGAAATGAAGGAATGTCTTCCGTGAGTATAGGAGCTGGAGAATCACCAGCCCCGGCAGCCTGACAGAGCGCACAACGCAACACAGTATTCTCCACCAATGCATCCAGGCCCGGAAACCATACCTTGCACCTCAACCTGAATTTGGTTTTCACAACCCCTTGGTGAGCCAAATGGGCCAGATCCACCACCCTTTGTTGGAGACAAACAGGAATCACCAGTAGTGAACCCCTCATCAAACACCCCTCAGGGGACATAACCAGTTCATCCCGTACATTATAAAGAGATGCCAACGTCGACCTAGCATCCTCAGTACGACACTTGGCGGAATCCACCAGCACATTCCATTTCCCAGTACCCACTGCAGAAATACAAAGCTGGAGACACCCATCCTGTTGCGTAGACTCCAGAATCTCTGCCAAGGAAATAGGAAGAGGCCTGGACCGCTCCACCACCAGACGCACATATTCCTCAGTATCCTCAGCATCTGACTCCTCACCAGGAGTAGCAGGACGGAAATGCCGGGAAAGATAGTCAGCAGGATTTAGAGTCCCAGGACGAAACACTACTGTAAAACAAAAATCCTGCAACTGCAGGATCCACTTTTCAATCAGTGGGGGAGGCTTGGAGGAAGAGCCCATGAACAGCGGAATGAGTGGTTTATGGTCTGTATGGACAACAAACGGTTGGCCATATAAATACGAATGAAAATGACGACACCCCAATGTATGGCAATAGCCTCCTTCTCGATATGAGAATACCGTTGTTCAGTCGCAGTCAACGCACGACTGGCATACGCCACTGGGGCCCACTCCCCACTGCTCCGCTGCTGAGAAAGCACAGCCCCCAAGCCAACGTGACTAGCATCCACCGACAACTCAGAGTCCAGTACAGGATCAAAATACACCAGAGTGGTATCAGCAGAGAGGGCCTGCTTAGTAGCCCGAAAAGCACATTCCTGCTCCGGACCCCAGTCCCATGCAACGTTAGACTTAGTGAGTTCGCGCAAAGGTGCCGTAAGATCAGTTAGGTTGCGGATAAAATGTCCACAATAGCTCACCATCCCCATGAAACTCCGCACACCGGATACATTAATGGGAGCAGGAACGGTCTGAATATCACGCACTTTCATAGGATCCGGTGACACACCATCCTGCGAAAAATTATACCCAAAAAAAGAGATGTCAGTCTTCAAGAATTCACATTTTTCCTTATGAAGCGTAAGTCCATTGTCCAGCAACCGCTGAAACACACCTCTGAGATGACAGAAATGCTCATCCAAAGTAGGGGCATGCACCAGAATGTCATCACTGACATTAATCACACCATCCTGTCCAGAAAGAACCCCCCGGATCGTGTCCTGAAAAACTTCTGCAGCACTGGAGACCCCAAAACTCAAACGCTTATACCTCCGCAAACCCACATGCGTAGAAAACGTGGTAATTGCACTGGAAGCAGGATCAAGCATCAGCTGATGGTAACCAGCACGAAGATCCATTTTGGAAAACCAACGTGACCCACTCACCTCCACCACAATATCGTCCACAGTAGGGGTGAGGTGCCGTTCACGCTTGATCGCAAGATTAGGTAACCGCATATCCACACAAATGCGGACCTCGCCAGGCTGTTTAGGTTTACGGGCCACCACAATAGGGGACACCCAGGGAGTTGGACCATCCACCCGTTCAATGATGTCCGCCATCTCCAGTTTCAGCAGTTCTGCTTCCAACTTCGGCCGAAGATGGAACGCCACTCTCCTATGACGTAAAGCCACTGGCTGGACGGAATCATCGATATGAAGCTTGATCATACGGCCCTTCAAACAGCCGATCCAATCAAACAAAGGTGAAAACTGGGCCAACAACTCCTCCACATTCCATTGATGCACACTCAAAGCAAAGGCGACCAATTGCAAACTCTCCGCTGTCCGACAACTCAGCAACAGCCCTTGACCCACTTTTGTGACATATATCCGTGTCCTTATCGTATGAGAGCCATGTGCCACCTCAGCAGTAAAAACACCTGCCAGAGGAAGGGGATCGGAGGACCCATAGGCAAAAACTCTTGTAGTGGTCGAACTCAAAGTGGGAGAAATCGGCAATGTCAGCATCATCGATTTGGCCATCACATTTATCGAAGCACCGGTATCAATCAAGGCAGGCACCGGTTGACCGTCCACCATCACATGACATTTAGGGATACCCTTATGTACATGACCCCCAGGTTGCAAAGCATGGATGACATGTATAGCCTCCTCCACATCATCATCATCCATGTCTCCTTCCGCCTGTAATTGAGCTGCGACGTACACCTGATCAGACGATACAGGGACAGAAGCTCTTGCAGGGGCGGAGCGACACATCTTGGCAAAATGGTTGAGCTTGCTGCAATTGGAACACCTCTTCTCGATTACAGGACACGTCCCTTTATGAGGAAAAGGACCCCCACAACCATAACAATGCCGGGGCCGATCCACTCTCCCCTGACTCTGCAGCTTCTTCCTGTCAGGGACCCGGGCCGAAACAGCATTAACCGGCTCCACCTTCACCACCTGCTGGAGTGCCGCCTTCATGTGGGCTGCTCGTACTTTCGAAAGTTCCTTAGACCTGCCCCGGGTCAACATGTCAGCCATTGACATACCCGGCACCTGTAAGATAGCCTCACGTAACTTGCTAGAGGAACAGCCCTGTATGAACTGGGCCCTGATCTCAACCGCAGCATCGGGCAACGTATAGGTGCTGGCCAACTCACGCAGACGGGCATAGAAGGTATCCACGGACTCATCCGGTAGCTGCCGGGCCTGACGCAACAAAAACTGCTCATAATCCGGATTGGCCAGCGGTTCAAAATGGGCGGTAAGGGCTTGCTTCAAAGTCCCATACGGTGGTCCACCTTCAACCACCGACTGCCCTAAACGGTGAATGGCCGCCCCCCCAGATGCAACAACATTGGGCGCCGTCGCTCCTCCTCCAAATCAATGGCATCAAAATATGTTTCTAAACGGTCCACCCAGTCCTTCCAATGGGCTGCCTGGGCTGACGGAGGACCATCCAACAGAAAATGCTCCACAGGAGGGATAGCCGACATGGCAACACCCCCAACATGAAGCACCACTGTCCCGGGCACACCACACAGGTACCACCCCAGGACCGGTAAGATGGAACCCAATGAAAAAGTCCAGCACCAGAACAGTCCACAGTACCAAGTCCCAAAGAGACACAAAGCCCCACACGGCCAGAAGAGACGTTCCACGAGACGCTCCACTCACCCCAAGAGGACGTCACAGACACAGGCAGATGGAGCACCAACAGCATAGCAGCTGGCGCAGACGACCTCCGCACCCCAGTAGGACACCACAATCCGCCAGGCACCGGCACCAGAAACAGCCGGCAAGGCACACCGTGCAGTGGGGCACCAGGAGCGCAGTAGCAGGCGAAGATGACCTCCTCACCCCAGCAGGACGGCGCTGGCCGCAGGGTAGCGACAGCACTCTCACCCCTGCCGCGAACCACCCGGCCCTCTCCAGCACGCCGCACGCAGCCACCAGCAGGCCACGCCCCCAGGAACAGCCGGGGCAGCCGAAACAAGGCAGCGAAAGCAGCGAGAACCCGGGAAGCAAGGCAAGCCCCCGGGAACAAACGGGGCGAAACACGAAGACGCCATCAGCAGCACCAAGAGTGCAAGGAGCCAGGAACAAGACACGCAGGAACATCCCACCTTCGTCGCCAAGATGTTATGTTGAGGTAAGTAACGCCAGGACACCGGAAGTAGTCTGTTCAACCTCCTGGTCACACGTCCCTGTCCGGGTAACGGACAGGGACGTGACCACATCACATTGGCTAGGACCAGCATTGTGGCAGTAAGTTTCCCAGTGTCCGAGGGAATGCCCCTCCACCACTAGCCTCATAACAAAGTTAAATACCATATTTACACTCATAGGCTTTAAGTGTGCGGTATCAATGACTTAACTACTACAACCACCGTATGGTGGAAGCGGGCATGGCTATAAATGTAAGGTGGCACTTAAAACATGTTAACGCATAATAGTGAATGGGAGCACACTTTTGATAAGGTATTTTAGGAACAAGTTCTGCATTGCCACATTCTTCCGGGCGACAATAAGATAATAGCCATACAGTATAAATGAGTAACATAACATAGCATAGGAGTGTAACAATTAGCAATATCAGAGACTCAGTCCTGGTACAAAGCAAGAGCTTTAGTATGTACGTTTATAATTATACTTTTTTTTCTAAATTGGTATTATCTCAGTCACCAATTAGTACTTCCGTGGGGATTGCGCTAAATAAATGAGAATGAAAATATGTTAAATAGATAAACCATAAAACTGCTAATCCTGGGTCCTATGTCAGTTCCATCAATTTTGGTGAATAACTTAATTTGAAGCAAAATGCAAAATGCACATTTAACGAATGCCCATCACATAAGGTTACCTCAGGATGTACTGTCCCAGTGTCATGTCAATGACAAACATATTCGATTGAAATATAAAGAGCCCATGGAAAGACAGTAACATGCCGCTGGGAAAAAACAGTCCAGAAAAATCCTCACAAGAAACGGTAAAAATAAAAACCAATGGTCTATTAAAAAAAACGTTCAGCTAATCTCTGCAAGTTACAAATTTCTATATGAGGTAAGAGATATTTGTGACTTTTTTACAAACTGACACACAAACCTTAGGAAGAAACGTAAATGATAAATGTTATTGTGTTACTTAATATTCCCAATCTGTAAAATATAAATTGTCATATCCTGTGGTACACATACATGATACTGAAAAATATTTTAGACACAATCTGTACTGCATTAAAGAGAATTGCTAAATAACAAATACATTCTCGCTACCAGAATTATAAAATCTCACAATTGTGCACTGCAATTTAAGATGGTTAGTATGGCATAAAATGTGTTCCATGGTAGCATAAGGCTTCTATCAATACTGACAAGAAAATCATAGAAAATACATTTTAAAACATAAAAATATTCACTATGCACAGGGCTAAAATATATGACAGAAAAAGACATAACAGTCTGTAAAGAGGAGATAGTGCACTTTCTATATCTTTCAAAATCCTAATAGATGTATGAGTTATTTGTCACCTGTCGGCTCCGAATTTAAAAAAAGTAAAATTGCTACTATACATGGTTAAGAAAAACATTAAGCATTTCTACTCTAATAAAGGAAAATTATATTCCTATTACTACTGAAATTCACTGACATCTGTATGGCAAAGGACAAACAAATGATCATACTCTGACTTAAAAGCCACCTACTCATTTGTTGAGGCTTTTTGATATTTTGAATTTAAATCACCCAGATGGAACTAAGCATTAACTCCATGTCTCTCCGTCCTTGCTCCATTACTGACAGTAAGGCATGTTGCCTGCTGACAGACACCGGAAGCTCCTGACTAGGACTGCAGAATTACTTATTCTTTTTCCTCTCAGTCACTCTTACAGGAGCAAAGAAACGAAGACTAGGATTATTGCTGATTACCCAAAGTAATTCAAACATTCACTTTGACCTCTGAGCAATGCAGGAAAAATTGTGTGTGTTGTTGAGATTTTCTGGGATTTATGGCCAACATGTCTTCCTTGGCACAGTCATATGCTACGCAATGGTATTGTGTGAGGATCCTTCGATCTTGCCATCATCTGGCACTACTTGAAGACCTCCTGTGGGCTTGAAAAAACAAAGGACAAAAGCCATTTTTGCTAAATAGGAACAGTTGGTTTAATCAAACTCTTCGGTCGGGAGAACAGTTACAGAGCCTTGTCTGAGGATTGTCTCAAAGTACAATTGATCTGAGCGCCATTATATACATTTCTTGAAGCATCATAAAACAATTCAGAGAGAAATGCAGGCCTAGTCATGGAGTCATAAATTACTCCCACCTGATAACAAATGCAGGTGGGTCTCAACCTTGCATGGACACAATGATGGCCATTGGGTAACATGTTCAGATGTCCTGATTGGCTGAGTTTTCCTAACTGCATGTGGCATCTAACTTTATGGTATTTTGGGAACGCGCACCCCTCTGGCTATGTGGGCTTTATTGGGGTCAATCTCTCCGGACCATTGTGGTGTTACTGCCTATCTGTGGAATTGATCTGGGTTTTTCCTGTTTGTGCATTTATTCTGCTGGCTACCTGTGATCTGTCAATCAGTTGCCTCAGGCCTAGGTTGCAAAGCCTGTCTGGCCCCTTATTTCTGACTCGGGTTGATGGAGAAGTAATCTTGGGTGATTTTGACAAAAGGGATTCAATCTCGTTTTTATATACACATTTATCATTGTGTACATCGACATTGACATTTTCAATATTAACATTCCCCCCTCTAGTTGAATTTTCAACGACATCATTCACCCCACATTTTATGACAGTCACATTATTAGGGGCTTGTTGTGCTTAAGTTTTAACTATTACTACTTCCCTAGTTACTTGCATCTATCCAATTTGATGGCTGCATTTTTACTGCAGGAAATCCCCACTTGTTAGAAACCCTAAAAAAAACAATATGAAGATGAGAATGGACAGCAATGATGCACACAGGCAAGTCAACCACCAGGGGAGCCAGGAAAGCCAGTTGGCGTGCCATTCCTGCTCAGGGGCACCTCCCTCCTTACTCATGTGCAGCGCTTGGTGGCAAGAGTCAGAGTCCCAATGTCCATGTCGCTGCCTAGGATAAATGTGCTTTAGGACGCGCGGATCTTGGCACATACCCCTCCCTCCATTGCGGTCATTAGGTCCAACACATATCGATGTTGCATCACCATGAGGATGACTCTTAGTTCTTCCTTGATCGCATTAAGACAGAGCTCAGTACTGTTCATCATCTTCAACAATTTTTATCTGGTTATTTGCAACGAGTGGGCGTTTGCTTTTGTCTGCACTGTGAAGAAAGGTACGGACCCTCCCGCATATAGTTGTGTGTCAGAAAACAGTCTGAATTCTTCTGGAATGTCCTTATACTGAGCCCAGCCAAAATAGTTAGCAGTTCTTTTCTCTCCAGCCTGATGCAACAGAGTTGTCTTCTTCTGTAGTGGATGTTGGTACAACTCTGACAGATCTTCTCCAAGAATGATCAGGGTGTGTATGGTGTTGAGGGAGCAAAGGCCCCATCATCCAGGGAATGAGCTGGGTGTAGGCAAATTCACCGCACTGCCAGTAGGTATCCATCAGCTTGGAGGTGCCCCATTGCATGTCTGGTATGTGCAGTATTGCGCCACAGTTCTCATTTGTGTCTATTGGAATTGTTCCTTTACCTCTGAAACACAAGAAATACAGTGTAAACTTTGGTACAATTAAGGGTTTCCCCTTTCCTTCCAACCACGTGTACCTATCTATCTCAGAATCTCATAGTTCCTGACACAGGTTATCTATGCTGGTGTTCAACCCTCCCTGAGAGACTCATTTCCCTTCGTATCTTCGAGGTGGATGGCCCTACACTGGAACTCCATGTCTGGGGTCATTTGTTATTTTAAAAAAATGCATCAGACACACTAAGGGTCACCCTGATACCACAGACAGAAGCGGGAGAGGACATCTTTGTGCACTGGTTCAGTGGCTTTGCTACCTCAAAGAATCTCTTTTCTGGAAACTCTCAGGGCCAAATAGTGTCCTTTCCTATGGTGCCCCTCCTGCACTTCCTATCTAGCTCAGTTTGGATATCGCTAGGCTCGGTGAAAAGATACAGTGCTGTGGGATTGGTCTCGTAGTGGGTCACATTCACTACTACTCTATGGGATTCTACTCTGTTGGGTTGTATCTTGACCCTAATCCTACATAGGTTCAGGTGGTGAAAGCATTTCGCTTTTTCGGGGGCTAACTCTTGGGGCAAGTAAAGCCTTTCTGCGTTTACTGCATGCGGTATCAGCAAGCAGATGTAACAGGACCTAGCTGATGTCGGGGGCGCCCCCAGCGGTCATGTGCTGATACCATGTGTTAGGTAAGAGTGCTCTGTGTGGTGCATGTGGGATGCTATTGTTGGTTTGGTGCAATTATAAGTGACATGGGAGAGGTCCCAATGCAAGCGCTGTGAAAATGTCGGGGTGGACTCTATTTGATGAGGCAGATCTTTGGCAACGTATGGATGTGGCCACACCCATAGTATACAAAGAGTATACAATTGTACAACAATACATAACTTATTGAACATTGCAGGTCTTGGGAAGACTTCCAGGAGAGACGTCTGTAACCCTCTTGTGATCAGGGGTTTTCTTTTACTTTTGAAACAGTTCAAAAATGTTTGTGGAAAACGTTAGTGGTCATGGACTCACATACTTGGGTCTTGTTGGGGTTATGGAAATGGTTGCTGCAGAGGTGGTGGGCCGTTGTAAAGGTGGTGCACTTTGGTGGCTCGATTGCAGACCCGTTGGATAAGATCTGCTGTTCGTTGTTTTAGTTCAGAAAACATTTGCATCCTTACGTATATCATCATCAATTATACTTGTGGATTCATGTGGCTTTTCTTTTTAGCAGTGTGCTTTTACATGCATATGTGCTATTTTAGCGGGGCACCAGAATGTGGCCCCAATCCGGGTATCTACTTTTTCTTTTTAAACTGTGGGTGTTTATTCATGGGTCGCCTTAATTTTTACTTATGGGTTATCTTTTCTCCCCCCTCACTATGACAGAAAAAGGATATTTTTTAAGGGATGATCTTCATGAGCATGTGGATGATCTCAGTTATTTAATTAGCGTTTTATGGGTGTCGCCAGACTTCCAATATCCTACCTTCACTAGTGTGTGTACGGGGGTGCCATTTGGCCTACACGTGAGCAGGGCCTTGTATAAAGAGAGGGCATGCTGTAATTGGGTGTTGTTGGCGATCGCAATGTGCCCTGAGGTCTTGTGCATATCCCTCCAGTCCCGGCACGCGGCAGGCAGTGGGACCCTCCCTAATAGTGCCAGGTATCTAGGCTATGCCCTTTTTCCAGGGGGTTCATTTTGGACTAGCTTTGAGCTTCTTTTCACTGGCCTTTTGGGTGTTTTCCTAGGTTTCAGTGTGATTTGCTGTTTCGTTTGTAGTGTACTGGAGGGGGTCGGCGAGCTGTCCCGAGGCCCCCATGTGTTTCTGATCTTGCAGTGTCCAAGATTGGGCTTATTGCCTCCCCGGATGGTGTGTATAAGGCCTTGTGTGTTAGCTGATCGCTAGGCCAGATATGACAGTGAGTATATTCCAGTGTATCTCACACAGAACTGTGATGGACTTTTGCAGACTCTCTTTTTCCTGACACCGCCTCTCCCTCCAATTACATCTTTATCCAGGATCTCTGGGCCTGCTGTCCTGACTGTGGTCAGGGACTTCTAACCAGTGGCACACTACTTTCATTGTTTTGGAGGGACATGACCCAACAAGCAGGCTTAGGGATGTTTGAAAAACTTTGAGGGAAAGGAGGAGGCAGAATATTGCTGAAATGAGAGTCCGATACGAGACCAGAACTCATCAAAATTAGTCTAACTGGAGGTGATGGGCTGGAACAGTTGGATGCTCTGGCAGACCTCTCCTCCCGACTGACTCAGTGCCGCATGGCACATGGCCACCTGTCAGATCTTGTGAGGTGGAGGTCATGGGGTTTTCGCTAACCTGAGCATAGGGAAACTTGGCTCCCGACACTGAACGACAGCCTCATTTTAGAACTGAAAGGGGGCCTCCATTGGCTGGAGGCTTCTGGGTTTTAGGTGTGCTGCAGTTGAAGCCACAAGGCATGAAGGAATTTTGGTCCTGGGCTGGAGGCCCGAGAATGGAGTCATTTTGACTCAGTCATAGGAATCTGTCTCAATTGGACTTGGGTGATGGGACCTGGGTGCCTGCTTTTATGCACTGCATGGGAGCTGCCCTGCCCCCCTCATCAGACTGCCCTCCCCCTGAGGTGTAGTCGGCAAGCCCTGTCCAGGGGGTTCAGCAGCAGAGTAGGGCCTTAGCTCCAGCAGGCATCCTGAATGGTGGAATCTAGTGCAGATTATTGATCAACAAATTGTACAGCAGGCCTAAGTTTCCCGAACGCAAGTAAAGGCTTGAATTCCTAATGTAGTCTCACCAGTCTTTATTTTTTAAATGAATTTTAAAGTGTGCATGAAGTGGATGTCTCGCATTGGGGGTTTTAATTTAATTGTGGATTTGGGTGTTGCATTTGCTGAGGGCATTACCTCCACAGTTACCCTTGCCTGCCGTGGTTGTGGTCCCGGTCCTTGTTGGGCTGGATTCCCTGTCTGTTGCTGCTATTGCCACGTGTTTGACCAACTGCCTGATCCCTATTGCAGTGGTGCAGAGTCTATCTGATTTCCCTGTGGCTGAGAGAAAGGTGTATTTGGGTTACCCTGGGCTTGGTTTTGAGGATACGGATTTTGCGGGAACTGGCTCAGATTTATCGATCTCTGTTCATGATATGCTTTTAGGTGGCATCAGTCAGTCATGTGGTCCATTCTATGGTAATAGTAACATTCTCTGAGGTTCGGCTGCTGCCATCCTCCCTGACCTCTGCAGTTATAACTGGGTTGAAGCTGTCTGTGGTTTTGCAGTTAAGCCCCCTTCAAGACTGGTGCCATCTGCACGCTTGTGGCGAATCTGGCCCCCTTCTGTGCTGTCTTTTTCAATTTGTGTTGGACCAGTTTGCTGGTGTCTCCCGGGCTTGCTCCTGTTTTTCCCCATCCTTTTCCTGTTTCTTTCTGTAATAATGTAATATGTGGGCCTGTATCTCCTGCCAAGTTTTTGTGTCCAACCATACTATGCTGTCCAAACCACTTTGCATTTCGGTGGGCAGACCCTTTTTGAGGATGTTATAGAAGAATGTGACCTTGGGGCCCATATCAGTCCATGGTTGTCCTGTCCTTTGTCCCCATCATTCTCTCATTCTGCCCAAAATATCAGTTATGGTCTCCCTAGTTTTCATGCTTTCTGCCATCAATCCACTTACATCTGGGCAGTCAGGGAATATTTCCATCAGAGCCATCCATATCTGGTGCCTGTATGAATTGAATGCAGCCCGTCATGCTCGGAGTTGGTCAGCATGACTGTTGAGATGCAGGCTCGGGTGCACACCATGTTAGTCTGCTCTCCAATGAGACTGCTTAGCAGACTTTTGACATCGCATACAGCTAGGTTTATTCCTGCAGTGTTCTTCTAAAAACATGAGCTCCATTTCCACGCCACATCCAACAATAGTGGCAGTTTGGTCCTGAACCCTTCTTTATCCATCTGGGCACATAGATGGTCCCTGACTTGCCCTTCTGCAGCAGCAGGTACATTTTGGCTTGGTGCAGCTCTGCTGATTTCTCTCCAACTTAGTGCTTACATTTCTTAGGTAACCCTGCATGTAGGGGAAGTTCAACTTGGGATCTCCCCCTTCGTGCCAGATACAGTCTTCCTCAACAGTCATGTCCTCTGGTTTGAAGGATCCCACCGGTCTCCTCTGGCCTCCGGCCAGGGTATATCATACTTGCCCTCCCTTTTGATCCAGGAGGCTAGCAGGTGGGAAAATGGCAGCGCAAAGATCTCGCCTTCATATTTGGTCACTATCTCCCTTGGGGTCAGTTTGCCTTTCCCGGAGATTCCAGGGGAGCAGCTGTCATCTTTGTCGCTGCTCTCCTCGTGTGCATGCAAAGGTGCCATATTGCTTCTCCTGCGTTTTATTTGAGATTGCACCAAGCTACCTTGATCTCTTATTAACTGGTTGGCCCCTTTCCTACGCCGTTGATCTGGTGCGGCTTGGGTTCCAGACAGAAGCCTCCCCTCTAGTTATGCCTCGGACTCCTCTCAGAGCAGTGCTCTGCACCTACCCCCACTCTCCTCAGGTGGAGGGTGTGCTGCTCTGTTTTCTCATTGTGCTTCTAGAGTGAGAGCCTTTTCTCTCTCCATCCTTAATCACGCCTCTCCTCTAACTCCCACCTAGGTTGCTTCCTTCGTTCTGAGCTGGGCGCCATTCTTCTTGGTAGCAATTTGCCCTCAAGTTCACTTTCTGTTGTCTCTTCAGCTGCCTGAGCACACCCTGCAGCTCCCCCCTCGTCATCGGACCTCAGAGGGCTGGGACCCCTTTCCTCACCCCCACTAGTTGTGTTACTGTCCAGAACTGCTTTAAATCTCCTTGTCACCTGAGTGTGTTCACCTGGACATGTGGGAATGCACGTTCTCCGTGCCGCTGGGGTTTGATGGGCTGAACACGACGGACGGGGGGTCTAACTTCGGGGAGCTCTAGCACTGGACTGGGGTGATGCTGGGATGGCCTGGACCTGCTGGCCTGTTAACCTCCCATGCCTGGATTTTATAGTTTGTTGTTCGGTAGTGGGCCCTCTGGCTCCCTCGACCAGCGGATTGGCATAACCTAATGTGGGCATGGCAGGCATCGAGGAAAGCATACGGTATACCTGCATACGGTGGGGGAGGTGTGGACGTCTTACTTGCTGGTTCTGGGATAGGATTGTCTGTTTGGGCCTCCTCGAAGATGGCCCACAGTTCTATCAGTGCCTCTCTTCTGGTTTTCTTTTACCCTATGTATTTGGTCCGAATGTGTGTCCTCGTGTGTTCGAATATGTTAGTGTCAAAGGTTTCCCCCTCTGTCCAGGGGAACGTGTGTGCCTTAGTGTGTGCGTACCATTGGTAGCAAAACTTGCTAAGTTGTTTAACCTGTGTGGGGAACCTAGTTGGCATGTGCTTTAGCGGTGACTCCATGATAAGCTGGGAACTTTTTTAAGGGACTGATAACCTCGGGTTTCCCGGGAATAAGTAATCATAGATTCTACTCTGGTTGTGGGGAAATAAATATGGGGGATTGCTGGTGACAAGTACTTTACTACCAGCTAAACGTTATGTACAGATGCATCGGAATGAACATTTCACAAACACAAACAACAATGCATATAAAGGGTCACAACCTGAAAGAAAGTGCAATTGGTAGTTCAATTGTGTGAATTTAGCAGCAAAATAGCAGACTCTATGGAATAACGATTGTGATATGGAATAACGATTGTGAGAGATAGCAACACCTTCATAAGCACATTGAGTCATTGGCAAAACACATCAAAGACAAAAATACAGTTGCAATAGTTTACCACCACCACAACATCAAGAAGGTCCAAATTTTCCCTTACATCTGAATTACACCCTATATCACACCCTAGGGTCATGCATACCGACTGTGTCATGCCCAGCTGTCTAAGCTCCTAACAACCTTCACCTTTCTTAGCATGCTGACTATAAAAAAAGGTGTCCTCCATGGGAACGCCTCTGAGGCCGCCTTGTGATTACTCAGTTCAGACACAAAATATGCAATGTGTCAGATTTCTGTCAGTGGCAGGATGCTCAGGTTAAATTTTTGCACTTCTTCCTAATTTGCCATACGCCAAATGCTGGATGCTGGGACTAAGGATCTGATGTAGTCTCTTACCCACTGACAGCGGCTTCAGGATAGACCTCTGCCCCGCAGATTCAACAGAACCTTCAATCAATTGTGGCATCTGTTCACCTTCCTTGCTGAGCAGATGTGAATTCGTCTGGAAGGGCCCTTTCCTTCGGCTGCAGTCGGGTTCAAAGCACCAATCTCTCCTAGCTGGCTCACCAAAATGTCTCCTTGCTGTTAGAGTGTCTTGTATTCTAGCTATTCTTTCCACTCTGGTATTATTTTCCATTGCAAATCTGGTTCACTGTCTGTTGCAATCCATATCCGTTTGCAGTGTGACTTCTGGCTTGGTCTCCATTCCATTCAGATAAGGTAACGACTTCTGTAGTTGCACCTTGGTCCTTTGAAGTCTTACCTATCTCAGAATTGTCAGTCTCGGTCCACCAAGTCACTATAGGAGCAGGCTTAACTATGACTTTGCTGTAGGACTGTTGTTACCAGCAATCTGCTGGTGTCAGTCCTAAGGTTGCTCCCTAAGCTACTAAGAGACCTATTGTCATATACCAATAAATCCCTTACTTTGATCAAATGATGTTCTTGCATTTCCCCTGACAGAGTGGCAATTAGTTTCAAATAAAATCACGGTTTACGATCGTCAGGAATAATCCCTGCTTTCTATGGGCCGATAGACCTTTCACATTGAGTGAGACTAATCAGGAGTTGTACATCACATGAAATTATTACAGTCTATATCAAGCAATAATGAGAGTTTGGTAAGAGGTAAAGGGTTTTATTTTTCATTATTTTAGTAATTCATCTTTATTAGGTCATAAGTTGAATTCATCAATCTTAGTCAGTAGAATCTCATTAGAAATAATCAATAAGTAATCAATAAATTGCTATAAAATGCATTAAGCATGTTCCATAAAGGAAATAAGATCCCTATTCTAAGGATGGAAAGAAATGGTGTCAGTCAGAACCCATAAAGAGTTCTAGTTCGAAAAAGTGAAATACAGGCATAAAGCTTCAGCATTTAACAATCAGCTCAATAAATCAATAACTGATCAACGCAAAACTTCCAATAAAGAAAGGTTCAAGAAACTCAGTAGAGCCTCGAAGTAGCATGGGCTGGGGAAAAGAGCGGTAGTGTCCAGAGTAGTGTAGTAGAGAGATCTGAACCTACTCTAGGAACGGATCACTGACGTAATATCGATCACAACAATATTGTAATACAAAAATATTGTGTCAAAAATATTTATTACAAAAATATCGTTTCCCTTTACTTAAAAGGGAAGTACAAAAATATCAAAAACAAATATTGTTTCACACTATTATTAAAAAACCTACAAAAATATCATTTTTAATATATATATATAGTTTGAAATAGTAAATAGTAAATCTTTTAATATATAAATTAATAAAATAAAATAAAATAAATGTAAGTAACATTTATTTCTATATATTAATATATACTTATGTAAACATATATATGTGTATGCATGTGTTTATATATACACAGATATTATATAACACTATTATTAAAACATATATTTTACATTATATTACATTTTTGTTTTTTTAAATTTACTACTATAAAAAGCATGTAGAAATATAAATACATAATACATAAAAAATGATTAACATATCAAATGCAAAATATTAAATAAATTACCAAACTACATAAATATAAAAAAGACATTTGCCAAAAATATATATAACTTTTTTAAGTATACATATATATATACAAATAACATAAAACTAAACAAATAATAATCTTAAATATATTTAAGCATTATCAAAAAAAAAGTCTGGAAATAATTGCTATTCCCACTCCAGTGTGTTCAACAGTAGGGAAAGCGTTGGACTTCGGTGGGATTACATTTACTATTCCCACTCCAGTCTGTGCAACAGTAAGGAAAGGGTTGGACTTCGAAGGGGTTAAATTAACTGTTCCCACTCCAGTCTGTGCAACAAAATGGAAAGTGTTGGACTTCAGAGGCGTTACATTTATTATTCCCACTCCAGTCTATAGTAGGGAAAGCGCTGGACTCCAGACAGATAACATTTACTTTTCCCATTCCAGTCTTTGCAATAGTAGGGAAAGTTTTTTACCCCGGAGAAGTAAGGTTTTTCTATTCCCACACTAGTCTGTGCAACAGTAGGGAAATCACTGGACTCCAAAAGAGTAAAATGTACTATTCCCCCTCCAGTCTGTGCAACAGTAGGGAAAGCGTTGGACTACGTAGGGGTAACATTTACTATTCCCACTCCAGTCTGTGCAACAGTAGGGAAAGCATTGAACTCAGGAGGGATAACATTTACTATTCCCACTCCAGTCTGTGCAACAGTAGTGAAAGCGTTGAACTCAGGAGGGGTAACATTTACTATTCCGATTCCAGTCTGTGCAACAGTAGGGAAAGTGTTGGACTTCAAAGGGGTAACAATTACTATTCCCACTCCAGTCTGTGCAACAGAAGGGAAAGTACTACACTTCAAACACATAATAAATATGAAATAGTTGTTAATTTATAACAATTATAAAACTCCTAATACGAACTATATTAATAAACCAAAAAAATATATAAAAATAAAAATAAACACTTAACATAATTAGTAAACAAATGAATAATTAACTTAGTAGTTCATTGTTTCAGTTTTATTTACAGTAATCTTCATATAGTCATCCCTAATCCTATTCCGTCTTCTTCTAAATATGTTATCCATACTCTTCTACAGCAGCCTTGGGCCTAGGAAATCTTCCTCATTCTTCTAAGACAAACATTTTATTTCAGTTTTTTGCACTCTCTTCTTTGATATTGTCTCTCAAACTTTTGTTTCTTTTTCAGAAATCTTTCAGAAAAGTAGCTTTGTCCCAGTTTATTTGTAATGTGATGTCAAGGGGTCTCGAACAATTTGGATCTCAGGTCAATCAAATCCTCAAATGATGCACTCAGCATATGATTCATGTAGTATATCCATTCAGGTGAAAAATAACTTTGACAAGGCACTCTCGCTCTCTTTGATCTTCTTGGTGTCTATGTATCGTCTTCTGTGTCATTTGCACCGCTTGACTCTGTCTCTTCAGCAATAGGTGGTGTATGCGATCAACTGACACACTTGATTTTCTTTGACAATAATTTTATGGTCATTCAGTATTGTGGGTGAGATTTCTTGATCCAGTACTTCACCTAGATTGTTTATTTGTTCTGGTGTTTTCTCAACTGTTATCTCAGGTTGAGATCTAGTCTCTTCTTCTTCATCTTCAATGCTACTTTGTGAAATCACAGCAGCCTGGATCGGTGGGACTGTTTGTAGTTGTTCTTCTTTCTCCTTCTTGCTGTTGTGTCTTATGTGGTATTACTCCTTGCAATTGTCCGGCTTGCATTGATTCTGTCACCATGGCTCTTGGTTCTTGCTCAAAGAACACTATTTCTGCATATGGACATCTTACTCTCTGAGCGTGCAATGCATGCACCCAGTTTGGTACTCCAGCACATTTAACAGCAGTGTTCATGATGAGAATGACCTTGTAGGGGCCTTTCCATCTCGGGTCCAAGCAAGACTTCTGCACATGCTTCTTGAACAACATCCAGTCACCAGGACTGAGGTCATGGGACTGTTCTTGATGTGGATTTAAGGTAGCAGCTTTAACCTGGTGAGGGACAGAACATACCCCATCAGCCAGTCCCTTGCAGTAATCGAGTATCATGTCATCTTTGATGTTCAAAAGTGCATTCACAGGTATAGCAGGTAAACTCATTGCACGCCCCATCAATATCGCATGTGGGTATAATCCTGTTGCCCTGTCTGTAATACTTTGGGGATACTCATCAACACCCAAGGCAAAGCATCTGGCCATTTCACTGATGTGGAGGCACAAACATTTGCCAACCAGGACTTTATGGTACTATTAAGCTGTTCAACCATTCCAGAGGCTTCGGGTGGATGACTACAGTGTAATGTCTATAATCCCATTGATAAAGCCGGGAAGGTCTCCTGCGGATGTACGGGCATACCGCCTGATTTCCATGCTAAATTTGGATTATAAAATACTTAGTAGAATCTTGGCAACGCACCTGTTCTCATTAATGCCCAAAATATTACATACAGACCAGCCTGGGTTCATACCAGGGTGAAATACAGCACATAACAAAAGGAGGGTGCTGGCGGTTATGAAAGCAGAATTTGAAGAGAAAGAAAAAGCGGTGATTGCGGCAATAGATATTGAAAAAGCCTTCCATAGTCTATGCTGGGATTTTCTTTTTTTGGGCGCTCAATAAAATGGGTTTGGATAATGGGTTTGTCCAATGGGCGAAGCTCCTGTATATGGCACCTACTGCCTAAGTCCGAACTAGAAGATATATTTCAGAAAAGTATGTGGTGGGAAGGTGGACGTAGCAAGGCTGCCCCTTTTCACCATTATTGTTTGCATTTGTTTTGGAACCACTCGCTAGTTGTGCGAGGACTGGAGGGGTCTGCCGGGGACTAGGCGTCCTGCACTACTCAGCGTTATATACTGATAATATTTTGTTATTCCTGAGAGACGTGAATGTAGATTTACCTCATGCGATAAACCTTCTAGAGCGTTTTGGCCAAGCATTTGGCCTATGCATAAATTGGGGCAAATCTTATCTGTTCCCATTACTGAAAGATATACTTCAACCGGAGAATCTTAGGGGGCATACTTAGGAGGGAACTTGCTTAAAGTACTTGGGGGTTCAGTTATACCATGCACCCTCTGATTTATTGGAGGGTAACACTGGTGTGGCTACCAGAGGCCTGCGTGCATGTGTAGAGTTCTAGAAGACACTGCTGCTTTCGGGTGGCAGGATGAATAGCAGTAGCGAAAATGGTAGTGAGGCCCGATTGCTTAATTTTTAAGCAGCACTACCTATAGTGATACCCTGTAGGATCTTCTGTGAACTTGAATTGTTATTGATTAGTCTAATATGGGGAACAGGCAGATGCAAATTGGCCTTATCTAAATTGCAACGCCCAACTACTGAGAGAGGATTAGTGCCTCCAGATTTGGAGGCCTATTATTTAGCGGCATAGTTGCAGTGGTTTGTCCAGTGGATCCACTCATGGAGATTTCCAGAGGAGGCAAATTTGAAGTTGTTACCAGATTTAAATGTTCTGTATAGAATCCTCTTAGCTCCCAAGAGACCTGTGTGGGAGATACTCACTGCACTGTGGGTTGTGCCATAATGTTGGCGTCGTACGCTCCAGTGAACCCATGTTCAGGTGACCTATGCCCTAGACATCCTGCTGAGAAGTTTTGAGCAAATTAATCTGGGCAGAAGACTGCAGAATAGGCTAACCATGGGGTGCATAGAATAGGGGATCTTTATAGAGATGGGGAACTATTATCATTAGATGATTTTTCAGCCTCTTTTGAGATCCCGAGAGGGCAATTACTTTTACATTGGATGATAGTAACCAGATTGCCTCCTCACTGGGGTATAGGTGCGGAAGAATCTCAACAGCACAGTGCTTTTCAGATGCTGTTCACTACGTTAGGCCATATCAAGACGGTGATGTGTGTTCACCAGGCACTACGGAATGGTATGGTAACACCCCTAGTAGGTCTTAAAGAAAAGTTGGGAAGAGGATTTGGCGCACCCCATTACTGAGGTGAACTGGGCTAAAACCCTTTTATGTTCGAATACTGTATCTAAGAATACTAGATTTAAGTTGATTAACTTCTTTTACCTAAATTGGGCACATCTGACTCTGGGGAAAATATCTCGGATTTTTCATGATACTGTCGTAACGTGCCCTAGATGCAGTGAACAAGGAGCGGAGATCCTTCACATGGTATGGTCATGTCCACCATTGGTGGGATTTGGAGGAAGGTAGTTTCCTGTATTAATAAGGTGACACAGAGAATTATTGAATGTGCGCTTTTGGTCTGTCTTCTAGGTGGATTTCCTAGACCTGCTATGCGCAAAAACACTACAGGGTTTATTGACTGGGCCTTGGAATTTGACCGGCCCGGAGATAACTATACATTGGCAGGCGGCTTTGCTCCCCAGGGTTGATAAATGGAAGGAGGAGCTGATTCGGTGGGTGGGCTATGAGAGCACAGTGCTGCATGGAGACACGAGGAGAGGATCAATTGACAGGATACGAGCAAGAGATAATTTATTAGGTTGCCTAAAAGATCCTGATATGGTGAATGAATCGTGGGAAGAAAGTGTGTAAAAGCAACATAAGTAACTTCTAAAATTGTAGGCCAGGACTAGAGTATACGTAGTTACAGATATAAAAAGTACTTTGTAACCAGGAACTGGGAGTGGAGGCTATGGCAGTAACGTAGTGATATATGATGTAAAGGGGACTGGACTTTTGGGTTGGGAGGGGGTTAAGGATACATTACTGTAATGTTTGTTTAACTTATTATAAATGCCAATAACATTCTGTTAAAAAAAAACTACAGTGTAATCTCTGCTTAATCTGTAATGCTGCACAAACCATCCTTAGGACCTCATTGTTGAAATGAGTCCCACGATCTGACTCCAGAGAAACCGGTAATCCATACCTGGGTATCAACTCTCTCAACAGCAATTTTGCTACAGTGAGACAGTAATTTCTCCGTGATGGGTAGGCTTTCACCCATCGAGTAAAATGCACACTATAACCAGGACAATCTCAACCTGTTACAAACAGGCATCTTGATAAAGTCCATCTGCATTCTGTTGAAGGGACCACCTGATCCTCCTATGTGACTCAATCTTACTGGTGTTCTTTTCCTCACGTTCATTTGTTGACATGTCACACATCAATTGCACAGTTCTTTTGCCAGTATCATAAATCTAGGGTTAAATTAATTCTATCTGAATAATCGCACCACTGCATCTCTTTCTAGATGTATTGGGTCAGGTAAATGTTGTGTCATAGGACACAATAAACCGTCTGGCAACACTGGTTTTCCATCTGGTGACATCCAAATATCATTTGCATTTATTCCACATCCTGCTCTGATCCAAACCTGCTGTTCTGCTTCTGAAACATTTCCCTGTAATCTCTTGAGCAAATCACATGTATCAGCTACTGACAGCAACACTGAAAAAACAGTGTCCTCTTGTAAGTACAATTCATTCTGCAACTTGTGCTGAGGTAACACCTCGGAGGCTTTCCGACCGCCATCCTTGGTAAGACTTCCGACCACCGTATTATGATTACGGCAGTCGGAATACACACCGGCCGGTCATTCTGGCTGGCTTCCTACGGGCTCCTTGTCATTCGGAACCGCCAACATAATCCCGTACGGACGGCGTTTCCGGCGTTTGGTCACTGGAGATGCTTGAGGTTAGGGCTACTTGGAGACAGAAGATCTTGGTGGAAGGAAGTCAACAAGCCTTTGCAACTGGAAGTCGATGCGGTGCACAGGGATTCGGTTCCTGCAGCTCCTACGAGGGATACTGGCCTCAAACTCACTCCATCCTCCTAGCTCGTATACAGTCTATGGGGATCATAGTGTCGGCTTGGAAATGGCTTGCCTCTTTTTTGGAAGACAGAGGTCAAAAGGCAGCCCTTTTTCAGCTACCTCCCGTAAGCTGCAAGTTGGAGTGCCACAGGGCTCAGTTCTGAGCCCGACGCTATTTAATATCTATCTCTCTCCCTTGGCCCCCTTAGTAGAACTCTGGGGTGCAAAAATAGTGTCATATGCTGATGACACCCAACTGCTTTTCTCCTGGGGAAAGGGTGAGGCCTTCCCTGGTGAGAAAATCCATGAGTGCCTCAATCCAACATTTAATTGGTTATCCAATAACCAACTCAATGTAAAGAGGGTAAGACTGAGCTTCTTTTCTTTGGCCCGGAGGCCAAGACATCTTGGGAAACTTTCTGGCCGAAGGATGCCCCCTCCTCTGTTAACAAGTCAAGTAGTAAAAAATCTGGGCTTTAAATTCGATGAGCAACTATCATTTCACACTCAAATCAACTCTGTGGTGGCAATGGGCTTTGCCCTCCTTCATGTCCTTAGGAAATTCTTTCCTCTCCTTTCCTTTCAGGCGAGACAACAGGTGACCCAGGCCTTGATTACCTCATGGCTGGACTATGGAAATACCCTGCCCGGGGCGGCCTGATGTTAGAGCATGGGGAATTCTGGCCATTCATGTGACGGCCGCAGGTAAGAGGGGGGCTGCCGTGAATCTTGCAGCCGCAAGGTAGCAGGTATGAGTGGGGGAGTGGGGATGGCCACAGCCCCCAAAACTCGTGTCGCCTGGGTGGGTCCGCCCACACCTAGCTACGCCACTGTACACAGGGTTACCCAAATACCTGATAGACAGGTTGCAGTTAGTTCAGAATGCAGCAGCACGTACCATCTTTGGGCTCCCACGTCACTCTCATGTCTCCGGCCTCCTTTACAGCCTACACTGGCTTCCAGTTAGGAACAGGATTACTTTTAAAATATTGCTTCTAACCCAAAAAGCGCTTTACGGGGCCAGTCCAAGGTATCTTCAAGACAAAATCAAGCCCTACACCCCCCAGAGAAATCTTCGCTCTGGAAATCTCTGTCTGGCCATTGTCCCACGGATTAAGAAGGCAACGGCGGGGGGAAGATCCTTTTCTCATTTCTAGGCCCCTCTCTCTAGAATGAGCTGCCACTGCTCTCAGGGCCATAAAGGAAACACCGATCTTCCGGAAAAAACTTAAGACCTGGCTTTTTTCCTCAAGTATGGCTCTTTCTCCTTTCCTGCCTGCAGACAGCCCCTTCGCTATAGCGCCGGGACACTCCTCGGAGTAACAGTTGCACTTTATAAATCACCTACATACATACAAACTTGGTGAGAGGACAGGGCAGGCCTTGAGGGATGAGAAGAACCACCACCTGTGTTGCTGAGCATTTCGGAGTCCGTGGGAGCCCAGGATCAGCAGACCGGTCAGCTTAGTTGCGGTGCCTGCAGATTCAGGGAATTGATGCCTTCACTTCAAGGGAGATTCCTTCAGGTGTCTTGGATGCCCACAGGCCTTGGAAGATTCCTGTATGGTGCACAGGCACGGACTTTGCAGCAGACGTCGGGGCGACGAAATCAGGAGCAGCAGAAGTCTTCCCGGTTGCAGCCTTGATACCCAGAGCGAAGTCCGGAGTGCCCAGACGGTTGATTAAGAAGTGGTGTCGGAAATGTATCTTGTCCCACAACGAATCTCGAGACCCACCCTCAGGTAAGCCCTTAAATACCCTAAGGAAAGGGGTGGGACGGTGCAGGGGTCCTGGCCAAGGGGGAGGATACTCCCCTGTCCTTTGTCCAGGTTCGCACCAGAGCAGGAGCCAATGGCTCCCTGAACTGGTTTGAACTGGACTATGCATGGAGGGCACCAAGTGTGCCCTGCATGCAGACTTTGTGGCGCTGGCAAGTGCTCCCACCCTGCCCCAATACACTAAATCCTGTTTAGGAGGTGGTCACACCTCCCTGTGACAGGATACCTATTGTTCTGCCTTCCCCTGCCCGAGCTTGGCTCAGCAGCAGGAGGGCAGAAACGTGTCTCTGGCCCGCAGGAGCCCTGGCTGGCTGTCCGGGTCTGGAAGACTGGTACCGGGAGCACCAAGGGCCTCCCAAAGGAGCTTTACGGTGCATGGAATCATATCTCCCACATCGTTTACGGTGTGGGGGTATGATTCCAACATGTTTGATAACAAACATGATAGGATTTCTTGCAGCCGGTTTTCGAGATGGTCACCACGTAATGACGCAGTGCCCCTCTATATGTCATGTGGCTGTCTCACTTACATCCCGGGAGAATGTACTCCATAGGTCGTAGGGGTGTCCTGCTCATGCAGGGGCACCCTCACACTTATAACCAAGCACGATGCCTTCAGGATTGAAAGGCCTGCTCTAGGGGTGACTTATAGGTTTTAAGTGCAGTGACCTTAGATATAGGGAAACTTATATCTTTCGTAAGCGGTGCTAGCACCAGCTTACACAGGCTGCAATGGCAGGCCTGTAGTTACAAATGGAGTGGTCTCCCATGGGTGGCACAATACATGCTTCAGCCCATGGGGGACCTCTGGTGTGCCTATGTCCTGGGTATCTTAGTACCATATAATAGGGACTGATACGGTTACACTAGTGTCCAATCTGTGATGTACCTGAGTACTTACCAAACCAATTTAGGGGAGAAAGCACAGAGACTGGGGTCCTGATTAGCAGGATCCCAGTCAGACTAGTCAGAAACAGCATTACATCAAGCAAAAAAGTGGGGGTAACAATGAAAGCAGATCCTACTTTCCTATAGTAGCCATTAACTTCTCCATCTACAAATGGTCCACTGTGGTCTACCTCCAAGATTGCCTCAAGTACGCAATATTCCTCCCCCCTGAGGCACCGTCATTGGGAATTGTCGGAGCCAATACTGTCCTTTTCTAGCATAGAGTACTGTTGAAATCTGTTTGGTTTTGGTTCTCTTTTTGAAATGTACCCTGATTTTCTCTAGGCATCTGATTCATATTAAACTTAGGGGTTCCCACATTCTGTGGAACCATCACAACTTGTGGAACCTGCATCATTGAAACTTTTTCTGCATTGGCACTTGCTGAACATACCCATTCTGCATTTGATTTCCTCCATGCATTTGATCATTGACGCTCATTCTGTCTGGATTCAGTGACACTTCCTCTTCCAAAACCCAGTTTTGTTACAAAAATGACAAGAGGTCATTTTCTTCAGCGTCGCTACAGCCACACCAGAATTTGGATCAATCGGAACACCTCTGCCTCTACCTTGTGAAACACCAACTCCAACTTGAACACCTTGAGCCTGCAAACCAACACCTTGCATCCTACTCTGGTTCCCTGCAAACACTGATTCTGAAAACCTTTCTGAGCCAACCTCGTCTGGGCAAGAATAATTTTCTCCTTGAGCTTTTTCAGTTTCATCTCTTGTTTATTACTACAGTATTTTGTATACCTCAGAATTTCATCCAGCGGTTTTGTCCGCCAAAAAATCACACTCAGTTGCATGTGCATACTGATCCCATGTCTTAACCCAAGAACACACTGCGACACAAAAAAATCCCATATCACTGTTGTCAGAATGTTTCTGTTCACTGTGTTGCTGAAACACTTGAAGCAATCACTCATAGTAATCATGCACTGATTCCTTTGGCTCTTTTGAGGTTCTTGTGAACTTTTCCAAATTAATATCTTTTGGAGGAACTTTGTCTTCAGAAAAGTAATCACCTCATCGTATATATTAATTACCACAGGAGATGGTGCTTTTGTCCGGGCATCTCTCATTGGTTCTGCGTGCGGCCATTGTACAACAATTTTGCACTCAGCCCTCAAATCTCTTGGCACTACAATATCAAAGAGCGTATTCAAATCAGTCCACAGCACTTTCAAAATGTTGACAAATCTGTCAACTTGTGTATACCACTGTACAGGCTTCTTTCTCAATTTTGGAAAATTATTTGTAAATGCTGCAAGATCGGCTCTCCTCTAAGGTACAAGAACATACCCTCCACCTGGTTTTCCCTCAATGGGAAGTCGAGGATTCTCCTTCATCTGTGGAACCTGACGGTGGCTTATTATTTGCTTCCCACTCCCTCACTTGTATCCAGACAGAACGGAGCTCTAGAGGTAAAAAATCTCTTACGTGGCGAACACCGCGAAAGGCGAAAGGAAGCAATTCCTTTTTGTTATTTAACCCTCACACACCCTATTGGTGTCATGCTTCATCATCGGGTTCACCCTGACTCCTAAAGGTCAGGGTGGGCTCGACCATATTTCAGGGAGCTCTTAGGAGATGTAGGACAGGGGGACCTAAAGATAAAAATCCTACTTCGTTCCCCAGGTATCCCTTTTATTCTCTGGGACGTAGTGGATATTAAAAAAGTAATAAAAACGGGTCTTTTTGGAGTGATGGTCTTATGACCCTAATAATCTGCCAACATGTTTCAGCCCAAAAAAAGGGTGGCCTTATAGGTCCTGGGCTTTCATCAGGGCACAACAAGAATTCCCTCCCTGGCATTGACCGAAAGTTATTCTATATATTTGTATTAAAGGAACAGAAAGCTGTAACCTTCGTGCAAAATATAATGGGGAGTATACTTATCTCCCTTCTTTATGTACGAGAATGAATAATTTGGTACAATCTCGCATGCAATTTCAATCCCCAATACTTGGGATTCTAATGCTGTAGTTTTCACTTGTCCCCTAAACATCGAGTGACTACAAGGCTGCCCTTGCCGTGATCCGTGAGAAACACTTGTTCCCCCAATTAGGGTAAGGGCATATGAGCGCTGTTGGGCATGAGCGTGAATGTGGGATACGCTTGTTTGTATTGAAATCGCATGCGAGATTGTACCATTATTGGCACGTGACATTGTACTATTATTGGCACAGGTTTTTGTAGTTAAGTACGAGTGAGTTCTTACTATGGATTGGACATGAGTGGGTGTGTTATTCATTAAAGGATAAGATAATGTGCACTAATGAGAATAAAATAAAGTGCGATAGTTCACGCATACCGCCTATTGGGCGAGGTGAGATCAGCAGAGCTATATCAGCTCTGAGTAACGGTCACGAATTATTGATCATGAACGTATGAGAATGAGAGCACCCGTGCATGATGGGTGTGACTGTACACTATGACTATGGTTATTTAATTGCATAATTGCATGTCTTCTGTCTTTTTATTCCCCTTGGAGGCAACATTTTTCTCGTACATAAAGAAGGGAGATAAGTATACTCCCCATTATATTTTGCACAAAGGTTACAGCTTTCTGTTCCTTCAATACAAATATATAGAATAACTTTCGGTCAACGCCAGGGAGAGAATTCTTGTTGTGCCCTGATGAAAGCCCAGGACCTATAAGGCCACCCTTTTTTTGGGCTGAAACATGTTGGCAGATTATTAGGGTCATAGGACCATTACTCCAAAAAGACCAGTTTTTATTACTTTTTTAATATTCACTACGTCCCAGAGAATAAAAGGGATACCTGGGGAACGAAGTAGGATTTTTATCTTTATGTCCCAATGGCCTACATCTCCTAAGAGCTCCCTGAAATATGGTCGAGCCCACCCTGACTTTTAGGAGTCAGGGTGAACCCGATGATGAAGCATGACACCAATAGGGTGTGTGAGGGTTAAATAACAAAAAGGAATTGCTTCCTTTCTGCCTTTCGTGGTGTTCGCCACGTAAGAGATTTTTTTACCTCTAGAGCTCCGTTCTGTCTGGATACAAGTGAGGGAGTGTATTTCTAGTTGGGAGGAGGTATCCATATCCTAACGTCTCTTACCCCTTGATTGCCGGTGGAGGGACCTCCATTGACAGTTGTGGTTTGCGTTATTATTTGCTTCACCCGCCTCTAAATGTTTCTTTTTCTTCTCATGCTTCTTTGCCCATTTGCTCTCTAATTTCTCAAAATTACTCCATTTACAAATGCTTTCTGCTAATTCAGTAATGTGTAATTGCATTCCTGAAGAATGCATTGTCTCAATAGCTTCATCATCCAATTGAACACTGAAACTGTTCTGCAAGGGGACACTTTTGAAAGATCGACTTTATATTTTTGGGCTAATTCAGCCTAGTAATTTCTTTGTTCAAATATATCAGCTTGTTTTCCTGGTACTGATTCACATGCTCAAGATCTAAACATCCTCTGCTTATTACTTCTAGCTCTATTTTTAATCTCAGGACATTTAGTGGTCTTTCCTTCTATGTCTTTTGTGTAGTGGGAACCTGATTTTCTGAGTTTCCTGCCTTTTTATTCTCTGCCATTTCTTCAAATCAGAAGGGAAACCCATCTTCAAATAGGCTAGCCTCACCCTGTGTTATTGGTGTTGTAAAGACAAACCTTCTCTCTTCTCTCAATGACTGAACAGTCTGTGGTGGTGTCTGTTAGAAATGGGGGTCTCTAGTTGGCAAGGGCTGGCACCTTTGTCCAAGTAGGGACCCTTCTTCCTAGTCAGGATATGGGAGTTACACCCCCTGCTCACCCCCTTGGTAGCTTGGCACGAGCAGTCAGGCTTATCTTAGAGGCAGTGTGTAAAGCATTTGCACATAACCAACAGTAACACAGTGAAAGCACTACAAAAGGACACCACACCAGTTTAGAAAAATATCCAATATTTTATATACTCAAAACAAGACCAAAACGATAAAAAAATCCACCATATAGTACTTAAAAAGGTATACTTTGCAAGAATACTTGAAAAACACAGTTCGTACGAGTCGGTAGCTCCATCCGGGGCTACCGCGATGCTGAAAACAACATAGTCTAACAGTTCCAGCCGACCGCGTCGGTACGGGTCAGCGAAAGCGTGAACAGACTCTGTAACAGTACCTTTCTCGTTGCGGCTGAGACAAGGTGCGAGCCGGTCGTGGCAACCATCGCGGTTGCGTTGCAAAATGGAAGCGGTGCAGGGTGCGGTGTCCTCTCGATGAGAAGCAGGCAGCGGCTTGGTGATGATCGTCCAGACGGCCGTGGTGAGGCCAAGGCTTACGGTGCAGGGCGAGACGGTGCTCGATGCGGTGATGGCAGGTTGCGGTGTAGGCGACAGAGCCGGTTAGCGGGAGCTGGTGTCAGTCGGCCCAGACGGCTGTGTGGGACGAGGCGGTGCATCGTGAAACTTATGAGCGGTGCCCTCAGTCACGATGTGGTCACGGGTGTCGAAGTCAGCAGCTGCGACGGCGTCGGTGAGACCAGGATGGCGAAGTGAAGCAAGTCGGTGCAGAGTGCGGTACCCATAGGTCACGGTGCAAGCAGCGGCTCGGTGGCGGCGGCGGTGGTGGTCATCGTCGGTGAGACCAGGGTTGCGGTGCGAGATGCGGACGGTGCGGTCTGCGGTGCCCTCAGGACACAGAGCCAGCAAAGGAGTAGGTGACGGAGTCGGTTGCGTTTCCCTTCTCTGTGGCAGCTGAAACAGTGGTTCCAGAAGTGGTACCCAGAGGTTGGTGAAGTCTTTGCAGTACCTGAGACTTCAGAACAGGAGGCTCTATTTCAGGCCCTTGGAGATACTCGATAAAGAAGTTGCAGAAAGTTCAGTCCAGTCCTTTCACTGCCCAAGACAGAAGCAGCCACTGCAGGCCAACACAGCAAAGCACTGAGCAAAGTGGTAGTTCCTCCTCACAGCTTCTCCAGCTCTTCTTCTTGGCAGTCTTCTTGGTCCGAAAGAGTTCTAAAGTTCTGGGGTCTGGGCCCCAATATTTATACCACAAAATCCTTTGTTCTCTGGAGGCAGAGAGTTTCTGTGCCCATCCAGAACCAGTTCTGTCCTCTCTGGTGCAGCTTCCTGGCAGAAGGTGGAAACAGCATTGTCAGAGGCAGACCAGGCCCATTCGGGTGAAAGGAAATCTCCTCCCCCTACTCTAAATGCAGCCCAGGTCTATTCAGCCCATCCCTGACCCATCTAGACTCTCTGGAAACACTGCTCCTCTCCAGCCCCTGTCATCCCAAAGCCAGACAGTCAATCCTGAAAAAAACCAGCAGAGGCATACTGGATGGCTAATCAAGAAAATATCTACTTTCTAATAGTGGTATTTTCAAACACAGAATGTAAAAATCACCTTTACTAAAAAAAATGCATCTTTAGATTCTGAGTTGAGGCATACTAAACTTTATTTTTCTACCTTGTTCCCAGGGGTAGTTATGTTTATAAGATGTTATAAACAAACTCCCCATTCTGTCCTATGGGGACAGGTAGTCTTGCAAAAGTGAAAACGAAATTGGCAGTAACTCACTATCAGGACATGCCACACACATCAGTGCATGTCCTACCTTTGACATACACTGCACCCTGCCCACAGGGGTACCTTGGGCCTACCTTAGGGGTGACTGATATGTCAGAAAAGGGAAGGTTAGGGCCTGGCAAGTGGGTACACTTGCCAAGTCGACATGGCAGTACCAGACTGTACACAGGCTCTGCAATGGCAGGGCAGAGTTACATTTACAGGCTGCTTGTGTGGGTGGCACAATCAGTGCTGCAAGCCCACCAGCAGCATTTGATTTACAGGCCCTGGGCACACCCGGTGCACTGTACTGGGGTCTGACTAGTAAATAAAATCAGCCAATCATGGAAGCACCAATCCATAACAACAATTTACAACAAGATCACTTGCACTTTAACACTGAACATCAGTGAGAAAGTGCGCAGAGACACTAACCCAGCAAAAACAGAGTCAAAACCAGGAGGTCAGAAAGCAAAAAGACAGGGGAAACACGCCAAAAGATACCAAGTCTAACAGTGTCCAAGCAACAATGTGGGAGTTCTGCAATGTGGGGATAAATCCTATCATAGTTGCTCCTCCAGAAGTTCTTTGTACTACCGCATCTGGAACAACATTAATCGGAGCAGTCGCTGTGGGAATCTCCAATGGCTGTGCTGTTATGACTGTGGCAACAGGTGCCGGTACAATTATAATAGAAGTAGTAAAACCTGGAGGTATCGATGTAGGAACATTCTCAACTCGAGCAGAAGGTTAGATATAACAGGTGGAACAATAGGCTGTGTCATCTGTAAAAGTCTTTCAATCTGAATCACATTCGAGTCAACAGGGGCTTTAGCCACTGTTACATTAGATGTCAAAGCACCCTCATAGTTTGTTACAGAGGCTACTTAAGGTGGTGGACACGTGGATAACAATGCATCCAAAAGTTCATCCCCTGAATCACTATCCGTATCTGATTTCTTTCCATCTTCTTCATCTTCACTCCCCTGTGCTTTATTCTTTTTCAACTTCTTAGGTTTTTCAGTACAAATGTCTGGGTATACTCTAGTCCTCTCAACTATGGTTTTCCTCCACATCTGCGTTTCCTCATCCCATCTAGCATCTGCATAATTTAACAGCTCTTTTAGCTATATTCTGGTATTTCTCTCTCTCTTTAGCATGTGCTGTTTTCTCCCAAACATTTAATGATTCATATTGTGTGGGTCTAGGTGGTGGCTCCATCTCATATAGCTTTTCTCTCAATCTTTCAAAGATTCTCAATTCAAATGTACCATAGCTTGGAAAACTCAAAGAGCCCTCATTTTCTGTGATCTTGACTATCGACGAAGCCACAAACATGTATGCAACCCCCTATTCTTTGTCATATAATGTGCTGGTATACCCTCAGGAGGTACTTCTTCACCATTCCATACTGGAATGGTTACGTCTCCTATCACAAAACTCTTAAATCTTTTAAATCATTGCATTTTGCAATAATTCAACAATAAGTGTTCAGTGATTCAATTCAATTCAATTCAATGTTTTCAATTTTCAATCCTGTATACATCAAATCTCTTTCTCCAATCCTACTACAGCTTTAATACTTGAAGTCTTGTTAACCAATCTCAATACGGCCCTTGCATAACAATTGACCTATGCTAGCGCAGCACTCTTTGAGTACGTTGGCATACGTCATATTCAACTATGACCTTGACAGTACCATAGACATCATATTGTGAATGTACTACATGTTTTTATTTATGTTGAACCCCATCAATCTGTATGCAACGATCTTTCAATACAATTTTGCTAGAAGCATATACACCTGTTTATGTGATTTATTCATTTTTTTCACACAATTTCATGTTTTCCACTTAAAATATGTTCATTTGAATTGAGATGATACGACTGAACATCACCAAATAATTATATGATCATTATTACTGTGTTTCTAAACAAATCCTTTGTTGTGACCTACGTTCTTTATATTACAATTACCCAAGCCCACAAGGGAGTTCTGGGTTGCCCTTCTTCTGTATTTTCAGCGCGGCACTCTCTGCCATCATCAACCAATAGCAGTGCAACAGTACACTAACCAACCAATCCCAGTGCGGCACACTATGATATATGATCTCACTGCTTGCAATGATTCACCCTCCTTAACAATTCTCTAGTGCACACAATTCTACAACTCTAAGAGAACATAAATAAACAATCTTTGTCTGCTCCCCTAAAGAAAACAAAAGCAATTCAACAAACAGAATATTCTGCACAGAAAGATTTTTCACACACAAGAATGAAATCTTGACCAGCAGGAAATCACCGTAATCAATGTAACTTCATCTTTGCATGATAGGTTCTGCCAACACCAATCAATAGTATTACATTCACAACAATTTGTTACAATCCTTATCTCAATTCTGCAGTCGATTTGTAGTGTAAGTCGTACTTCGTGACCTACACCACAAATCATTAGCAGACAAGAAAAACATAAATTAACTCTTATTTATCTATTCCGGGATCTTAGGCTACCTCGGAGTCTGATCACCTCTTCAACTTCTTCACAATAAGCACATCACCAATTCATTCAACACACTTCTTCAACATGTGAACAAAATCAACAGCAATAACTGTGAATTATAACCCTATTGATACTCACATCTTCAATATAGCAACGGACTTCAAAACTGCATCTTGTGAGTCTTCAAAATTTGGGCTTTTGGCTATGGGACTCAGGCATTACTCTAACTTTAGGTAATTATTTACAGCTCCTCTTCTCATAATGTAAACCATCCTCTGCTACCAATTCTGTCAGAGCAGGAATTAATTTCAATTAAAATCTCAGTTTATGATCTTCAGGGTTAATCCTCGCTTTCTCTGGGCTGATGGACCTTTGGCGCTGAGTGAGATTAATCAGGAGCTGTACATTACATGAATTATGACAATCTATATCTATATAAAAAAATAATGAGAGTTTGGTGTGAGTTAAAGTGTTTTATGATATTATTAAACACATCTTCAACCCCCCAAACCATTTGAGCCCCCATGACATCACATTAGAAATAAACTGGGACAGAGCTACTTGAAAAAGATTTCTGGAAAACCAACAAAAGTTAGAAATACATTATCAAATAAGAGAGGGCAAAAGACTGACAATTTTTTTTTGTTGTTTTAAAAGAATTAAGACTTCCGAGGCCTAACATTTTTAGAAGAAGACAGAATAGGGTTAGGGACGACTATGCGAAGATCACTGTGCATAAATCTGAAAGAATTAACTGCAAAAGAAAAACACAAGAAGCTGCTTTAAGAAAAATGCGAACTAAACTGTTAGATTATTGCTGCTATAGAGTTTTGCTTAACGATCTGACTACAGACAAACATGTGTTTCCTAAGCAGGGCTAGATGCAAGATGATTATGGGTGTTACATTTTTAGTAGCAGTGTTAGTGATCATAGCAATATTAATAGGGTTTTATCTCACACCACAGAAAGAAAAAACTACGGACCTCATTTACAATATTTTAACACACAGCAGCGCAGCAAGCCTTCCTGCTGCGCTGCCATGCGTCCAAATAAAAGGACAGACACCTTTGCGTCATTTTACAAGGGTGCCTGCGCTGAGGGGACAATTGCTTTTGTGCATGAAGTGACACCTTCCTGCACAAAAACAATAATGAAAGGCATTTTCCTCTTTCTATGTGTTCTGCAGAATGTAGCACGCATAGAAAGATAAAAAAAACGAGGAGAAATGAAAGTATTTCTCCTCGTTGGGCCTCCTTACGCCTCTGCTGGGGTGGCGTAGGATTCTGATGCATTCCCAGGTTCACAAAATGTTGTAAATCTGGAAATGCGTCAAGTTCCATGGATGTTGCGTTGGAACACCCACAGCAACACCCATGGAATACCCCTTTCCCGCAGAGTTATGCCTAAAAGGGAAACATATTTACAAGGCCATGAAAAGTCATTCAGGGTGACTTTACATGGCCTTGTAAATATGGGGAAGCCTATTGTGCTGCCGGTGCATCAATAAAAGTGACGCAGCGCAATGGGCGTGTAAATAAGTCCATATGTCTACACTTGCTCCTACGACATCTACACACACACCAGATGAGGAGAAATTGAAGGCATCATTCATGAACTACATTAAAGAAGATTATTCAACAAATGTTTATTCTAGGTTAGTTCAAGACCAAACACAGGCACTAGACACGAAGGACTGCTATGTCTGTTCACACCCCTTCTTCGGCTGCAGAGATAGCAACATACCATCACATACCTTTGTTATTCACAATCATATGTAGTATTTTGCTTAGCTTAGTATATAGGCAAGAACACTTTGAATATTATTACTAAAATCACGACATGATTCTTTCAAAAGTTCTATTACAGAAGAGCATGAACACGGGCAAAAGAAATGGACACAGCTGGGTATTATTTTAGACCACCCATCCATATAGACACTGGTAAGGCATATAAAAACAATTTTACTTGTTTAATGAGACCCTTAGAGAAAGTATTCATTATGACATTAGAAGGCGAACAAATATTTCACATAGTAAAAACAGAGAGGAAGACATTTTCAAAAACATTTGGAAGAAAGAAGAAGATTAATTTAGAAAGAAAATGGTTTATCCGAAATTAAAATTAGACTGGAGACAAAAGGGTAAAATATGTGTTTACAGAAGAAGAAACCAATTTAGAATTAGACCTATGGGAATTAGTAGTTACAAACATATTTTTGCGATTATGGGGGTACATGGCAAATTTTATAAGGAGAAGAAACAGTCATTCCAGGAGTTTATTTAATTCATGCACAGGATGCTTATTTTCAACTGCCTGCTGATTGGGAGGGTATTTGCTATTTAGCTTTGTTGTTTACTAAGATGTATTATGTATAAAGTATGGATGCTCTAACAATGACACCATCACACAGACACACACGTAGCAAAGGTGATGGAACACAACTAGTTGGAAATATTTTTGGAGCAATCATACCATCAATGGGGGTTATATTGAATGATGAGAAGATTAGAAAATGTTCAACAGTTGTGGACAAGTTGGCAACCAGTACTTCTGGAGCTTTATAAGGTGTTAATACAGGCAATTAGATCAATGGTTTTACAAAATCGCCTAGCATTAAACGCTCTAGATTTTGCAAAGAACATTTCTGATCTAAAACCTGAATTAGAATAATTAGAAACTCCTGGGGTTTTGAAAACGTTTGGCAAAGGAGTTTCTGCCATTGGCAACTGGTTTGCTGTCACTGAAAGAGGAATTCTGTGAACTATATATTTGTGTCAGTATTAATAATAGGGTTTTGTTTATTAACCCTGTTTACTTTTTATAAAAGTTGCAGATATTATTTTAAAAGAAGAAAGAACAGGGAGAAAGAAACAAACAGATAAAGAGAGAATTAGAATTAAATGATCACATCAACCAAGAATGTAAGAGGTTAAAGGAATCTCAAAATTTAAAAAGAAAGAGAAAAGACTCTCAGGATTCATTTGTAAGCAACATTTGATGGTTAGATAACCATCAGAGGGGGATTTGAGGACACATTTACTACTATTGAGAAAATATTACAGTTTAAAGTAAATGTGTAGAACTAACGTGTAGCTTTTACTGAAACATAAAATACATTTGAATTCAAACATTGGAGTGGGCAACCATATTTACTTATACTAGGCCTCAAATGGCTGAAGCAACAGTGCCTGACAAGTTGAAAATGACTAGAAAGGCCTAAAAGTGCATAAAATATTTTTTTCTTGACCTTCTCATGAACATGTTTTTCATAATCAATAGCAGTTGCATAAATGTTTTCATCTAACTCTACAAAATGTTTCTACTTCGGCAAAGATTACTGTTACCTAATGATTAGAGATTTGTCCTTTAGTGAGGTAATGAAAAAGTTCACAAATGAAGATGCAGCATTCTAAAGGGAATGAATGATGTGAAACTCTAAGAGAATTAACATTGTATTTGATAGAAAATGCTACACTCAACATTGCTGTCTGTGGACTATTGTATTCCTGTGAGAAGACAGGGAGTGAACGCATTCCAATGGGTACATCAAAAGCTGATTGGTTGACAGAAGAGAGAAGAAGCAAAATGAAGATTGCAACAATATTTTAGTTTGTCTTCAATAGTGCATGTTCCTGGAGTAGGTTCAGATCTCTCTACTACACCACCCCTGAAACTACCATTCTTTACCCCAGCCCACTCTACTTCGTGTCTCTACTGAGTTTCTTGAGCCTACCTTTATAGGAAGTTCTGCTTTGATCGATTGTTGATTAATGAGCTGATTATTAATAAACTGAAGCTTTATGATTGTACTCTCACTCTCTTGAACTAGAACTCTTTATGAGTTCTGACTGACACCATTTTTTCCCACTCTTAGAATAAGGATTTTCTTTCCTTTATGGAACATGCTAAATGCACTTTATTGTGATTTATTGATTACTTATTGATTAATTTATTTCAAATGAGATTCTAATGACTAAGATTGATGAACTGAACTTGTGATCAAATAAAGATGACTTACTAAAAAATTGAAAAATAAAAATCTTTAACTCATACCAAACTTTCATTATTGTCTAATGTGGATATAGATTGTAATAATTTCATGTGATGTACAGCTCCAAATTAATCTCACTCAACGTCAAAGGTCCATCGTCCCAGAGAAAGCGGGGATTAACCCTCATGATCATAAACCAAGATTTTAATTGAAACTAATTCCCTCTCTGACACTCCTGTCCTCTGTAGTTCTGTGGCCATCGTTATCCTTTGAGAAACCTGGTATTTACCTTGTCCTGTCACCTTGCTAAATGTGAAAGCTGGAATCACCCATTCCTGCCATCGCTCCTTGACACATTGGAACTAGGGATGTGGGAGGAGCTGTACCTCCCCTTGAATGTGAAATGCTCAATAACCAAGGCCAGGCAGGCCTTTTATTTTTTACAGTATTTCCCTAGTGGGCTGGAGATTTGGACACCATTTTTATCAATCAATCAAGTGGGATTTGTAAAGCGTGACTAATCACCCATGAGGGCATCCAGGCGCTAGGTTCTTGCTGGGCGCAAGTGAAAAGCCAGGTCTTGAGGCCCCTTATGAATTCCGCGAGAGAGGATGATGTTCGGAGGTGGAGGGGAATGTCATTCCAGGACTTAGTGGCAAGGTAGGAGAAGGAGTTTCCTTTACTGTAGCTTCGGCTGATGCGGTGAGTGTGTGCGAGGGCAAGGGAGGTGGAGTGCAGGTGTCTGGAGGGCTGTTGGAAGATCAGGTGGTGGTTGATGTATGCTGGTCCTTGGTCATGGAGGGTCTTAGAGGTGTGTATCAGCATCTTGAATTGCCATCTTTTATGGATGGGGAGCCAGTGAAGGTTCATCAGGTGAAGGGTGATTTGGGTCGATTTAGGGAAATTGAGCCAGGCTAGCCTGAATCCATTGGCAAAGTGAGCACTGGATTCAAGCTAGCCTGGCTGATGAGGGGTATTACCCCGAAACTGGTCCCAGGATGCTTGTTTCCGGTTCAGGAAAGACCTGGCTTGCCAGTTCGGGCTGGACTGTTCCCATGAGGAACAGGGTCAAAACTGATTTGCATATTGCTGGGTCTGATCTGGGGTGGTGAAGAGAGTTAAAGAATAGTGATGGATTCAACCCAGATCCAATAGTGACTGAGGGTGAGTGTCTGAAAAGTTTCAGCGTTCCGTCCATCATCTTATTGTGTTTGCAGGGTTGATATATTCCCATTCCCACCCTGGAAATATACTTTCTCCTGTTCTTAACTAGCGTAAATATGCGACTATTTCCAAGGTGTAACTACCTCAAGAGAAAGTGAGTAAGCACCCATCAACTATTGAGTAGGTGTTTCTAAACTTTCCAGGAAATCCCCCCGCTGAGACATTCACTCCCCCACCGAGGAGTAGGATTTAGCCATGAATATTACAACATTGTGAAGAAATATGACACATTGGTAAATGAATTTAGAGGTGCAAGGTCATCTTTCGAGGATGCTGTTCTCTCTTAATTCTGAAGAGTGAACGGAGATATTTAATAGGTTCAAAAAACACAAAACACATACATTTCTCTTAATGTGATGAAAGGTTAAACGGTTATTTATTTCATCAAGTATGTAATTTTTCGATTTGGAAATGACAAAATTGTTAACCTCAAAACACTGTATATTGTAACAGTACAGGAATGTCCGGTGTATATTTGGCATTTGAAGCAATGTATATTGCGCCTTGCTTGTACATATTTATTTGGAGTGCCAGCAAATGGTAAAGATATACAGAACCCCAAATTCTGCTTGATTTACTATTTGTACTTATTATGATATTAGCAGGAACATTGATGCTGTTTAAATGCCTAATTGTCAAAGTAAATCCATGTACTGACACTATCAATCTGTGTATCTGTGAATCTTATTACGACCTAAATTCTGGTGTTATATACACTGGCAAAAATATTCAAAATAAAATGATAATGGTGTTGCTACGTGTCATGTTTCATTTTATCCTCGAAAAATGGTAAATCAGAGAGTCAAGCCCAGCAAAAATGGCATTTCCATCTTACGTAATTTTTCCCGGTTTAGATCTGTGTTTTTTTATTTTTATGATCTTGGATATTGCTTCACTGTATGATTGTTAGACCTGGCTTTTACAACGGGTTTATCCCCAGATTTCTTGCTTTGTGGCCTTCTGTTTCTGACCTGTTTTTGTTGGTTTTATGACCCTGGGCGCTTTACCACTGCTGATCAGTGCTAAAGTGCATATGCTCTCTCTGTAAATTGCATGTATGGATTGGTGTTTCCATAATTGGCTAATTTGATTTACTAGTCAGCCCCTAGTACAGTGTACTGTGTGTGCCCCGGGCATGTAAATCAAATGCTGCTAAGTGGGCCTGCAACACTGATTGTGCCACCCACATCAGCAGCCTGTAAATGTGACTCAGTTCTGCCACTGCAGTATTTGTGTGCAGTCTAGTACTACCATGACAACTTGGCAAGTGCACCCACTTGCCAGGCCCTACCCTTCCCTTTTCTTACATGGTAGTCACCCCTAAGGTAGGCCCAAGGTACCCCTGTGGGCAGGGTGCAGAATATGTAAAAGGTAGGGCATGCCCTGGTGTGTGTGGAATGTCCTGATAGTGAAATACTGCCAATTTCGTTTTTCACTATTGCAAGGCTACTTGTTCTCATAGGATAGAATGAGGAGTTTGCTTATAACATCTTATAAACATAACTACCCCTGGGAACAAGGTAGGAAATTAAAGTTTAGTATGCCTGAAATCAGAATGTTAAAATGCAACTTTTAGTGAAGGTGATATTTACATTCTGTGTTTGAAAATACCACTTTTAGAAAATAGGTATTTTCTTGCTTAGCCATCCAGTGTGCCTCTGCTAGGATGTGTATTGACTATCTGGCTTTGGAGTGACAGGGGCTGGGGATGAGCCGTGGCTCCAGAGAGACTGGATGAGTCAGGGCTGGGCAGAATAGACCTGGGCTGCATTTAGAGTAGGGGGAGGAGATTTCCTTTCACCTGAATGGGCCTGGTCTGCCTGACACAATGCTGTCTCCACCTCCTGCCAGGAAGCTGCACCAGAGGACAGAACTGGTTTTGACTGAGCACAAGGCTTCTCTGCCACCAGAGAACAAAGGATTGTGCTGTATAAAAAGAGGGGCCCAGACCCCAGACTTTTAGATCACTTCTGGGAAATCAAGAGGAGCCTTTGATAAGGAGAAGAGCTGGAAAAACTGGAGGAGTACTGCCCCTTTGCTGTGTGCTGTCTGGGGTTGGCCTGCAGTGGCTGTTTCTGCCAAGGAAAGGAGAAGGAGTTTGATGTGTGCTGTGTCCTCTGCTTGAGGAAGATCGCCAAGGGTTTGAAGTGGAGCTTGCCCCCTGTTCACGAGGTTTCAGGAATATCAAAGACCTCACCAAGATTCTGGGCACCGTCTCTGGAACCGCTGGTTTCAGTTGCCTGGAGAAGAAAAGGGTAACCGACTCTGTCACCAAGTCTGTCGCAGGATTCCGTGTCCTGAAGGCATCGTAGAGAGCAGCGCCTCGTTTTGCAGTTCAACCCTGGTCTCACCGACTCCGGCAACGAGCCGCTGCTTGCACCGTGTCCTGTGGGCACCGCACTCCACACCGCTTTGCTACACGCTGCACTGACATCTTCGACTCCGTCGCTGGCCGACTCGAAAATCAACCGGCTCCGTCACTGCATCGTGACATGCCAGCACCGCATCGAGCACCGTCTCACCCTGCAACGCAAGCCTTGGTCTCACCGACTCCGTCAACGAGCCGCTGCTTGCACCGAGCCGTGAGGACACCGCATGCTGCAACGCTTCCATCTCACATCACAACCGTGAAGGTTGTCCCGGACCGGCTCGTACCATTGTGTCGGCTGCAACAACAAAAGGTACTGTCTCCGTGTCCGTCGACGCTTTAGCTAACCCGTATCGACGTGGTTGACTGGAATTGCTAGACTCTGTCGTATTCAGTATTGCGGTAGCCCCGGACGGAGCTTCTGAGGTAGAGGAACTGTATTTTCACATTTTTCCTGCAATTTAAAGGTTATTTTGCACAGTAACTATTTTTTAAGAGTATTGTATGTTGGATTTTTGTTGTTTTTGTTCTTGTTGGTTTAGATATAGTTTGCTTTTTTTTCTAAACTGGTGTGGTGTCCATTTGTAGTGTTTTCACTGTGTTACTGTATGCATGCACAAATGCTTTACACACTGCCTCTGAGATAAGCCTGTATGCTCGTGCCAAGCTACCAAGGGGGTGAGCAGGGGTTATTTTAGAAGTGTATCCCCCTTACTCTGACTAGGAAGAAGGGTCCCTACTTTTACAAAGGTGCAAACCTCTGCCAACTAGAGACCTCCATTTCTAACAATGATCTTTGATATTTCACATTGTTTTAGTGTTTACCATACTGCATTTTTACATATGGTATTCATGTTTTCTTTTTTTCGAGATATTGTAGAATATTCATACAAGGGGCACTAACACACTGCAAGACTGTACCAAAACATGCCAATCAACTGCTGGTCAACTTTTGATCCTTCAACCCTACGTGTACATGGCTGGAGCTCACTGTTGGAAAAATAATGTTTACCAAATGCTCCACATTAGGTGCTACAAAAAATGAGCTCTACCATTCTATTACAGGACTTTTATTTTTTAAAGGTTTTAAAATCACACTCTTTGATAAGTATCAAACTCAACTAACACATAATAGGTAGTCACTTGTTCCTATTTCTATTACAAATAACTAAATCATGGATCAAACTTCTTCAAGTACAGGTAACACACATTTAAACCAACCAATGCATGTGTATTTTGATTGACTTGGGAAGCTGGAAGGCGCTGTGAGCTGGTATGTGACTGACGGTGTTCAGCTAAGAATTCCACCACAAATGTCAACAGACAATATAACCACTCAACATATACCAAGTCTTGTTAGGGTGCAGTGTAGACAATTAGACCGGAGCACTGCTCTGCATGGGCTCAATTCTGCAGCATCTCCCCCTGCTGATGACTTTGCCTGTGTTTGGCCGTGTTTGTGATAGGGAACCCAGATTGCCTGATTTCAGCAGGGCAGCATGATTCAATTCCTCTGTCTTAATTTAGCAAAGCCATCACTGGCGATATTTCATTTTTATCTGGGCACCATAAGCAGAACTCTACAGCAGACGGTCAGCCCAATATGATCTGAAATCAAAAGTGCACAATCACTCGTCCGTGTGACTGTCAACATTACCAGATTATATCATAAAAGGAATCCAAAATTCCAGTGCTTCCAGAAGCAATTGTTCGAGTTTCACCAGCATGCATTGACTACGCACAACCAATCCTTGACCAACGTTCAAAACTGGGAAATCCAGTATCAAGGGTTATGTATCTGCAGATCTCTTTGGAAGAGGAATCAGTCAGGATGATCAGTGGGCCCAGTGCACTCTTATATTTCAAATAGCAACAGAGAAATAAGACTTCTCCACAAAAAAAAGTGCATTGTTCTTTATGTACTCTCAGTTTAGCTAATTGGACTTATACATATTAGAACAATGATCTGCAGAAGAGGAGAACTATAAAAAAAAAGGTGTCCCTTGACTGGGGTGTTCTGGCATTCCTAGTTTTAGGCATAAGATGAAATTGGAAGCCAAACTCTCCTTTATTGCAACTGGCCTCTTGAGCAATATTTTAGGTGCTTAAACTTATTACACTACTCCAAGAAGCATAATTTCACTGACTTGTGTAATTGTTTTGCAAAGTACCACTATGGGTCACTATCTCTATTGGGCAAGCATAAGCTTTGATGGCGGTAGTTGTCTGGCACAGCATACCTTCTTGTGTTTTCTATTTTAAATTAACACAATTCTCTGATTGTCTTTTCTTTTCCTAGCACTGTATTTATGATGTGCATTACTTCTGCTGTGGACAGTGTTTCAGAATGAAACAATTTCTGAAATTGCAAACGTTAGGCACAAAATGTTTCTACAAGGAATGTAGTTTATTTTGGAGCTACAGAACAATACTGCATGTGAAACATTGTTGAAATGTGTTTAATAATAAATGATTTATTGAGGTTATCTGTTTTTTAAGTTTTACTGATCAAGTAAGGTTATTAGAAGTTCGCGGGCAAAGCCTTTGACTGAATGCACCATTCGAAAGTAGTATGAGCTGGAGAAAGTTACTAGGAGGAAGAGAGGTACTTATTTGGGACCAGTTAGCAGGAGGCCAGTTTTAGTCTTCATCAGAAGAAATATCTACATTAAAACTTGGAATGGAGTTGAAAAGCAGAAGGTATAGAGTTCCAGATTCACTAAAGCAATTAAAACCAAGAATGAAGCTTTTTAATTTAAGGTCTCTGATTCAAGCAGTGCTGTGGAGGAATTGCTACCCTCCCTACTTCAAGATGTCTAAAAAGACAAAAACTACAGTGAAGAACAATGTAAACCAAGGTAAACCAAGGTAGCGATTTTGAATAGGCAAATTACTTCAATTTGGAGCCAAAACAGGGAGTTCAGGGACGGGGACCTATGGTCAAATCGGGGCACACCAGAGACTAGGTGGGCTGATGCATTGATAGTCACTCCGAGAGGGACTAAACAGATTCACATATGTCTGGATGAAGAAAGTTCCTATAATGGAGTCCAGACAGTACAAGGTGTTGAACTGTTATCTTGAAGTTACTTTCAAATAGTAACAATTTGACATCCATTACAAATCTGTGAACTTTTAGTTACATTCTTGATACATAGATATGTTGTTTTTCATCCATATAACGCACTAAGATTTGCCATTATCTACTATGGTGGGAGAGTTTAAAGCCAAGGCTGAATTGGAATGTTAGAGGAGGGAGAGGAGCACAGAAGTGTTGTGAGATTTGTGATAGATTTCTATCAAGGAGTTGTCAAGAACTATGAATATCTAATTCTTGTGACACCTCTAAGAATAACTTTGTGTCATCAGCATATTGGAGGTAGGAAATTCACAGTCACCAACCAATTAAACAAGTGTTTAGACATAGAGGTTGATTAGGGCAGGGGCAAAGAGAAAGAGTTCAAAAAAGTCATCAAGATTCACTTGTAAGAGCTGAAGCAGTACAAAATATCCAAACAAAGCACGCCAACCAGGATTTAGACTGAGATCCCCTTACTCATTTGACAAGTTAATACAGAGCAAACACCATTGGACTTTGGTGGATGGCTCATAGTGGAGTTCAATTTTTATTCAGGCATCAAAGGCTATGAAAAAGTAATTGAGACCTCATCAAGACTTAGGGCCTCATTATGATGGCGGTCGGAGTTGCCTCCGACCAACACCGTTGTGGAATCGGGACCGACCGACCTCCTAATTATAATTATATTACATGGTGTGGTCGCATACTCACATTTCCCTAGGGAGCTTGTGTTATGGCCGCAAACCGGCTGTAACACAAGCCCCCATAGAGAAATGGGAGATTGTGTTAATCCCTGCACCCCGTGGCAGGCCCCTGAAGGAGCCTGCCACAAGGTGCAGGGATCTGCCTATAAATAATGACATTCTATTGCTCTGAAGGAGAGTTTCTACAAATTAGAAAATGAGGCTTGATTTAAACGTGGTTCAGTTAGTATGACTAGGCCTTAGCCAGGTTACATTAACAGCTATTCACATTTGCAGAATAATAGTGCACGTTTATTTTATGAGAACAAGTCTTTTTCTCTTTCAGTGTGCTTGTGTGTTTTTCAATCTCAAGCAAATCATGGAAAAGAAGCCTCATTCTGTGGTGTCTGTAATGTAATACTGGTGCTCCATCGAGGAAGCAATGCACAAGATGTTTCTTTATTTTGTAATGTTTAGGCATAATAATCAATATAACAAACAGACCGTAAGATTCAAAGTAATACTTTTATAAAACACAGTGGCATGGAGACAGCCTCTATAGTTGGCTGGCTCAAGCATAAGAAATCATATGGGTTTATCTAACCTTTTGATGCATCTTGCCTATTTAACATAGCCAACAGGATATACCCAGCACTGGGGCTTTCCAAACATTTATCTAATCATTAAATGACCACAGACACGTAACTGTATTTTAATATGGTATTAAGGAATATGCAACTAAAGTAATGCAGCAGGTCATCAAAAACACACATAGTCTCATGATCTCAATTATTTCTCAAGGCTTTGCAGTTACTGCAAGCACAGCACAGGTCATTGCGACCTTGGACGTTCTTCAAGCTCCTTTTAAGTGCCACAAAATGGAACTGATAAGAACATGGATTCCACATTCTCCCTTCTGACACTTAATGATGTAATTTATTCAATCTCAGTGTCCATCAATTTCTTCTCTGCCTCCTCAATAGTAGGTTCTGTTAATACCTTTCTGGGGTTTTGATAAATTACACTGATTTTGACATATTGGCCAGCTATTTTCTGATGCCTACACACCCAAGCTGTAATGGAGGAGACACATTGTGTCATGGCATTTATCTTTATACAGAGCAGTACCAACTACCAAGCCCGATCAAGACTACCTCCAGTATCCATGATCCCCAACCACCCAGCCAAGAAGTTAGTGAATCCCATAGTGCTCCTTCTCATATGTCTCGTGCTTTCTGTCCAATGTGGTGTATTTCAGTTATAGTGTGGTGGATGTTTCTACTGTTATCTGGAATATATGTGCAGCATTTCTGCCTGATGGCTTTGCAAAGCAAACCCATTTTTGCTACATCGATGTCTAGAGCCATCCTGTTATGAATTTCAGCTCTTCGCATTGCTACCATTTCATCAGTAATGGTTCCTAATGATGCAGTTGTCTTCTCAGACAAGCTCTCTATTTGTTTCGCTGAATTAAATATTATGAGGAACTACCCAACCTCCTAGGAGTTCTCATCACCTAGGTGATGGAACCTGAACAAACCATTTGCATTAGAATGGTCTGACACCCAGGGCAGTGGTCCACCGTAAAGTCCATTGCCTGTCGGGAGAAGGACCACTTCAACAATTTGGGATGCTCACCCCTTATTTGTATGAGCAAATTGAGAGGTCTGTGGTCTGTCTGAACTCGGAAGTGAGTCCCACATAGACATGGTCTCAGCTTCTTCAGTGCCCAGACCACAGCAAAAACCTCTCTCTCAATAGCACTACACCTCTTTTCCCTGGGAAGTAACCTCCTACTGATGAAGGTTACAGGTTTGTCTAAGCCCTCCTCATTTAAATGAGACAGTACACTCCCTATGCCATGCTCTGAAGCATCAGAATGCACTATAAATTCCTGGGAGAAGTCAGGGGCCTTGAGTACAGGTGTTGTACACATGGACTCCTTCAGGGTGTCAAAGGCTTTCTGGAAGACTTCTGACCATATCACCTCCTTGGGCTACTTCTTGGAAATCAGATCAGTCAAGGGGCAACAATGGTACAATAGCCCTTAACAAACCCCCTATATTATCCTGTGAGGCCCAGGAAGACCCTCACTTTCATTTGGGTTTTGGATGGTTTCCAGGCCAGGATAGTTTCTATTTGCCATGGTCACACAAGGCTGCCACAAACATGAGCATAGAGACATGCAAGATGCCGTTCCAGAGAGGTAAAACGCTTGACCAAAGACACTTTTATGCATTTCCTGATCTTCACATGTACGTCAGTGGAGATGCAAGGTTGGGCATGATATGTGAAATTTGGACAACATCCTAACTACACACATCCATCATACAGAAAAAGAGAATACTGGCAGAAAAAGAGAATACTGGCTAGATGGACGAGCTGCCAATCCACTGAATATTGCAACATGTGCTGGATACGGTCAAACTAGAAATCTGGCAGACAGCTCTTTTGCCGGTAGCAGTTACATAGATTGAGACGCCAAGAATTACAAACGCTGTGAATCGCTACCGCAAAAGAGCTGTCTGCCAGATTTCTAGTTTGACCGTATCCAGCTAGCCAGTATTCTCTTTTTCTGCCAGTTTAAAAGTTTAGAGGTTAAAAGAGAAGATCCTTTACGCCGCTTTTTTCAATATATTCAGCGGACTTATATATTCCGTCCTCGTGTGAGAAGTGAATACGCGGATTGGGGATTCTAGCTATACATCATCTACCATTATATTGGGTTTGAACCTGGAAACTCTCATATTTACTCACCCCACATCATTCTTTTGTCTAAATTTTTACTATTCTGAGTACAACGTTCAGTGGTGGAACTCCTGAGGAAGGCAGTGTTCTGCCGAAACGCGCGTAGAGATAATCTGGAAACCACCCTAATAATCATGTTTTCATTGAAATATCATGTATATATCATCTTGTACCTTATTGTGATTCGTATAGTTTCCAAACAGATGATACATATCGATATGAATAATAGAGTGTAGTATGTATGTATGATGGATGTGTGTAGTTAGGATGTTGTCCAAATTTAGGTCTCTGTAGCACTAGATTTATCATGTTTTTATATCTATAACAGAATTATGAACTTTGAATAAATTACTTTTGTATTTTTCTAAACACTAGTGTCACTATTTTTTATTCTTTAATTTTTATTTTTAACATTCTTTATTTTGACATGTTCTGAGATTCTCACTGTTTTGAAGTTCCCCTAGATTATTTACAATATGTATTTCCCTGTCTAGGTGAACTTCACATTAGTACCAGGGGGCCCCTTTTCTTTGCAATAACATGTCACTAACTACATCTTCCTAAGTGCTTAACCAGACTCATGGGTCCCTAACAGAGTGACAATAGAGGAGCACAAATGGGCTTAACCCAACTCCGTTATGTGGTGCCTCCTTGTAGGCAAAGAGCAGGCATGGCAAGAGGACGTCCCACTTCTGCCTCATGGGCTCATGCAGGCCCATAATCAAGCCCTGAAGGGTCTTGTTGAATCTTTCAACAAGCCCATTTGTGTGAGGGTAATAGGGTGTGAAGAACTTGTAGGTTACTCCACACTCATCTCACATAGACTTCATGTAGGCAGACATGAAGTTGGTGCCCCTGTTGGACACCACTTCCTTTGGGGAACCCCAAGTGGGTAAAAAGTATCATCAGGGCCCTAGCCACTGCAGGACAGTCACAGATGTCAGAGGTATGGCCTCTAGGTATCCAGTGGCATGGTCCAACAAAACCAGGATAATCCTTTTTCCTTTTACAGTTTTGCAGTCCAAGGGTCCAATACTGTCAATGCCAACCCTTTCAAAGGGGGTACCAAATACAAGTAAGGGAACCAGGGGAGTCTTGATCTTTTACTCTTGTTTTTCCACTGGCCTGGCAAGTGGGACATGACCTGCAGAATGCATCTTAGGCTGTCTTCATCACGAGTTAAAAGAAGAGAGTGATAAGCTTAGCAAAGGTCTTGTCCTGCCCTAGTTGTCCTGTCCTGTTGTGAGCCAGACTCAGCAGGAAGACTCCATAGCACAGGAGGACCAAAAACACTTGGGCTGCCCAGACTCAGGAATCTTAGGCTCACTTTTTAGATTGTCATTCTACCAATATATGAGGTGATCTCCAGAGGTGTCACCAGCTGCCTGGGTCTCAGCTTGCCACCTCAAGCCCTCCAGAGTTGGGCACTTTTTCTGCGCTTTACAGAATTTCCTCCTGGTGGGCACACCCTCAACTTGCCAACCAGCAAGCTCAGGTAGGTCTCCCAGGTCAGCTACATCCTCTTCAGTAGGTGTTGGATTGGCCTGCTCAGGCACCCCATCAACCTGGACTGTGGCAGTTTTAGAGGCTGGTTTCCCATGCTGCTTCCTTCCCCTTTCTTGGCAGCTGCCTGGACCATTTTTCCAGACTTCATGTTTCCTTGACTCCCCTCTTGGGCAGCCATGGACCGTGTAGTCATGCAGACCCACTGGGGCAACCCTAACATCTCAAGGTGTGACCTGAGCTCCACTTCCTTCCAGACAGTGTGCTGCAGGTCATTGCCTAAAAGACAATCTGCAGGCATTGCAGGTCTTGCATACAGCTAGCAGGGCTCACTTACAGCTACTTTTAGAGAACCTGAGACTCTCCCCACTCAAAGGGAACTAGAGCTACTTGGTAGTAACTCTCCCAGTATTGTCTGCTGCTACAACCTGGTGGAATGTATTGGTTATGAGTTGCTCTGAGAACATCAGATGACATCTTACAGTATTCATGCTGGCTCCTGTGTCCCTCACCATCTCCACCCTCTGCCCTTCGAAGGGGACCCACTGCCTATACTTAGAAGTACTAGAAGGCATGTGGGCTTTGGCACCATCTCTTTGTCACCCATGGACTCTAGGGTAACCCCTGCTTTCTCCCCCACACTAGCTGGGACAATCTCCTCCCCAAGTGCCACCCTAGTCAACCTGGGGATCTGCCCACCAGTGGGGGGCTGTGCCCTTCTGGAACACTTTTAACCATTAAGAGTAATGGGGTAACCCAGTATCCCTCAGAACCTGGGAAATCTAGTGGTATGCAACAACAATTGGCTCTATGGGGGAGAGTATTTCTTCTACAAAACATTAATTAATATTGAGTATTCATCAAACAAAAACATTAATTAATATCAAACATTTCTCATAGTGCGGCAAATCAATTGCACCCCTATGGGGACAAATTAGTAAAAACAGGATTAAATAAGACATCAAAAAGAGACTTTACAGGTCAGATATATTGTCAATCATATATCGTGAAGTGATGCAAAGAATAATGACATATCACAAAAAACACACAGGACTGTTATGAAATGATACAATAATGAAAATTAAAAAAATGAACAAAGAATAATGACCAAGACACAATAAACATACAATGATACAAAAGTTACATAAATAAATCTTTAGGGTGTCCCAGGAAAACAGATGACTGCCTAGGCCATTGTCCTTTTTAAATTGGAAAATAAGATTGGCTTGATCGGAATAGGGATCATCAATTATTATCGTCGATGTTTTGAACCTTTATGTGTTGAATTCAAAAACATCACAGCGGGTCTTCATCAGGACTGAGCACAGAAAACAGCCTGTGTATTAAAAATGTATATGTGTTGGTGTCAATAACAAGGAATAATCAAAAGAAGGAATGTGCCACAAATTACATGGACAGCTCACCTTTAATTGTGGTGAGACGTAAACTTGAATGTAGGTATTTGGGTCCGGCAATTAATATAGTATCAGGAGGTTAAAAACGGGCCCCTTAATATTCTGTCCTGAATATGGAGCAAAATGGAAAAGGATGAAAAAGGGAATTTAATCAATCCTGATTGTGTGCACAAATATGGTTTCAGGTAGACCGGTCCTGTAAAAATCTTCCCTTAGGGAACCGGGAGAAATTCAATCATGGGCGTTAAGTTTTGGAGCTAACAAATCAGCTCTTAATAGGCAAAAATGCGATGTTCAATTTAGTCCGAGACCCGTGTCGGATTCTCTGTAGGGAAAGGAATTGCAAAATCAATATGCTTGGCTGTAAAAAATATTGATAGATAGGAATGGACGGTATTCTTTCTTATGAATGACCAAGAGTTAACCTGACCGTATATTTTAAAAGAACAAAAAGGATCACCGATTTGGGAGCGAATGAATCGTCTCAAGAAAATGCCGGAGCAAATGAAAGCCGCCGGGTGGAGGAGACGCTTAGTGATTTAAGGAATGTGCAGCGTCCGCGTGCACGTCTACAGCGTCAGTTACGAGGTAACGCGTCTCAGACATGAGGTCGTCATGGAGACCACAGACAGCTGAAGCCTCGACTGGGGGGAAAAGACATATAATAGACCCGTTCAAAAGGTGGCCATGCCATTTTTCGATAATGTATGAAAAACGTGTGATATGCGAACAGAGACATTAAATGCACTCCTCATGAGATAGAAAAACCCTTGTTCACAGTGCGCCCATGCTAGTTTTTGATAATGTGTGAAAAACGTGTGATATGAGAACAGAGACATGAAATGCGCTCCTCGTGAATTACATTTGTACAAATATAGCATTATTTGAAAAAACTTTCTTAACATAAATATTAACCATTATTAGTTAAATTAGTACAGACATTGGGTAAACGTTATTCACATATGCATTGACTGTCGCAAATCTAGTGAGCTTCTTGGTATTACAGTACATGATTATTCATGCTGTAGTAGACGTCCTTACATTTGTTAAACAGTCATTCACATTTATTGTGTGACCATGATCATCGAGTAAATATACCAATGTGTAAGTACACTTGTATGAGCAAAGGACTATATTCAGAAATGCATTGCAAGACAAAGGTAAATAGATCGTAATGTAGCAAAAAATTTGTGCGTGTACATACAGTTAACAGAAATCACTTCCAGGCAAATGATGGGTGGCCTATTGGTATTTATTGTCTCATCAACCATGCGGTTAGGCTGATTACAGTTCAACAGAAAAGTTCCAACAGTGATATCTATAATGTTCATCATGTGACAGATGGAAAAAACAATATGTCAACATATTTGTGTGGTCATAAGGACATCCCGTCAGAGATTTCAATACACGTACTGGGCAAACTGATCCCAGTTCAGCCAGTATTCAGGAGAGAAACCTGTCTGGATATTTCTTCGGATTCATTGAGCCCATGATTCACTGAGTCCAATAATTGTATCCACTTGCATTCTCTTAAGCTAAGTGTAGCCGATAGGTCACGTCCTCTTGGGTTATGTAGTACCTTCTCAAGACACCACCAGTGCATGCTATCTGCCATGTGGTTCATTAAGCTGAAATGATCAACTAAGGGAGCTCCTTGCGTATTGCAACGAACACGGGAGCAATGTTGGAGAATCCTGGCCTTAACTTTCTGTCGTGTTTTGCCTACGTATATTTTGTCACATGGGCAAATATTTGCATATATCACATCCAATGAATTACAATTAGTATGGTGTTTCAGAGTATACTTGCGACTAGAGCGTATAAAGTCCTTTCTCTCAAGGGTAAGTGCACACGCTTTACAGACACCACATTTAAAATGACCCAATAGAGGAGGCAGTTGTAATTCGGCTCGTAGATCAGGGATGGGGGGATTCGAAGATATAATTTAACTACAAAGTCCTTGACATTCCTGCCCCTTTTGAAGGCAAAGAGTGGTTTCCCTGGCCCCTCTAACTCCTCAGAGATCATGTCCGAGTATTTGTTAATGATCTTTTTGATTTCATTGCTCCTTGTGTTGAACATAGTTACACAAACTATTCTACTATCCGAGATATCACCGTTAGTTTTTACCTCCAGTAAAGTTTCATGTGGGCAGTACCAAGCCCTTTTCCTTGACCTTTTAAGTAGTCCCTTGGGGTAGCCCCTCTCCCTTAATCTTGCTAGTAGAAGGTCAGTTTCATGAAAGAAATCTGCCCTCTGAGTACAGTTCCTGTGAAGACGCAGGAACTGGCCATAGGGCAGATTATCCCTTAGATTTCTGGGATGGTGGCTGCTGTACCTGAGTAGTGTATTACGTTCCATGGGTTTTCTGATTAGGGTTGTATACAACGTATCTTTCATCACTTTTATGCTCAAGTCTAAAAAATGTATTTCCTGCCTGCTGTGTGCAGAGGTGAATTGTATGTCCAGGGATTGTTCATTACGCCATTTGAAAAAGGCCAGTAGCCTAGGTTCATCAGCGGCCCAGATCATTAGTACGTCATCTATATACCTCTTTCAGAGACAAATGTTCTCTAGAAAAGGATCGTTGGTGTTATAGATAAAGTCATTTATAGGTTAGCCAGGTCTGGGGCCAAGCCTGCTCCCATGGGAAATAGTACTCAATCTGGAATATAAAAAAGTTATTATTCATTGCTATTCTCAGTAGATCTACAATGAATTCCATTGGTACCCATGAAGGACCGTCTTGTTTGTTAAGCACCTCACGTACTACCTCGAGAGCCTGATCCTGGGGAATGCTGGTGCACAGGGAGGCTACATCCATGGTCACTAGTATTTGATTGTGTACATCAAACAGTTGGTTATCAACCATATTGATAACATCCATAGTGTCTCTGATGAAAGACCTGCTTTTAACCACCCAGGGTGGTAGAAATAGGTCAATGTATTTGCAAAGTGGTTCCAGAATAGAACCACATCCAGATACAATGGGTCTAACCGGTGGTTTGGTCATATTTTTGTGTATTTTAGGTAGACTGTATATAGTTGGGATGCGTGGGTTCTTTTTATTGAGGAATTGAAATTCTTGGTCACTGAGGTACCCATTATTCATCCCTTCCAGGGTCAAACTGTGAATTAATTGAGTGACCTCCTTAGTAGGGTCACCTCGGATTTTCTCATAGTTGTCCACTACTTCAAGTTGGGACTTGATTTCACTACTGTACTCATTCAAGCCCTGAATCACAATGGCTCCGCCCTTATCAGCGGGTTTAATGGCTATATCGTTGTTCTTCTCTAGTGATTCTAGACACAAATGTTCATCCTTACTGATGTTGTATTTTATATATTTTTTGTTCTCAAATAATTGCATAACAGTTTGTCTCCTGGTCTGAATCTCTCCATGTGTTTCCTGGGGGACGAATCTCACTGCCTTCCTCCGCAAATGGGGGTGTGCAAAGCTCTGCCCCCTTCCTGCTTCGATGGTCCATCCTGCCAAAGTCCAGTCCCTCTATTGTGTAGCTGTCCGAGAGAAATACACAAAGGTCAACTGCCAACAAGACCAACAGCACTCAATCCAGGCCACAGCAACAACTGCAAGCTAGCATCACCAGCCGACACCCACGGACCCTTCAGCTGTCACCGCTGCCAGCACACCTGCAGCACCGCCAAGAACACGGATCCAGCACAACCCGCCCACAAGAACACAACCGAACCGAAGACCCTGCAATGCATCCTCCTCAACGTCCGATCCCTCCACAAACACGCCACAGAAATCTGGGACCCCCTCGACATCACCACCCCGGACGTAGCGTTCTTCACCGAAACCTGGACCAACACCACCTCGGGACCGGACATCGCCATCGCCATCCCCCAAGGATACAAGATCTCCAGGAAGGACCGCCCCACCCGCCAAGGAGGAGGAATTGCCATCGTCCACAAATCCAGCCTCCGCCTGAGCATACTCCCCGACGAGCCCACAGAACTGATGGAACACCTTCACTTCAAGATACTGGCCAGCCCCACCGCCACCCTCCGAGGAACCCTCATCTACTGACCCCCTGGACACCGCGGACCCTTCGCCAACTCCATTACGGACATTATCTCCCCGCAGGCCATCGCATCCACCAACTACACCCTGCTGGGAGACCTCAACTTCCACCTCAACAACCAACTGGACCCCAACACCACATCCCTCCTGGACAACCTCCACAACATTGGACTCCGCCAGATAATGACCGAGCCCACGCACTCAGCAGGACACACCCTCGACCCCCTCTTCACTACAGGAAACTCCATCACCTTCAGCCACACCACCGAACTCCCATGGACCGACCATCGTTGCGTCCACTTCACCTTTAGAACACCCACCATCCACAGACACCAGCACCTGCTCCCACGAAGAAACTGGACCAAAATCACCGACGACCAGCTCACCTCCTCACTCAACAACTCCACCCCAACCATCGCGGAAAACGACGACCCCAACACCGCAGCCCGAACCCTGCATAGATGGATCTCGGACAGCAGCAACACCATAGCCCCCTTAAGAAAAACAGCAATACCCGCGCCAAGAAAGCCAGATGGTTTACCACCGAACTTCGAGAGTCCAGACGCACATGCCGCCGCCTAGAAACGGCCTGGAGGAACACCAAATCCACAGAAGCCCACAACAACTTCAGAGCCGCCACCAACGCCCACCATCAACTCATCAGAGAAACGAGGAAAAAAGCGATTGAAGACAGAATCTCCACCCACGCGCACAACAGCAAGGAACTCTTCAGCATCATCAAGGAGTTCGCCCAACCCACCAGCGAGTCTACCGACATCCCTCCCTCACAAGACCTCTGCGACAAACTCAGCACCTTTTTCCACCCCAAAATCAAGAGCATCTACGACAACTTCGACGAAGACAACCAACACACTGAACCCTCACCAACCACCCCCGACATCCGGAAACCAGCGATTGACGACTGGACAGCCCTCACCACCGAAGACACACTGAAGACAATGAAGTCAATCCACTCAGGGGCCCCCACGGACCCCTGCCCCCACCACATCTTCAACAGAGCCGCCGACACCATCGCACCCATGCTCCGCAACACCATCATCCGCTCCCTGGCGACCGCCTCGTTCCCCGACGACTGGAAACACGGTGAGGTCAACCCCCTCCTAAAGAAACCCTCAGCGGACCCCACCGACCTCAAAAACTACAGACCCATCTCCCGTTCCCAGCAAAAGTCATTGAGAAAGCCATCAACAGCCAACTCGCCACTTTCATTGAAGAACACAACATCCTCGACTCCTCCCAATCCGGCTTCAGAAAAAACCACAGTACGGAAACCGCCCTCCTCGCGCAACAGTCAACATCCGCACCCTACTGGACAAAGGAGAAACAGTAGCCCTCATCCTCCTCGACCTATCAGCGGCATTCAACACAGTCTCCCACCGCACCCTAATACGCAGACTCTACGACGCAGGAATCCAGGACAAGGCCCTCGACTGGATCCGCTCCTTCATCTCCGGCAGGATGCAGCAGGTCGGACTCCCCCTTTCCTCTCGGACCCCACACCTACCACCTGCGGAGTCCCCCAGACCTCCTCCCTCAGCCCGACGCTCTTCAACATCTACATGGCTCCTCTCGCCCCCATCGTCAGAACCTACGGACTCAACATCGTGTCATACGCAGACGACACCCAGCTCATCCTCTCCCTATCCAACGAGCCCAACACCGCCAGACGCAACTTTTGAGAAGGCATGGAAGCCGTCGCCAAATGGATGAAAAACAGCTGCCTACAACTAAACACCAACAAAACAGAAGTACTCATCATGGGCCCAAACCCCGACGCCTGGAGCGACACCTGGTGGCCCCCCGTCCTCGGAAACCCGCCAACCCCCACGGACCACGCACACAACCTGGGAATCATCCTGGACTCCGAGCTCAAAATGGACCGCCAGATCAACTCTGTCTCATCTTCCTGCTTCCACACCCTCCGCCTCCTTCGTAAGACCTTCAAATGGATCCCCCTCAAACACCGAAAGACCGTCACTCATGCCCTGGTCACCAGCAGACTCGACTACGGCAACACACTCTACGCTGGAATAAACAAAAACCTCACCCGCAAGCTACAGAACATCTAGAACGCCGCCGCAAGACTGGTCCTCAACCTGCCAAAACACTGCCACATCTCCCAGCACCTGCGCACACTCCACTGGCTCCCCGTCGAGGCGAGAATCACTTTCAAGATGCTCACCCACGCACACAAGGCCCTCCACGGCACCGGACCAGCATACCTGAACAGCCGACTCAAATTCCACGCACCCCAAAGGACCCTACGATCAGCCCAGCTCTCCTACGCCATGGTCCCCCGCACCAGAAAGACCAGATCGGGAGGCCACTCCTTCTCCTTCCTCGCGGCCAAAGCATGGAACGCCCTTCCGCTCCACCTCAGACAGACAACATCGCTCCCATCTTCGCAAGAAACCTCAAAACCTGGCTCTTCGACAGACCCCCTCCTTGATGGAATGGAACCTTCACCCCACCCCCACCCCTAGCGCCTTGAGACCCTTACGGGTGAGTAGTCGTGCTTTAACAAACCCCTGATTGATTGATTGATTGATTGATTGACCTATTCATTTGACCCAGGAAACAGGCTGCAGATGCCAAATGGTTAGGACAAGATAATACCAACTTTCTAAAAGTGGCGTTTTCTGAATTGTGACTTAAAATCCAACTTCACTATCAAAGAGGATTTTACATTACAATTCCTTAGACACCAAACATTACATTTCTACCTGCTCCCAAACATAAGTTGGAATGCAGAAATACAATTTCACAATTTAATAATAAAAATTGGAATTAACAAATGTTTTAATATAAAGATAGGTATTTCTCAGGCACCTGCTCTATCTATTAGTCCTGATGAGATCCCGATACTTTCTGCGGGATTGAAACGTCGTTGACACATACATTCTCAACTCTATACCGCTATTTATATTCTCTGTGGAGTATGAGATGTAACCTCAACTGTGACTTTTGTCTATTTATATTCACGCATACTGAAAAGTCACTTTTTAAGTCACTTGCCTGGGGTAAGGAAATCGGCTGATTTCCCTCTGCCTTGCCACGGTTGCTCACCCTTATTTTTCACGTGTTATTATTCCCTTGTTTCATGGACTCTCGTATTAAATACCTATCTTTATATTAAAACATTTGTTAATTCCAATTTTTATTATTAAATTGTGAAATTGTATTTCTGCATTCCAATATGTGTGGGACCCTTGTTCTGTAAAGCACAACTCTACCCTTGGTCCCCGCTGACTTCCAGGGTTTCCTTGTTCTTTTGCTATACCCAAACATAAGTTATCACTTATTAAATGTAGTAGGATCACCCAATGTTATCCTATGGGAGAAGTAGGCCTCACAATAATGAAAAACGAATTTATGAGTTTTTTACTACCAGGAAATCTAAAAGTACTGGGGCAACTTTTAAAATACAATGCACCCTCCCCCATGTCCTGTTTAGGGCCTAACTCAGGGGTGACATATGTAATAATACGGGAGATTTAGGCCTGGCAAGGGGGTTATTTTGCCAAGTTGAATTGGCAGTTAAGCACTGCATATAGGCTGCAACAGTAGGCCTGAGACATGTTTTAAGGGGCTACTTAAGTTGGTGGCACAATACGTGCTGCAGGCCCACTTTTAGTATTTAATTTACTAGCCCTAGGTATATGGTATACCACTTTACATGGGGCGTGTAAGTGTAATATATATCCCAATCAGGTGCAAGCCAATTTTACCATGTCCTAAGGCCAACAAAAATGAATTCAGCAAGACAGGAAGGGAAAAGGTAAAAGGTTTGGGGGAAGACCACCCTAAAGCTGGTAGGTCTAATGGCACCCGCACGTCCTGGTCTAGTTTTTTGAGAGACGTTGATAATTTTTGGTCAGTGATGCATTACACACATGTAATCGACCAGGCATGGAAGCCCCTTCAAATTAACAGTCATCCCTTACACCTTCCATGTTCGGGATCATGGAGACAAATTAAGTGAATTGCAGGGACTTCCTTTGTCAGTCAGTAAGTAACAAGAGGAAAATTACAGAGGGCAAACAATATGCCTGATCTATTGACAACCTTTAACTTTCTCCGATTAAAATCCAGATAGCAGTTTGTAAGTCCCAGCCCCCGATCTTCCAGGGTGCCTGATCGAATTATGATCTTGATGATCATCCTGATTGCTTTAATTACTGCTTGTTCCCCAGTTATTTGATTACATCATCACCTTGTGTAGTGTACTGTGTTGTGCAGTGTTCTCGATGGTGCCTAATAAGCATACGTACGGGTGTTTAGGTGCACGATTTTGTCAGAATAGCCAGCCAAATAATATCATATTGACTTTTCTATTTTGTCTTTGTTTCTAAATTTCAGGTTATACTCATTTAATAGAATCCTCCTCCTAAATAGGGGAGTAAGTTAAAATCTAGGTAATAATCCTTAATGGGATGACCACCGTAGTAGATTAGGTTCTCTATTTTTCAGTTTTGATGAATTACCATTGACTAATTAGATGGAACATGCAGCAAGAAACATGTTGACCCTTAGATGGACTCCAGGATCATCATTACCTTATGAGTTCTCCTTGTTTTAAACCTTTAATAAGAGCATCCACTAAGAATAAAAATGATTTGGTGCTAAAATGATTAATCTTATACCACTTCTGACTCCAAACTATTACTTCAAGTTGCCCTCACAGCACCAAGCTTTACTGCAGTTTGCCAGGCAATCCCCTGACCATCTGGCATGAGAGACAACCTCTGGTAAAGAGCCCCCTTTAGGGGCTTGTTGGGCACTGCAGTGCCTGCTCAAGGAGGAGCTGACCCTATGATGAAGCATGGCACTTTGGTGGGTGAGGGTCTGCACATCCTATAAAGGATGCCTCTTCTGAACTGAAATCTGTCCCATAACCAGAAAGTGGAATGCACGATCTAGACTATGGAACTGCACACTCTTTATTGAAGGATTATCCAGGATTACCCTAGTAACATAGGGGCCCTTCTGATCAATCTGTATTACTGAAGCTTGTAGGATGGTTTTTCTTTTTGGACCGCCCTAAAAGGTGTCACGAGCTAGTGGGTATGGGAGGCCATCTAAATCGTGGACCCATCGGTCTTGCTGCTGTACAAGAGGCTAGATTGCTGGGGGCTGGGATGGGAAGGTCGCTCCAACCAGTGGGTGAGACGGTGTATGTGTGAAGTTATCAAAGGCATTGGGAGGATGGAGAGTGGACCCCTGATCTAGTGGAGCCAGGCCCTCTTCTCTGTGTGGTGTCTATAGCATGGGGCACCTGCTGCACCAGTGGCCAAGCTAATTACAGTTAAAACAATGACTTCCTTGTCTGCCTGGTGGACCACAACGACCGCCTCTTTCTGTACCCCAGCTTCGCCCTCTCCCTCTACTCGGGATGCTGTTGCCTTCATTTCCTGAATAGCACCCTTGGCAATACTGTGTGCGTGCTACCATCAATCACTCCTACCCCCTTTTCAACTTTCCTTCTTGCTCTTCAGCAAGTCATCCTTGATAATATGTGCAATATTTAGCCGCAGTCAATACCTTTTCTATAGGATCTTGCTGGAAACATAAACACAGTCTGCCATTGTGTCCTAATGTTTGATCAGAAGCCCGGTTCAAAAGCTGTAAAAAAGGCAGGCAACCCTTTGCCCAAAGGATTTTTTCATTCCACCATTCTTTTGATAAATTTGCAACAATCTTTCATAGTAAGCTTGAACAGTCTTGTCCTTTAGCGGAATTAATTATTTTAGACCAATCTACATGTTGTTCTGGCACCTTTTCTTAATGTGTGTGAGAACCCGTTATACTTTGGTGGCAATCTCAGATCCCAGGCTTTTATCTGGCTCCCACAGTGGTTCTTCCATGGGCCACTTCACATCATTTTTGTGTTAAAGAGAATATTGAGGTCCTTCCAAAAGGAAGTCCCCCATTTCCGTAAGTCTATTGAACGCTAAGTACCAGTGCTGGGTTTCCTTCAGCAATTTAAGGAAATCCCTGTGAAGAAAACCAGGTCATCCCGTGACTAAGGGACATTAATATAAGCAGTGGCACAATCATCTTCCCCAGCAGGGACTTCACATATGGGTAAGAGGGGATTGGCCTTGTCACTCTTCTTTAGGGGGGAAACCAGAAGGTTTCTATCCATACAAATCCAATTGTAGCAAGTCTGATTTCAGCAATTGCCTGTAAATATCCTGGGGAACATAAATGCAATGTCTTATTTTATTTATGATATCTTTAATGTAGGAAAGCACATGTCCCACATGTGTAAATCCTGTTGAGAAATGCCAAGCACCTGAAATAGTCACTGATAATTATCTGGCATATTATGGTCAGTAAGTAGTGATTCTAAATTTATATCAGATGTATGGAGGTATTGTCCATAAAGAGTGTGGAAGAAGGAGAAAACAGAAGAGGCCCAGTTGTGTTCCATTTCAGACATTTTGACTAACTTATTTTGGGAGCAAGAAAGAGACAACTTAGAAATATGACTGCCCTTCTGTACTAATTTGTCTATAAGAATCTTCCATTCCTCTTTGTCCTGGTCGGTGAGAATTTTGGGGAAATGTTTGTGGTGGTCTGCATTTTATGTTTTGTTTGTTTTTCAGTAGCATCTTTCCGTTGTTCTAATAAATCATAACGGTTAGCTTGCCACCCTCTTGTAGTTCCAGCCATTTCTAAAATAAGGTTGGAAGTCATATCAGCAGATGCATGGGCAATGAAAGAGCACTCGTCATATTTCTAGTGCCAAAAGAGATCGCCAGTCATGTGGGTGGGGATCTCCACTCCCGCCTTGTCACATTGGGTAATGAGGTCTGTGAGGGCTTTATAATCATTTGCTAAATGGCTAATGGCGACATCTAATTATTTGATACAGGGAAGCAGAATCTTTTATAAGGAGGAAATCAGAATCTAAAACCTCTTTAGTTACTAGTTTGACAAACACCTCAGGGGGTGGAATTTTGGTATGGAGAGGCTGCAGTGGCTGCCAATCCAGTTTAACCTAGAGAGATGGTCTATTTAAGTGCCTAAGAAGCATGCCCTCCACTAAGAGGTTCTCCACATCCTCCTCTCCTCAGCTCTGGTGCACTAGGAACCAGGAGAGAAGGGTAAATGCCTGTAGTGACCACAACTTCTTTGCACCACTAGTCCTTAAATTTGTGAGCCCTAGCCTGTGCATGTGCACTATTACAAATATCAAGAGACTGAAGCTCTTTCTGAATGTGATCTTTCATCACTCTAGCTGTGCGCTAGGTGTGGAGACAGCCTCCATAGGTGGCTGGCTCGAAGCATAAGAAATCCCATCGGCATTTATACGCTTTTGATGCGTCTTTTCTATTTAGCACAGCCAATCAGGCATGCCAGGTACGTAGAATTTCCAGACATTTATCCATCCATTAAATGACACCAGACATTTAATTAAATTTGGAGACGATATTAAGATGTATGCAACTGAAGCAAAGTAGCAGTTTGACAATAGATAGTCACGTGATTTTCATCCTTTCTCTAGGGCTTGTGGTTACTGCAACACCATAGGTAATCTGCAACCTCTTTGTAAGTGTCACAAAATGGAATCTAAAGCAAAATGGATTTCACAGTAACTTCCCAAAGTTTCCTGCTGAAGTACTGTGAATGTCATTCACTAGCTGAAAAAGCCATTGTATTTCTGTTTTACATAAAATGGTAGTTCATTTCCTTAATTAGTTATGCATAGTTTAGCCAGTCTAGCCAATTGAATGCATTTGGAAGTAGGTGTCTCTGGAAGTATGTTGTTTACTAGAATATTGATTGAGTTACACATTTGCAACATTGCCTGTGAAGTCAGATCATACCATGTCAAGTCTGTGGTTTCTGTTCTCTGACAACTTATAAAAGCTGCTTTATTTTGCAGAACAGCCAGTTCTTTCTGGGTCTTCTTTGAAGGCAAAATCTGTAATGGAGGATTTATTGACTTATACCTGAAACTTTCTTTGGCTTTCTAACTGAGCAGGCCCTGCGTTAGTCTGTCTATTGATTTAATCCACTGGGCCTGATTCACAAAGGAGAAATTATACTTTTGAAAAGTTTACAGTTTTTTTCAATTCATAAAGGAATTTTAGGAGCAGTATCTTTACGAATGCCTTTATTTTTTATGAGCGGAGTCCCCGCCATGAGTGCAGAGACTCTGCAGTCGTAAAGATACTACTGGTAAAATTCCTTTGTGAATTGCAAAAAATTGTAAACTTACAGAAAAGTGTAAGTTTACCTTTGTGAATTGGGCCGCTAGTCTTTCTTTGTGCTTCATTTAGAGGCTAACCTTATCCTAGTCCTCTTGGAAGAATTATACTTTGATTATTTTGCTAATGCTAATTCCTAAATGACTAGTTAATTACTTTTTGCTTTCTAAAATGACTATAATTTTGAATAAAGCCCTAAGGTTTTAACCCGGAATCCTTGACTCTTGCAGGTTTGTTTATTAGCCTTGGAGTAGTCTTACTAAGACTCATAGGGGTGGTCTTATGATGAATCAGACAGTCCTGATCGTGAGCATCGACCCTCTTAATTAGTTAATTAGACAACAACACTCCATATGCAGGGATATATTTATGATAATGTGTTCCAAATGGACTCTATACCAACCACTGCTCTACTCCACTCTGCTGTTGTAACAGGTTTGACTCATTTGGTACAGTTGTAGTTTAAGTAGTGCTTGTATTTTTTCCAACCTTATAAGCTTAGTGAATTCATATCGATGGACAGCATCCCCACCCTAAAAAAGTATGCCAAATTCAATATCTCAAATTGTCTACTCCGAAATGGGAGTTTAATGTTGTATCTGCTTCAACGTTTTTCAGAATTGGCATAACTTAATGTGAATTGATGCCATGGAACATTTTTCAATCAAATCGACTTGGAGTGTTTCAAATTCTGGAATAGTATCAGCCTTCATCAATTGTTTTGTATTCATCTTTCTTTCAAAATAATGACTAAACTCTGGAGCATGAAGCATATGTTACAAAAACGTCCTAGGGTGTAAAAATATTTTCAGTATAAGATAATACAATATATTTATTAAATAAAAGGAATTAATCAATTTTCCAAAATTGATATGTATGGGCCATCCCCAAGTAAAACGTAATAAGAAACTATTTAGACAGGGTTCTATAAACTGTTCATCATTTCATTCCACAAAGAAATATAGAAAATCACATAGCCCATTTATACCAAGAAGATTTTTTTCTACATCATAGAATTAAGGACCTCATTATGATGGCGGTCGGACTTGACTGCCATCCTGTCGGAAACGGGACCACCCAACTAGCTGTTGGCAGTCCTGCCATTGGTATTAAGATGCGACAACCTTCAAGGCGGTCGCAATGTGTATCTTTTGTATTGCGGTGTGTGCTTCGGGCTGCAGCACACGCCTCAATACAAAAAAAACACATTTCAAACATCCCTACATGGCAGGCACCATGCCACATGGTGCAGGGACGTTTAGGGGGGCACCATAGGTGCCCCCCAGGGCCCATGGTGTAGGTCCAGGGAGAAAGGGGGGCCCGCTGTTGGCACCCAAGTCTCTTTCCGCCTGCCTTTTCATGGCGGGTTAACCGCCATGAAACGGCTAGCGGAAATGGACATTGTAATCCCTACGGCGGTGCCTGAGCAGGCACCACCACCATTGTAGGAATTACAGTCCGTCCGAGGATCCAACGGGCTCCTTGAGCCCGTCTGATTAGTGTCGGACGGTCTCTCTACCCGCCGACTATCCGCCCGCCATCCTAATGCGGCGGGCGGTATTGCATGGTCTGATGGGGGTCCCACCGCCATCGTAATGAGGCCCTACATTGTTTTCATATGCCTATTAAGCACATTTTCAATTTCCGTGTATCCAGAATATAATGATTATATAATTTATGACATTAGAGTACCACAGGGAGTGCATACAGTTCTTCAAGCTTGAGCTGTATGTGAAAGATGGCAAGCTATTGAGCTGTTAATATAGAAAAGAGTCAGCCAGTAACAGCATTTTGCACTTTCAGTAAGGACACCTCTGGCACAAAAACAGAATATCCCCTATGGGAAATTGTTGAGACGAAAGAGAAATTGTAGTAAAGTAGATGAATATAGAAAGGAAGAGCAAAATGTGATTGAACGATTGTTGGATAAGGGTTTTCCGATGCAGATGTTACAGAAATCTAATGATAAGGTGTCAAGAATGACTATACATGAACTGCACCTTAAGAAGAACAAACAGAAAAGGAATGTGGTACACAATCAGGTATGGTTCATAACTTAGGGCCTGATTAGGATGACGGGCGGACTTTAGTCCGCCCCCCACCCTAACGGAAAAGGGACCGCCCGACAGGATGTCGGTGATCCCAACATAGGCACTAGGATACGACCGCCACCACGGCGGTCGCAATGCCCATATTTTGTATTGTGGCATGTCCTACTGGAAGCAGCACACGCCGCAAGACAAAAAGGGGACACTGGACATATCCCTGCACTACGTGGCAGGCACCATGCGGTGCCTGCCACATGGTGCAGGGATGTGTAGGGGGGCACCATATATGTTCCCCCAGAACCACAGCTCACGGCCAGTGGGTAAGGGGGGGCCACTACGGGCCCTCAAATTCCCTTTCCGCCTGCCTGGTCATGGCAGGTTAACCACTGCTGACAGTCAGGCAGAAAGGGAGATCATAATCCCTACGGCGGTGCCTGGCAGGCACCGCTGCCATTCTAGGGATAGCTGGCAGTCCGGCAGGCAATCGGAATCATTCCGACTGTCGGACCCATGGCGGTCAGTTATTCAGACAGCCACGCATTCGCCCGCCATTGTTATATGGCGGGCTGTAAACTTGGTTACGATGGCGGGGAGACCGCCACAGACAGCCTGTCCGTGGCGGTCTCCCCGCCATCGTAATCAGGCCCTAAATTTTGTGAAGAGAGTGTGAATAGACCCCTCAATAAACATTGGAAGATTCTTCTAGTTGATAAAGATCTAGGTGAAATTTGACCACCCAAACCAAAAGGTACCTATAGCAGAGCTGAATCACTGAGGATTACCCTCACCCCTAGTGACACAGTGAGATACCACAAGAATAAATCAGTTAAATTGATGAGTTCTAAATCATCAGGATGTTATAAGTGTAGTAACTGTGTGTGTGGTAACTTTGTCAAAGAAAAGACAAAACCATTTTGGAGTGAAAATAGTCAAAAGGAATTCACTATTACGCAACTTGATTGTATAAGGAACCATGATAATAGATGGCTGATGGCATTACACTTCAATAGATATCATAAACCAGACGGCGTTGTGAAAATAATTTTTTGGGGCATTAAACAAATTCAGAAAAATCAGAGAGGAGGTGATCGTGAACATAAACTGTGGTTGAGCGACACCTGAAGGGATAAATGTTCTGAGTGCAGTGAAAACAGGTCTTAATATTGATGATGAACTCTATACAACTCTCAAGTAATGGGAGAATATTGATGCCAGGAAGATGTCCGTATATTTGAAGAATAATGTGCAGGTTTTTCATGTAGTTTTGAATCTGGACCATGTAACATAATTGACTGAATATTAAAAAGGGAAATCTTCACCATAACATTCATATTTAACCCTAAGTAATGTTAAGAAGGTGGAATTAATTTGATTCTAGTTCCAAAGTTTTGTTATGGAATTGCAGCTTTATAAGATATCATCAGTAGATGAGTATGATTTGGGTATGATGTTGGATGCCATTAGTGTTAGTGGTTGGTTTACTAAAAATGGTTCACTAACAAAATATCCTCTATGAAAATATTGCCATACCAAAATATCGTGACCAAAATATTGTTGTCAAAAATATCGTCATCCTATACTTATATTGGTAAGTACAAAAAACATCGGAAACATTGTTGTTGTCATTAATATCATTGAATTAAAAATCGTTTTTTGAATATATATATAAATTTAAATATTAAGAATAGAAAATATTAAATAGTAACAATAATTTAATAAAAATAATATAGATTTAACATATATTTCAACAAATATAACAAATAATTGCATTTAAAAAAGTTAAACAAACATATATTAATATATATTTACATATATCTAGTTGAAAAACTATTATTAAACTAAATTTTTTAATTTATATTATAATTTCTGAATTTTTAAAATAATGTAATAATATAACAAATAAATATATATATGTCTATATATCGATATATATAGAGAGATATATATATAGATACCACTCCAACGCGCTTCTGCTCAGATCACGGACCCATGGAAGGTGGTGCGTATGCCGACGAAGCTGTTCGGCCAACAAATTCCACACAGTTCGCCCCCGATGGGGATAGACGCACTCTCAGGACAAAAGCACACAACACTAGGCTATTGCTCAGGTAGGTTTACTGGCTTCCACGCGTGGAAGCCAGTAAGCCTACCTGAGCAACAGCCTAGTGTCATGTGGTTTTGTCCTGAGAGTGCGTCTATCCCCATCGGGGGCGAACTGTGTGGAATATATATATAGATATATACATATACCAATAACATAAAATATTTTATAAAACAAACCATTTTAATTAAAATAAAAAAAGTAAACATACATTTCTTACAATTTAATAAAAATATTTTACACATTTAAAAATTAATAATTATAAATATTATAATTTTAAATAAGCAAAAGCATAATAATATAAAATGTAACAATATAAAATAAATTATACATTTTACATTTAATACATATACTATTCCCACTACAATTTACACAAAAGTTGGCAAAGTGTTGTACTAAGGATGCATGAAATTTAGTACACTTCATGCAACGCAACATTAGGACAACTGTTACATCACACAGGGGTAAAATTTACTATTCCCACTCCAATGAGTGCAACAGTAGAGAAAGTGTTGGATTGTTGAGGGGTAAAATTTACTATTCCCACTACAATAAGTGCAACAGTGGAGAAAGTGTTGGATTGCGGAGGGGTAAAATTTACTATTCCCACTCCAGTCAGTACAACAATAGGGAAAGTGTTGGATTGTGGAGGGGTACAATTTACTTTTCCCACTCCAGTCAGTACAACAGTAGGGAACGTGTTAGATTGCAGAGGGGTAAAATTTACAATTCCCACTCCAGTCAGTACAACAGTAGGGAAAGTGTTGGATTGCAGAAGGGTACAATTTACTATTCCCACCCCCAATTAGTGCAACAGTAGAGAAAGTGTTGGATTGCGGAGAGGTAAAATTTACTATTCCCACTCCCGTCAGTACAACAGTAGGGAAAGTGTTGGATTACGGAGGGGTAAAATGTACTATTCCCACTTCAGTCACTCCAGCATTAGGGATAGTGTTGGATAGCGGAGGGGTCAAATTTATTATTCCCACTCCAGTCAGTACAACATTATGGAAAGTGTTGGATTGTGGAGAGGTAAACTGTACTATTCCCAGTCCAGTCAGTGCAAAAGTAAGGAAAGTGTCGGATTGCGGAGGGGTAAAATGTACTATTCCCACTTGAGTCAGTGCAACAGTAGAGAAAGTGTTGGATTGCGAAGTGGTAAAATTTACTATTTCAACTTCAATAAGTACAAATGTAGGGAAAGTGTTGGATTGCAGAGGGGTAAAATATACTATTCCAACTCCAGTCAGTGCAACATTAGAAACAAACAAATTCTCTTCAACACAATGAAATAATTTCATAAACATAGTAAACAAATATAAATATGTTAAAAAAAAAAAGAAATACAAATATATTTTATATAAAAAATTAAATAAAAGAAATACATATTACAATGTTAAATGCATATCATAAATAACTACAAATATTATGATAATTAAAGCGGGGTACGTTTAAGGCCAGCAAGGGGAGCGGACCACAGCCCCCAGGCTCCTTTGCCACAGCGTACTGTGGCCTAAATGCTTAGGTGCCATGCCCCCCCCCAAGATCAAATAAAGAGTCTTGGGGTGTGGCTGGACCATAATTTGAACTTTAAGGAGCAGGCGCGTAGGGTGGCAGGTACCTGTTTTGGTATCCTGAAAATGATTAGGAAAATTCTGCCCTTTCTGCCCTTCAATGCCAAGAAACTACTGGTTCAGGCCCTGTTAGACTTGGCATCTTTTGGCGTGTTTCCCCTGACTTTTTGCTTTTTGACCTCCCGGTTTTGACTCTGTTTTTGCTGGTGTGATGATTCTGCACACTTTCCTCACTGCGGTCCAGTGGGAAAGTGCAAGTGCTCCTGTATAAAATGTGTTATGGATTGGTGTTTCCATGATTGGCCTATTTGGTTTATGTGTCAGTCCCTTGTAAAGTGCACTGCGAGTGCCAGGGCCTATAGACCAAATGCTGTTGGTGGGCTGCAGCACTGGATTGTGCCACCCACGCAAACAGCCCGTAAAGTGTAACTCGGGCCTGCCATCGCAGAGCCTGTGCGCAGCCTGGGGCTGCCATGTCGACTTGGCAAGTGCACACACTTGCAAGTCCCTAAACCTTCCCTTTGCTGCATGTTAGTCACCCCTAAGGTAGGCCCAAGGTACCCCTGTGGGCAGGGTGCGTTGTATGCGAAAGGTAGGACATGCCCGGGTGTGTGCGGCATGTCCTGATAGTGAATTACAGCCTAGTTCGTTTTCACTATTGCAAGGCTACCTGTTCCCCCTAGGCCAGAACGGGCGGTTTTGATTATTACAGTATATAATCCTAACTGACCCGGGAACATGGTAGAAATTCGAGTTTAGTATGCCTGGACTCAGAATGATAAAATGCAGCTGTTAGTGAAGTTGGTTTTAACATTCTGTGTTTGAAAATACCGCTTTTAGAAAGTGGGTATTTTCTTGTCTAACCATCCAAGCCTGCCTCTGCGGGTTGTGTATTCCTTGTCTGGAATGTGAGTGACAGGGGCTGGGGGATGCCAGGAGACAGGGTGAGTCAGCGCAGGGCTGAATAGCCAGATCGACCTGTAGATGGGTGGGAGGGGTCGCACCTGGGCCCTGAATAGGACAGTGCCTTCCCTCCACAATGCTGGCTCCACCTCCTGTGGTGCGTCTGATGTCCCTGGCCTACTCACTGAAAGAAGGGACGGAGACTTGTCAACAAAGTGCTCCAGAACTGGTTTGGACTAGGCAAAGGCCTCTCTGCCTTCAGAGAACAAAGGAATTTGGGATATAAATATTGGGGCCCTGACCCCATGAATTTAGATCTCGCTGGAATCAAGGAACCTGCCAAGACGAAGAGCTGGAAGAGCTGCCAGGAGGAGTACTGCCCCGTTGCTGTGTTGTTGCTTTGTTGGGTTGGCCTGCAGTTGCTGCTTCTGTCTTGGGCAGTGAAAGGACTGGACTGAACTTTCTACAAACTTGTGCTGAGTATCTCCAAGGGCCTGAAACCGAGCTGGCCTCCTGTTAAGAAGTCTCAGGGACTACAAAGACTTCACAAGCCTCTGGGTACCGCTTCTGGAACGCTGTTTCAGTCGCCACAGAGGAAGGGAACTGCAACCGACTCCGTCAACCGAATCCATCCCGAGGCCGGTGACCTGTTTGCACCGCAGACCGCATCGCCCCGCTTCGCATCGCAACCCTGGTCTCACCGTGGGCGACGTCCGACGCCGCCAACATTGAGCCGCTGCTTGCACCGTGACCTGTGGGCACCGCAGTTCGCATCGCATCGCTTCACTGGGCCAGCCGGACCAGACCGACACTGTCGCTGCAACTGGCTCAAGAGTCGAGACCGCACCGCATTTGGGGCACCGCTCGCACGTCTGCGACGCACCGCTCCAACTCGCACCGATGTCCGACGCCAGCTCCCGCACTCCGGCTTGGTCGCCTGCATCGCAACCTGTCAGCACCGCATCGAGCATCGTCTCGCCCTGCATCGCACGCCTTGGACTCACCGACTCCGTCTGCACGACGCTCGTCGAGCCGCTGCCTGCACCGCATCGAGGGACACCGCACCTTGCATCGCTCCGTCTTGCACCGCAACCGCGACGAACGCCGACCGGCTCGTACATTCCGTACCAGCCACAACGAGTAAAGGTACTGTGACCGAGTCTGTTCACGACTCTGCTGGCCCGTATCGACGCGGTCGGCTGGAACTGTTAGACTCTGGGGTTTTCAGCATCACGGTAGGCTCGGACGGAGCTACCGACTCGTACGAACTTTGCTTTTGTGCTATTCCTGCAAAGAAGAAGTTAACGTATCAAGCATTCATTCGTAAAGTATAGTATTGTGGATTTTTGTCGTAATTGGTCTTGTCTTGAGTATATAAAATATTGGTTATTTTTCTAAACTGGTGTGGTGTCCGTTTGTAGTGCTTACACTGTATTACTGTTGGTTATGTGCAAATGCTTTACACACTGCCTCTGAATTAAGCCTGACTGCTCGTGCCAAGCTACCACGAGGGTGAGCAGGGGTTACTTCACGAGTGTAACAACCCTTACCCTGACTAGGAAGAAGGGTCCCTACTTGGACAAAGGTGCAAGCCCTTGCCAACTAGAGATCCCATTTCTAACATTGGTGGCAGCGGTGGGATAGGACTTGTGTTTGCACTTGACTTACAGTGATTGGTGTGCACTACTACCATATCGCAGACCATTACGTACCACATACTGGTTCTTTTTCTTTTGGCCTATTTTTGATCTTGCCAGTTTTCAACTCACGACTTTTGTCATGCCTGAATCAATTGCATCATCCGTTGCATCTCTGGAAATTATCTTTGAGGAGGACAGGTTGGAGTCCTACACCGTAAAGGAGTTACGAGCGATTTGTAAAAACCTGAAAGTCCAAATTAAAGGCCTCACAAGGAAGGAGGAGCTACAGAAGGCGCTGAGGGCCTGGGTAGCAGCCAGACATGCCAATGGGCAGCCTGGCGATCTCAGTGAGGAGGTGGAGGAGCCTATTTCCAGGGTGGATGTGCTTTTGGGTAGGGGGGAACCCGCCAGATCGGGCAGCAGCAGTCTGTCCCCAGAGGAGCTGGAGGACAGGTGGGAGGCAAGGCAGTTTGAGCTGCAGAAGCTCAGACTGGAGAGTGAGCGGGAGGAGAAGAGATTGGCCATAGAGGAGAGGAAGATGCTCTTAGAGCATGAGAGAGAACTGAAGGAGCTAGAACTTAGGAGTAAGTCAGGCTCAGATGGTGGCAGCAATTCGTCCAGAAAGGCAGACAGGATTGTGCACATTCCCAAGAACGTAGGCAAGGAGTTCAAGAAGGGGGATGACATACAAAGGTGGTTTCAGGGTTATGAGGCAGCCATACACATGAATGGGGTCCCTGAGGAGAGTTGGGGAGCAGGATTGTGGCCACTTTTCCCGGAAGAAGCAAGGGATGCTCTGATAGCTTTGGGTAAGGGGTATCACCTCACCTATGCTGACATGAAGGATGCCCTTCTCACGAAGTATGGTCTTACTCCTGAAAAGTACAGGGATCAGTTCAGGTCCAGTAAGAAGTCTGATGCCAACACTTGGTTGGAATGTGTGGATGTGTTCTGCAGGTCTCTGGATGGTTGGGTGAAGGGCAGTAGCGTAACAGATTTTCAGGGGCTCTACAACTTGATTGCATGGGAGCACTTGTCTAGTCTATGTTTTGCAGATCTGCGCCAGCACCTAGTGGATAGTAAGCTAACTGACCCCAGTAAGCTTGCTATGGAAGCGGACCGCTGGGTGAGTACCAGGGTCCACAAGAAAGAGTTTGGGGGAGACTCAGCCAAAGGTGTGCAGGGTCCCCAGCAGAAAGGTGGGGGGGACAAGGGTAAAGCACAGGAGTTCTCTAAAGGGCCCCAAACTAGTACCCAGGGTAAAGGTTCCCAGCCCCCGGTGATAAGAAGAAAGGGGTCTCTACAGGGAAGCCTGTTGAGACCGGCCCCCGCAAGTGTTATGCATGTGACCAGGTAGGTCACTTTAGGGGGACCCCAAGTGCCCGAAGGGGACACAGCCACCCACCGGTGGACAGTCCAAAGTGTTGGCTAGTGTAGCGCTTGGGGAGGAGGGGTGCCCACAGGAGGGTGGGGATCCCGCAGAAATGACCCTTGTCTCACTCGGGGACAGTGAGATGGTCCCAGGAAACCAGGTGCCCCCTAACACCAAGAAATATAGCACCTGGGTGACCATTAATGGGAACAGGGTAGAGGCTCTCAGAGATACTGGAGCCAGTGTGACCTCAGTCCGGTGTCACCTGGTGTCTGAGAAGCAAGTAGTCCCAGGAGCATTCCACCAAGTAGTTGCTGTAGACAACTCAGAGCGCCAATGTATGGTGGCGCAGGTTCCCTTTGAATGGGGGGGTCGCAGGTCCCTTGAGGGTGGTTGTGAGCCCTACCATGCCTGTAGATTGTCTGCTAGGAAACGACCTGGAGCAGTCCTTATGGAAGGAGGTTGAGCTCAGGTCTCACTTGGAGATGCTTGGGTTGCCAGAGTGGGCATGCGTGTCTACTCGGTCAATGGCAGCCAGAAAGGGTGATCAAGAGGACTTGGAGCCTGAAACAGTGGCCCAAGTCCCTGCCAAGAGAAAGGGCAGGGGCGCGGGAAACCGGCCCCCGAAGTTCCCACGGACCGGGAGGAGGCGGACCTCGAGGGGACGCCCCGGTGCCTACAGGGGAGCAGGTAGCCGAACTGGGAGACATCTCTGGGCTGACCCATTGGCAGCAAGAAGGGGGTCCCACCAGGGAGGAGTTCTGCAGGGAGCAGAGCGAGTGCCCTACTCTGGAGGGTCTGCGGCGGCAGGCTGCAGACCAGGCAGCTGGTAATCAGTCCGGGTCACATCTGATCTACTGGGAGAGTGGTCTCCTATACAGTGAGCCTAAGGTTGCTGAGCCTGGGTCAGCCCGTGTGCTGGTGGTACCCCAGCGCTTCAGGACCTTCCTACTGGGTCTGGCTCATGACGTGCCTTTGGCAGGACATTTGGGGCAGGACAAGACCTTTGACAGGCTTGTCACCCACTTCTTTGGCCCCAAATGCGAAGGCAGTCAGATGCACACTGTAGGTCTTGCCAAACTTGCCAGGCAAGTGGTAAGAGTGGGAGGAAGGTCAAAGCTCCTCTCCAACCTTTTCCTGTTGTTGGAACACCCTTTGAAAGGGTAGGGATGGATATTGTGGGGCCACTGGATCCCAAGACAGCCATGGGCAACAGGTACATCCTGGTCTTGGTGGACCATGCCACCCGGTACCCGGAGGCAATCCCTCTCAGGACAACAACGGCGCCAGTGGTGGGCCGGGCGTTGATGGGGATCTTTTCCCGTGTGGCATTCCACAGAGAGGTGGTTTCTGATAGGGGGACCAATTTCATATCGAAGTATATGACATCCCTGTTGAAGGAGTGTGGGGTAACCTACAAGTTCACCACTCCTTACCACCCACAAGGAAACGGTCTGGTGGAGAGATTCAACCAGACCTTGAAAGGCATGATCAAGGGTCTAACAGAACCCATGAGGCGTAAGTGGGACGTCCTCTTGCCATGCCTACTCTTTGCATACAGGGAGGTGCCTCAGAAGTCTCTTGGGTACAGCCCCTTTGAGCTCCTGTATGGCCACCCTGTCAGAGGACCTCTGAGTTTGGTAAAGGAAGGCTGGGAGGCGGCTCCCAGGAAAACTCCCCAGGATGTATTTAGCTACATGCTGGCCTTTAGAAACCAAACTGCCCGCTTCAGGAAACTCGCTCAGGCGAACCTAGAAGCCAGCCAGGAAGAAATGAAGAGATGGTATGACCAGAACGCCACTCTGGTCGAATTTCAACCTGGGCAAAAAGTGTGGGTCATGGCCCCAGTAGCACATTGTGCCTTGCAGGACAAGTGGACTGGGCCATATGAGGTAAAGGAGCGCAAGAGTGACGTCACCTACCTGGTGGATTTGCAGGCTCCAAGGAACCCTTTGAGGGTCCTTCACGTGAACCGCCTCAAGCCCCACTTCGAGAGGTCCGAAGTGAGTATGCTCTTGGCGACAGATGATGGGGTGGAAGGGGAGAGCGAGCCTCTCCCTGACCTCCTGTCTACCAAGGAGCATGATGGGTCAGTAGAGGGTGTGATCCTCTCCCCTACTCTGACTCAGGAGCAGCAGGGGACTGTCGCCAGTTGTTGGGACAGTTCGCCCCACTGTTCTCTCTGACCCCCGGTGTTACTCACTGGTGTACCCATGACGTGGACACCGGTGACAGCCATCCTGTGAAGCACAAGATTTACAGGTTGACTGACCGGGTCAGAGCCAGCATCAGGAGGAGGTCTCTAAGATGTTGGCGTTAGGGGTGATTGAGCCCTCCCACAGTCCTTGGGCCAGCCCAGTGGTCTTGGTCCCAAAGGCTGCGGCGCCCGGTGCCACTCCAGAACTCCGGTTTTGTGTGGACTACCGTGGGCTCAATGCCGTCACCAGGACTGACGCGCACCCCATCCCCAGAGCTGATGAGCTCATTGATCGGTTGGGAGCTGCCCGGTTCCTCAGCACGTTTGATTTAACGTCTGGGTACTGGCAGATTGCCTTAACCGATGGGGCCAAGGAGAGATCAGCATTCTCAACCCCAGAAGGTCATTACCAATTCCGGGTGATGCCCTTTGGGTTGAAGAATGCCCCTGCCACCTTTCAGAGGTTGGTCAATCAGGTGTTGGCTGGGCTGGAGGATTTCAGTGCCGCCTACCTGGATGACATTGCTGTGTTCAGTTCCAGCTGGGAAGAACATTTACAGCACCTTGAGAAAGTGTTGAGGGCTCTGCAAGGTGCAGGCCTCACAATCAAGGCCAGTAAGTGCCAGATCGGGCAGGGTTCTGTGGTGTACTTGGGACACCAGGTAGGAAGCGGCCAGGTGGCGCCCCTACAACCCAAGATTGACACCATTCTGGCTTGGGAACCCCCAAGACCCAGACAGAGGTGAGAGCCTTCTTAGGTCTCACCGGCTATTATAGGAGATTTGTTAAGGGCTATGGCACCCTCGTTGCCCCCTTAACAGAGCTGACCTCTAAGAGGCAGCCCAGGAAAGTGATCTGGACTGAGTCCTGCCAGAAAGCTTTTGATACCCTGAAGGCAGCCATGTGCACGGCGCCCGTGCTCAAGGCACCTGACTTCTCCAAGGAATCGTCGTGCAGACTGACGCTTCAGAGCATGGTGTGGGAGCGGTGCTCTCACAGCTGAACGAAGAGGGCCTGGATCAGCCTGTAGTCTTCCTTAGCAGGAGACTACTTCCCAGGGAACAGAGGTGGAGTGCCATAGAAAGGGAAGCTTTTGCTGTGGTCTGGGCGCTGAAGAAGTTGAGACCATACCTGTTTGGGACTCACTTCCGGGTTCAGACAGACCACAGGCCCCTCAGATGGTTGATGCAAATGAGGGGTGAGAATCCAAAACTGCTGAGGTGGTCCATCTCCCTACAGGGAATGGACTTTACGGTGGAACACCGTCCTGGTACAGAACTACGCCAACGCAGATGGTCTGTCCAGGTTCTTCCGCCTATAGTGAAGAGAACTCCAATGGGGTTGGGTAGTTCTCCCTACTTTCAGCTGGAGGGGACATGTGTTAGACTTGGCATCTTTTGGCGTGTTTCCCCTGACTTTTTGCTTTCTGACCTCCCGGTTTTGACTCTGTTTTTGCTGGTGTGATGATTCTGCGCACTTTCCTCACTGCGGTCCAGTGGGAAAGTGCAAGTGCTCCTGTATAAAATGTGTTATGGATTGGTGTTTCCATGATTGGCCTATTTGGTTTATGTGTCAGTCCCTTGTAAAGTGCACTGCGAGTGCCAGGGCCTATAGACCAAATGCTGTTGGTGGGCTGCAGCACTGGATTGTGCCACCCACGCAAACAGCCCGTAAAGTGTAACTCGGGCCTGCCATCGCAGAGCCTGTGCGCAGCCTGGGGCTGCCATGTCGACTTGGCAAGTGCACACACTTGCAAGTCCCTAAACCTTCCCTTTGCTGCATGTTAGTCACCCCTAAGGTAGGCCCAAGGTACCCCTGTGGGCAGGGTGCGTTGTATGCGAAAGGTAGGACATGCCCGGGTGTGTGCGGCATGTCCTGATAGTGAATTACAGCCTAGTTCGTTTTTCACTATTGCAAGGCTACCTGTTCCCCCTAGGCCAGAATGGGCGGTTTTGATTATTACAGTATATAATCCTAACTGACCCCGGGAACATGGTAGAAATTCGAGTTTAGTATGCCTGGACTCAGAATGATAAAATGCAGCTGTTAGTGAAGTTGGTTTTAACATTCTGTGTTTGAAAATACCGCTTTTAGAAAGTGGGTATTTTCTTGTCTAACCATCCAAGCCTGCCTCTGCGAGGTTGTATATTCCTTGTCTGGAATGTGAGTGACAGGGGCTGGGGGATGCCAGGAGACAGGGTGAGTCAGCGCAGGGCTGAATAGCCAGATCGACCTGTAGATGGGTGGGAGGGGTCGCACCTGGGCCCTGAATAGGACAGTGCCTTCCCTCCACAATGCTGGCTCCACCTCCTGTGGTGCGTCTGATGTCCCTGGCCTACTCACTGAAAGAAGTGACGGAGACTTGTCAACAAAGTGCTCCAGAACTGGTTTGGACTAGGCAAAGGCCTCTCTGCCTTCAGAGAACAAAGGAATTTGGGATATAAATATTGGGGCCCTGACCCCATGAATTTAGATCTCGCTGGAATCAAGGAACCTGCCAAGACGAAGAGCTGGAAGAGCTGCCAGGAGGAGTACTGCCCCGTTGCTGTGTTGTTGCTTTGTTGGGTTGGCCTGCAGTTGCTGCTTCTGTCTTGGGCAGTGAAAGGACTGGACTGAACTTTCTACAAACTTGTGCTGAGTATCTCCAAGGGCCTGAAACCGAGCTGACCTCCTGTTAAGAAGTCTCAGGGACTACAAAGACTTCACAAGCCTCTGGGTACCGCTTCTGGAGCGCTGTTTCAGTCGCCACAGAGGAAGGGAACTGCAACCGACTCCGTCAACCGAATCCATCCCTGGCCGGTGACCTGTTTGCACCGCAGACCGCATCGCCCCGCTTCGCATCGCAACCCTGGTCTCACCGTGGGCGACGTCCGACGCTGCCAACATCGAGCCGCTGCTTGCACCGTGACCTGTGGGCACCGCAGTTCGCATCGCATCGCTTCACTGGGCCAGCCGGACCAGACCGACACTGTCGCTGCAACTGGCTCAAGAGTCAAGACCACACCGCATTTGGGGCACCGCTCGCACGTCTGCGACGCACCGCTCCGACTCGCACCGCTGTCCGACGCCAGCTCCCGCACTCCGGCTTGGTCGCCTGCATCGCAACCTGTCAGCACCGCATCGAGCATCGTCTCGCCCTGCATCGCACGCCTTGGACTCACCGACTCCGTCTGCACGACGCTCATCGAGCCGCTGCCTGCACCGCATCGAGGGACACCGCACCTTGCATCGCTCCGTCTTGCACCGCAACCGCGACGAACGCCGACCGGCTCGTACATTCCGTACCAGCCACAACGAGAAAAGGTACTGTGACCGAGTCTGTTCACGACTCTGCTGGCCCGTATCGACGCGGTCGGCTGGAACTGTTAGACTCTGGGGTTTTCAGCATCACGGTAGGCTCGGACGGAGCTACCGACTCGTACGAACTTTGCTTTTGTGCTATTCCTGCAAAGAAGAAGTTAACGTATCAAGCATTCATTCGTAAAGTATAGTATTGTGGATTTTTGTCGTAATTGGTCTTGTCTTGAGTATATAAAATATTGGTTATTTTTCTAAACTGGTGTGGTGTCCGTTTGTAGTGCTTACACTGTATTACTGTTGGTTATGTGCAAATGCTTTACACACTGCCTCTGAATTAAGCCTGACTGCTCGTGCCAAGCTACCACGAGGGTGAGCAGGGGTTACTTCACGAGTGTAACAACCCTTACCCTGACTAGGAAGAAGGGTCCCTACTTGGACAAAGGTGCAAGCCCTTGCCAACTAGAGATCCCATTTCTAACAGGCCCTGATTCTCTTGCGGCTTGACTACGCCAATGTGCTCTACCTAGGCTCACCTTGTTCTACGATAAGAAAACTGCAAACGGTCCAAAATTGTGCTGCACGACTCCTCATGCAGGCTCATAATCGGGAATCTGCTAAACCTCATCTCATTTCTCTGCATTGGTTGCCGGTGGCCAAAAGAATCCAGTTTAAGGCTCTGTGCATTGCCCACAAGTCTTTCTCTTCTAGGGCTCCCCCGATTCTCCGATTTATCATCACTCCATACCTCCCTAGAAGAGCATTACAAGCCGATAAGAAACACCTGGCAGCCGTACCCAGAGTAAATCAAGCTCGGAGTGGGGGACGGCTGTTTTCATTCATGGTGGCTAAGGATTGGAATCAGCTACCAGACCGCGTTCGGCTCGAGGCTAACTATCTGTCCTTCCGTAAACTTCTGAAGACTCTGTTGTTCCCTTAATTCCTCTGTTGATTTTCGGTTGTTGGCTCTGTCTCTAGCGCTGGGAGGCCTTTGGTAGCCATGCGCTTTATAAGTGTATAAATGGGGGAAGGAAGGCCCTCCCTAAGATACTTTTAGGTCCAAGAGGAGGGAGGAAGGAAAAACCAAAATAAGTGTATACCTCTAGACTGACCTATTTAATTTGACAAACGACCTGTCAAGGTTCAAGTTACCAAAGAAACCCCTTCCACAACGTGCATTTATTTGAAAACCCCATAACTAAGTAGATTTGCAAACAGCATAATAAACAGTATATCTTTTTTAGAAAAAATTCCTTTTTATTTAAATTTGAAAAATATATTCGTATCTCTAAGATTCACACAATTACATATATATAACACATCCAATGATTTTGATTATTCTAACATTTCATCATAATACTTTTACAGACATGAATTTATCACATTAGACATCCCATATAAAAAACAACCTATGTAAAAGTCTCACTAGCATAATTCATTCAGAACCACTGTCATACTATCAAACACTCTCATTCATACAAACCAACTACAACAACAATCTATAAAAAACGGAAAAAACGAATCTTTTGACCCTGTGGTGGATTATACGGTGTTTGTAAACAAATTAATGTAGTTATTTTCCAAAATACACCAATTATAGGAGATAAAATTCTCCCAGTTCTCTAATCTGAAAGTAAATTGTGGTCGTAGTTTGCGGTTTGGTAACTTGAACCTTGACAGGTCGTTTGTCAAATTAAATAGGTCAGTCTAGAGGTATACACTTATTTTGCTTTATAAGTGTATATTCATTCATTCATTCATTCGTTCACTCATTCACTCCTGGGTCTTTTCGCTCCCGGAAGCGCTGAAAGCAGTGTTGTGTGTCCCGCTGTGCGGGACATGTTTCAGGCCAGCAGGGGGAGCGGACCACGGCCCCCAGGCTATTTTGCCACTCCCAGATCTTCTCGTGCCTGGAAGCGCTTAAAGCAGTGTCAGGTGTTCCGCTGCATGGGACACGTTTCAGACCTGCAGGGGGAGCAGACCACAGCCCCCAGGCTCCTTTGCCACTCCCGGATCTTCTTGTGCCCAGAAGCACTTTAAGCAGTGTCGGGTGTCCCGCTGCATGGGACGCGTTTCAGGCCAGCAGGGGGAGCGGACCACAGCCACCAGGCTCCTTTGCCACTCCCGGATCTTTCGCGCCTGGAGGCGCTTAAAGCAGTGTTGAGTGTCCCGCTGCGCAGGACGCATTTCATGCCACCAGGGTCAGCGGACCACAACCCCCAGACTCCTTTGCCAGTCCTGGATCTTCTCACGCCCGAGGTGCTTAAAGCAGTGCCGGGTGTCCCGCTATGCGGGATGTGTTTCAGGCCAGCAGGCGTAGTGGACCACAGCCCCCAGGCTCCTATGCCACTCCTGGATCCTCTCGCGCCCGTAGGCGTTTAAAGCCGTGTCGGGTGTCCCGCTGCGCGGGATGTGCGCGGACGAAGCCCAGACCAAGGGTGAGCCCGTCCTTGCCCATCATTGCCCAGAAGAGGCCAGGACCGGCCCCCTCTCACACCTTCCAACAAGCTTAAGAAGAAGTAATTTTGGGCTGCCTGTATTGTTGTGAGGACAGGCAGGCAACCGCTGCGCTCAGCACACGTCATCGCCCGCGCCCAGAGGTGCCTACTTTGCTATCTGCAACTGTGGGAGCCTAACACCCAGATCAAGATAAAGAAGCAAGGAGGTGGGGGCAGGAGACTTCAGGCCCTAGCGACGCTCGCGGCAAATGCCTCACACAGCACACGCCACCGCTTGCACCCAGAGGTGCCTTCGAGTGCGGCTTGGGGCTCTAGCTGCGCCAAGAGTGGGCCTATCAGTCTCAGGAAGAGGTGGGGCGGGGTCACTCCCCCCCTTGGCTTCTATATAACTGGGCAGTCGTGAGGTACCAGCTCTGCGAATGGCGATATGGAGTCATTTCACCTAAAAGGAGGTGGAGAATAAGGTAACCTTTCTTGTTCTTTTGGGAATTAGTGACTGTTTTCCTGATCACCTCGTGCCCTATTGAGGTCCCTGCCTGGCTTTATTTTGCTGCTATCTATTTCATGAATTGGAAAAGTGGCCTTCAATGGCGTTGAAGTGTGTTGCGACCATGGGCAGAAAGAAAGGCCCTCCCACCAAAACCCTGCCTGCCGCTTCCTGTGTGTCGTACATAGAGGGTTTCCTTCATGGGACTGTGGGGACTGTGTAAAAAAAATTGAATTGGGTGAGAGGAGACTTTCGCTGAGTAGTGATACCCCTCATGCCCTACCCCCTGGGCAACCTCTAGCAGTTTGGCAGGGCCTTCCCAGGGCAGGGGCCCAATGGGAGAGCGCAAGAAAGATTACATGGGGGCCACCACGGGAATGGTCAGTTTTTTATCCTCAACCACGCCAGTCACTAGTCCAAGGCGGAAATGAAAAATGAAGGCCTGTGCATCTACCCAGCCCATCATAGAGGTTTCGCTGATGGCTCCTCATATCCCTACTTCTCTGGGAGAGGAGACGGACTCTCTTCAAAGGACCGTTTTGATTAGGGACTTTGAGACATTACTAAATTACAAGCTGGGCCCAATCATGCAGAGACTTGCTCATATTGAAGACAGGGTCTCAGAATTATTTTCTTTGATGATCATGGGGAGGGTTGGGTTGGCCCAAGGACAGGGCATTGAAGAAGAGCTGCAGGGGACAGGTGAACTTACCCCTCAGAGTAGCCCCATGGCAACCCTTGGTGCTGGAGGTGCAGCGCCGGGGTCCTCCCAACCAGGCCTAATGCAAGGGCCTGTGAAAGCAACCCTTAGCTCCCATAGTATTGATTCCTGTCCATGACCTCGGGATGAATCAGGGGGGAGAGGGTGCTCTGCGTCTCCCACAAACTGGGGATGTGTGCTCTATTTGCCCCAAACAGCAGCCCCATATGTTATGGTCCTAGGGAATGTTCCCCCTGGTTCTAGCCCCAATAGGGAATCATACCAAGAACTGAAAAATAAGGTGATGCATTGGATTAGCTCACACCTTTTTCACAGGAGGGACCTTGTGGATGCTATCATTATGGTACGAAGAACAAGCTGAATAGGCAAGGATAGGAAACCGTGGCCCGGAGACTGTGTGGTGGTTAAGTTTCATAATCCCTGGATAGTTGGCGAACTTCTTGCCTTCTCCCCACGACTGACACTACGTCCACCAGGGATTGTCGCATTGCCCCTGGGATTCTTCTATAGACCAGGCAGTACACTCACTCCTTTACACTCTCACTCCTCTGGTAGAATCCCCGGTTTAGCTAACAATCATTCAGCCTTTAGGCCTCCCCCAATACCTACAGTCAATAGATTTCTTCATCTGAGTGGATTGGAGTCCTGTGATTGACTGGATCAAACTGGACCTTCCCAGTCTCATAGAACCTTGGAAGCCCCCCAGATAGTCCCACCCCAGCAACCCAAGGGACTCATGGTGTTGTCCTGGAATATTGCAGGTCTTGCATTCAAGTTTAGCGACCCTAGGTGGGTCTCTTAAGTCAAACCCTTCTACATAATTTGTCTTCAAGAAACGTTGGCAACTGACAATAGTTTTTACCTGGAGGGATTTACTACTTATTTTGTACCCGCGGTGCCTTCAATCGCCGGTAGGGCCAAGGGGGGTTTAATTATGTTTGTTAAAATTGAGTTGAGCGGGTTTACCTAGGATCCTAAGTGGCAAGTTCATACACTGCAGGGGGTACAACTTACATTGCCTGGTCACTCTCCAGTGGTCTTAATTAATTATTACAATATTAATGGTAGACGATCTGAGCACCCTGGAACCCCCGTCTGAATCGCGCCTTGAGTTCTATCTTAGCGATGGGCAATGGTGAACCGTTAATCCTCCTTGCCGGCGATTTTAATTGTCATTTATGCAATTTTTCTCCCGAGGGTGGAGCCACCAATGGTAGCTGTTGGTTGAATAAAGGCTTACATTTTGTTCACTCACAGGATGGGCGGGAGTTAAATGAGCTTTTAGACACTTACAATCTGGTCTTCACAATGGAGAAAGTGGCGTACTCCCTGAATTCTCCAATTTGTCCATCATATAAAGGAAGGGGCGGTGGTTCGCTCATTGATTTCTCACATATTTGTTTCAGCACCACTATATCTCCTCATTTCCCATTTTAAAATCTTTTTCAGCCCTTTCAGCGATCATAATCCATTATCCTTAACCCTGGATATTGCCGTGGGTCAAAAACCACAGTCAAGGGGCGCCCTTATGAGTTTGTCCGTTGTGGACAAAGGGAGAAGGCTGAATTGGGCTCAGATGGACTTTCAGCGTCTACAAACATCTCTTTTCAATTCCTGTTTGTTTGATTTTAATATTTGTTTGCTTAGTGACACGGGGGCGGAGGTTTTGGAAGCATATGAAGACATCGCTCGGGGGGTTTATAAACTCTTGACGGCCACAACCACTAGCACTTGGGAGACACAAATCCCAAAATGGTTTGACAGGGATTGCCCAAAAACCCTGCACCATCTGAAGGCACCCCTGAAGCAGTCCCCGAGAGATGGGCAACAGATCATAAATTGCAGGCGGGACTACAAGTTGGCTCAAAAGGACTGTAGATATAATTTACAGGAGTCAGCCGGGGAGGAGCTAAGTCAAGCCTGTGAAACAGGGGATAGTTGTCTTTTCTGAAGTGTTGTAAGCAGGCCTTGTTTCTCTGAAGGTTCTGGCTTGCTTCTATATCATTATATCCCGGAGCAACAGTGGGAGGCTCATTTTGAGAGTATTTATAATCATGGGGAGGGGATGGGAGCTACAATCCCTGGGGCATCGGCGTCCGGGTGGTGTTCACATTAGATGAAATCCATCAAGAATTCTTGCCTTGTCTAGAAATAAGGCCCCGGGCCCAGATAATACATCTCCAGATCTGTTCAAAGGGACTGCTACCCTCCTGGTCTACCGCCGTGATTGTCCCCATATTTAAGAAGGGGACAAAGAGAGCCCACAATGCTATCGGCCAATCTCATTATTGGATGCTACGGTTAAGGTCCTGGGGAGGGCAGTTCTAAATAGGTTGTCTGACTGGGCAAAAGATAATAACGTCTTGAGCAACGTCCAGTATGGATTCAGGGCGGGGAGGTCGACAGCAGACCAATGCCTCAACCTCCATCTAATTATCAATAAATATATGGTGGCTCAGCCTGAATCCCTACATCTTGCATTTATGGATATGACGTCCGCGTTTGACAAGGTTAACCGAGCTAAACTGTGGGCACTGCTGAGCGAGCTGGGGTCGATTCTAGTATTGTGGCATTATTATCTGATCTGCACTCAAAGACCTTAGCTTCTGTGCGCTTTTCTCAGAGAGCAGCATGCACTCGTTAATTTTCCACAAGCTGTGGGCTCCGCCAGGGGTGCATACTTGCACCTTTTTCTGTTCACTGTGGTGTGAACGGGTTAGAGTCCGTGCTCCTATCGCTGATGGCCGACTGCACTAAAATTAGGAACATATTTCTCCCCGTTCTGCTATATGCGGACGATGCAATGCTGATGGCTCGGACCGCTCAGGGGCTGGACTTATTGTTGGCCAAGTACGTGTCTTTTATGGGACTTCTGGGCCTTTCGGTCAATTTTTAAGTCCTATGTAATGTTAGTGGGCCCCAAATCTACCCGCAGTAAGACCTTTAAGGTATCTAATTTTACTCTGTCCAAAGTCAATGCCTTCCCTTATCTGGGAGTTTTATTTGATGCCAAAAATTGCTGAAAACCCCTGGTGAAGGCCAAAAGATCAGAGGCCGTAAAAACTATGGGGGCGGTTTTTAGTTTTGCATATAGGCTTGGGTCTAGGGTACCAAGGGACCTTCTAAAAATCTATCAAGCTAAGTGCATTGCACAGCTGCGATATGGCAGCGAGGTTTGGGGGTACACTGAGGTGGATCGGATTCTGACTATGGAGAACAACTTTCTGTGCAAGCTGGTCCAGGTCCCCCAGCCCACCCCAGCATTTTCTGTGCATACTGAATTAGGCCTCGACTATGTCTCGGACCTAATTTCCCTAAATCCGTTACTGTGCTGGATTAAGATTTGGAGTAGGGAGGAGCTGAAGCTAAGTCGGCTGATTATTGAGGACTGTTTGTCTATTCCATGGTTTGCCCATGTCAAGGCATCTTTTCTTTCCTTAGGCAGGCCTGACATATTAATGAATCCAACTGATCTCTCCGCCTATGAGCTAGGGCGTGTTAAAAGATTGTTTCTGGAACGCTCCCGCTTGGAGAGAAAAAGCTTAGAACTTCAGAAGCCAGTAGTTAGGGGCCATATGCTTTTGAAGACTGTACAGGTGTTGGAGCCATACCTGGGCTTGGTTCGCTCACAACATGATAGGTTACTTATTGGGAAGGTTTAGATTCAATCAATTGCATAATTTTTTGGCTTTCCCGCGTGGGTGGGTTCGGCCTGAGGAAAGGGCACCCTGTGGCTGTTACAATGTGTTTCCACAGGATTTGCTTCATTTTACATTGTTTTGATCTTATTTTAGCTGGCCAAGGAAGTGTTTTTTAATCCCTTTACTCAAACCATTGTATTTGAAACAAGTTAGGCCTGCCTTGATGTACTTACAGATGTTACCCACGGTCCAGGTGATTTTTACTGTTTTATACTTTTTATGAGCTGTCTGGACATTGAGGGAATTGAGATCTGATTAACTGTTTTATGTGGTCCCTGCTTTATAATTAATTGTATTGCTTGCTTTTATTGTCATTTCATGAATTTGATTTTATCTTCATGGATTTGTATTCTTTTATGGTGATTTTATCTACTGAATAAAGACTTATTGAATTGAATTGATAATTAAAATACAAAAATATTGCTCATTTAAATACATTATTTTATTTAACAATTATTTATTAACAAAACAATATTTATTAAATAATTTTATTTTAGTTTCTTCCCACTCTATATCCCTACAATACTCGCAACCCACACGTAAAACGTAACTTTAAAAAACAAATTATTTACACTATTTACATAAATATTTATCAATAAACTATTTATCATTAATTAAAAATTATCTGTTACTTAATTATAATTAATTTACATCCCACAATATACCCCCACAAAACACACAACACACTCTAAAATGTAATTTAACTTAAATGTAATTACACATTTAACATAATTATCAAGTTAATAATTAATATGAATTAAAATATTAATTAATACTTAATTAAAATTAATTTACTTCCCACCCTATACCCCTAAAAACCCCACAACCAACACCTAAAACTTAAGTAAAAAAATGTAATTGCACAATTAACATAATTAATTATCAATTAAATAATTATTATTTACTAAAAACTAATTATGAATTAATTAGAATTGATTTACTTCCCACCCAGTACCCCTATAAACCCCACAAACCGTACCTAAAATAAAAAAATAATAATTACACAATTAACATAATTAATTACCAATTAAATAATCAATATTAATTAACAACTAATTATAAATTACTTATAATTAATTTACTTCCCACCTGTACCCCTATAAACCCTACAACCCACACCCAAAATTCAAAATAAGAAAAATTAATTGCACAACAAACATAATTACTTATCAATTAAATAATGAACATTAATTAATAGCAAAGTATTAATTAATTATAACTAATTCACTTCCCACCCTGTACCCCTATAAACCCCACAACCCACACCTAAAATAAAAATAAAAAATTAATTACACAATTAACATAATTAATTATCAATTAAATGTATAATATTAATGACAAATAATTTTTTTATTTATTAGAATTAAATTACTTCCCATCCAGTACCATATAAATCCACAACCCGCTACGGTACTAAAAATCACAAAAAATTAATTGGATTAATTTTAATAATTACTAAAAATTTAACAACTATATTAAAAAACAGAAACAATAATTATACAAAAAATGTACATCATATACATTTTATATATATACTAAAATACATAATAATAATTAAAAAATGATATTGTAAACAACTATAATTTTGTAAACTATATTATTGACTTCGATATTTTAAAAAATCGACATTACTTACCTTAAAATCGATATTCTTGACAACTATACTCTTGCAGTTTCCATATCACAATATTTTGGACATGATATTTTGGTAAGATGATATTTTCATTTTGAAATGTTATCCACAATAATGTTCTTCATACCTAAAATTTCCTCATATCAAAATATAGATTCTGTGTACATTTAATATATCACATTTGCTTGATGCTCATGACTGTGGAACAAAAAGTACCAAGAAAGGGAATGAATTCAATGATTATGGGAACTTCAATTGAGAGCAATTAAACTATAGCTTGTGAACTAAAACATCAGACTTGAGGGTATTAGGTGAGGGATTTTAAATGTGTGGGGGATACATTGGCGTTTATCTAGAAATTATGTTCATGGTTGGATCAATTGTCTTGTAAATGGTGCTGTTTGAGAAAAAAAAATGTTTTTCCTTTCAACATCAATTAAAGGATACTTTCTAATCAACTACCAATTAAGGAGGAGAGGCTGCTTCTTAAGGTAATAGATGGGATCATTGTAGCAGAGGTATTGGTTGGTGTGTGAATTGCGTTGGAGTAATGGATATATCCAGATACTTGTGAACTGGTGGCGCGTCAAGATAACCAGAGTGGTGATCCAAAATGTTTTATCAATTTTAAAACTAATTTTCTTTTGAGTTTGACATGAAGATATTGACAAATCCTTATGACTTGGAGGCAGAACTGGAGTTGATTGTCGGAAAGATGTATCAAGCAATATCTTTGAACATGGTGGGCTAAATGACAGAGACATTGTGGTACATGAAGTAGGACATGAATTTAATATTATGTGGGATATGTAGCTAATGGCATACATCTTTGTTAATTTTTTCAGTATTTTCTCTATTGTTACCTAATGATTGATGTTACGTCCTGATTGCGGACTTGCGCAGACCTTGGTTCAAGAGATGTGATGGACGTAGGAATAGTTGTGTACTTTTGATCATTAAGAATAATAGGTAAGAGTCCTGTGCTCTATCATCAGAATACTAGTCAGGGAGTTAAACAACTGGGGGTGTCAAGTAGAACATAATGTTTTTATTATTACCTTTGAAGCATTCTCTAGAAATCAAATCAAAGTCAACTGATGAAGTGAATGTGAACTAACAACTATATGGGTTTAAATAAAAGATATTTTACTTAAATGGTGAACTCATGAGGTATGATTATGAGGTGTGTATGTGCTTAATTAGCTCAACAGCAGGGGTTTTCTGTATTAATATACAACATATTTGGTAGGAAATAGAGGTTTTCAATGAAGCTAAGTAGACAATATTCAGATTCTTTTATGATTTAATTAATAAGTGGGTGATGGTTATGGTAATTCGATGGTTTCTGAATGTGAAACTAGTAATAGGATTATTGAACATTTAAGATAAGGCTTGTTGAAACTTAATCCAAAGACTTGTATGCAGTGATTTAGACTCACTTATTAATCAAATGAAATTCAAGAGGGAAGATTCGGTATATACTATTGCTGTGATTGTGTGACCATTAACTCATTTGCAACAATTTTTCAGTTTGTTTTAATGTTTGATTAAATCAATTAAATGGACTCAACTTTCAGATCACGTATCTGGGTATTATGAATTTGAATAACTGAACTGTGGTTAATTAGTTGTTTAAACAATAGATTAAATGTGTTAGACAGTGGTTAGTAAACGTCTGCCAACTGTTTGAAATGTTTTGGATAGAATTGTCAATCCAGATGAAAAGTAACAGATTTTGTTATAATTTTTGATAGTAGGATCCCCCCACAAGTTAGGCAGTATCTTGTGTTCATATGTTTTAAGTATCATGAATGGTAAATGACAGGAATATTGCATGTTGTTTCCAATCAAGAGATGAATGAACTTACATATATTGATTTAAATCTTTTTTGTGTTATTTTTCTCTTCTTTATCTTTTCTTTATCTCTTCATCTAATCTTTTTAGGCTAAACATTGGATGGTTATATATACAAAAGCCCTGAAGAAGAGTCAGGACGCCACAAAACCTGCGTCAACTGAAATTCACATAGATTTGGTTATGATTAAGATCAGAAGAGGTTTTACCATTTGACTCAGTCAATGGATTGACAACAATCTTGGAATATTTGACGACCATTAATTTGAAAAGGACTGGATATAATCATTATATTAGGGATACAAGAATATTGAAAATTTGCTTGATAGGGAAGTGGAAAAAATTAAATTCTCTAATGTGACAATTGAAAACAATCTTCTTGTGTATAAATGGGCCTATGTGATTTGATAGATATCTTTGTTAAATAAAAAGATGAAAAGTTTATAGAAACCTGCCTAAATAATTTCTTACAGTTTTTCATGTGGGGTGGACCCATACATATGAATTTTGGAAAATTGATTTCTCTCTTTTTATTGATTAAGGGGCCCATTACGATGTCGGGCGGAAGCACTACCGCCGTGCTGTCGGAGGCAAAAACCGCTAGTTATTGTCCGCCAGCAACGGCCCACACGCCCGCAAAATTAGGATGTGAAAAGTCAGGCAAACACCACTTGTAAGCCTGCGACGCCGCCCGCCATCAAAGTGCGCCCGTCTACGTAGCGGCGCGAGCCAATGGAGACACACCGTCCGACGAAATGACGTACCGCCCGGCGTACAAATTACGATGCCACAACCAAACAGCCTCACCGGCAAAGAGACACCGCACGAGATACCAAGGCGGAAACCCGACTGTTCAGTACAAAGACTAAAAAGGCGGCCCACCCAGAGATGAATCCTGCACTCCAGGCCATCCCCATGCTCTACCTGATGCACCACCTAGGAGTGAACGCGCCACGACGACGCAGGTAGGCAGACACACAACAAGGGCACGCAAACACTGCACACAATGCAAGGGCGGAAAAACTGAACATGGCCCCCCCAGACACCCCTGTGTGGACAGGACACATCCACCACTGTACCCACACATGTCCCACCTGTCAAAATAAAAAAACTCGCAACATCCTGGGCACCCACTACCCGGGACCAGGAAGTGACGTCCCCGTCACGGCACCGCAGCGGCGATGACGCAGGTACACATGCGCACAACACAGAGGCCAACGACAGCGCCATGCATGGGCTGCACACAAACACCACAGGGTCACAACTACACACCCCACACACCAGCCCCACCCTGAAGGCACATGTCACGTGGCCTTCCTGCATCAGTCATGTCCCCAACCGACAACTCACAGTTGTCAACTTGATGTCACACAAGTGTCCCGAACAGGGGAGTAATGTGATGGCAAAATAGGACACACCCTTGTGTGCAAAACATGGAGAAGCACACGGCGGCTGCTACATAACAGCGCAGAATATGGACATTGTCCGCAAAAGGCACGCCAGTCTCATCCAAAAATACCTATACCATCCTGCTCGCAATATCAAGCCATGCAATGTACAAAATAGAAAAACCCTGCTGCCTGAGAACAGGTGTTCCCAATCACTACACCCACACAGAAGCCTCAATGTACAGCGGCAACGGAGTGTCCCGCCCACACACGGGAGAGCAGATAGCACTGAATGGCCTTCCATTCCTACTCTGAAATCACATTGCAACAAATTATGCAGGAGAATGGAGCCATTGTACCAACAAGAAGCCAAACATAGCCATGCAGAGTAAAACTTCCACTGGCAGATAGCGCCTAACATGAAAGAAAGATAATACTACAAAATACAATTATACCACTCCTCCATGTGGGCCAAATGCAAGTAATCTGGAAAGAGTCAGACACCACTGGCCTTGACCATTCATTGAAGCATGTGGGATGAGGGCCTGTGTCCTCCGCCCAAGCTATACCCCAAGTCCTGCCGCCGTACATCCATTCCAGAATTCCCTGCATCGTCGGAGGTTGCACTCTGCTGACTGCTCAGGCAGCCGGAGCACGCCATCACATCACCCTGTAGCAAAATGGCTGTTGCACCACTGCTTCTCAACTACGCCGGACAGATCAAGCTGTACAGTGACAGCTTGCTACACATAGTGGGCTGTTCAAATCTGGCTATGCTGAATGTAAGTTACCGAGTAACTTACCGCATTGCAATGTTCAGCTGCGTCATCCCCGTTTTCTACTGTCGGAGGTGTCCGTTCCACTGTCCTGTGGATTTATGTCTCTCCAACCCGGCATGTCCAAAGGCGGACTTGGTACACTTGTTTGCACCCCTGGACGCCCACGACAGGATCTGTTCAGTGTATGGGGGCATGGCGTATGTGGCAGCAATCGGGGACACACTGCAATGGGACCAGTGTGCCTCCACACAACGTCTTCTGGATCACAGTTTCATCGAATGTCATCCAACATGTCCCATCAGGCTTCTACAAGGGACAACTTACGACGAACACGTTGCTACCCACCATCCGCTTCATTGGATGTCATCCATGTTTACCATCAATGGGATGGATGCCCTGCTGGAAGGTATCGCATACATGACAACTTGTCAATTCATGGGTCCCCGACTCAATACCCCCAATTGAACATTGATGTTCAACACCGTACCTATGCTTGGCTTTCGCACGGAGTGGGCAGTTAGCTGTACAACAACTATACCATACAATCTGCAACTAACACCTTACCATCAACTCCACTGCCATGACATCTGGCATTTTCGGGACATGCACTCTGTTCCTCACCATATCCCGTGTCTCTGCATGAACAGGGGGAGGCAGAGGTATGGGACTTGTGTACAGTAACCACATGGCCAATACTGCATGAACAACTATGCTATAATATGTATTCTGCGCACCTGGACACATGCACCTGTCAGTGCACACTTATCTGTCTTCTGTATTATGTGAGAACTGTCACCTCACCTTTGTCTGTACTTCCGTGCCAGGACTTTTGCATGGACAACAAATGCAACCCCCTACAACATGGCCCTAGTTATTGTGTCATGTTCAGTAGCCACCACATTGCAACAACTTGTGAGACGCTGCTGCATGCATGTAGGCTCATGCTCTGATGTCACCTCTGACGCAGGTGTGTCGGAGTCACTATTGTAGTAATCCTGTACCATGGAACTGAGATGTACTGTGCCTATGATGTCAAGCTGTCTGGTAGGCAAAATGAATACTGTCTGTGTCAAAGTCTAGAGCTCTTCAGTAATTAGCAAATGTACTTTAGCATAGCAAGGGCAAGGCAGTTGTAACTCTGAAGCCTTTATTCCACAGTCAACAACTAATCACATCTACCTGTAACCCCTTTTGTATGTGTAATCATGCTAAGTATATCCTCCACATGCATTTTGCTGCCAGTAGTGTCCACTATACTGCATCACAGAGGAAGTAAGTCCAAATACATGCCTTGAAGCAAATATGTGACTCTGTAGAATTATTTTTCGAAGACAAGTACGAATGAGAGAGGATGAGAGTGTGTGAAGTACACGAGAGTCGTGAGATGACCATGTAGTCTAGTGTCATTGGATGTCAATGCATATGAGTTGCCGCCACAGTGGACCTAGTGAAATACTACAGGTCGTGGGCCTTGGCTTGTCAGACTCTGACGTGGCCCAACAGATCATCACATTAACACTGACGGCCTGGTCACTACAAAGCACAGTCCTACATATGTGTATAATTACCTTCACAGTCTGACATCACACTCATCAAGCAAAAGTAGGAGCCACGCAAGAAGCATGCTACAGCAATGCATGACAAAACACACACACGATATCAGTGTGGGTGGGCAGGTCTGCACAGTGAGTACGAACTGCAGAAATTCACATACATGCTCAATTAAACAAGGCACAATCTTGACAGTCACACACCCTGCAGACACACAATGTCCAAAACATATCAAGTAGGAGTCATCCTGAACTGCAAGGACACACCCACACACTGCACACTGTGCAACATACAATACACACATGTGATCACATTCACAGACCTGAACACGGATACAAACACCCACCATGGGCCTGGGTAACACATGTGTGTAGTCGACATTGCCAGAGCGCACACACACACACCAACACTACCCCAAAGTCACACCCTTCACACCACACACACCTACACCTCCCAAATGCACACATTGAAAGTAAGCCATGTGCCCAGGCTCAATGTTCATCACAAGATTAACATACACCTACACTGCTGGCCACACAGAAAGTAAGCTCACACATACCCGCATACTCTGCACATGCTACCTGTCATCCTGTGGCTAGACTCACACCCTGTGCTTTGCTTGCACGCAAACATGACACGTATACATTTTCCCAGAAATACCACCAAATACATGCAGACAATCCGTGTCACAAAAATACTTCTTCATCACACACACAAGTAGCAGAGTCTGAAAGAAGTGAAGTCCCTGCCACGTGTAAAACACATTGGAATGTGAGACCAGACATTGCAATTGTTGAGGTACCATACACGGAATGTGCCTCACTTAACTATGCACACACAGCAACAACTGCAATCAGCAACTACACAGACACAACCGATTACAGGAACAACAGCATCCAGTCACAGATTACATAGACAGGCGGCAATATTGATCAACACCAGGGACATTGGCCAGTCCGATGTGCCGAGTAGTGACACGAAAAGATGCATATGCAATGTGTGTGAGTGTACCCTGCCATGGCCAGTAACACTGCCATGGCAGTCTCAATAGCCATTATAGCCACCACTGTGTCACAGGTAGATGTGTGAGGGTGCCTACCATTCAAACAGGATGCCAGTCCGACTCGGTGCTGTCTGTGTGCTACGGGACAGTTGGAGGTCCACCCCTGAGAGAGAAGCACAACTGTGGAAGACACACATGTGGCATGTGAAGCGGGAGGGCTGCTTGGCCCAGGTGGGTGGGTGGCACGGGTAGGTGCACACATGCAGTTTTGAAACAGACTGTGTGGGGAGGATTCCGGAGGGGTAGATTTCCACTGTGTTGGGTATTTGGAAAGCCCACCTGTCTGGGAATGAATGTGAACTCGTGTGGGCACAACAGGCGGGCACACGATCAATGCTGCATCAGGTGTAGACGTTAGCCCTCCCTCTGGGGACATGCTGGATACTGCTGTGCGTCTGCCAGGCCCTTGCCAAGGCACTCACATCCCCTGTCCTCCAGGTGTACCCCCTACATTGTCCACCTGCACAGGCTACCCAGGGCACGGGATGGCAGTGGAGCTTGGTGGGTGGGAGGTCATGGCGCCCTTCTCCTGGTCACATCTCGCAGGCAACACATTCTCAGTGTGCAGCATGGCACAAGTCCTAAATAAGAAGTGGGGGGACGCAGACGTCACGACAGGAAGTGACGTCACAGAAGGTGGCTTGCACCATCAGACTTATTGCCTCCCTTCGCCCACCCCTTACATGCGATTGCAACAGAGAAGCCAGCGCGTGCACCAGCAGCTCCGATCTCACCCCAGAGAGGCCAAAGAGGGAATGTGTGGCTCCATTTGCTCCAGTTATCGAGCTCGCGGGAAAATAAGTGGGGGGACGCCGTCCACCCGCGTGGTACCCCGACTCGAGACCTGGACAACAGTGACAATGCATGACAGCCTCCGGAGTCCGGATACACCACATGCAACACACAGAGGCTGTAGCTGCCCTAGCGGGCCAGGCCGCAAACACAATCCCAGATGAAAGGTAGACCCACCCCGGCGCGCATAGTCATTACATCCGCTGCCATTGACAAGGGACCCATGGAGTGAGACATGGGCCTCAGGGTGACGGGCCTCCGAGCCATCCCCCGCCAACGAGTGTCATGCAACTCACACATATCGCAAAGCCAATAGGACACTTTGCCTGCACACCAGGGCTCGAGTCGGGGTACCACGCGGGTGGACGGCGTCCCCCCACTTATTTTACTGCGAGCTCGATAACTGGAGCAAATGGAGCCACACATTCACTCTTTGGCCTCTCTGGGGCGAGATCGGAGCTGCTTGTGCACGCGCTGGCTTCTCCGATGCAATCGCATATAAGGGGTGAGCGAGGGGAGGCAATGAGTCTGACGGTGCAAGCCACCTTTCGTGATGTCACTTCCTGTCGTGACATCAGCATCCCCCCACTTCTTTTTTTAGGACTCGTAGCCTGCTGTTGTCAGATGTGCCACTTTCCAGGGGGGTGGAGAAAGGGTCAGGAATGTCAGCCTGAGATTGGCCCAGTTGAAGGCCCACCTTGACTGGGGAGGACAACCATTGGACAGTCTGGTGTAGCCCACCCACGCGTACATGTGGGCCCTCCATGAACTATGTCACCTGCGGCAAAGTGATGTCATGGGCAATGACGTTATTGAGGAGAGCTGTCTGCCCCACGCAGAGATGCTGCACAAGCTCAACAGACCCAGCACTGAGGGCAGCAGGGGTCACATGTGCAGGGGCAGCTGTGCCTGGTGTGAAGGACACTCTATCCTTCATCCTTGTGCCGACACGTGTTGCACCAGTGGAAGTAGATGGGAGGGCGGGCATTGGCCTCCGCGTGGCTGAAGAGGAGCCAGAGTCCACGTCCCCTGTGCTAGCAAACATGGATGCATCACCTCTGTCCTCAGATGACGCCGAAATTGCCGTCTCGGCCTGTGATTCATCCAGCACACATCTGGCCCCTCCGAGGCGCTGGTCACATCTGTCTCACTCAGCTCCTGTGCAGCTGCTTCATCCGATGCCTCACCACTGTTGACCGTCCCCTGTCCCTCAGCACCCACGGGAGATGCCACATGAGAGAGAGCGAGGTGGCCTCACTCATTTGGCATCAATTAAACAGACATGTGCAAGGGAAGCAGCACAGAACATTCCCAAATCCACATGTTGCACGATACCTGTGCAATTGTATACAGCCACCACAATCAACACGTAATGGCTGGCGTACAGAAAATGAAGCCGCTAATAAGTGGCACGTGTGTTGTGCACATAGCACAACACCCGGCCTGTGTCACCCTGCGACCATAGCCACAAATCGCTGTGTGCACACCCACTGTCCTGATGGTGGCAAGGATGACCACTACGTAATTAGGCCAAGGACATACCTGCATGGAGCAGAATGGGACACCACTCACACAGACTGCAACATGACAGTCCACAATGGCCATGAGCCCATGCCATCCACCTGTCGTTCGCACGAGCACAACTACTGTTGCACAGTGTGCCGGATGTGTAAGTACCAGAAATATGAGGTGAGGCATCGCACACATATGTCCGAACGAAATCAGAGTAGGCACAGTGCCTCAAACATACATGTGAATTGCCACTCCAGCCTACTACAGGTTGTTCCTGAGGGCTACGACTCTGAATGCATTGACAATGCAGAGTGCTCAAATTACATCTTGACCCTCAGGAATCGCATATGCATGTCAGATGCACCCAGCACAGAGTACACTTACAACCCACTGCATCACACAACAAACATCACATTACCCAGATTATGGGTAGGCTGTGGACACATGCTGCCTCTCACAGCAAAAGACACCATCCCACAATACTGTACACTTGCTTGCTGCTGATGCCCCTACAAACGTGCATCCGGCACAGGCTGTGTGACTGTCAAGATGCAGACCATTAGTGGTGAAATGCAGCGCCGTGCTAACCTGACAATACGAGGGGGCATCCCCCGATTCGTTATCGCCACGTAGTCGCTCATCCGGCAGATGACGTCACACCCTTTGTGGAATTGGCTGCACTGTCGGTCACACATACACAGAGGCATCAACTTGGATGCAATGGCTCATCACAAGGCCTTGGGCTGGAGGACTTCCAACTGCAGGGATGGTACACAAGAGGGTTGGAATATCACTCATACACTTCTCATCATCACCCACATCCACCAATCACAGTGGCATGATGCTGACCCATCCAAAATACTCAGAGATGTGTAACAGAGCCAAGAAGTAATCGGACATGGCCTAACAGCATGTGTACACCACATGTGAATGCATGCTGGTGGGAGTGTGTACACAGTACCTGTTCATCCCATTCACATGCAGGATGCCAGCACATTGAGCAATGTGTAGTCTGCCCACATCTACTGTCCATTGTCAGGTGGACCAACACATAGATCACAAGGCAACACATCTTTGTGGGTGGACTCACTGTGTCCAACACTGCGCAGCCCTCAACGTACTCGCCCTGTGAATGGCTCACCCCGCAATGGAGGTCACATTCAGTGCCACTTTCTCTCACTCACATCCCTATCACAAGGCCTGGAGTGTTCAATCGACAGGGCTGAGTTTGCGCATTTCCGGAGAGTTGTGAACAAAAGACACATGTAACCCACTGTACAGTCAGTGTTGTTTCATTCTAGGACTGAGCGGTCAATGTGCAGCCCAGGTCTGCTGAGACTGAGAAGGCCAGCAGGGACCCAGCCAGCCATTCACACAAGCAATAACTGCCCTGAGTCCTGCATTGCCAAGTGGCTGCGTCACTGGATGTCTGACATGAAAATGCCATGTACCACCACTCGGGAGGGACATGCATGGGAAAGCGCCAGAGAGCCTACATACCCCTTCAACCTGTAGTAAGCATGGTAAGCAGTGCATGTTGGAACCCCACAGGCTCAGACTCATAGTGCTGTGGATCAACGACATGTGTGTCCCCCACATGCACTCCCACACACACTGTAGTTGTCTTACACACACAACTTTTGCAAGAAATAGCCTTGGGCAGTGTGCGTGGAGCTCGGAATCCAGGATCTCCAACTCCTCGCTGGTGAGTGGACCTGGACATATCTTTAGAGTCATCGACATGAAGGTGGACATGTGGCAGCAGCAGCAGGTGTTGTTGAGGGATGCCAGGCAGCAGTCCCTGGAAGCTGTGGTAATGCCGGTCTCCCTCCCACACTCATATAGCCCCCTGGGGCTGTTTCAGTGGGTCCAAGCTGCTGCAATTGGTGTACCATGTCTGCCTACTTCAAATGCACACAATGGCCTGCTCCGAGCTGTCCCGGTACGCTTACCTCTATAGTCGAACACGCAGGATGCAACCGCGAGGGCCATTAGAGTTGGCCTCAAGGGCCAGGTCCATGGCGGGTACAGTCCGCTGGTGCCATGTGGAATCCACAGTTTAATGTGCGCCATGCATTTGCAGGTGTGGCCATGATTTGTGTGTTGGAGCAAGTCCACACTAGACAGGGCCACTTCATGCTGTGTGCATAGGCATTGACGGCCAGTGCTCAGCCTCCACATGTCTGTTGGCACATCATCATGTACACATTAGCATGGGAGCATGGGATGTGCATATGCACACACATGCCATATTTCTCAATGTACATCTCCCACTTGGCACGTGCAACGTTACGTGTCACTTGTGATGTGTATTTGCATTCACACAGCTGTGTTGTCATGGAGTTGTCAATGTGTACACCTGTCAATGTGTGTTGGAGGTGTGATACGTACAGTGCTGTACATTGGGTGAACTAGGGACATCATTGACTGTCTCATATCCCGTTGTGCAACAGGACCCACTTGTTTGGGCCGCTCAGCCTGTGTACATTGTGTTGTTGGTGTGTGCCATACTGACCCAGCCTCGGAAGCTGTGTCAGGCACAGCAGCTAGGTATATTGCCGTGGTGTTGCCGCTTCGCACATATGCAGTCTGAAATCATCATCATGCCTTTCAAGCTATTAGGGCCTAAATCCCCATGTGCATGCTCATAGCAATGGTTTGTGTCAGTGGCCATTGCTATTGGTAAGGGGACCTGTGTAAGAGTATTGTAGCTGTGCTGTCCCTACTTGTCAGCTGTTCTGTGATTCTATTGCTTTGTCAGTAATTTTAGTTTTGTGTATGTGAAAGTGCCATGTGGTGTGTTGCATTGACATGTGTCCACTTCCATCTGTCCTAGGAGGAGACCAAACATACATCGCCCCTACCAATTGCTGGCAGACATGGAGGATGTGGAGGTTATACAGAAATTCCGTCTGGACCGACCCACCCTGCATCACCTATGTGCAATGTTGGAACCCCACCTTCGTCCTCGCAGGGTGTATCCTACAGCATTCACCCCCACGGCTAAGGTGATGGCTGCACTGCATTTTTTTGCAACCGGATATTTCCAACACACGGTGGGCAGTGGAGGTGGGATGTCCCAGCCCATGTTCAGCATGGTGCTACGGGATGTCCTGTCAGCTATGATGCTGTACAGGAACCGGTACATCCGATTCCCCAGGGCTCGTGATTTGGCGGCAGTGAAGGGTGCTTTCTATGCCCTTGGACGCATCCCCCACGTTGTTGGTGCAATTGATTGCACCCATGTTGGCCTTGTTGCACCACAGGCCATGGAGCACATCTATAGGAACCGGAAACATTTCCACTCCCTGAATGTGCAAGTGGTGTGCCTGGCGGACATGATTATCACACACGTGTGTGCGAAGTTTCCCGGATCCGCCCATGACTCGCACATCATGCGCCACAGCATCCTCCCACGAATGATGGCCAATCTTCAACCGGACCGTGCATGGATTGTTGGTGAGTATGCATACTCGTGTAGCGTGCTGGGTGTTACATGCTGTCTTGTATCCTGTTGAAATTGCAACGATTCTCTGTGTTTCTCACACCCAGGTGACTCTGCATATCCTAACGGGTCTTGGCTGCTGAGCCCACTACGTAATCCTAGGACACCAGCTGATGTCAGATACAATGAGGCACATGGGAGGACCAGACGTGTGGTGGAGCGGACTTTTGGACTCCTGAAGTCCAGATTCAGATGCCTGGACCGCACCGGGGGTGCACTAGCATACTCCCCACAGAAGGTGTGCCAGATAGTCACCAAAGACCCTCACACCGCCAAAGCCCACCTCCACGAAGGAATGAAGGCCGTCGCCGAATGGATGAGGACCAGCCGCCTGAAGCTGAACTCGGACAAGACGGAGGTCCTCATCCTTGGTTCCAACCCTTCAGCCTGGGACGACTCCTGGTGGCCAACATCACTGGGAACAGCCCCGCCACCCACCGACCACGTACGCAACCTAAGGGTCATCCTCGACCCCACCCTCTCCATGACTAAGCAGGTCAACGCCGTTTCCTCATCCTGCTTCAACATCCTCCGAATGCTCCGCAGGATCTTCAAGTGGATCCCCACCGAAACAAGAAAAACAGTCACCCAGGCCCTCGTCACCAGGAGGCTGGACTACGGAAACGCCCTCTACGCAGGAACGACGACTAAGCTCCTGAGAAGGCTGCAACGCATCCAGAACGCCTCTGCACGTCTTATCCTCGACATCCCCCGACGCAGCCACATCACACCCCACCTGAGAGACCTGCACTGGCTCCCTGTCAACAAGAGGATAACCTTCAAGCTCCTCACCCACGCACACAAAGCACTCCACAACTCCGGACCAGCCTACCTCAACAGACGCCTCAGCTTCTACACCCCCACCCGCCAGCTCCGCTCGACCAGCCTCGCCCTCGCCACAGTCCCCCGCATCCGGAAAATGACCGCCTGCGGCAGATCCTTCTCCCACCTCGCCGCCAAGACCTGGAACACCCTCCCCACCAACCTCCAACAGACCCAAGACCTACTGGCCTTCAGAAGACTCCTCAAGACCTGGCTCTTTGATCAGTAGCAGCACCACCCCCCTCTTCCCCCAGCGCCTTGAGACCCTCGCGGGTATGTAGTGCGCTTTATAAGTGACATGATTGATTGATTGATTGATTGATTGGCATGCTGCATGCTGCACAATCTCGCGATTCGCAGGCAGATCCCCCTGATACTGGATGACGGTGATCAGCCAGGGCCCCCGCCTGCAGACCAAGCCGTGTCCAGTGACGAGGACAGTGGAGAGGAGGAAGCAGTGAATGAGCGTCAGCAGCTCATCGCCCGCTACTTCACTTGACGGTGAGTGACCATGTACGACGGCTGATGTTGCTGTAGTTGTGTAGGTGTATGTGTGCATTGTCACGGCGGCCTATTGTTCACTGAGTGCTGTGTGGCAATGGTCCATGTCCAGGGTAGTATGCCACTGACAGTGGCTGTAGCATTGTGCCCTGTTGCTCTGTGAGATGTGTGTACATTGCTTAAACTTGATGACAAGTACTGTGTGATGAGTGTGTGACACACACATTCAATGGACTCTTGTTCTGTTTTTCACCCCTAGGTCCCTACAGCCTCTCCTGGCCTATTGACATACCACACTCCAGATGCATTTCTGATCATGGTGACGGTTGCACATCCTTGATTAAACACAGAGCAGATAAAACAGAATGTGATCCAGGTGTATTTATTTTAAGCGGTGACATGTGATTGTGGGCAAGGTGATCACAAAAGTGGTGCATGCTGGAACAATGAGTTGACGGACATGTCCGCGTGATGGTCAAGGTGTACCCATGTTGTTCTGGGTCCACAGTCCGACAGACACATGCCATTCACATGGCAGTGTGGGGTAGGATAGTAGTCCAAGTGAATGCAGTAGATGGCCACCATGGCTGGCTGACTCACTGGCGTTTGGAGCGTGCAAAGTCATCTCTGGACACCTGTTTCCTCTTCGGACGACCACTTCCACGTTTGAGAGGGGGGGGTTGTGTTTGTGGGCTGCTGGTGGTGGCTGAGGATTGCCCACTCGCTGTGGACGCAGGGGAACTGGATGTTGCACGACCCTGCGCCCCAGCAGGTGGTGGCGGAGGTGGTGTGGTTGGCCTTGATTGGGCCCTCACCGCCACCACTAGCTGGCCCATGAGGTCGACAAGTTTGCCCATACGGGTCACGAATTGGCCCATATGGGCGTCGATGGACCTCAACACCCCAAGGACTTCCCGCGTATCGGCAGCTGACCGGGCCCATTGTCCCTGGGCCTCTTCATAGGCCCCAAGGACTCTGGCAATTTGCGGCAGGGCTTGGCTCCCAGGCTCTGATGGCGTTGGCCTGACCCTGCTCCTCCCACCTGAACTGCTGCCACCGACCTGCCACTTGCAACAGTGGTCACCCGGGGCCTCGTTGTGGCTCCCAGGGTCGATGTCGATGTGCGTACAACCCCTTGCGCAGGGTGAGTGGTCAGGGAGGCCCTGGTGGTGGTGGTGGTTGCGGCGGTGGTGGTGGCTGCAATGACCGTGGCAGCAGGGGCCTGGGACTGGTCACCAGCCCTGGGAGATGGGTTGGTGGGTAGGAGGGGTCCTGGGGAGCGGTTGCGCCCTGCCACACCAGATGTGCCTGGTCGGGAGTCCTCGTCCGAAGAGGTGTCCAGGTCTTCCACATCCGTGAGTCCGGGTGGAGGGCTTGTGGACTGGCTGTGATGGCTGCTGTCTCCCTCTCCAGCATCATGCTGTTCGTCACCTGTGGGGCGGAGACGAAAGGTTATTGTGTTGCACCATGCAAGGTTTGTGTTAGATGTCTGACATTCACAGTTTGTGCACAGTTGTGCACTGATTTCCCAGATGCTTGTGTATGGCTCTACAATGTGTGTGCGTGATCAAGGCAATGGAATAGTGTGATGGGTGCATATGGCATGGGACGGATTTGGAATGCCAATCGGTGTGTGTTGCAGTACCCCTACATTTTGTGGCTTTGGTGGAAACGGGGTACAGCCCCATGAACGCTTTTGAGATGAAATATGTTTTTGGGGTTCAAATGAAACGCTTAGAAACGCAGATGGCAAAGGGGTACAGCCCCATGAACGCTTTTGAGATGAAAGATGTTGTTGGGGTTCAAATGAAACGCTTAGAAACGCAGATGGCAAAAGGGGTACAGCCCCATCAACGCTTTTGAGATGACAGATGTATTTGGGGTTCAAATGAAACGCTTAGAAACGCAGATGGCAAAAGGGGTACAGCCCCATGAACGCTTTTGAGGTGAAATATGGTTTTGTGGTACATACTGTGACATATGGTTGCACAAGAGGACATGTGTTTTGGCCACACGAACCTGCAGAGACAAAGGTGTGTGTATGTCTGACATACCCAGCATATCTGCTCACTGTTATCATTTGGGGACATTACACTGCAAGCATTGTAGTGAGTGAGTAATGGTTGTGTGCCACACAACGTATTGCAGATGGGACAATTCCTTGGTGTGTGTGCTACCCTCAGCCATGTGCAGCAATGCAGTGCTCTTGGGGTGTTGACTATATTAGATATGTTGTAAATCACAGTGTGACGTGCGCTTCAGACACTGCAGACACATTTGTGGTCATCGGCAGGGATCTTTGCTGAACTACTGTATATGGGACAACTGTTTAGATGATATACCTTTCATGACACTGGGGCTGAAAGATGAGATGGATGAGATTTTGAATGTGCATTGTGTAGCTGTGTGGTTCATGGGTCCAGTGGTGTATGTGACATTACTGGGGTCCCACTCTGTTACATTGAGACAAGATAGACTTACATGGGTGATGTTGTACAATGTCAACGGAACAAGCAGACACGACTACATGGACAAGACTTCGATGGTGTTGCTGATGTGTGTGATGACTGGCACAGTGCACGCCATGTGGGTCAGTACTCCAGTGAGACTTGTGCATGCAGACGTGACTCCTTACGTGTTACTGTATTTGAGATGGCTCATGTGGGCTATGACTCTGTAATTCATGTCCGTGTGCACATTAGTCACATGGTTATGACAGGGAGCAGTGCTACCTGTTCCTCTGCTACGTGACATGTCCCAAATGTTAGTCGTAGTACAGTCCTCATGCCTACAGACACCCCGCCCTGTACAGTAGTCTACCTACTTGTTGGTTTGGAGGGAGCAATGCAATGGCTACCACATGGTTATGAGAGGGAGGGGTGCTCCATCTTGCTGGTCTGTGGGAGTGGGGGCCGTGTTGTGAGTTGTGGTGATGGCTTACCACCCACAGACACCCCTCCATGTAGGGAAACATATCTACCTGTCGGGTGAAGGTGTGCACTGCAATGGCTGACACATGGGTGTGGGGAGTGCTCCATCTTGCTGCGCTGTAGGACTAGGGGCCTAGTGGTGGTTGTACTTCTGCAGTCCCCCCTCCGATACACGGACTTTGTGGTAAGGCTACTTACCTGTTACTTGTTGGTTAGTGCAGCTATGGCTGACACATGTGTGTGGGTGTGGGGAGTGCTCCTTCCGGCGCATCTGGGGTACAAGGGGACCTGGTGGGAGTTGTGGTGCTGGCTGACTGTACACATGCCCCCATGGTTTTGTTTGTTGGTACCTTTGGGCTGAGTGTGTGGGAGTGTCTGTTGCATGTGTGAGAGATGTCTTGTGTATTGTGTACTGGACATGGGGGTGTTTGGCCCTCGGAGCTATGGCATTCTGGTAGTGCATGACAGTACATAGCGGTGTGCTGGTATACATTTGTTTGTACTTACCAGCCTCCACTCCCCCTGGTATTCCGGTGAGACTCTCCGGATGTAGAATGCCTCGCACCTTCTTCTCCCACGCCTTGAAGATCTTGAATAGCGCGGGATCTCCGCCGCCAGTCCTGTCAGCCAGCTCACGATTCTTGGCCTCCTTCTTCCTGGCCACGCTTTTCAGGTCGTGCCACCTCTTTGTGATTTCACCCCGGTTGCGTGGCACATTCCCAACTGCATTCACCTGGTCTACGATCCTGCTCCACATTCTGTTTCTGGTGGCTACTGGTGTCTGTTGGACCTGGTTCCCATAGATTTGTGGGTGCACCTTGATGATCTCGTCGACCATGACCGTCAACTCAGTGGCAGTGTACTTAGGCATTCTTTGTGTTGCCATGGTGTGTGGTTTGGTATTTGTGGTGCTGGTGTGGTGGGTGTGTGGTGTGTGGTGTGTGATGTGCAGGGGGTTAGTGGTGCCGGTGTTTCAGTGGTGATGGTGGTGGTGTTGTTGGTGATGAGTGTGATGTGTGCGTGCGTGTGGTGTGCTGCTTTCCTTTGTGGCTCTCTGGGTTCTCTGATGGCGTCTTCGCTTTGTAGTAGTGCAAGGGATTGTGGTCTGTGAAGGGGCTGCTTTTGTACTTACCTACGTGGGTGTGTCATGATGGGCTGTCGTTTTCAGGTGTGTTGTGTCTGGTGTCCTGGGATTTGTAGTTTATTATTTTTGCCAGGGGGGATGTGTCTTTGGGATGTGTTCTGTGTTTGGGTATTTTGGCGTAGTTTGCTGTGTGGACTTGTTGGCCATGTTATGTGTATTTCTTTGTTCCGCAAATGTTTCCGTGCACGGACGTGGCCGCCAGGCCTTCCGCCGTGTCAGTTATTCATCACTGTTGTTAACCGTGGCGGGCGGGGAATATGTGGATTTTCCGCGCTCATGTCGGGGAGATCATAATTTCACGGTCGTTGTCTCGGTCATCAGAGCGGGCGGATTTGGGTTTTCGGGCGGGATTGTGTCCGTGGCGGACGGATTATCTTCTACTCTGACAAAAACGGCACGCAATTGGGCAAAGGCGGGCGCATGTCCCGCCTTTGCTCCGCCCATTCCCGTCCGTGTCTAGGACGCGCATCAGCACGCGGCACAGACGACAGGCTCCCTCGCCCCCCGCTCCTCTGTGGTGCGGGCGCACCACAGGTTTCGATTCCATGCTTGTTTAACGGAGGATTGTCCAGCAGCATGCCCTACCAGCTCTGCTGTATAGCATGCCACATATCGCCCTGGTCTGCTACAGCACGCCAATGTTACTGCCCATGTGTACTCCCGCCTCACACGAGATTGTCACGTGACACTGATTTCATTGCTAGGTCATTTCCTGGAACAGGAGCTCGGTGCTAGTCGTTTTCCACGCTTAGCAGAAGTACTTCCGGGTGGGCGGCTCTGCGGTATCTGCCGTGAAATGACTACGCTACGTGCCTTCACCTGCGACGACCTCTTCCGATTCAATAAGATGTGAGTCCGGGGTTTGGGTGGTAGACTATTTGAATAAGAATGAAAGGAGTCTGTGGCAGCTATACTAGACGCTTGCATACTACCCTGCTTGCAAGGCTTCAGGAGGGAGAGACTGTTACTCCCTGCGACCTCGACGTAGAGCGCCTATAAATATACTGAACATACTACTGCATTGCATCTACTGTGCAGCTAATGTATTTATTGCAGCAAGTTAAACGAATGTGAAATGTGCTTTCATTTTGCTTTTCCTTGTAGGAGTGCAATGTTCTTCAATTAAAACTTTTGAAGTGGGGAATTTGACTTGGTTACTTAGCAAGTGGTTTTACACCATTAATACATACTGCATTGCCAGCACGTTTTTGGCACGGTGCTAGAATATTACTGGGCAGTTTTAGCAGGGCTCTGCAGGGCTGCAATACTAGATGATGTTTCATAAGGAGCGCAGGGCTTTATCAAAATGACAGTTGTTGGCAACAAACAAAAAAAAAACACGCCATAACGCTGTTGACTTTTATGGTAGTATATGCTCCCACACTCAAGTCCTCACTGCAAGTTAAAGGCTCAGTTCCGATCCCTGTGCAAACAGGAGTTTCAGTAACCACTGCCTCACAGCCTCAAGACTCGCTCCACTTTCAGTAACCACTGCCTCATAACCCCAATACTGGCTCCACTTTCAGTAAACACTGCCTCAGGGCCCCGAGACTGTCTCCAGTTTCAGTAAATACTGCCTCAGGGCCCCGAGACTGGCTCCACTTTTAGTAACCACTGCCTCATGGCCCCAAGACTGGCTCCACTTTCAGTAATCACTGCCTCATGGCCCCAAGACTGGCTCCACTTTCAGTAACCACTGCGTCATGGCCCCAAGACTGGCTCCACTTTTAGTGACCACTGCCTCACAACCTCAAGACTGGCTCCACTTTCAGTAACCACTGCCTCATGGCCGCAAGACTGGCTCCATTTTTAGTATCCACTGCCTCACAACCTCAAGACTGGCTCCACTTTCAGTAAACACTACCTCAGGGCCCCAAAATTGGCTCTACTTTCAATAATCACTGTCTCAGGACCCCAAGACTTTCAGTAACCACTTCTTTGGGCCCCAAGACTGGCTCCACTTACAGTAACCCCTGCCTCACGTCCCCAAGACTGGCTCCACTTTCAGTAACCACTTCCTCAGCCCCAAGACTGGCTCCACTTTTAGTAACCACTGCCTCACGGCCTCATGACGGGCTCCACTTTCAGTAACCACTTCTTTGGGCCCCAAGACTGGCTCCACTTAAAGTGACCCCTGCCTCACGTCCCCAAGACTGGCTCCACTTTCAGTAACCACTTCCTCGGCCCCAAGACTGGCTCCACTCTCAGTAACCACTGCCTCACGGCCTCATGACTGGCTCCACTGTCTCAGGACCCCCAGACTGGCTCCACTGTATGAATTAGGAGCTCTGTGATACGCATCATACACTCTCGGGTTTTCCCTTATAATTTCCTGCAGGTCAAACCTGGCGAAATGTACCTGAGGTGAGGCCAGGAAAGTAGGCATAGCATGTAGAATTAGGGGCCAGATATACAAAAATGAGGAACTTCAATTTCCTAATGGTGATTGTTACTGAGTCATAATTAGGAAATAACATTTCCTAATGTAAGAAACCTTTCTACCTATAATTAGCTATTCTTACCGTGTTGCAAATCAACCATTTTATTTCTCCCTGCTGTCATTTGTCTAGTTTTGGGGGTTCAACTGTGTAGTGATGGGGTGGGTCTCATAGTAGTAGATGTGTACAAGACCCATCCCATAAAGTAAACAAGCATTTGCAATGCAATAGGTCTTGCATTATTAAAGTTTGAGCTATTGGTGTTGCATTATTTAGCAATGCCAATAGCTCAAACTTTAATAATGCGAGACCTATTGCATTGCAAAGGCTTGTTTGTATAGGCACCACCTATGCTGACTTCCGAGCACAAGAAATGCTTCCTGTGTCAATGGATAGATTAAACAAAGCCATGACTGTCAGGGTGAGGGTATGGGGGTTTAGCTGGTGCGAAAGCAAAGCTGTAACCCAAGGGGGACATGGATATAAGGGCGAGCCAGATTTGGCTGTAACTAGAGCTACTGCAGAGAAAAAGAAGCAAACTTATCTAGAGAGCAATTGCCATTTTGACAAGGGGCGTCGTTATTTAATGTCTCACTAGGTAGAGCTGTGGGCAAGGTAAATTTTAAATAAATTTGATTGATTCTGTGCTCGAAAAATGTCAGCTAAGGCAAGACACAAATCTTGTGAGGCAGGGATCGTTTGTGAGCAGGCAGAAAGATTCACAAAATCGTTAAGGATTTTGAATAGTTCTTCAGACGAATTACCTCCTTGCTCTATTGATTGATAATATGCACTTTTCGGGCTGCTTCGATATGCCTATGTTAGGAGGACAGAGCTAGTCGGAAGGAATCTTAATCAATTTGAGATCTGGTTTTTCACCAAAGCCTTTCTACTTTTTTGCAGGAGGATTTCTCCTGTCTCAGCTCCTTTGTGTACCAGGAGGTATAGGGCCTAGACGGTAAATGTACACTATGTTTTAAAGGAGCAATATTATCGAAAGCCTGATATAGGGATTTGTTAATTTGGGCTAAAGCAGTGTTGATATTGAGATCTGGAAAGGGCATTGGGTGGTCAAAAGCCTTAGTAAAAGCATCAGTTTATATGAACTGAATTATCTCACCTCGAGTTTTTGAGCTATTGCAACACACTGCTTTACACTGGAGAAGTAGCTCAGTTGATCAATGTGTCTGCTGCAGCCCCCTCATTCCAAGCCCTGATCATGGGTTCCATGCTCATGGAATTCCCCTTTACGTAATACCTGGAGGAAACTGCATGGACAAAACTGTGCACAGAGAAATATTATGTGGAAATTCCAGTCACAAAGACCACTACTGCTCATTATTTCAAACAACATAAGAGAAAACTCCAAATCCGGCATTTCCCTTGATAACACTAAAGGTTTTCCCCCGGTTCTACCTCACTAGTTAGAAGAAGAAAACTGGGAAAGGAAATCCGAAAGAAAGGACCTAGGGGCATATTATCAACGGCCAGCGATAATTCTCGCTGGCCGTTCACAGCGTGAGAATAGTTATCGCCGGCTACCGCAGATAATTATCGCCATGCTAGCGCTGTATTAACAACGCATAGCGCAATGGCGATAATTATTCCTGCGATAGCTTGTTTTCCATGGAACATCGCTGGTTTTCCAGCGATGTTCCATGGAAAACGGCGATAACCTTGCTGATACGACCCTGTGGTCGTATCAGCAGAATCCATCTCCCATGTAAAGTATGCTTAAGTCAGGAATTTAACAGACGTTAAATTCCTGAGTTAAAGCTGAGGTAGCGCGATTTCTTTTATCGCTGCACCTCCTTGTTAATATCGCGAAGCTGCCTTCGCGATATTAACTTGTGTTGTTTTCACAGCCACGCCTTCTTTGCATCTCATTAGCGATGCAAGGCGAGGCTGTGAAAAAACGGGCTCTACATCAAGGAAACACGCGCTAGCGTGTCCTTGATGATATTGCGATATAATTATCGCCGCTTTTCGCCCGAAAACGGACGCTAAAGCGGCGATAATTATATCGCCAGCCCTTGATAATATGCCCCCTAGCCTTTCATCCTCTTCATCAAATGAGCGCCATTGATTTGGGCAAAGGTTACACTTTATTTACCTGCTTCCACTTGAGAGCAAGGTGTTGTCAGAGAAATGTATGTAGAATGACGATTAATATAATGGCAAACTAAAAAAAATTCAAACTGTGACATTAGAAGCAGAACCTTCCTGTCCTCTGAAAGGTTGAACAACCCAATGATCAAAACAAGCCTGATGTTATATTTATCTCACTCCAACACATTACCGCACTCGTCCGCATTGGTTAGAAATCAGAGGCTGGGATACGAGCCTGCGAAATCAATTTCATGCCCTGACATCTGTCTCAGTGGCACATCCGGCTGACAGTTGTGCAGACTCGCTTGCAGTTGCCTCTGGCTATGTCAAGGATGGAGAGTGATGTCTAGATGTCTTGCAGATTCCGAATACAATTTCTATCAGTTTTTAGGTCTCGGGGAGTGGAAGGCACTTTTATTACAATTCATCAAACGAAGGATTTTGTTGAGTCTTTTGATAGTACAAAAGAAGGGAGCATTTTACTGTCTGTTTCTGAACGCAGCACAGGCGTGTGTCATAATGAAATGTTGGTATATATATTGGTGTTTGTCATGGCCTTCCACATCTCTGCTGTGAATGCATGTTGCTGTATTCTGAGTCAGGGAAGGAAGCGTCGCTCTTCAATGCAGTGCGACAGAAGCCGTATTTGTGTAGGCTTGCTTGCCAATATTAGGGTTTTCACAAATTCAGTAGTATTCGGTTTGGTGGAAATTGCTCAACTTATGTTGCAATAAAGGAGGTTAATAAACAGTAGTACTTGTAAAAAGAGGCTTTTTCTAGCACTGACAGTATTAGAAAAACAGGATCTACACCGTATAAAGTAAAGGTGCGAGGGATTATGCTGTAGGTTTTGTGAAATAAGTATAGTGTGGCTACTTGATGCTTCCTCACCAGCTACAGATCGTGGGGCATATTTACAAGCCCCTATCGCCACCACAACTTCACTTTCAGTGACGTTGTGACAGCGTTAGGGGCTTCGCCTTATTTACAAGGCAGCGTTAAGCCACTTAGTCTGGCTTAACGCTGCCTTGTTAATAAGGCCCCCTTTCGCGCTACACTAAGGGCCTGATTCCGATCTCGTTCAGAAGCGCTCCGAATCGTATGCGGAATTGTCTAAACCGATCCGGAGCCATTGTTCCCGACCGCATCGTTCACAGTTCCGAACGACCAAGTACGATGCCTTGAAAGCCTTATTGCTGACCGAATCGGTTCTGCAAGGCATTCGGAGAGATAGAGCCTTCTGGAGCTGAATCATACAGCTCTATGAACTAGGTTTTTCAAGTGAGCAAGTGCGATGAACGATTCAGACAGCCTTCACGAGTCGGTTGGCCCGGATTGAAAAAGCTGCCGGAATCGGTCTTTGGGGGCCTGTAGCAGGCCCCCCGAATCGTGCTCGTAGGGGTACCCATGGGTCCCCTCTTCCCAACCATGCACAATGTGGCAGGCACCATGGGGTGCCCGCCACAGGGTGCATGATTATCCCCAACCACCCCTTTTGACAATACGAGCCTGTGTACGCGTTTGGTACACAGGCTCCCATTGAAGTCAATGGGAGTCTGACCAAATCGTATCCGGATTCATGCAAATGCATCATACTTGTTCGGTTGGACTCCCCAGACCCGAGTCGTGTGGAAAGCATTCCGGACACGATTCGGTCCCAATGCTTTCCGAACGAGATCGGAATCGGGCCCTTAGCGTGAAAGGGGTGGGCAATGGGTGTTGCTGTGGGTGTTCCACCGCAACACCCATTGATTTTGATGCTGCACCCTATTTACATGGGTGGCGTAAATAGGAGGCAGTGCCAAAATTAAGAACAGGCGAAAAAGGGGAAATGCTTTATTTCTCCTCGTTTTTGCTGTTTCCATATGTGCTGCGTTGTGCAGCACTCATAGAAACAGCAAATTGCCTATGATTGTTTATGTGCAGGAAGGTGACCCTTCCTGCACATAAACAATCACAAAAAAAATGACGTTTTGCAACTTCTATGTGTGCTGCATTAAGTAGCACACATAGAAGTTTCAAAACGCCATGAATGATTGTTTATGTGCAGGAAGGGAGACCGTCCTGTGCATAAACAATCATTTTCCCCAACGCAGACACCCTTGCACTATGGTGCAAGGGTGGCTGCGTTGGTGCTAGGCAGTTGAACTCAGCGCCAGCACTAGGGGAAACACAGGGGTGCAGTGCATTCTTGTGAATACGGCACATCCCTGCGTTTTCAGAATGGAGAAGCGTTAAGACCAAAACTTAAGACAAAATCCTAACTTAAGTTTAACTTAAGTTTAACTTAAGGTAAGATTTTGTCTTAAGACCAAAACTTAAGACAAAATCCTAACTTTACTACTCCTAAATGCCTTTTGTGAATACCGAAAGTTGTAAAGTTAGGATTTTGTCTCAGATTACTTTTGTGAATCGGGCCCGTACATCTTGTGCAAGGCAGCAGACGTTGAACATACTTCATTCAGTTGAGGAATGTAAATTGTAGATTGCAGCAATACAATTATAGCAGTCATCAATCAATCAATGGACTTTATTTTGGTCGAATGACCATAAAAGTACAACATGCAGTACAATACAATACATGATAAAAATAAGTTAAAATACCTAATAAAATATATATATTACAAAACACAAGAACAATTATCGAGTATGAAGCTAATTATCAATCACTCCTCCCATTTGAGCAAATAAAACCAATAGCAGCAAAAACCTCTAAAAAGACCTAAAAGTGGGCTAAAAAGGGTCTGTAATGCTGTCTAGGTTCTCCAGTCCAGCAGGAGGGTATATGAGCCCTAGTATCATGTATATATCGCTATAAGCTTCTTCCAAAAACTAAAACATAATAAACCCTTTACTACCTCATAAAAGCACAGTAAATGTCAAAGTTTGTAGACCCAAATAGCAACATTGTACATACAGGGCTTCAGGCGACATCATTTTAAATGGATAATTACAAAAGCACAAATTAACGTGATGGATTTTAGTCTCCTGACGGGGATAGATTGTTCTGTGATTCCTAAATATTAGAAACTACTCAATCAACCATCTCAACCCACTTGTGCATAGGAATTTGAAATAAATACATGTATACAATTTAGAACTTAGATGTTCATAAGGGTTTAAGGATTCCCTGAAGGCAACCCTTTCAAGCTAATATTCCATGCCCGCTGTAGGAAACGTGCCACTGCGAAGACTATCGATTCCTTCAGATCACTTTTTAGAATTCTTAAAGCCTCCCAGTGGTACCTTTTCCCCTCCAGCCTATAGACTGTGATAATCCATTTCTTATGCGGGAGTGTGTAGCTGGGGCAAAGCAGAAAAAAATGGTCTTCCGATTCTTTTTCCTGAGGACAAAAAGGACACTGGTCTAGGGAGTAGCCTGATTTCTCCCCCTTAGATTTTAATAATCTTAGGGGTAATGTACCAAACTAAACTGCACATACAAACGATTTGCTTGTGGAGGATAGATTCTATCCATGTACGCCTCAAACTTAGGTGAACATTTGTGGTTCAAAAACTGCCCAGTCAGGTTTCCATCTATATAGTCAGACCAAATTCAGAGCATAGCGTTTTACCAGTACACTTTTTTCAGTTTCTGGTTAACGCCATTCGCACCCTTTGCTGGTGAATTCCAAAGTTGTCCCATTTTCAGCAGTGCTTCTTAACACTTTTCAATCATGGGGTACAGACTTGTTTATCACAGGAGATTAGATCTATCAAAGAGTCCCTATAGGGAGTCAACTCCAGGGTTGACCATATCCGCACCCAGTACAGCAGTGGCTTTAAAAGAGAAACCATATGGATAGGGTTTAGAGCTAGATCCAGCCTCAGGGGAACAAGGGGTGTGCTTGATGGTAAACTCAGCAGACCCCTAATAAATGTATTCTCTACAGTTGTAAGAGCAGTTGCATCAGTGTACCCCCATATCTCTGCCCAATAATGGCTGCCGCCACCGCTGTGGCTCTATATATCTGTAGGGCCAGTGATACCATACCACCCGCTGTAGCCTTGTGTTTCCTCCGAATCTGGAGTGCTCTCTGATTAAGCGCTGTTTTGCTCTTTCAATTTGGTGTCCCCAGGTCATAGTTTCTGACAGTCTTATTCCTAAATAGTCAAAGTGTTTGACCTGTTCTATCGGGGAGCCTTCAATCTTCATCCTTGCTATAAAGGATTTGTGTGTGCTTATTGCCATAAATTTTGTTTTTGATGGATTTATTTCAAGGCCCCTCTTTTTGCAGAAAGCAGCAAAAGAGTCCAGTTCCGACTGAAGGCTCATGGGAGTTCTAGAAATAAGCAGAGTATCATGTGAGAGCATTAAGATCGGGACTGGTACTCCTTCTAACTTGGGTAAGTCATGCGTACATCCAGATAGCCATGTGACTGCCCCGTTAAAAGGCTAAAGACCGTCGGGGCAAGTATGCATCCCTTCTTTGCTCCCCATCTGATGGGGATCCTATCAGTTAGATTACCGCCCATGTTCCAGCTCACCCTTGCAAAAGTATTAATATGAAGGACTGTTAAGATCCAAAGAAGATCTCCCGGTATCCCATATGCATCCAGTACATTACATAAGTTATCTCTTGATACTAGGTCGAAGGCCGATCACAGATCAATAAATGCAACATATAAGTGATCCCTCTTCAAGGTGACATACTTTCAGCAGAGTACCATGAAGCTAAAGACCTGGTCGAGGGTGCTAACCTTTTTCCTAAAGCCTGCCTGCGTGTCCTTTAAGATGTGCTTATCAGAGATCCTCGTCTGTAGCCTTGCCACGACTTGCCTGCAGAATATTTTTGGGCTGTTATCCAATAAACGTATGGGTCTGTAGTTGGAGGGCAAATCTCTATTTCCTTTGTAAAGATTGGGATTATAGCAGCACCAAGCCAGATAGGTGGAATATCATTTCCTCTCATAATAGCATTGCTCAGAAGATTGAGGTAAGGGACCTACACTTCAAGATGTGACAGGAATAAATCACCAGGGATACCATCCAGCCCCGGGGCCTTTCTTTCTTCATTTGTTTTAGGGCCTTCTCCGTTTCAATCAGAGTAAAATATGAGGACTCCCTCTTTGAGGTGTCCCCTCACCCTTCAATAGTTTCTAAATTTACTTGCTCCAATAAGATTTCTCCCCCTCGTTCTTATCCTGGTACTTTTGTTTACCCCATTCACTACAGAGTGCCCTAAAATGGGCAACCCACTTTTCTGGCTGCAATACTGTCTCTAAGTGTTTGTCAATTTCCTGTGTGCCAATTGCACTAGCTTCCAGAAAGCCTTCATGTTCTTATTCTCAAGTGTATTAGTGAGTTCTGTTCACTGTTCTGCCTCCCAGCTCCTTTTAGCTCTAGTCAAGATGTTTTTGTAACTTTTCCTAGCGGAAATTAATTCAGTCTGAATACCCTTCCTTATAGCCTTTAATAGGCAGCTTTTTGCAAAACGACATTCTTTGCTGAACCAGCTGAGTGTAGTTTTTTGAAGAAGGCTCCCCCTTTTACCAAGTTTTTCAAAGAAGGGCCTCAATTGATTCATTGCTTGGCAATGGACAGTGACAATTTCTGACTTCAGCATTTCTATACTTGCTGTTGAAGACACATTTCCCACAAATATCTCATAAATTAGTATTTGTACAGCAGAGTTAGCCGATATATCTGCCCATTTAACATTTCTCCTGTTAATAACTGTCTCAACAGAGTTCTTAGAGATTACAGATGGCAAATTAAACCTTATAAAAATAGAATTTGAAAATTTGGCACTCAGAGCTTGATGGTCACTGTCTGATTTTGGGATTGCAGTCATATCCACCAGAAAAGGCGAAAGTGCCTGATCCAGCAATATGTAATCGATATTACTAATAATAGGGCCTCTTTTGAAAGTTGGACAAGGGGGGGGTCCTATCTAGTGTTACCATTAACTATCCTTAGGCCACGTTCTACAATTAAATCTTCCAGCTGTGCTGCTACCGCAGTCAGTTTCATTGCAGCTTGTTCAGGGGCCCTCAATCTAGTTGATAAATCAAAACTTTGCAGCGATTGGTCTAAATTCATTTGATTAATAGTAAGACGCATGTTACAATCTCCTGCAATGAGTTTTAAGGCATTTCGATGTAAATGTTTCAACATGTCTGAGAGATGGTCCACTATAGGGGATTGGATATTTGGAGGTACTGATCTTATTTTATTTTATTTTATTTATAAAGTTTTATATAGTGCAAACGTGACCCACGAGGGTATCAGAGCGCTTTACAGTATACAGTATAAAAACATAAATGGATGAGGTGGTATACAAGCATTCGAATGTGTCATTTCATACAAAAGAGATATATAATATATGGATAACAAACATAGGGGACTGGGAATCTGCAGGACATTGCATAATATACAGTTATTGAGCATTAGGTGATTGTGCTAACAAACAAACATATAATATATTCCTTTGATTCACAATGGGTATAAAGCATATAGATAATATACTTAATCTTACATATAATAGGCTCGTACATTCCACCGGAGATGGCAATAATATGCGGATCTTATAGGTGACTCGGGGTCAGCTTAGAATTAAGACTTAGGACGTGAATTTGTTCATTAGTAGTATTTTTACTTCTTTTTTGAATGCGGTAAAGGAAGAGATTCCACGCACCCCTGGAGGTAAGGAGTTCCAAATCTTTGGTGCAATCCCTGAGAAAGCTCTGCAGCCAGTTCTCTTCTTATGAAAGGATTGAGGTTTCAGAAGGAAAGTACTCGCACTTCGAAGTTGTCTGCAACCTCCCGACCTTTCTAGCTTTAGAGCTAAGTAACTGGGTGTATTGTTATGTATTGCTTTGTGGGTCATGCAGGCCACTTTTAGGTGTATTCTTGCCTCGTAAGGCAGCCAGTTCAGGGCTTTCAGGGTCGGAGAGATGTGACTATTTCTTTTGGTTCCTGATACCAGTCTAGCCACAGCATTAAGTGATGCCCTCAGCGGAGCCAGCTTGTAGTTGTGGAGACCACAAAGAGTGGTGCTTCCAAAGTCTAATCTTGGTAGCACTAGGGCTTGCACTGCCATTTTTAGATCGGCTTGAGGGAGGAAGGGTTTGAGTTTCCTTAGTATACTCAACTTGTGGTTGGCTCCCTTGGTGGCATTAGAGATGTGCAACTGCATATTCAGATGTTTGTCTATGGTGATTCCTAGGGATTTTGCTGAGTCAATGATGAGGGGAACACAGTCAAAGGAGGTTAGGTGTTTTAACCATAGGTCTAACTTAGGTGTGTGACTCGGTGGCGAGATGAGAATGAATTCCGTTTTTTTGGTATTCAGCATGAGGTGGTTGTTAGTGAGCCAGCTTTGCATGTTCAGTAGAATAGTGTTGAGGGAAATGAAGTCTTCTGAGGTGGAGATTTTCAGATACAGCTGGGTGTCGTCCGCGTACAGGTGATATAGAATGTTCGCTGATTTCAGTGCGTTCGCCAAAGGTTCCATTAGTAGGTTGAAAAGAATGGGTGATAGGGCTGATCCCTGAGGGACACCCAGGGTGACCACAGAGGGTTGCGAGAGTGAATTCTTCATCTTGATTCTTTGTGTTCTGTTATTTAAGAAGGAGGAGAACCATTGCAACACTGTGCCCGAGAGGCCCATCCTTCGTTCCAATAGGGACAAAAGGTTGCCATGCTTGACCGTATCAAAGGCGGAGGACAGGTCAAGAAGTATCATTAGGCATGACATCTGATGTAAATAGTGATAACATTGATATATCTCACCCCATGTGGAGTATTTATTTTAATTTCTAACCCCCAATACATTACTACTATTTGATGGAACTACTTTCGGTGTTGGAAAAAGATCCGGCCTTAGCCAGATCAGTAATCCTCCTGAGGCTCTTCCTGACCTAGATGGTACTGCATTGCACAAAATGTAATATACCCCCTTCTGAATACCGGGGCCATGGCCCAAGTCTCCTGTAGGAGAATAATATGATTTTGGTCAATAAACTCTCTCCATTCAGGGTCTGAGAGCTTTACTCTAACTCCCGCCAGATTCCAAGACATTAATCTTACAAAATTTCCTCCAGTCCCCCGCATTATTTACTATCCGAACTTGGAGTACGAGCCTGGCCTTCAAATACATTGACATCTTTCTCAACTGACAAATAGTTACTCTGTGTTACCCCTGTGACTTAAGTGATGGCTACTTCCTGTGGAATTATTAAACTATCAAAATCTCTCTGTATCAATATAGTAGTGATTGTTGTACTCCCCAAGTTTCCCTGTAGTCAGTCAATCTCAGACAGATTAGAGTACTCAACTGAGTTAAGAGAACATTGTTGGGGTGTAAGGCTTTATGAGACAGAGCCTCTTTAGCTTCTATTGGAGAGTTAGGGGCATTAAGCTTAAGTCTTATTTGTGATTTTATATCAGGTCTGAACCTAAACTCCAATGTGATTAGGCCTTCCACCAAGTTATGATTCTTGAGTTTCAGGCCTATGCAGTCGAAATGAGTATCCTTATCCCTGAGGCGAATGGCATACAAGATGTCATCCCTAATTATTGATCTGCATCCTCTAATGTATCTTAACCAATGAATTGCTTTATTGACACATGATTCATGAGTTTCTCTAGTTCCTTGAGGTAATTTAGGGACATTTGTCATGCAAATATCATAGGACTTTCTCCTTGCCTCGTTTGGTTTGATGATATTTGGATTCCTGCTACAGTTCAGTTTGTTTGTATCTAGTAGCTGATGTCAAATCCTGCTTAGATATATATCTCCCTTCAATCAATTCTCCTCTAGCATTATTTTTGGAAGTTGTTGTTTCCATTCTGGGATGGTTTCTATTAATTGGATCAACTATTTTAACCACACATCGGGCTGGTCTTTGGAAGACAGATCTTAGGTTATGTATTGAGAATGATTTGTTCTTTTTAACATCAAGGGTATTAATAATGTTTACTACCATGGCTGATAACTTGTCCAATTTCCCATTTAGCACTTTTCTGAGTTTACCCATGCATTCTGGTAGACTTAAAATCTCACCTCTTAATAGATGTAGTTGTGCAGGTGTCTCCACACCATCCTCGTTGTAAGTGGCTTTATGAAGCTCATTCCCAGTCTGGTCAGACTCTGTATTATTTCCTGAGGGTTCTGTGAGATCTACAGATTCCAATACTGCGTATCGGTTTAACACTCAATATTAACCGTAGAGGTGGTTACATTGCTGCAGGTGCGAAGCCTGCAGGAGCGGTACTGAGGCGGGATCTAGGGAATTCCCCACAGGGGAAATACAAGTGCTTTCTCCTTTAGGCTGGCCCTGATGACACAACTTGATTTTGATTTACTAAGATACGAGCAAATTCCCTTCTGTTAAGTCCCCTTCCTCCCCCTCTTAGATTGGGTTCCTATTTCTCTCGTGGCAAGAAGGCCCTCAACTTCTTCTATCAACTTATCTATTTCTGTCAGGGTGCAGTTCTCTGCAGAGTGCCTGGGTACTTTACTTGCTTCATCTCTCCAGCCTTTTGTTTAACCATGGTGGCAAATGATGTTTAACTGCTTAAGAACACACTGATTGGAGCTATGTTGGGAGGTTTAGCCCCAAAAGTCCCTTCCTGGTGCTTTAAAAAATCATCAAAAAATCAAAGGAGGGAGTGAAGAGGAAAAAGGTAGAATTGTCCTCCTCTTGATACTGTTATCTAACATAGGGATTCTACCATGTATTATGTGAATATATATGCACCCATGTGTGTGCTGCTATTTTTATTTTTATTTGAAGTGTCTAGTCATATGTGAAAAATGGTGCAAAAGGATCAGAGCTCCTTCTCTCAATTTGTGGGAAGGGCAATGTTTCAAAAATTGTAAAATACCCCTCACACACTGAAACCTGATTCAGTGTCATGCTTCATCATTAGGGTCTTCCCGCCCCTCTACGGGACGGGGCGTGCTACGACTTACGTAGACGCAGGAGCACTTTATTCAGTGATTGGTGAGTATGTGTAGTGCGTGGGATCGTGAAAAGAAAATGTGAGATGGTTAAAAATTCTCTGGCTAGTGGAACGAAAATACTTTATTGTCTTCCCTGGCTGAGAATAGTAAAAGTGGGGAGGTGTAGATGGTGTACTATAATGAGTCACCTCCTACAAAGTCGACATGTTTCAGAAGCCATCCCCTTGGCTTTCTTCCTCAGGACCAAAAAACCGATCCCTGTTACACCTCAATGGGTGGTAGAATAAATGTACATATGCCTGATAGTCACAAACACTGTCCTTTGTTCCCTGTTATGGGAGTAGAAAAATATACCACTTGTATATCTTAAGAACTTTAGAATTTAATCGTTATCGCTCCATGAGCTCACACGAGCGGTGTTGGGCGCCTTCAAATAGACAATGCTGGAAGGAGCGCGATCACCAAAGGAAGTACCTTCTCGTGGCTCGTCGGAACCTGTGTGAGGGGTATTTTATAATTTTTTGAAACATTGCCCTTCCCACAAATTGAGAGAAGGAGCTCTGATCCTTTTGCACCATTTTTCACGTATGACTAGACACTTCAAATAAAAATAAAAATAGCAGCACACACATGGATGCATATATATTCACATAATACATGGTAGAATCCCTATGATAGATAACAGCTTTAAAAAATCAAACAGGTAACTAAATCAAATACCTATGCAAGACTATAATAGCCAACTAAATAACAACAAGTAGTTCTACCAATAGGTCACTAAAATCTGTGCAAAGCCTACACAGCCCATAAACAACAAATACCCATAGCTCAGATAAGAATAACGTTAACCTCCCAAGAACTCAATGATTCAGATGTTGATATGTATCCAGCACAGAAAATAGTCAGTCCAAAGTTACAAAGTAAGTTTAATTTGGGGGTCCAAAGTAAAATACCTCCTCGTTCTAATTGTCAAACACACCACAGCGTTCGGGATCAAGAATGGCTATCTGCCCATCGTGCAGAGTGTGTACGCCAATCACATTATCAAACAGCAGCTCCCAGTACCTTTTGTTCTTACCCAGCATGGTGAAGAAAATGGTGAGGACCAAGGGGGGTGGCCATGCATTGCCTCTTCCTGTTGCTGACAGGTGCAGGATGGGCCGCCCTTCGCCCGGGCTTTGCCCGGGCTTTGCCCAGGCACGTCCCGTGCCGGGGGTTTGCACTAGTGCCCTGAGCACATAGGTGTGAGACCTCCCCCCCTCAAGGCAAGACTTTGCAGGCACCTCTCCTGGCACTTTCCACGTTGGGTGATGGATTCCCCTTGAGTGCTGTGGGTCCAAGGAGGTCAGCCACCCCACAACTGTAGCTCAAAACATCTGGTGCTGCAGGTTTGCACTAGCACTTTTCAGCACGTTGGGGTGAGGCCACGCCCCTCAAGGCAAGACTCTACAGGCACCTCTCCCTGCGCACTTCACATTGGGGGATGAATTCTCCTTGAGTGCTGTGGGTCTAAGGAGGCCAGCTACCCCACAACTGCGGCTCAAAATGTCCCATGCCGTGGGTTTGCACCAGTGCTTTTCAGCACATTGGTGGTCAGGCCACTCCCCCTGAAGACAAGACTCTGCAGGCACCTTTCCTGGTGCATTCCAAGTTGGGGGATGGATTCCCCTTGAGTGCTATGGGTCCAAGGAGGTTAGTTACCCCACAACTGCGGCTCAAAATGTCCCAGTTATAGCAGTCACTATTCGCCGGGATTAAAAAGTGTTTTTCATTTCTGTGGATACATTTTGTAATTAAGAACAGATTATAATATCAACTGCTTTTTAAATAAAAAAGATAAAAACATGTTCACTACCAGTATCACTCTCCATGCACTCCTGACCAATAGTGATCAGCACTGGAATTCCCGAGTGTAGAGTTTCAGTTCTGGGTTCGCTGAAACATCAGGACCTGTTGCTTATCGGTATACAATGAATACCAAGAGGTAATCCTTCAAGACAGTTACCCCCGGGCTCCCGCTGTGAAATGTCTGTTGTGGCCAAGGTGCGTAAGGTGGCCGTGCCCAAATGTTCTTTATGTGCAAAAATGCAATAAAGTGACGGTGCTTAACTTCATATACTGAAGAGAGGTCAAGATGTCTTTTCAGGCCTGGGCCTGTGTTAATTTTCAGATGTCAGGTTGCTGAGTTTTTGCTCAACCCTTGACAGCTATTTCACTAATCTGCAATTTAGCTGTAAATCAGAAGGGCTGAAACAGGCTATGACGCCCTGTCTAAAGTGGCATTGCCCCCTGACGTTAATGCTGGTTTTAGTATGGATTTTTGATTCTCCAGTGTTGATTTGCATATGCAGATTTGATGTACCATGGTTTCTGGGCCTTGGCCACATAGTTGGCATGAATTTGTGCTGTCAGCTATTCAACTTCATTTTAGTAAATATTTTTAGTACATTTTTTTGAAGTTAAATATTTCCTTTATTTTTGAGTTATTATATTTATATTTACCTTTTAAATTAAAAATATATTTTAAACATTATTTTGTATGGGTATTTATTTTTTTAAAGTTATTTTATTATTAAATACTTTTAAATATATATACTTGCCTTCATATATTTTCAAATTAAGGTCCATGATATTCTTGTAGTCAATACAATTGTACTTTACATAGTAAGTGCATAAAGTCAACATTTTTCTCCTCGATATTGTTGCTGTAACATTTTTGTATTGTAATAATTTTACCCTCAATATTATGTGATAGAACCTAATTACGAGTTAGGCAGAGTGAATGACTGCATTTTCTTCATTTATTTTGCTCTGTAGAATTGCATGTGTCTCCACATGCAGATGAAGCACATAACAATATCATACCATCTCCCCAGTGGACATGATCCAGCGACTGTGGGAAGTGTGAGTTACTGGAGGGCCCTGCAGCTTCTCCACCCTTTCATGACCGGCAGAACACACATCGTCAGTTGTGGAGGCTTCAGAGCAAAGGCCTTTGGCCTTCCCTGTGGGGTCCCACAGGGATCTTCGCTTAGCCCCACTCTTTTTAACCTCTATGTGACCCCTTTAGCTGAGTTGGTGAGATCGTACGGTTTCCAGGTGCTCTCCTACACGGATGACACACCGATCATTGTTTCCATAACGAATGATTTGCAATCGGTTGTCCAAAAGTTTAATCAATGTATGTCCAGCATTTTATGCTGGATGAAGGACAATTCATTAAAGATCAATGCGGGCAAAACAGAGGTGCTCGTTTTTGGACCACAGAATTCTATCTGGTCAAATGCCTGGTGGCCTGCAGACTGCGGTCCCCTTCCTGTACCGGTCAAAACAGCAAAAAATCTGGGGGTCATCTTTGACGAGGATCTGACCTTTGATGCCCAGGTCAGACGTACAGTCAGCACCTGTTTCTACATCCTAAAAACCCTGAGGAAAGTACTGACGGTATATTCCATCCGAACTGCATCGGTCCACTATCATCGCACTAGTCACCTCCCGGCTGGACAACAGCAACACTCTGTACCTTAACATCAACACAATATCCCTAAACCAGCTGCAGGTGGTACAGAACGCAGCAGCAAGGCTGATTCTTAACATCCTGAAGTATCAGTCAGCCGGGGAAGGAATTCGAGCCTTGCATTGGCTCCCCATCAGGAAGCGCATTTCCTTCAAGGTCTTGAGTATGGTATACCAGGCTATGTACAGCAAAGGCTCATCACATCTAAAAACCATGTTTCAGTGGTATACTCCAGGGAGGACCTTGAGATCCTCCTCTAAAAAAAAACTGTTTTCTCCCAGTTTTCACAGGTCTAGATGGGGCGGTTGCTCCTTTTCTGTGGCAGCCACCAAACTCTGGAACTCCTTGCCCCCTTCCATTTCCAAGGCGGACTCTCTTCCGGTCGTCAGGAAACTTTTGAAAACCTGGTTATTTGCTTCTTAGCTGAATGTTGGCACTTTCTCCTCCTCCCCGGTCCGCTTAGCACCTTGACACCCATGGGTATAAGTGCGCTTTATAAATATTATCCTATCCTATGTTAAATACTCACAGTCACATGTAGGAGGACAACAGCTGCAGGATGTTAATCATATTGGAATCAGAGACTACCTCATAACTCATTATGTTTGATTTACTGAGGATTATGATCTCCTTTTGAATTACTACTTAAAATATTGTTTTTTATCAAGGATAACTTCTGGAATTTATATGCCTATATAGGTAATGCAACCCATTAAAAATAAAAAACATACAAATATTAATTTAAAAATACCAATAAATCATATCTATGTTTCAATTACTATCATATAAAACACTAAAAGCATACCATTCCATATCCAATTTTAATCAGATTTGTGCGTAATCCCAGATTTTAGCTACCATTAAAACTATTGACCAAAAGACTTAGGGCCTGATTTAGAGTTGGGAGGATGAGTTTCTCCATCACAAACGTGACGGATATTCCGTCCCCCGCATTTTGAGTGCTTTATATCAAATGGCACTTGTAACACAGCGGATGGGTTATCCCTCACGTTTGTGATGGAGTAACCCATCTGCTGAACTCTAAATTTGGCCCATAGTACTTTAAATACATAAGGTCAGGGCGTCTTAACATTGAGAAAGAATTATTGGCTATTTTTCTCTAATTCTATTTTAATTAAGGTTTAAAAAAACATGTTAACATCCTTACTATCACCTATCATGCTCCATAAGTACCTATTTCTTTCAACTTATTCTGTAAAATAGAGACCAATTTTGCTAGTTTGTAACATAGTGTGATATTCTCAGGTTTCATTAAATAATCAATCATTGGGGGGGCGTGGCCAAGCGGTGAAACAAGATGGCCGCAGGATAGAGTCGCTCTGCAACTAACTCTTCCTTCCCGCAACATCCGTTCTACTAATCCGTGCCCTGAGGTGGGATTCAGCTGGCAGACACACAACGGAGCAGATCGAGCCCAAAATCGAGTCGCCAGGACCAGGGTATCCGAAGTCTTGGCCGCGACCAGAAGTGGCCTACAAGTCCGTAGGAGCCGGGACCTCGAGTGACGGGGAGGCCCAAGGAGGCGCAGAGACTGGCGGGCTACGCTCAATAATTATCCGAAGATCGGGTCAGAGACCTACTAACTGCTGAAGCAGGACCAAGAAACAACGCACAGAGTCGCTATTACACTGAGCGGTGCAGACTCCACAGCCTTAATCGGAGCAACGGAGTGACAGAGCCCTACTGCGACACAGCTGGAAAGCGGAATCCGACACGGAGGTGTGCATCTCGGAGGGTGGACTGACCGAGGAGGACCTGAGCCCCGAGGGGTGCAACGGCTAGCATACGCCCTGCGGGCGAAGGTGAGCCCAGACCTGAATGGTCAGGAACGAGGGACTGGCAATATCAGCCGGGGTGATCAGAGACCTATAGGAGCGTGAAGCCTGGAGTGCAGAAGGGGCCCGGGGTGGTGCAGACAATAACGGGCGATTTACTACTGCTTGTCCAGCGACCGGGCTGGGGACTCCCGGAGCGCAGAAAGGAGAGCCTGGAAACAGCGCTAACAGACGCGACCCCCCTGAAAGGCAGGAGAACCTTTGCCTGACTCGACATCACAACGGGGAGAAGGCCTACTGCGACAGTGCATATAACGCGGAGTCTGTAACTAACGTGAGCACACCGGAGTGGTGGGGCCTCCACGGCTAGACAGTTGGTCGTGGGGCAGGAGGGCCTGAATAACAGAAATTCCCACAGAAATTACAGCACTGGGAATCGTGGTTGAGGAGGGACACCGGAGAAGCATCCTCTCCCTGAAATACTAGGCCCCAGTGGCGTAGTTCAGACAATGTGAGTGGCCGCCATTTTAGGTCCGCTCTCCTCCATAAGTGCCCGGAGGACCCAGTGGCCGCAGCGAACATACCGAAAAGCGTTAAAAGGTGGAACCAGGGCTGACACTATGTTGAACACCAGAGGCCCCAAGTTCACTCAAACCAACAAATTGGACAAATACACCTGCCCGAAGGGGTCTCTGACTGAACAGCACCCACCCAGAGACAAGTCGACGGGAGGACCAGATGGTGGTCCCCCAGAGCATACATTGAAAGATGTCATGGACGCGATTGGGGAAATTCGTACGTCAATGGAGCAGAGAATGGACACGATCTCCTCTGAGATCATGTTAATCAGGGCGGACCTTGCTACAAACAGGGAAAAGGTCAAACACTCGAAATTACCACAACAAGCCTAGTAGAAGACACCAACCAGTTACAAAACGAAATTAGGGAGCTGCACGCATTCCGTAAGTTCGCAGAAGGAAAACTGGACGACTATGAAGGTCGCACTAGGTGTAACAATGTGCGTATCCTCGGAGTACCCGAAAAAGCGGCGGGGCCGGCGGCGGATCTCTTCGTGGAGAACCTAATCACTACCCAACTACAACCGAAAGGCCTGTCTAACATCTTTGTAATGGAAAGAGCCCATAGGGTGCCCAGGGGACGGCCGAGGCCGGGAGCCCCCCCGACCCATGTTGGCCAGACTCTTGAACTATCGAGATAGGGATGTCATCCTACAAACGGCCAGAGAAGCGCCCCCGATCCGAATGGAGAACTCAGTGATCACATTCTTTCCGGACTTCACCCAGGCGGTTCAGAGACAGCGCAGATCGTTTTTAGTGGTCAAGAAGAGACTGAGAGACAAAGGCCTAAAGTATGCTATGCTGTTCCCGGCTCGGCTTCGGGTGGAGGCCGGGGGCAAAACCAGATTCTTCGATGTTCCGGAGGAGGCTGCCGAATGGCTGGATGGTTGGAGGGAATCGTCGGAACACAACTCTCACACTGAATAGGAGGTATGGGGGTGCCCGAAGATGTTTTAACTGAACTTCAAGTCCTGGCAACCCCAGGCCCCGCATTGACTACTACTTGCCTGGTGTTAAGGACAAATAAAACGTGGTCAGGGTAGAATTAGACCTGGGTCATAGTCTGCATACCGCATAACAGTACGAAGCCGGCCAAGCCCAGGGTAATTACTTAACAGTGTACTTGGGGAGGGGGGTGGAGGGTGGAGAGGGCGTATTCCCCCTCAATTTTCTTCTCTTAGTTTAACTTTAGGGCGACAGGCACTCTGCATTGTTAAAGACATGGGCAGTTCCAAGCCCAGAGTGCAGGGGAGCAGGGAGGGGGGGAGTTGGGAGGGATTAATGTGTTATTGTTTGTTTGTTTTATTAAATCAACAAGGTATCATGGATCCGACGCGAAGGAACACTGGTAACACGTAATTACTCATGACGACGCAATGGGATAAGAGTTTTAAATTGATGAGCTGGAATGTGAATGGTCTGGGGGACAAAATAAAGCGCACTGTCGTACTGCAGCATATCAGGTGCCATGCCCCTGATGTGGTACTGCTTCAAGAAACACATCTGGTGGGAAATGCATGTAGAGCCCTTAATCGGTGGGGATACAAGCTAGTCGCACATTCGGGGTTCACCTCGGGATCGAGGGGCATAGGCATACTGTTGAGGAACTCCTTCCCTATGACGGTGAAGTCCACTTGGGTGGATGCATGGGGGAGGTACATAGGCATCACGGGACAATGGGAGGGAAACACATTGACCCTTATGTCAGTGTATGTGCCACCGGGCCTTCAGGGACTTGCATTTAAAGATTTGGGCTCCATTCTACTGGCGGTACCGGATGGTCTCCTGGTAGTGGGAGGGAATTTAAACTCTGTGGTCTCTGGTGCATTGGATAGACACACACTCCGTGAGATCTCCGCCCCTCGAGCCGTTGGCTCCCGGATTTTCTGGAAGCTCTGGGGTTGCTGGACGCATGGAGAGTGTATCACCCCGATACCATCCAACACACCTTTCACTCTGGCGCTCACAATAGCCAGTCGAGAATCGATTATTTGCTGGTCCCGCCAGACCAGCTTGTGCACATTCAAGAAGTCAGACACATGGCAAGGGGGATATCTGACCACTCCCCATTGTGGACCCAATTCGCTAATCGGCCAGCACAGGGTGGGAAGGATTGCACCAATCAACCCCTGGCATCTCCGAAACCCAGTGGTTCGTAAAGCATTGCAAGCCTCAATAGAGCAATACTTCCAAGACAATGAAGGATCGGTGCGCTCCCACCAAACACTGTGGGAAGCGTTCAAAACAGTAGTGAGGGGACATGCACTTTCTCAAATAGCGGGAGTGCGGAAGGAGAAAGCGAAAGAGGAGGTTGCACTAGAGGAAGAAATCTTCCGCCTGGAAGAGGAAACAGCAGGGAGTCCCACTCCAGATAGGCTCCATGTCCTACAATTGAAGAGAGATAGCTACAAAGCCTTAGTGACGAACAGGGCCAAGGAAATGGGGCGAGAGACACAGGGCAGAATATATGATCAAGGGGACAAAGCAGGGAAACTAATTGCATGGTTAGATAAAAGAGAACTTGCGAGCAGACTGGTGCCTGAGTTGACAGACAGGGCGGGACGCACGATCACTGACCCCCAGAAGATTGCCAACACATTTGCGACCCACTCCAGGGAGATATACTCCTCGCACATACCCTATACAATGGAAGACTCCCATGATCTCCTACACAACATCACACCACCAAAGCTTTCGGCCCCTGAGCTAAAATATTTAGAGGGCGCTCTCACAACAGATGAGATAGCACAGGCGATCAGAGGCCTTAACTCCGGGAAGGCATCGGGCCCCAACGGCTTACCGATTGAACTATACAAACTTAGACCCGATATACTTGCCCCACACATGCGTGCCATGTTTGAAGAAAGTAAAGAAAGGGGGGAACTGCCACGAGACCAAAGGATAGCAACTCTAGTAATGATACATAAGGAGGGTAAGACCCGGACGGAGTGTGCTTCATATAGGCCAATCTCTCTACTGAACGCCGAACCTAAGATTTTGGCTAAACTCCTAGCCACTCAACTGGTCAAGGTAATCGGCAACTTGGTACACCCGGACCAATAAGGCTTTATGCCTCAGCATAACACAGCCTTGAACCTGTGCAGAGTGCATGGGGTAATGGGGAGAGCGGCCACCATTCAAGAGGCGGAGATACTTGTGTCATTAGATGCCACAATGGCGTTTGATATGCTCGAGTGGCCATATCTCTTTGCGGTCCTTGAAAAAATGGGATTTGGCCCCCGATTTATCCAGTGGGTACAACTCCTCTATTCGAAGCCTTTAGCCCAAGTAGTGGTAAATAACAAAAAATCAGAAGTCTTCACCCTGAGTAGAGGAACTCGTCAGGGTTGCGCTTTTTCCCCTCTTCTGTTTGCTCTGGCCCTAGAGCCCCTGGCATCCTGGATACGGAAGAACACGGTGATACGTGGACTAAAGTGGGCAGACACATGGGAAGACCGCATCTCCTTATACGCAGACGACATCCTCCTCTTCTTGGCCTCACCAAAGGCATCCCTCATAGCTGTACTAGACATTTTTGCGATCTTTGGTAGATACTCCGGTTATTCGATCAACTGGAGTAAATCTATATTATACGTCCGCCAGGGACCCCCTCCTGACCTCCCCAGGGGCTGTCCGGTGCAGGTCACCACATTGGGCTTTAAATACCTAGGTATTTATATCACAGCTGACACCGCAAGTAAATTCGCCCACAACCTCCTCCCGCCCCTACAGAGATTGAAGAGGGACACGGAACGCTGGAAGGCACTTCCGCTTTCATTGTTGGGCAGAGCGTCCTTATTTAAAATGATGTCCTTGCCTCATTTTCTTTATGTATTACAGAACTCCTCAGACCTTGTCCCTGCGAGCTATTTTAAAGAAATTGAAAGCCTGCAAAGGAGCCTGCTTTGGAGTGGGAAGCCACGTACAGCGCTTTCCAAACTGAACCTCACCTGGTACGACGGAGGTATTGGTCTCCCTGACCTCAAAAAATATTACTGGGCAGACAAGCTGACGACCCGGGCTATGCAATGGACAGATGGCTACTGCCAGGAGGGAACTATAGCAGGGCTCTTTACACAAGCGCAGGGAAACGACATCTGACAGGACCAGCTAAGCACTCTGTGCAGGTTTGGCATGCGGCCACCAGAAGTCTGGGATGGGAACATAGAGCAACACGGCGGTGGACCGGCGTGAGGAATCGGCCACGGGTGGTTCTTTGGAGTAAGTGTGACTACAAGACCACGCTCCCACAAAGGTCCCGGGTTCAGAGCATTTCTTGTGAACTCTTAAAAAGGATCCCTCTCGGAAACTTTCCCAGAGTAAATGAAAATTGGATATTGTCCGTCTTGATTAATTAAGGTAAACACCCAATTAGGGGTGAAGACCAGATAACTAGGGACCAACACCCTGACGAATGCCAGAGCGACCCAGTTGGGCGCATATAATTGGCGGAAACATGTTGGTATCTGCAGCAGTGATGTAGGGGCTTTTACCTCCCCTGAATATCCCAACTTTCTAGTTTTATTCCTACCAAGGGGCTACAGGAATAAAGAGAGACGATGGTTGCCCTTTAGGTAGTTTTAACTGTATGTGTCTGCACCTTTTGGTCCCTTCTTAAGGGAATATTCTTTCCTTCTTTAGTCATTGTGGTTTTTGTTCCTTTACACTTGCTGTACCCTCACCAATAGTCTTCTTACATACAAAATCTTTTTGCGCTCCATCCAGTGTGTTGGTCTGCACCTGGATGTCAGATGCGGCCCTATGATGAAGCATGACACTGCAAAGTGTGTGAGGGCAGTATTAAGACATCTTTTGTCTTTCCCTTTTTTTGTTGTCCTCGTGTAATCTATTTGTAGTAGTTACTTTCAGGAGGTCTTGTGAAGTTCAGTACCTCCGTTTTTTGCTTTCGGGCCAAGTAGCTTTGTCTATTTTAGTACTTCTCTGTTTAGTGAGATTTCAGCGCATCTAGCTGCCATTAATCATGGCACGTACAGACGAGCTGACGACCTGGGCTATGCAATGGACAGATGGCTACTGCCAGGAGAGGAACTATAACAGGGCTCTTTACACAAGCGCAGGGAAACGACATCTGACAGGACCAACTAAGCACTCTGTGCAGGTTTCGCATTCGGCCACCAGAAGTCTGGGATGGGAACATAGAGCAACACTGGCCACCCCACTGTGGGAATCAGACTTGCTTGGCAACCTTCGACAAATGGGACCTCACAGGGATATCCAGGATCGGTGACTTCTGGGTTAAGGGAGAAGTTAGATCGTTTCCCTCCTTGCAACAGGAACACGATTTGTCCATCACAGAACAATTTAGATACATGCAGGTTCGACACGCACTACAGACATGCCTCCAGAAGGGATCAACCCCTCCGGAAACCTCGCCTCTCGAGGATAGAATTTTGGATGGGTACTTGCCAACGAAAGCTATCTCCCTCACTTATAAAAAGTTGGTGAATAACTCTGGGGAACCTCTCCAACGGATAAGGGAAAAATGGGAAAGGGATGGCATTATTATTGATGATGAAGATTGGGTAATAGCGGTCACCTCCCCACGGGAAGTGGCAATCTCAGCTAGACTGCGACTGGTACAGCTCAAAATACTGCACCGCATCTACATGACAGGGCCATGCCTAGTGCGAAATGGGAGAGCGGAGGACGGCAAATGCAGGAGGGGCTGTGGAAGTGAGGGAACATTCCTACACATACTCTGGGAGTGTACACATATTCAGAGATACTGGAAGAAAATACACGAGGTAATGGGTGAGGTGCTTGTGCAAGATATCCCCTTGGAGGCCAAACGATGTCTCCTCAATGTGTGGGAGCCTACAGACCTGAACAACAAACGTATAACATGGGTCACGCTGGGACTAATGGTGGCAAAGCGAAATATCGCCCAGATGTGGGGGGCGGCCCAGGCGCCGACCGTGTCAGCTTGGAAGAGGGATATGGACTGGTGCATGTTCCGAGAGAAAACTGTGTATGTAGCTAGGGGAAGCCCGAAAAAGTGGTCTCTCATTTGGAATGATTGGAATGTATATAGAGGTGATGTCTGTACCCCCCTGGTGATACCAGCTCAAGATGTTCAAATAATGCCATGAAACCAGTTGCCTAATAACACGCAATAATCCATATGTTTCTGGAAATGATTGTATCGCGTTGGGAAAAGAATGTTATACGGAAATATACCTTGCAATGTTGATTTTTATTGTTTAATGAAAAGAATTATAAAAAAAAAAAAATCAATCATTACAAAATCGCATAGCAGGTTACGGTACTATTTTTACGATGCACATTTAGATTAGAACACAAATAATACCTGAATTAGAGCTTGAACAGCTGTAGTGCACAGAGGGCAGATAAAAGTTCACTCCTTGACACTATGAGGAAAGCACCATTTAATTTGATTTACTACTAGCTCCAGCCTTAATTTTAGCATCTGATCTCTTGTTTCTTTAAGATTGATTTTTGTAAGGTAGGGACAAGGAAGCCCACTTATCTCAGATGGATGGACATACTCGTGTTTGTTACCTTTGGTATACAGGTCTGAGTCGTATTCAGATGCATTCATCTTAACAATGAACTTTTTTCCAGCTGATCATATTCTGGAGCCCTTTCCCTCCATCTTTGGGACACCCAATAGAGCTTTGATGTTTCTAATGAATCTATCCAATTGTGTCACTCAATAGTTTTCCACATAGTTTTTCAAGAGATACCTAAACAAGTATTTTGGGACTTCATGATGCAGTACCAATAATTTAGCACTCATTTTTGAGTTATATAGGTTATATCTGTTAGACCCAATACTAATCTTAGAATACATCCGACTGCCCCACGAGGCAGCTTTATTCACTTCTTTCAAATAGCCATTTCTACAGCTTGCACTTTCATAATATGTTTTCATCCACAATTTCATTTGCATATTAGAGAAGGCTAGCACTTATCACCACATAGCTTTCTTTTATTGTTTAACGAGATCTTTGTGCTAATTTAGCATCCATTGTATCCAAAGCAATGGAAAAAATCTTAGCACAACCTACAAAATTATCTACATACTGCTTGAAATGTAAGTTTTAAGAAAATGCTACTTCCAAATAAACATATCTACTCACTATTTCTAATTTATGACAACCTAGTCTCCAGTCGTACTTACATTTTCTTACCTCCTCTGAATAGTATATGGCAAAACTATCTAGTGCTCATTGAAGACCTGTGGATGTGAGAACCAAAATAACTGTATCATCAGTGTGAAAAATACTTTGGATCTATTCAGTGGCTTGTTTAGGTGGAAACTACAGAATAATTATAGAGATTTAGAGGCTCTGCGAACAGGGATTGCAAAATTACCAGTTGGGCCAGAATACCACCTTGATGCAAACCATCCAGTGTGTACATTTTTCTTCTTACAGTACTTATCTCACCCAATTGTATTTGTGCTCAGAAACCTTTATGTAGTTCAATTAGCAAATTAAATAGTCTGTCTGGTAAGCCTAAAAGGGCCAATTTTTTCCAAAGTATATTCCAGTTAACTAAATAAAAAAGCACTTGACAGATCATTAAAGACAACATATAAAGCATATTCCTTGTGCTTAATGTATTTCTCTGCCAATAACGTAAGAGGCAGGCAGCCATCAATGGCTGAGAGTTGCGGTCAAAAAGTTAATATGTATTTTAGGTAAAATACTTTGGCCTCCACCCAATCCTCAAAATGCCTAGCTTACAGTTTTCCTGAATCATTCAGTAATGTGATCATCCTGTAATTTTCAGCAATGCATTGATCTCCTTTTTGTATAAGAATTCTTATATTACCATTAGAGAAGTCTAGAATCCTATCAATTTTCGAGATTGCCTGAAATAGGGAGCATAATAGAGAAGACCACATTTTGGGCTCTAATTTCAAAATAAACCTATCTGGGCCCTGTGCTGGAGGGATTTTAGTTGATCTTATATATTCCTTTATTTTCTTAACACTCTGAGCTTGTATGTCAAGGTGTTCTTGACATATTGTAATCACTTTCATAAAGGTTACTTGGCTGCAACATTTCTGTTAAATCAAGTGATGAGACCAGGCATTATTTTTTACCTAAGTTTGAACTATACAACTCAGTGATGCAATCAACCCAGGTTTTTTCTTCAATTGTTATGGGGCTAATGTTTCTCCTACTTATCATTCTCTTCCAAACTAAGAGTCTCATTACCATGCCAGTCAGACTGACCATCTGACCGCCGTCCGCGCGAGCCCTGTTGGACCACCGAGGCTGGAAAGCGCCCCGCCATATTACGATGCAACAGCTGCTATCGCGGCTGCCACATCTATGGTGGAGCACATATCCCCAAAGATGTAGCTAAAATTGCATACAAAACTCACAGGAGACATGTGAATTGTACACACATGCATGACATATGTGAAGATACGCCTTGTGCATCATGTACCCCATTGCTGGAGTGTGGCGGGATGTGTTCAAATAGTATTCAAAACAAACCCCTTGGTCCGGCCACCTATTCATGTATAAAAAATTCTTTTTCTGAAAACCCCCGGTCCTTTATAACGGACACTAGTATATATCTTTTCAGAGATGCCCGTTCTGACATATGCCATTTTATTTCACAGTAAATATATTGAAAATAGATTTGCAGAAAGCTGACCCAAATGTGGGACGACGGTGCCACATACGAGTGAAGTTATGTACCCTCACCTATAAAAACAAAGGGAAATATCTTTACATATACTTCAAACCCAGACAGTTGTAAGTATATGATAGTTAACTCACTGATTAGAGACTATCACATGTCATGTCTCAAATAACAGCAATGGTTGTTTTTTACACAGATCCCAATTCAAACAGACTACTCAAAATGACGGTCCTTGATATACAGGACCAGTAATAAGATGTCATTGTGAATCTGCACAGACATAGGGTAAGACCCTACCGATACAACAATATGTATCCTAGACCAATATAGCCTATAAGACCACTAGTACCTTACCACTGTATTTATTTCACGTACAGAACAAATAGTACTGTTGGCAGAGACCGGAAAAAGAAGGGCCCATCCCAGAGTTGACCACAAACAAGTGGGATACCTCTTCATTTAGACTCGCATTGTGAAACACACGTGAGTCAATTCTTTACTTATACAACAATAGGTTGGATGTGACGCACTTAGTAGAAGCACTGGGTTTACCGGGGTAAACTACATCACCACGTTAAGATATTCGACAATGCGAACTCTTCACAAGTAGGAACACCAGCACCTTGCATGTTTATTTTTTGCTTTTGGAACAACCCAAAGTAAGTATGGAGTGTTTCAAAATGATTGCACAACGGAATCACAACAGGTTCTCATTGCATGCATACCTTCACGGGAGAGGGCTTTTGCATGATACACCATAATTCCATCATATGGCTGTTTTGTTTAGGTACTAAGCACTATATATTAAATAATTTTCTGGGTTATGGAATCTAAATGGTTTTACAAAAAGACAGCAGAAACATAAGTTGTATTATTTGTTTGTTAGGTCCCCTCCGGCTTGGATGCTTGTGTGATTCTGTGCCCCATTTGGACAAGGTCCTGATGAGGGTGGTCTATGAGTTGTATTAAAGCCCCCGAAACGCGCGTCGACCTCGTGTGTCCAGACCTTTATTTTGTTTAGTTACCATCTCTTGTGAAAACTTTTGACATCTGGTTGTTTTCCCTGTTTTCCAGATGAGTACATATGTTTTGCATGACTGTGAATGAGTGGGTTGAGTGTACGTATGAGATATATATTGAGTGTGTTGTTTGGGGACTATGTCATGTTTAAATGTTTGTATAAAGTGAAAAATATTTTTTTTTAAATTGTTATTATTGACAACTGATGTTAAAAAAAAATTTGAATTCAGACAAAATTGTTTTTTAATTGAAAACTAAGAAACTACTAAGAAAAATAAACTCTCTTAAAGTTAATGTATGTGTGTTGGTAGCACTATGTTTGGGTCCATACCCAGTAAGGATTAAATCCATGTAGAAGAAATACAGGTCATAGGGGAGTCTCTTGTTTTGAATACTATTTGCTTGTCCCCCCCCTTACTCCCAGACCTTACTTACTGACAGGGGGGTCCCTTGTTCCTACAAGCTGTTCACGGTTCTTTAACTGTGGGATTGTTCTAATTTTAGAAACTAGTCTTTCTTGTTGTACCTGAACAAAAGTTTCAGCAGTGTGTCCCGGCTGCATGATACCATACGGGTGGTCTGTTTGAGTAATCCTGTTTTCCACTTTTTGTATCGCACGCCCACCAACTCCTTGTTATTTGTAGTGACAGTCACATCCAACATAAGTTTATATGGAGAATCTTAAGACATTCGGATTCTCAGTTGAGGAATTTTCAACTCTCATAGGACAAGCAATCTCCGGGGCAGACCCTCCTACTAACTACAGTTATGATAACTTCAAATGGAACAACTTACTAAATTTAAGAAAAAAATTAAAAAGAATGGAGACCCATGCACACTATATGTTAGAGTATTTAAGATCAGGGGTGATTCCATCTGGCCTAAGGGTCCGCAATGTCCCGGCCCTTTTTGTTGAAGTACGTAGGTTCCTGGAGCGGTGGTCCCATATTGCGAACCGCTGCTCCAGGGACTGGATGATCTTGATAATAGAGACAGCAAAAGAAATCATGGCAGTCCTAAGCCAAGAAATTCAGGACCTAGAGGATAAATTAAAAACTGCGACAGCACTTAACGAAGCGAAAGCGAGACTTGAGAAAGTAAGTGCTGACATGAAGGAATTTGAAGAATATCTAATTAACAGAAAGACTGAAAAGCTTAAAAAAGATGTCAAGTGGTACACCCAAGAGAAGGCTTACCCGTATCTAGAGAAATCATACTACCAAGATTGGAATCAGGGTGCCACCTATCAAAATCATGGCAGAAATAATAGAAGAACTGTGATAAACTTTTCGGATACTTATTCTTCTGATTCTGAGACAGACAACTATTATGAAGGCAATGACATGTATTATCCAAATAGATCCAACAGAGGCAGGCAGACATATCAGCAACCCTACCGAGGCCAGCAAACTTTTTTACCACAGGGTCAATATCACGGGCGGAACAAACGGTGGGGACAGGACAGAGAGAACCAACCAGCACCAGTAAACCCACAATATCCGCAACCATATCTAAAGACCCGAAACCAACAGTACTGGAGGTCGTAGAGGGGTCATCTGGGTCACCGAGAAACACGGATGACACAATACCTATATTTAATCTCTCATCCGTGAACTTCACACAAGAAGAAATTTCATTACTAGGGAGAGGGTTATCATTCGTCCCTAGCACCAGCCCCAACCTATTCCAACTACATCAAGATCTTTTTTCCTTCTTTAGGAAGGTTCGCCTTAAAAAATTCTTCATGCACAGACCACCTGATCATCAGGTAGCAAACCTCTCCCAATGCAAACCACCTTCCACGTTTACTCCCACCCTTGATATGGTGGGACCAGAGGTAGATATATTTGAAAGGACTGTGCTGAAAGAAATAGAACGCATGACTAAACATCCTCAACATCATCGACACAATTTATCTATAACAGACCATCAAGCACTGACCAACATCAGAAATAACAACACTATCATTATCAAACCCTGTGATAAAGGTGGCGGGATTGTAGTAATGAACAAGACCGACTACAATAAGAAAATCTTAGCCATGTTGTCGGTCCAGGAGCATTATAAAAAATCCCACCCCAGAGAACTGGGTAGATTGAGCTCACGTATTCGAGAACTTACTGACAGAGCATTAGAAGAAGACATCATCTGCCAACAGGAATACGAATTCCTGAATAAATCCTGTCCGACAGTCCCAGCACTGTATGGGGTTCCTAAAACCCACAAAAGCACTGTAGATCCCCCATTGCACCCTATCATTTCAACGATTGGTTCCAGCACCGAGCCACTCTCCAAGTATGTAGATACCTTCCTGTGTCCTCTAACAAAAAACTATGACTCATTCATCCGCGATACTGGCGACATCATTGAGAAGATCGAAGGTATGCCATTTGACCATCACACAAACATCCTAGTAATGCTTGACATTGAGGCGTTGTACACCAACATTCCTCAATGTCAGGCGTTACAGTCTGTGGCCACCCTTTTGAACAGAACTCCAGGTGATAGACCAGATGAGTTTATACTAGAATGCCTTGAGATAGTTCTGGTAAACAACTTTTTTGATTTCAACGGTCAGATATACCAACAGATCAAGGGCACCAGTATGGGTGCTTCTTGTGCACCTAGTATCGCGAATATTTACATGGGTGAGTGGGAAATTCGTAATATCTTCAATGAGGCTGCCCCCTTTTTTGAGAATGTGCACACCTGGAGGCGCTTCATCGATGATATTTTTTTTATATGGGCAGGAGAGACTGACACGCTAATAGAATTCATTGCCTGGCTTAACGCCATTGACAGTAATTTAAAATTCACGGCCCATTATAGCTATACACAAGTAGAGTTTCTTGATATTGTCATCCGAGGATTAAATGATGGACTACAAGTAAGTTTCTTTAGGAAAACAACTGCGAAAAATACTATTCTACAACATCAAAGTTTTCACCCGGCGAGCCAAAAGGACTCAATCCCCTTCGGGGAATTTTTGCGAATCCGCCGCAATTGTACTAGCATGCAAGACTTCAGGACCCACGGCGAAGCACTGAAAAAACGCCTGTTGGCATGAGGGTACCCACGACGTCTGGTTACCACTTCGTTTAAAAGGGCACAATACTACAATCGAGAGGCCCTTTTACAGGGTAACAGACGTACTCCAAAAGATCAAATAGTATGTGTGGTTAACCACTCGCAGCTCAATTACAAGATTAGAAACATAATCACAAAAAACTGGAAAATCCTTAATGCACATGATGATGAGAATCTGACATTACCGCTGGTAGCATACAGGAGAAATAAAAATCTCAGAGATATGTTAGTGCACACGAGAGAAATGGTACATGATACGATGCAACAAACTACCATCACCGAGTTGCCCCCGATCTTGGGGAACCACAAATGTGGTTCATGCCATGCTTGCAGTACAGCGATGGTCACCACAGTCGTTTCATACAAAGGACGTAATATCAACCTCAGAGACCTCAGCAATTGCAGAAGTAGCAACGTGGTGTATATTATTTTATGCCCATGTGAGCTTGCATACATAGGGGAGACAGGTCGGGAGTTCCGGACCCGATATAGTGAACACAAATCGGCTATCTGGACAAGAAAATTGACAGCACCGATGGTAACTCACTGTATAGAAATGAACCATGGAGAACTGGACTTGCGGTGGTGCATCTTAGAAAAAGTAAAAACAAAGATGGGCCTCCCAATGGAAATAAGTCGGAAAAGAAGGGAAACCTTCTAGATCTTTACATTTAACTGTGTAAAAGAAGGACTCAACGAGGAACTTACCTGGAATATATGAGTAGCCATATGCATTATCTGCAATACATCAGAACATGTGACACTATGGGTGCCCCACTAACCTCTATAATCTGAATTGAGAATCGAACATGTCCAGATTAGATAGTATAAACATAAGAAAAGGCATCTATACGAACAACACTATGTATGCAGACTACTGTCATATGAGATCATCATATTGGGTACAAGCCTGCCATCGTATAAGACTGTGCAATCAGGTTTGGGTGTTCATATTTCGGTTCAACCCGAAATATCTGCATATCTGACAAACTTTCTTGGCGCAGGAACATGCCTTCGCCCCCATGCACATCTGACTTCCCCGTGATTGTCGAATCTGACAGCCAGGGACAATGTCTTATATACTGACGGGTTCTTTCGGTAAAAGACCGGATTTGCTCATTCCACATACACAAATTACTAAGGTTGGTGAGATCTGCGCACTCACTTTAGTAACAGTGACGCAGGATCAATTGCACCAACACCGCATAATGCATACCATCTGCACACACCAACATGGCGCATGTTGCTGTGTAGACCCTGATAGTCCTTCATTTACTGGAATTGCGGTATAGATCACGTGACCCATATACGCACGTCATCGCGTACATGTACGCCTTTCCTTCTTGTTCTAAAAGACCGCGAAACTGTTCCATCTCGCGGGCTACTGGCTGGACTCGGTCACGCCGACATAAACAGATGGAGGAAACGAGGTAAGCAAGTTAAAACGATGTTGGAGCTTATGTTTTAACTTCATCGAGAAAGAAGGAGCGAGCAAAAAATGATAGGAGAGCATGTGACCTGTGTATAAGGAATATAGTAGCAATGATAACACTCAATACAGGAAGCCGATTCACCTTGATAAGTAGGCAGAAATACAGGGTAATTACACTACAGTAAATTAGCGGCAGCATGACTTACTGGCTGAGAAGTATTGTAGCGAGAGGATAACCATCTTAACTTAGGGACACAGGCAGAAATATAGCGCTAGTAGATGCAGTACAATAACTGGTCCTCAGATGTTGCCCATTATGAAATCCTTATGGTCCGGCTACATACTCATGTAAAAAATTCTTTCTTGGACACTTTTGGTTCATTATAACGGATGTCAAAATAAATCTTCTTAGAGATGTCCGTCCGTTGTAGCGAGAGGATTACTGTCACAATCCTAAGATAGAGGTATAAACATAGCGCTAGCAGATGCAGTGCAATAAACGGCTGCTACCTGTTGCCCAGCATGAAACCCCTTGGTCCGGCCACCTATTCATGTATAAAAAATTATTTTTCTGAAAACACCCGGTCCTTTATAACGGACACTAGTATATATCTTTTCAGAGATGCCCGTTCTGACATATGCCGTTTTATTTCACAGTAAATATATTGAAAATAGATTTGCAGAAAGCTGACCCAAATGTGGGGCGAAGGTGCCACATACGAGTGAAGTTATGTACCCTCACCTATAAAAACAAAGGGAAATATCTTTACATATACTTCAAACCCAGACAGTTGTAAGTATATGATAGTTAACTCACTGATTAGAGACTATCACATGTCATGTCTCAAATAACAGCAATGGTTGTTTTTTACACAGATCCCAATTCAAACAGACTACTCAAAATGACGGTCCTTGATATACAGGACCAGTAATAAGATGTCATTGTGAATCTGCACAGACATAGGGTAAGACCCTACCGATACAACAATATGTATCCTAGACCAATATAGCCTATAAGACCACTAGTACCTTACCACTGTATTTATTTCACGTACAGAACAAATAGTACTCTTGGCAGAGACCGGAAAAAGAGGGGCCCATCCCAGAGTTGACCACAAACAAGTGGGATACCTCTTCATTTAGACTCGCATTGTGAAACACACGTGAGTCATTTCTTTACTTATACAACGATAGGTTGGATGTGACACACTTAGTAGAAACACTGGGTTTACGGGGGTAAACTACATCACCACGTTAAGATATTCGACAATGCGAACTCTTCACAAGTAGGAACACCAGCACCTTGCATGTTTATTTTTTGTTTTTGGAACAACCCAAAGTAAGTATGGAGTGTTTCAAAATGATTGCACAACGGAATCACAACAGGTTCTCATTGCATGCATACCTTCACGGGAGAGGGCTTTTGCATGATACCCCATAATTCCATCATATGGCTGTTTTGTTTATGTACTAAGCACTATATATTAAATAATTTTCTGGGTTATGGAATCTAAATGGTTTTACAAAAAGACAGCAGAAACATAAGTTGTATTATTTGTTTGTTAGGTCCCCTCCGGCTTGGATGCTTGTGTGATTCTGTGCCCCATTTGGACAAGGTCCTGATGAAGGTGGTCTACGAGTTGTATTAAAGCCACTGAAATGCGCATCGACCTCGTGTGTCCAGACCTTTATTTTGTTTAGTTACCATCTCTTGTGAAAACTTTTGACATCTGGTTGTTTTCCCTGTTTTCCAGATGAGTACATATGTTTTGCATGACTGTGAATGAGTGGGTTGAGTGTACGCATGAGATATATATTGAGTGTGTTGTTTGGGGACTATGTCATGTTTAAATGTTTGTATAAAGTGTAAAATTTATTTTAAAAAATTGTTATTATTGACAACTGATGTTAAAAATTTTTTTTGAATTCAGACAAAATTGTTTTTTAATTGAAAACTAAGAAACTACTAAGAAAAATAAACTCTCTTAAAGTAAATTTATGTGTGTTGGTAGCACTATGTTTGGTTCCATACCCAGTAAGGATTAAATCCATGTAGAAGAAATACAGGTCATAGGGGAGTCTCTTGTTTTGAATACTATTTGCTTGTCCCCCCCCTTACTCCCAGACCTTACTTACTGACAGGGGGGTCCCTTGTTCCTACAAAGTGTGGCGGGATGTGCACAGTCCAGTCAATAGTGGTACATACCTCATAAAGACTTACCTTCATTCCCACACCCACATGAGTCTATTCATTGGGGTTCAGCTGCTCAGGCATAGGGAGGACCTGGAGGAAGGGATCCACGGTGGAGACTGCTGGAGCTATGTGGATTTGGGTGAGTATGCACCCCAAATCCTTTGTTTCTGACAACTGGAGGGAGACATCTATATTGTCACAGTCAGGTCATCAGAAAGCCTCATCATAATCCGGACGACGGTCGGAGATCCCTGCACTGCCCTATGGCGGTGGTTGGAGTAAAGCTGTCGGAGTCAGTGGTCTTTCAGCAGTCGGTAGGAGTGCATGATATATGCATCATAATCCGGTGGTCAAAGCGACCGCTTACGACGAGACAGTGGCGGTCTGACCGCCTCCGGCAGGACCACGAAAGATGGTCTGACTGGCATCTTAATGAGGCCCTAAATTCCAAGAGTTTTTATTATTTTTTCAGAGAAGTAATCACATACTTTCAGAACATTTCCTTTTATTTATAGATTATGTTTATTAAACTTTGTTCTACATTCTTTTTGAAATTTCCTTGTATGATGAAACTGTGTCCTTCTTATTTAATTTAGAAATCGTATTAGTTGGTTATTGAGCCTTCTTTTCAACAAAGATCTGGAAGTATCATCTTTTCATTTAGTCAGTCAAAGTCACTTTATTCGGTCTAAATAAGACCATAAAGGTACAAAAGACATAAAAGAACAATAATTCACACACAATAAAAACATTTCAAATGCTATGACAATGAGCCACGTACATCCTAAAGAACATAGAAATTAATCTACAATTCCAAAAGATCACATTTAAAAATATTAAAAGAGACACATTTAAAATATATATTTTTTAAAGTTATAAAATAAGATAGAAATCCACAATCAACTTCCCCAAAGAGACTGGAATCATTTACATGGCAATACTCCCTTCATCAAATGACTTTCTCGACCTCAAGGATGAGGCAAGAAAGCGAGCTATAGCGGGGATTCTGCACATACACAGAACTATGCGCAGGAAAACAGGACCTCGGTGTATAGGGGTGTACCAACCTACCACCTTAGTACCCAAAATACCAAAACCGACTAGCTATAGTGTCTCATTCATTCTTCTACAAAATCACGAAGCTACAAATGATTAGACAACCCAGAACACAACACTCCCGACTCTCTTAGGAATCGTGGTAGCAAGACATACCCTTTCGCTCACTCACTCGTACTTGTCCACAATAAGAAAGGTCAGAGTCACTGTTATTGTTCAAAATGTTTATTTTAACTATCGTGCTCTATAATGCAGTATACGAGCCACTACCAGCAGCAAAATGCATAAACCTAGAACAATTAGCATTGTTACAATTCCATAGAATATAAAGGGGGATGTCATCATATACAGACAGTGGAAAAAGGACTATAAGGCCTAGCCACCCTCCCCTTGGTAAGGTGAAGTTTATTATATAAAGGAAGATCTCTGGGCTTTGTCAGCAAACCCCATACCTTAGTGCCTAGATGGAAGCTTTGCATCATAGGAACAGCATAGCTCTTCTCCCTGGAAAGGACCCTCTCCAAGTGTGTGTCAGAACAACATGCATCCCCATAATATCAAAGCACGAGCTTCCAGCCGCGCAGCTGTGTTAGCATGTTTTGTCTAGATGCTAGGGACTGACCAGAACAGAATAACAAGGGGCATTGTTTATCGACCTTGCACACCGTGTTCAGACTAAACTCCAGGAACAGGCAGAGAACGCAGAAAGCAGACAGTTCTCATGTGAAAGGCACAAACAGAGTTTTGCAAAACAAAGTCATGTAGTAACGTGCGCAAAAGCAGCATCATGGCAGCAGAGCTCATGCTAACTTAGCAATGTCGACAATGACCCTAATGGCCATATAACAACCTCCCCTTGGTAAGGTCATAGTATATAGACAAAGGACCAAAACAGATTTCAAGGGTAAGCAGAGTTCAAAGACGCATGAAAAAAACAGATTGGAAAAAGTTTCAAATAAATAATTGTTATGTTGATAAAAATTTGTCGTTGCACGAAAAACGTGACTAACATGGAGGTGGTGTATCCATCAAAGTATGTGAACCTAACAATGCAATTTGTTCCAAAAGACCATCGTAATCATTAGGAGAAAGAAGAGATGCCATCCAATCAAGTAGGCCAAAGGAACAGACGTGTTCCTCATAATCAGATGCTTCCAAAAGCATAACCGGGCAACTTGCGTGACATTCGATGACGCTCCGTCGCAATAGGTTTTGCGCAGCCGCACAGATATCCCATTCAGCCAAGACTCCAAGTGCAGCCGCACTCGCCATACGTCCATCCCTAGAACAGGCCTGCTCATGGGCCACTAAGGGACCCATTAACTGGTCATAATCCGGGTCCGAACATGACGTGTTGGAGAGGCATAAATCCCAAGCCCAGTAGAAGGGGCACTGCTGACTGTAGAACACAGGTTGCACACAAGTGAAGTAGGCAAAGCGAAAAGTTAGTCCACAGCTCACGCTAAGCGTCGCTAATGGCAAGCATCCAAAAAGTTGTTGCATTCGCTCACGGTACAGTTGCAACTGGCCTGGCCTGTGCATTACCGCAAGATGAGCAGCCATTGCGTAACCGGAACAGAAGCAGCAGGATTCCACCAGCTAGCGCCAGTATTAATGGGAATCCGCCGAAGACGCTGGAAAAAATAGAATGAATAAAGGCCGGTATTACTCCAAATATTGTCTGTAGGCCGGATCCCACCAGTTTAAAAAAATGAGCAAGGCCTTTGGTGTCAGACACATTAAATATTTGATGTATCAGCTCCCCAAAATGCAGTGGGAGATTCATGTTCAGAAGTGACTGAATCTCGCTAGAAGTTCTAGCCACCTGCAATTCAAAGGTCTCTCGAGCTGAAGTGAGAGCCACTTCTTGTTGAAACAATAGCGCTTTGAGCCTGCTTAATTTGCTGAAATCTGTTTTCAAAGTCGAAATGGAAGGCCAAATTGAACTATCTACTTTCTCATGCGGGGGCGAAAAAAGCACATTGCTACAACAAGTAACACGTTGTGAAACTGTTACTATATACGGGATTCCTGTCCGTAAACCACAGCAGTCGTGGTTATTCAAAATAAGATAACTGCCGTTAGTAAGCAACGTAAAAGCAGGAATTATTGCTGGGACGGGACTCCCTTTAAAAAAACATGCAAGAGTAGGTGCGGAAACATTACAAGCGCTGTGCATCTTCACGTGTTTACAAACTAGGGAATGTCCCACTGTGGAATCGCAGTCCTCCCCTGTTAGGAAAACTTCCTTATCCTCCTGATGACATCTGTAAGTGAAAGGTAGGGACCATAACTCATGGAGAAACGTACTTCCCAGGGGTTCAAAGAGGCCAATGGGGAAATGTTTCATGCAAGATTTAAACTGAAACAGCGAGAAAGGGAGAGAGATAACCCCACGAATTAACCATACAGCTGAATCTGTCTACTCCACAGAGAATGGCAAGTGTTCTAATTGTTCAATGTGTAATAGTGTGTATGTACGTCATTCATGGACATAAATCTCTGTTTATCAGTTAGATTAAATGGCAAAAACAAAGCGGAAGCATTCAAATAATCCCAAGGTACTTTTCCCATTTTAAGAGTCTGTAATGTCCAAGCAAACTGCATTACTGATCGTAGTTGATTTTGACCATGACATAACACAGATACATCATTCAGAACAATATCAATAACTGATGAAACAATATTATCCAAGGTATAAATTCGTGAAGACAGTGTATTAATGCTATTGTCGACCACTGCAAGGACTTTTTCTAAATTCGCTTTGTCAATTTGGCGCAGACGAAGCACTGCCTCAATCTGCGAAAGTTTCCATACTTCATTGTAAGCTGCATAGAAAACTCTTTTTATTCTAGGGCTCCTAGGACCTAGAAGAAAATCAGCCAAATTGATGTCACTCGACAAGAGTGACAAGTGTTGTTTAACTGAGGATAACGTAGAGTGTTCCAACCATTGTTGGCACAATTTACCCACCGAATATGTTGTGACTGAATGTGAGTGCGAAAAACGTGGATCCGGTCTAGTCTGTGTGAAACCAGACGTTATATTATAAAAACGCAGTTGCATGAATTTGAACTGGTTTGCCACAGCAACCAACCGCTATGGTCAACATCAGAGACATTGAAAGTGCCATTTCGAAACAGAGTCAGCAAAACATCGATTGAACAATTTGTGTGTGTGCGCCAATAATCATACTCTGCTAATGATGGAATAGACGGGTTATTTGAATTTTTTGCAGTTGCCAGGCCAAAGCAAGTAGTTTGATATACCGTATCATTTAAAAATAACATTTGTGCTGGTATTAGGCAGGCACGATGTAAAACTTCAGTTCCATGAACCTGCCAAGCCTTAGTGCCCCATATTGTTTTCAAATCAATGGTAGCACTCCAGTGATCATAACCCTGTGTAGCCAAATCAGATCTAAAGGAATTGGAATAGATTAATTTAGTGTGGGTCAGAATAAATTTAGAATGCGACGACAATTGTAATTTAAAGAAATAGGATTCAGGATTGGATATGTCATAATCTGTGAAATAGGTGAACTTATCCCTAAGTGTTTTAGAACTTCCCTGTAAATGAGTTGGACAATGTTTCCATTGCGTGTAATAAAAATCAGGTTTTAAAGTATTTGTCTTGTGCAAGAAAAGATGGCCATAGTGTTGATAACAGAATAAATCAGCATAATTGGCAGAATTTAAATATAAATCTTCAGCATCAAAAGCAGCATAATACTTTAAGTCTGAAAACAATGAATGTACTGCTTGTACATCCCAATCATCCGAATGTATGTCCGGTGTTACCACGTCTCCTAAAGAAACGCAAAACACGTATGGTATGTTGAGGACCTCCTTCAGACCATGGATTTTGAATGCTACTTTATCCCAAATGATGCCGTCTGCAATCCGGGAAAGCTGAAATGTTCTCGAGGGCTAGATCACGTTTCATTATATGGGACAATGTATGAGGGGCCAGAATTCCATCGACCAATTTTACAGCAGCGCGTTCTGGCAAATAATGACCATTGATGAGCAAGAAAAATACTATCACAAATCCAATTGACATGAAGAAGAAAATAACGGATAAGTAGCAACCAGATATACGTCCTGGGTGGGATCAGGTAAGTCTTTTTGAACCAAGAGATGAAAATACAAATTTTTGTCAGTGGAAGTGCCAAAGTGGAAGACGAGGAGGAAGAGTCATAGGAGAAGCTCGCACGGTCCCCAAAATAACCGCTTGCTCCCATATGCATCAAAAGCGGTAGGGCAACATCATTTTTATGTTGTCGAGGACTGTTCAGCACTTCACTCTGGGACTCCTCCACAGGACAAGTATATTCGACTTCGTTGTTTGAACAGGATGGGGTCGGGACAGGCAAAAGGTCAATAGTAGTTTCCATCTCACCCTCAACGATACGAGGATGAGTCGAAGAGGACGAATGCACCGGATTCATAGAGATAGCGTTGCATGAAACTGCAGGTGTTACACTATTCAGAATCGGCCAGACGGTGTAGCTTGACATTGTCCACTGAAATGTATCTGTTGTCTTTGCGACCAGGCAAAGGTGGTAGAATCACTGTACGAGTACCCTTCAATCCAAGAACTGGGACAGGTGCACGATAAGAGGGACCAAATTCTTTCTTGTTCTCCAGTTTTTCTCGTACCAGATCTCCAATCGTTAGGAAGCCAGCCGGCGACCGGAATCAACATTGCTGTGCCATTGGAAGAGGGCAAATTTTCAGTTGCGTAGCTGTCACGGGTCTTTTGTAGGTCCTGTAACATAGTAGAATGATTATCTACGTCAAAGGTTGCGGCTACCGCCACAACGTCTAGGCCATCAAGGTCTGGCACAAACATTTTAATGCCAAAGAGCATTTCGTATGGGGTCCGCCCACCCAGAGATCTTCTAGGGTGATTATTGAGTGCACGTTGAACTCCATACAAATGGGTCAGCCAGTTCCTGCCAGTACCTAAGACCCTAGCTGCCAAAGATTGCTTTAAGTCATGGTTCATTCGCTCCACTATAGAATTGCCCTCAGGCCTGTATGGAGACGAAAACTGCACCAGCACCCCCATTGACTTCATCGCATCCTTGTACGCCTTAGAGGCGAACGCTGGACCTTGGTCAGAATGGAAGGTGCCACAGGCAAACATCCCGACAAAGACATGCAAATCTCTAATGACATTTCGAGCGTCAGCACTGCATTGTGGCCAAACCCATAGGAATCTAGCGCACGAATCAACTGCAACAAAAATATATTTATATGCAGCATCAGTAGACAATGGACCACAGTGATCAAGATATACTTAGCCAAATGGCTGATTAGAAATACATAGCTGTGTTTGTGGTGGGCGTGAGACAGTAGACGGTTTGATTTGCTGACAAATGTCACAAGAAAGTACATAATTACGGGTTTGTTTATATAAACCATGCCACCAATAACGTTGCTGTAAAATAGAGACAGTCGCAGACACCCCGGCATGTGCAGAAACCATGCCCTCGTGTGCGGCTATGATCAGAGCAAGACTGCGGTCCATGTTGGGAATCAGCCGATCCCCAACTGATGGAATTTTAGCATAAGGAACTTGTTCGGGAGATAAATGATAAGAATACTTCGACGGGAAGCCCTGTGGATAAGCAGTCCTATCCTTCATAGCAGCTACAGCTGCCAGAATGTCATTATCTATCTTAGTCATGGACCTTGTAACTGCTGCAACGGAACTCGTGGCTACTGCAGATTTGGCCGCCTCATCAGCCAAAGAATTACCGAAGAGCATGTGCTCCCACACGCTGATGGCCAAGCGTATGTATAACTTGTATGAGGGGCAGACATTGTTTAAGTTTTGCCACTCGAACCCAAAGCGTTTTATGCTTGATTGCGCTGCCTTTAGAGTCTCGATAGTCATTTTGAGACCAAAAGAATAAGTTGTCATTAAAAGATTGAACACAGTAGTAAGAATCGCATACAATAAGAGTATTCACATTAGGATCAGCGAACTCAAGGGCTAGAACAAGAGCACGCAGCTCCGCCAATTGTGCTGTACAGTCTCCAAGAGCCTGAGTATGCACTATGGAAGACTTAAATTCTCCATTTACAATTGAACCAGCCACAATAGCGCGAGCCGCTGAATAAGCGTGTTTTGAACCGGTGGCCGGTTGAACCGAGCCATCGGTATAAAGGATACATTTGTACTTCATCCAAAGGAAGCAACGACAACGGAGGAGGATGAACGTGTTCATACTGTAAAAACTCCTGTGTCTGAAGAGCAGGATCAAAGATAAACGTGACATCAGACAATGTCAAAGAAGTAGCCCATTGTATCCAACGGGAATGTAGTGCCTTAGAGTTGGGTACACTTGCCTTAGTCACTGCTTCTAAGGCAGGGAAAGGCGTGACCATAAGAATGCGTTTTCCCTGCGCCAGCGAGCGTTCTATCAGAATCGCCATTTGGACCACCGTCAAAACCTTTTCAACATTCGAAAAATGCATTTCAGCCGATGTGTACAAATGTGATTTGTATGCAATTGGTATTGTGTCTCCCTCATAGAATGTCAAGTAAGTGAAACCCACAATCCCCGGTACTTTAGGTATCCCCAGGTTCGTGGTATTATCACGCATCAACAAGTAGTTAGTTGCAAGCATATCAGATTGCAAATATTGTAGAATAGTGGTATGTTCCGGAAGCCAGCTGGCAGAAGAATATGTTGGTTGTATCAACGCATAAAGCGTTCTGATACGCTGGGCATAATCGGGGATGTATGTCCTTCCGAAATTTAAAAATCCCAGCAAAGACTGAAGTTTCTTCAGCGTAGAGGGAGGTCGCAATTGAGCACATTTCTCCAGAAAGTGGGGGGCTAACCCCCTACCTTCATTATTGAGCTCATAGCCCAAAAAGAGCACCGCAAAATGAGCGATGTGTGATTTAGCAAAATTGAATTTGTATCCATAGTCGGCAACGATAAAATGATGCGGTCAACTCGGACAAGATGCGGCATTAGTTCGTCGTCCATCAGATAAATATCATCTACGAACGAGAATGCACCTGGATCTATGCTGTGCAATAAAGACACAACACGCTCAGCAAAAGCCCCGGGGCTGTTCTTATACCCCACAGGCAAGCGCGTAATTTTTTTCTGATTTCCGACGGCGGTGAATGCGGTCAAGTCACGGCTCTCAGGAGCCAGATTATGACTGTAGAAACCATTGGATATGTCCAGTGTAGTATTATATTTTTTACGAACAAGGTTACTCACCAGCGCAGAGCTGTGTGTGTTTTGTACCGCAAACGTACGACAATGACTATTTAAACTTCGATAATCCAATACAATGCGATATGAACCGTCAGGTTTTGATACCGGAAAAAGAGGATTATTTATTGGTGCTACACAGGATTCAATCACTCCTTGATACTCCAACTGAGTTAGAATGTCACAAACGGGAGCCTTAGCCTCACGTCTGATTGGATACTGCGGCTGTGGTTGTGGCATAGACCGTAATGGTATCTCATGTGCCGGTGAATCAACATCCCAGCCCACCTGATTACAATACACCGCTGGGGCAAGGGCCAAAGCCCACTCAGCTGCGTAAGCCTTTGCATGTTCCTCAGGGACGTAGTGCAAAAAACTCGGACGTATTACGTCCTCCCCTCTAGAAGCGGCTAGCACAAATGGTGGAGGCCAATCTGCCTCCGCCAATAAAATGTCATATGAGGAGGTGAGATTCTCCCAGAAAACCGCCTTGATTGTACGCTGTATATCACCTTCAATTTGGAAGACAATCTCATAGAGTCTATCCGGGGGGGGCAACCCGGGTATCTGCTGTTTCCACTGTAATGAATGTATCAGTTGCTCTCGCCTCCAGACAGGGACGCAGTGCCTCCCGCACTATGGCAACCTCCGCTGCGCTGTCGAGCAGAGTCACTGCCCATGTCCAGTCTAGGAGTCGCGTTCTCATCGTCTGAGGCATACTTCGCAGTTAAAGCGGCAACTGTTTTCTTCTGATACGGGGGGCGAAAACGAGGCAGCTCCTCTTGTTTGGCTTTAACATCAAACTGTCGAGGTTGATCCCGTCCCTGTTGTGTGGTCGGTCCTCTGCCACGATCCTGGGTCCCCACCACCGACTTGAGAGTCCGATGTGTCCTGTAAAGAACGAAGAGAGCGCGGATCAGGGACGTGAAATCGATCAGGAGTCTTAATTTCCGCGCAATCGCGCAAGTCATAAATACGCTCAGAAGACTCAGGTGTCGGTGAACCAGCACGCAAACCCTGCTTCTGTTGTTGCTTCCCCTGCTTTTTATTCCTCCAGTTCCTTTTAGGAAAGAACGGGTGCCCATCTTTATCAGTCTGGGCTTTTTGTTGAGTTTGAGATTGAATTTGCGTTTGAGTAAAAGGCTTAATTCCCAGACTATTGCGCCCTAAAGTTTTATAAGCTTTAGCAATGATCTTTGGCAATTCACGCTGTTTGTCTGCGTCTGCCACAGCCTTCAAGCGTTGCGCCACTTGCAAGCTTACAGCTTCACCCTTAACATTAGCAAGGATCATATCAGAAACAATGTCGAACACCCCCACCAGTCTCATCCCTAACTCAAGAGCCGCCTCGGCCCCATGTTCATCCTGAACAATTTTTATCACGGAAGGGAGCACGGTCATTGAGGGGGTGCCGAAACACATTGAATATACCGCTGCAAACACTCTACCCCAAGTGTTACTATCACCTAATTCGGGAACTAGGCCTATAGACAAACTCATGGTCAGGATCCTGTGTTTCTCCACAGGTGTGGTATTCGGAAAAACAGCTTCGAGTTGTCCAAATGTTTCAGCAAGCCAATAAGGAAATTCATCCTTATTTTGTGGACGCTTGCCCATCACAGAATTAACCATGGCAGGACTGATGGTTGCACCACCAGGTCCAGGTGGTTGCGCAGCAACGCCAGGTGGTCCCACCTGGAAGTTGCACGACATGAACTGTATAACAGCTCTATGTACAGGTATCAATGAAGTATGTAATACGCGGAGCTCTGCGACTGTAGCAGTGAGATAATTTGGGTGCGGGGTATACCCAGCCAAAAACGGGCCACGTGGCCCCATTTATCAATAAAGGGCCTAAACGGACCGGCGTTATTGGGTGAGGAAGGGCGCCATTAAACTATATTTGTAGTTGCCAAGCCGTTAGTGGAACTTCAAGAGACCTATAAGGCCGATAATTCTGAGGAAGGGCCGTGGCAGTATATTCGTGAAACAAATTATCTGTTCTATCTACCGCCGGAAAGGTGACCCAAGAATAAAACACCTTGAAGCGGTAAGCTGCATCCGCTTCTACAACAAAAATGAGCGCAACACCAGCATTAGGGACCCCATGTTGAGTCAAATAAGCTGTGACTGCAGCCCGGTTAGGCGGTGCAATGACAACCGCCATAATCAATAGCAGAGAATAACAACCTATATGTGGCAGCGCAATAATGGGTTAATAAGAAAGAGAAAGACCTTTTAAAATTCAAGCTTGAAAAACCTATAAAACATCAATATCGGAGGCTACACAGTCACAACTGTCTCTGGAAACAGATGTGAGGGGATTGTGGACAAGCACAAGCACTACTCAGGAGTCTCGCAGATAAGAACCAGACCAAACGTTGGCGGCGCCATGTTGCGGGGATTCTGCACATACACAGAACTATGCGCAGGAAAACAGGACCTCGGTGTATAGGGGTGTACCAACCTACCACCTTAGTACCCAAAATCCCAAAACCGGCTAGCTATTGTGTCTCATTCGTTCTCCTACAAAATCACGAAGCTACAAATGATTAGACAACCCAGAACACAACACTCCCGACTCTCTCAGGAATCGCGGCAGCAAGACATACCCTTTCGCTCACTCACTCGTACTTGTCCACAATAAGAATGGTCAGAGTCACTGTTATAGTTCAAAATGTTTATTTTAACTATTGTGCTCTATAATGCAGTATACGAGCCACTATCAGCAGCAAAATGCATAAACCTAGAACAATTAGCATTGTTGCAATTCCATAGAATATAAAGGGGGATACCATCATATGCAGACAGTGGAAAAAGGACTATAAGGCTTAACCACCCTGCCCTTGGTAAGGTGAAGTTTATTATATAAAGGAAGATCTCTGGGCTTTGTCAGCAGACCCCATACCTTAGTGCCTAGATGGAAGCTTTACATCATAGGAACAGCATAGCTCTTCTTCCTGGAAAGGACCCTCTCCAAGTGTGTGTCAGAACAACATGCATCCCCATAATATCAAAGCACGAGCTTCCAGCCGCGCAGCTGTGTTAGCATGTTTTGTCTAGATGCTAGGGACTGACCAGAACAGAATAACAAGGGGCATTGTTTATCGACCTTGCACACCGTGTTCAGACTAAACTCCAGGAACAGGAAGAAAACGCAGAAAGCAGACAGTTCTCATGTGAAAGGCACAAACAGAGTTTTGCAAAACAAAGTGATGTAGTAACTTGCCCAAAAGCAGCATCATGGCAGCAGAGCTCATGCTAACTTAGCAATGTCGACAATGACCCTAATGGCCATATAACAGTAGAATACATGTCCTGGAGAGACTAGAGGTACAATACTGCAGGTCTTACTCGCACAAAATGCAAAGCTTTTAGTAGTGGAATTAAATACATCCTTTGAGGGGCCTCATAATAGCCACAAAAAAAGATAGAAATGCAATAGGTTCTGTGGAGAAAGGGTGTCACAAGTAGAGGGACTTAGCTTTGAACACCAGGCAGCAGGTTTAGGAAAAGCTAACAACATATGAAACTTGATAAACCTGAATTTGGTGAGGAGAATTCTTTGATGAACATTAATAGTAGTGAGCAAATACGGCTTAACGGCAGGACCTGTTTTGAACAATGCATGGCCACATACCATGGGTTTCTCCAGCTCAATAGTTTCCCTCTCTGATGACCTCCACAATAAAAAGTTATCCCTGGTCTAGGCAATATCAGCTTTGGAAATGTAGAAGGGTGAGTCAAACAAAGTGGGCCTACCTAAACTAGCAAAGGTGTCCCTTATGTAAGTCAGTACCGTTATAGTGATGGGATGCACACCATATGTTCATAAATCATCCATATTTGTCCCATATTCCTCCAAGAATGCGTGCTCACTGGTTAGGTGACTTGCCCACTTGTCACCTCAGTTAACAACAATTTAATATGGGCGTCATCTTGCCCCAAAACCAATCGCACAGCTGAATTGCGCCATTGCGACGCTACTTATGTTGTCCTCCTTTTTACTCAATGTATTCCATTTGTTCCTTCTTGTTTTCTTCTCACTTTTTTCAACTCCTGTTTTAATCCACACGCGGAATGCAATGCTATTTCCCAAAAAATTTCCATGCTCGAGTTGTGCCCCTCAGGGCATCTTACAAGAACACAAACTGATGCAAGCTTCGTCGAAGGCAGTGTTTATTATAAAACCCAATGCATTTCAGGCTACAGGAGCCCTTCGTCGGGGGTAACTACAAATGACAATAAAACATTTAACCATTACCATGCGATTCCTTAATCTACATGTTACTTAATCACTCATCATGGTACAATGTCAAGTTAACACAAAGCATATGTTTTTTTGCAAAACCACTTGTGTTCCCACAATGTGAGCCCCATCATAAACAATTCAGATGCTGATCCGCCCTTCTCTACTGCCAAACCATTCTCACCGCTAAACCGTTCCACAAACTTTCCCACTTCCACCCTCTCTTCCTTCAAACTCATCCACCCTTTCCCTGTACTGATTTGACATTTTCCCTCTACCTCAATTGCCAACTCAAGTACTCTCTCACCTTAAACAAACACTCTACATGCTCTCTTTACCCACAGATTCAACTTACTCCCTCTACACTTATAACCCATTACCCGCAAATGCCCCTCATGCACCTACAACTATGTGCTCCACCTCCCATTCGCCATAACTCCCATACATCTCACATTTTCTTTCATCTGACCCTTGCTCTCACTCGTAACTCCTCGATTCCCTTCATCCACTCTACCATTAACCAACGCAGCAACCGCAACAACACAGCATTCAACCCTCAGCCATAATTAACATCGCACCAATACACATACCTGCCGTAATAATTAAAAACCATCCGTCCCCGTCTCCATTCCAAAAGGTGATTCATTCCAACATCCTTATGTAAGTCAGCCATTTGATTGACCTCCACCCATCAACCTTCAAACAATCCTTGACTATTTCTCTTCCCAGAAGATTTTCTGGTCTCACATATATATTGAGCTACCTAATCAGGGGGCGGAGTGCAATAAAATCTGAAAGATAGGGCAGCCCAAGTTCCTTTTGGACCATAAAAGCATAGGTAGAGGACGAAACCCCCAGCAGGCACCTACAGGAGCCATTCTCGACCACTTGGAGTTCCATCAAATTAACATAGCTCTATACTGCCATAAGTAGCTACTGGGATGGATTTAGCCTGGTATATCTTGATCAGGGCATTCAATGGTGTATTACCAATTCTAGAGGAAAAGGAAAAAAGAGTGGCTAGAGTTTTTGAGAGGACTAGTCTCTTAGCTTTAAGCAACAGGGCCCACATATTCCAGTCATCAAACCCCCCCCCTTAAATATGTATACAACTAATGCCCTGTACATGGAATGATTTTGACCTAGGGCCAAATTACAACTTTGGCGAGCCGGTGACCGCCATCATCGTTTGGCGGTCTAACCACCCACTATCCTGGCTGCCTGACTGCCAGATTACAATGCGGGCCGATGGACCACCGCAAGACTGCTGCAAGTCTGCCACCACCACCAAGATCTCTGGTCCTGTGGCCGCGGAGGTGTGAACAGCGGTGGTCAATGGTGGCAGTGATGGCATCGGCACCACTGTGAGTATTACAACCTGCCTATCCGCAGACCTTTTCATGGCGGGGACACCGCCATGAAAAGGTCGGCAGAAAGGCAGGAAAGGGGCCACAGAAAATGGCCCCATGGCAAACAAGGCCATATGGCTTGTGGCCGGGGCACATGTTATGCTCTCCTATGCCACCCATGTCTGTGCACACACTGTTTGCAATGTAGTACATGGTGTATGCTATAAGGACAAAAGGCCCCCCCTAACATGGCAACAGGGTGCCGGACTTACTGGCGACGCAGCAGTGTGGCCGGCATTGGCTTCAGGCTCTCTCCTAAAGCTGAAGCTTTACACTGCCTTGGCTGCGCCGCCACAACACCACCAGCCCTGCGATAATGTTGTAATGAAGCAGTCAGGATGCTGCCGACCTCTGAGGGCTAGAGGTGTCCCCGCCAAACTCGTAATCAGCCCCTTAGTCTTTTCAGGTCTAAAAACCATTACCTGCGATTTACTATAATTGGTGGAAAGATCTAATTGATTCATATAACTCACAAAACCATCTAACAAGGACTGGAGACCCAGTGCGGTTCTAGCCAATTGGACAATATCGTCTGTAAATAGTAATGCTGGGATTTGGTGAGAACCAATTCGGTGGCAGTCCACCTGCTTATCAAGTAACCTAGCCCCTAGATCATTCATGCATAAGGTATACAAAAAAGAGGCCATAATACACCCCTGCCTAACATCAGAGGAAAAGGGCTTGTACAAGACCCATCCATGTTAAACCGAACAACCGCCTTCATGTCACTTTGTAGCTCACTGAGGAAGTAAACAATAGCTGGATAAAGGCCCAGGTCCAACAAATTCTCCAGCAATTTTGATCTAATCACTTTACTTTATCAAAGGCAGAAGGCAAGTCCATATACGCAACAAATTAATGAACCCAATTTTGCCACTGTATACTTGTTGATCAGCATATGAAAATGTAAACACTGGTCACAGGTCCTCCGGCCCGGCAGGAAACCATACTGAAAATTAGAAAGAACAGACCCGTCCTCGGCCCACGACATGGCCCTCTCTAAAATCACCCTGCCCATTACCTTGACTACCGAGTCGATCAAAGAAATGGGCCTATAAAAGGAAGGAAGGTCTCTAGAACATTTTTCGTACACTGGAACAATGATGAACTCGGACCATGAACGTAGTAAACTGGCACGCACAACTGTATTAAATAACTGTGTTAAGATAGGGGCCCACAAGCTTGGTGACTATGTAAATAGGTCGGTGGGAAGCCCATCAGGACCGGGAGCCTGGTGGCTTGTCATGCGTACAGTTGTTATCTCAACCTCCTCTACTTCAAATAATAAATACCTTGTAATGTTACCACATGGTGCCCAAGCGATGAAACATGATCCTCAGAACTGTACACGCCTTCAAAATGTGCAGTCCATTTCTCTGGACATATGTGGGAGGAAATAGCATGACCATCACTCACGCTCAATAGTGGGTGATTAACAGTCTCTCAAAATTGGGCACTGTCAGCCTTTGTAGCTGCCTCCACCAAGTCATACCAGGCCTCCTCTCTACGCTCCGTTTTCCTCCTCTCTATCACTTTTTTTTATATGAAGCGCATCTAGCTGAGAATAGACCCCGATCTTTTGGCTGGGCTTTAAGCACAGACAATAACAATTTATGAGAATAGGAGTATTCCTTATTAAACCACCTGGGTTGTTTTTTTGGATGCCTTTTTAGGGGGGAGAGACGACCTGGCCTCAACATCTGCTTCCATCTCATGATAAGCACTCAAAAAGGCAATATCATCTTGTGAATCCCCTAAACCAAATGCAAATTCCTTGCCCCTTGCAACCACAAGATCCTTCAAAAATACCTCAGGGACAACCTTGACCCACTTGATTATTCTGCCCTGGTCACTAGTTTTACCACCCAGACTGTGTATAATAGCTGGGACAGAGGTTTGTACAACCAAATCACTAATGCAGACAACATTACAGTTGTGATCGCTAAAACCAGAAATACTTATATTGAAAGGGCTGAGCCAATTCTGCAGCAAGGCAGAGACAAAGATAAAATCTAGGGTAGTGTTCATACCACGCCCATCAAAAGTAGGGGCAAAGCTACCATCAGAATTTTTTAAAGCTTTATTCATAACACAATCCAGATTAAACTCCACCAAAATGTCAATTAAACATCCTCCTGTTTGACTATGTTCTAAGTGAAGAACATCCTCCCCAAGAACTTGGTCACAGAGGGTAAAAGAATATCGGCACAGATGTATATTAAAATCGCATACTAAAATAAAACCAGCTGTGGCAATGCCCTGGAAATCAATATCTGAAAGCTGGGACCAAAGGGCAAAATGTGAATCACAATCATTCGGGCCCTAGGTCGCATTGTAAAAGTTCAACACCAAAAAACTGCCACCCGCAAAAGAGGAAAATAAGATAGCTTGGACATTAGGAGAAATTGTAGTCAAGTTTCTCGTCCTACAAACCAGTGAAAGAGAAACCAAGGGTAGCAGCCCACCCTTGAGTCTAACTTTTGGGAATGGTGTGGCAGGGATGAAGAAAAAGGACTTATAACAATCTTAAAAGAAGGAACTGTCAGTCTTCCAAGTCTCCTGAAGACAAAATACAGCAAAAGATTTGAGGTAGGATAGCCAGTCCGGGTCAAATACTTTGTTATTTACACTAGCCACATTCCAAGATGTCAGTCTAAGGACACTAAAAGCTTTGTTACGGGCAAAATAGATTGTTCCTTTGTGAAAACGTTTGGGTTGTACTGCGCACATGGAAATGTTCAGAATATTACAGAATGACACTAGCTAGATAGTAGTCTGTTGTGTGGCCATGTTTATAGGGCCTTTTGGATTAAGCGTGCAAAACCTTTACAGTCTTCTATGGTTCTGACATGAGAATAATTTTAATGTGGGAGGGACTGAGCTGTGACATTTTGTATTTGAAAAATGAAGGCACATTTTGTGATTTTTATATTTTATACTCTTTTAGCAGCAATTGTGTAATAGGTACTACTGCCCCTTTTAACCAAGACGCTATTTATCATCATTTTTAAAAGTGTATTTTGTTTGTATTTATGTATTTGTTTACTGTGTAATTGTTGGCTTATACTTTTATGATCGTTATCGATCGAAATAAGTTTCTCATGATTATGTTATGGGTTAATATTATTTGACTCCCTATGGCACCAACAGGGTTCAAAGCCACCTTAGCGCCAGAGGCTTCTGACCCTGAGGAGCTTGGAATGGCAGCGCTATACCTATTGTTACACACTGCAGTACACAGGAGACTACAGTCCTCGTGAGCAGTTTAACCAGAGGGATCATCCATAGGCAGCACACAGTCCAGGAGAGGTGCCAATGACTCATCCAGAGTGGACATGACACATCTATCTGAAATCCCTAGGCTCCTAATAGGCACATCTCCTAAACCAATCCCACTAGAATTACAACCCCCAGTGATATCTTGTATCGGGAGATAAGAGGGCCCATGTTCAATGTTGCCATATACCATGGGCAAGAGAGCCCCTAGAAGTGAGCTCTCAGTCAACCTGGGTACTGGTCGAGCAACAACCTGGCTGTTCTCAAATGTGTTCTCAATTGTGGGGCGAGAGAGTCAATCAAGTGCCCCTGCACCCAGGGTTCAAACCTTTTAGATGAATGAATGAATGAATATAGGCTTTGTAAAGCGCGGACTTAGCCCAGGGGCATCAAGGCGCTGCGGAAAGGGATCAGGATCAGAGAGGTCCATAGGTGGAGGGTTTACAGATTCAAGGTGGTGAAGAGCCAGGTCTTCAAGGCCTTTCGGAAAAAAGAATGAAGTTCCAGAGCCGAAATTGAAAGAGGAAGAGAATTCCACAATTTGGCTCCAGCCAACGAAAGCCCCCTTTACCCCCCATCTGTATTTCCTGAACCTGGGAACTCTCACCAGATTCTTGCTGGCAGATCTTAGCTGCTTGCCGGGGGACATATCTGCGAAACAGCTTTTAATGTCTTCTGATCCCCTATTGTAGAAAGCCTTGTACACAAGGCACAGGGCTTTAAACACAATTCTCCGGCCTAGAGGAAGCCAGTGTAGACTTCTGATGGTAGCTGAAACAGAATGGAATTTAGGAAGGCCCATCACCAGCCTGGCAGCAGCATTCTGCACAAGTTGGAGTCGGTGTATGAGTCCCTTATTTAACCCTACATAAAGGGCATTACAATAATCTAATCTGGACAACACAAGGGCCACCACTGCCTGTTTCCGCGCAGGGAGGGAGAGAAATTGAAAAATCTTTTTGAGAGTCCTTATCATCCTGAAGCAGGTAGAGACTGTTCTGTTTATTTGGGGGCCCAGAGAGAGGGAGGTGTCCACTATAATGGCAAGATTTTTGGCACTTAGGCCAGGGTGAGGGCAAGATCCAAGCGTTTCTGGCCACCAGGCTTCAGACCAAATCTCCTGTTTATCTCCGAAAATTAAGATCTCGGTTTTATCCCCATTGAGTCTTAGGTAGTTCTCTAGATGTCTCTAGATGTCTTTAAAACAAATCTATTAGCCTCAGGATCTCTCACATATCTGTTATTGGAACGTTTTGTATTCACAGTAGACCAGGGGGAAATTGTGACAATGGGCGGCCGATAAAAATAAGCCATGGGCAAAGCCTGAATGATAGAAGTATAAGCCTTCAGGCTGGCAAGATTAAGGACCATGAGAGCTACACCTGAATGGCCAAAGTTGATAACAACACAATCCCCGCCATGGACTTTGGGTTAAGGTCCCACCCAATCAACCCTTCTGGCCATAATAAGCCTGTGTGATAGTCTATGGCCTCCACTGCCCAATAAGGACATCCAGTGAACTACTCTGTTTCTTAAGGTATAATAATATTCTTTGTTTTCATTCTTTTTTTACAGGAACCCTGGAGGTAAGTACCACTACATAAGGTGCAGAGGCGGGGGAAGTTTCAAAGAAACCTACTGGGAAAGTGCTTTTAGCAGTGTTAACCATTTCTGATGGAGAACCAGAGGCAGTTGAATGGCAGACAACTTTCTGGTTATTGGGAGAATCAGGGGGCCCACATGAAACTGGGCACGAGTTATGGGTTACCACAGGTACCTGACTGGGTGACAAGTTAGTAGAAAGCACTACAGGGCCACCTTGCCGGGGACAATGTGTGCCCATGGGCCATAACTCAAATTCCCTTGCAGGGATAAAACCCACCTCTCCCACCCGCCCTGCTCTTCAGGAACAGTAGTCACTGGAATAACATTAGGCAATGTTTGAGATAAGTTAGATTTGCAAACCTCTATTAAATTACCAAGACTAGCATCAATTGAGGAAAGCTTATCCAAACATTTAGCAATACATTTACCCACCCTGGCCTCAATCAGTAACTGCAACAAGGGAACAAACCCAGTATTATTATTAATGTTTTCCAGAGGTGGACTCTGGGAATCATCCACCACGGGAGCCTGGCGATCCAGGCCCCCCTCTGCTTTAGGCCCAGTCCTACCAATCCGTTTCTGCCCTTTTGCCTTTGTTACGCTTTGGGGCTGGGGGACCGCAGTCCTCAGACAAATGACTAGGACCAGTCACAACCGCTGGTTGATGTACTTCAGCTGTGAAAGTCATAGTGGCGGCTAGCTGGGTTGAACCGGACCCTCTTGATGCTCTATTGGGTATGTCATTATGGACCGAGGTAATGGGGTCATCAGAATTGGCAGCAGGGGTTACAACTGGGACAGTTGGGGCAATTCTAATACCTAATCTTTCTTCACAGGTGTTAATTTCGTCATTGATTGCCCCCTCCACCAAAGATAAATAAGAAAAGATTGATGATTTGGAAAGCCCAGAAGTGGCAGGATCTTTTCGAGCATCCCCTGAGTGTGAGTTCCCCCATTCGGTGGAGGTGTTTTTCCGTTTGTCCATCTCGATGTAATTGAAGATATCTCAGTATCCCAGTAACCCAGCAAAATCAGGGCCACTTACACATCTGTGGTGCATTCTTACAAACAAAACGGACCAAATGAGAGATTAACTGAGGGGAATTTCTGCCCAATATCAAGACGACATTACCAGCGCATGGGGGTTATGTCCAACCCCCAAAAACCAAGAGGGGTGGCCCGGCCCAGTCTCTGTCGGTCGCTGACAGGCACAGGATGGGCTTGCTCTTGGCCCGAGCTTTGCCCAGGCGCGACCCGCGCAGTGAGGCTCTCTAATGCACCATATATTGCTCATGAATGCCCCCAGGTGCAGGTGATGATAAGAGGAGCCTTCTCTTTTCCCCGTGGCAGGGTCGAACACATAGTCCAGATGTACTCTGCTCCTGATGAACTCCCGCATAGTAGGGCTCTCTTATGCACTATATAGAGCTCTTTTCATTCATTTGGTGGTCTTTTTATTAGAATTTTAATTGTGCCGGAGTAATGGGAGTAATTTCAGTAATTACTCATTAGTCTTGTGATGTGAAATTACAGAACCTATGCAGTTACATCAGCTTGAGTAATTAAGAGTAATTTGGTATAAAATTCCTACCGCAGGAGCACAGGAACAATGAACTAAGAGAGAGAGAGTGGCTGCTGGCTACTGCTATCTGTGTCCTGTAGCATTTAGTGCTATTTTCTTAGCTCAAAATGCATTTTCAAGCCCATTTTTGATGCAAGGGTGCTAAATGCTGGATTACGCTTCTCACACAATTACACATATTTACGAGTAATTTTGTGGTAATTACAAGTAATTATGGTAGAGAGAATTACGCCAGTTACGCCCACCTGTACCTTTTATAACCTTACTTCTTGAAATAAATGATTCCTCTTGTCTGTCAAAAAAGAGTTATGTGCTGTTAGGACATCCTCTGGGCTTAAATCTTATATATTAAAGACTGGGCAGTTTTATACCATCATAGCACAAAATTCTATTAGGATATGACCAATTTACTCTGTTTTTATTCACAATTTCAAAATTCTATCCCAGTTTCCACATTTCATGTTAAATAAGGCTGTAACCAAAATGTTATTTAAAATAGAAATTATTTATCAAGTGAAAAAATTCTCAAGTTATTAATGCATGCTTGATTAGTGAGGCAGTTTTGCCATTATAGAAAGTATCTTGTGCCATTTGATCACCCCTGTTCCTCCCAATAATTAATTATGATTAGATTGCAAGCTTTACACAAAGAGTAAAGATCCATTCCTCTTTTTGTTCATTTCCTTCTCTTCATTACTTTTTAAACATTTTTTGGGGGACATTTTATCGTAATATTACAGTGACAAACAAGTTCTTAAGCATGTAGCAATATTATAATATGTTATTTACTCATTCATGCTTTCTTGACTTCAATCAGCATCATATAACCAGTATTGACAGAATAAATCATATTCTTATTGCATTTATTTAGTTTACAGTATAAACTTATAGGTCCTGATTGGCAAAGGTAAACTTTCACTTTTGTGTAAGTTTACCTTTGTTGGCTATTCACAAAGGGACTTACGAGTAGTATCTTTATGAGTGCAATCTCCTCACAAAAAAAGACCTATCTTTTCATGTGCTGAGACTCTGCACTCATTAAGATACTACTTGTAAATCCCTATGTCAATAGCAAACCATCGATAGTGTAAGTTTACCTTTGTGAATCAGGTCCATAGTTCTTTGTATATGCATTGTATATCTTTTTTTTAAGTATAAGTTTTTATTGGCATTTTCAAAACATGTTATCACAAACAAAACATGGTGAAAGTCCAAAAACCATATCAACCCCCTCACCCTCGCACTCCATTAGGCTGCACAAGAACACACCTCTGTGGTACATATTACAATTTATTTTATATTCTGACACAAAGATTTGTGTGAACCGCTATCGGATGTGGATAATGCCAACAGCAACCTATAACTGTATTGTTTATGATTTGGCCATGTGTACTGATTGCCTCATAATGTTTCTTGTTTGCACTGCAAAGTTGTGTATCTCTAAAAATAAACCAATAGAAATATTTTAAAATAAAAGATTTGTGTGTACCAACCTTTACAATAATAAACTTTCTGGCACTGCCACACAGTGGCGTAGTGTACAAAATCCTTTACCGTAACCATACGAAAACCAAACATTTGCTTGAGGTTCCTAACAAGTTGACATTTCTGACATACAATAGTGTGTACATATTAAAAATACACTTTTGGTGTGGTTGTGGACTATATGATGCACCTGGTGCCAATGCTTACTAACATGTAACATTCACTTACAGGGTATTTACTTGTTAGGCCACACATTATTATTAATATTTTTTATATTTATAGACCTAATTTATCAACACAGCATGTTATAGTACTTATGGACAGTCCTAAGTGGCTCAACGGGGCAATGTATCATCCTTATTATTCTCGCTCACTATGACCAATCATTTATTCATTAATTTATTTTAGATGTAACCATATAGGTTTGACATCTGTCCATTTATGGAGCTCTAACTGCCATCCATTAATTAGGGAGCCATGTGGCATTCCACTGTATGCCAATGATGCAATTAGCCAATAGAAGCACAAGGTTTAGATACCTGGAGGTAGCCCTACTGGTTGCTGGCCATGGGAACTGCACCAAAAGACCTTCAGAATTATCTACGTTCATGCAACCTGGAATTAACATCAATGTACATGTAACTTGCATCCAATAGTCAACTATAACTGGGCATTCCCAAAATATAAGCCAGCAGTCAGCCCCATCGCATGAACATCTTGGACACTTTGATGTGGCAGTAGGGTACATCTTATGCAGCATGTAAAGTACCAGATATGCTCTGTGAAGGATGTTAAATTGCATATATTTAAAATGCTTGTTGTGATAGACAATGTGGGATATGGTTTTATATCGTTCTATTCTTTGTTGTTGATATATCTACCCAGATCATTACATCTTTTCTCCTTTATTTGGGATCTTCTAGAGGGCCCTGTATAACCAGATAACAAGGTGTTTCTCCTCTCCCATTGTGAGAACAGTTTGTATGTGTTCAATGGCAGACTGTTCAGTATCTGTAATGTTCAAATTTGCTTTAAGTGCATTAGTGAGGCCATTGTATGTTAGGAATTTCCCCCTGTGTAACCCGAAATTATTCATAATGGAATCAAACGTATGTCACCATTCTTGAATCGGTAACCTATAGTAAATATACCTACTTCAACCCAATGCTCTAGGTCTTTAATATTGGAATAACCCATTGCCTTTGGGAGGCCTCCAATGGGTCTAACCGAAGCATACCGGATTTCCTCCTGTGTCTTATGTTTAACTGCTTTCCAGTAGTGTAATGCAACCTTGATTTTAGGGAGCGTTCCACAGGGTTTACGTTTATCAGACATGATATTAAATAGCTTGCCATCTTGTATGATTTCAAGTGGGTATCCAGTCTCAGCAGTGTTACATCCAGCTATCCAAAGCACCAACCACTGACGCTGGGATGGCAGGTAATGTAGTTCCATGTCTGGAGTCCCAAGCCCACCCTTGTTCATTGAGGCCTTTAATATAGCCAGGGCAACTAGTCTCCTATCATGTTCCCATGTCAATTCCCCCAAGAGGCTGTTCAATTCCTTAATGGTAGTTGTTGGCACCAGCGCTAGTAGGTTTACAAATTGGCAAGCACTTTGGGGAGCAACACAACTTTTGCAATAACCAGCTTGGGCCCGGGGAAATCTTAGAGTAGTAAGCGTGGCACCCACGCTTTCTCTTCATTTCTTCGATTGGGATTCTCATGGATTCTTCATGGTTTTTGATACATAGATTGCCTAAATTAGTCTGAGGGATTTTTGAATTAAAGTCCCTAGTAATGATTATCGGACAGTTTGGATGTTGGCACACAATTTCATCAACTAAAATTTTAGCAATTTTTATCTGGTTTTTAAGAACCCCTAGTCCAATGACCAGACAGGCCAGATATCAGAACCATTAAGAATGTATTCTGATTTGATGGATTATTTTGATATAATTTTTTATGAACTTTCCATGCAGTGATATTGTGATATTTAACTGAATATGATTACTAAAGTCGTGGATCAAGTTTATTTTAAAGTCACAATCATAAAATGAACTATTTCAAATAAAGACTTGAGATTCTTTTTGTGACAACAAATATCTTTTATATTCCATGAGGCAAAATACAAATACTCTTTATGGGGGACAGACTTTTTTTGGTGGAACATTAGGACTAATTGCCACAGCTATCCAATTACAGTCCTCTTTTCTAGATAAATTGGTGTCTTCCATTTGAATAATTCCATTTGTGTTATTTTGATCCAGTGACAATTTTTGTTTTCTAATGTCTGTATTCTTGAATAACTGACTGCAAGAAATAAGCTGTAACAACAGGAATTTCCTCACCAGGAATACCACCTTTTCCTAATTTCCTGAGGTTATCAACTACCTTTAGAATTTAATTTGTAGTTTTTGTCCTTTAATGTGACTGGAAATCAACTTGGGCTTTATGTAAAAGGTCATTGCTATTCCTGTCTTTCAAAAATAAGACTAGTATAATACCACTTAAGCTAATGTTATGGAGACTTAACAAAGACTGCAGGATTGTAAGCACCTTAGATCTTTTCATGCAGCCTCTTCATGGTGGAATATATCTTCAAAATATAGAACATTAGATTGCTTGGCACTAAGTTTTTCCGACTCACTTATCCCTTCATCTGATTGCAGTTCACATATATACATGCTTCTTTTTGCAAAATTATATGAACCAGTTCTTTTGGTACACTATTGATATTTCAGATTAACATTACCCTTAGATTGAATTTGATGGAATTTGCTAGTATTCACTTCATTATTAATATCTTCCCTTACTTCTTCATTGTTGTCATGACCACATGAATTTGGATTCTCAGTCAGTCAGTCAATAAAGTCTTTATTTCGATTTACAAAATAATAAAAGACAAAATACATCAATAATTAAAAAACTTGGGGTATAATATACGATCTACAATCATCCAAGCTTATATAAAAACCACAAGTATATTTACATATAAGTTAAAAACATTGTTACATAAAATGGCAAAGTTGTAAAAACAAAAGTAAAAGCACCTTTAAAAAGCCCATAAAAAGCAATATACATACAAACGCGAAAACTGAACAGGGCAGTTGTTTCCTTTTATCAGCCCATAATATGGGGAGCAGATTTAGACGAAGGGTCAGCAAGTGATCATCTCTTAAGTTGCCAAATCACGGGGTCTAGACAGAAAAAAATTTCAACAGGCCCATTACATGCTATCTCAACCCTCGAGAATAAAAATGACAAAGTTAGTATACCAAAATCCAGGGGGGAATGGATCACTTGTCCTGTGAAATCAGGGTCTTTATAACGTAGGAAATTTGTAAAAAAACCCTCATAAAACGTACACAGGTCGTTGGCGGTATATCTTGATTTTCATCATAGGGTTCTTAGATCGTATGTATGCTTTCCTCCACCCGGAGGTAGACCAACTGATTCTCAGTAGTGTCCAGAGATTTAAAAAGAGTGAAAATGTGCAGGTGCTCGTGTGCTGTGAGATTAAAATCTCTACATCACTATATAGCACAAAATTATTTATTAGGGAAAATAGTGATGTGAGAAAGATAAAAATGAAGAAAGTGCATCTGTAGACCCAGTTACCAGTCTAACGCACTATTGGGTCAACATGTTTCAGCCTTCTTGTGAAATCTAAAGGCTTTCATCAGGACCAGGGGTGCTCTAAGAGGCTTACTGCAGCCCTTAATTAGAGTGATTAACTTACCACCTGCATATAAGAATTCTGATCTGTGGTATCTTAGAAATGAGCAATTGGGTCATTCTTCAGGATTCCACCGCACGGTGTAGTCGCCGTAGTCGGTACTGACAGGTCACTGCCTTGTTCAGTCTCTGTGTGGCGTCCTGGTTAAAAGTTAGTATACCCTCATCTTGTTGGCACGGATGACCCACATCCAGCTCAAAAATTTAACCACTGCTACCACTATGGAATCTTTAGTGTTTGTCCTTAAAATCCTTAAGGCCTCCAGGGCCAATCTTGTGCCCAGATTCATACAAATAGGTTTAAGCCATTTGGTCCTAGGTAGATCATAGGCTGGGCATACGAACATAATATGCGCTAATGTCTCAATTTGAGCTGGGCATGAGATGCATTTGTCATCCATTGGCAGGTGCCAACTACTAGTAAGAGCTCTTATAGGAAGTGAACCTACCATGAACTGATGATACAGTTTCCTGTCTGTTGGCCTGGTAATGAGGTCCCAATAGATTTCAAACTTGGTCTCATGCTTGATCTCCAAGAATTCTCTAGTCAAGGTAGGCCTCATGATAGATGAGAACCGCTTAATTTTGACCATACTCCAGTAAGCTGCCTTAAGGTTCTTTTTAGATGGAAATAAATTGGCAGCAGGGTCCTCCCACAGGGTACTCATCCCCATATTGACCAGGGTGGTTTTGATGTTGTTAAACCAGGGGATCTTGTATAGACGGCCCAACCCCCGAACTTCAAGGAGAGCTTTAGCATACAGAGAAAGCTCAGGTGTGGTCCAGAGCCTTCTCCAGAATGCTGTAGGTCTGAAGCGTGCCAAGTCCTCTATGCTATAGCAACCCAAATCAAGATAAAGGGGTGTACGTGGGGTAGATTGCGGGAGGCCTATTAGTGCTCTAACAAATTTGTTTTGGGCTAATACTAATGATGCTAAGTCCTCGAAGCCCCAAAATTCAGCACCATATAATATTGAGGTACTGATTTTGGAGTTGTAAATCTTAAGAGCGGGGGCAATGGGTTTGGTCTGGGAAAGCCTCTGCTCCTTTATCAGTACACCAGCTAATTGTGCATGTTTTAAGGCCAGCATATCGATCTGGGGCTTCCATTGTAGTTTCCTACCTAGTGTTATACCCAGATAGGTAAAAACAGCAGTCTGTTCCAAGGGGACATTATTCATATACACTCTCCCGGTTATAGCTTTGGATTTGTGGAGCACCATAAACTTTGTTTTCTCCACATTTACCACTAATTCATGGTCGTGGCAGAACACCTCGAAGCGGGACAGAGCGGCCTGCAAACCCTGACGAGTCTTGGATATTATCAAGGTGTCGTCCGCGAACATGAGCAGGGGTATTTTCATACCTGCTAACACTGGAGCATCTGTGGGATGAGTAGAAAAGTACTGTACAACCCTGTTTATGTACAAAGAAAACAGGGTTGGGGCTAGTACACACCCCTGACGTACCCCCTTAGAAACCAGAAACCTCTCAGTAACATTTCCCTGCTTTCCCCAGGGGACTTGTGCGTAATTTGAATCGTGCAGTTTTACCAAAATAGCCAACAGTTCCGATGGCATCCCCATGTCCACAAAAGCACTCCACATTTTCATACGGGGGACTAGGTCAAATGCGGATTTTAGATCAATAAAAGCCGCATAGATTGCACCCCCTCCTAAGATAACCACCCGCCAGTAGATGAGCACAAACCTAAGGACCTGATCTAAGGTGCTTGTGTGTGGTCGAAACCCCGCCTGAAGAGGTGTCATGATATCTGTCTCGTCTATCCAGGCCTGGATTCTGCCAAGAACTAGCCTGGCAACAATCTTCTGAATGGAATCAATAAGGCTGATTGGCCGGTAATTACCTGGTAGTGAGCGGTCACCCTTTTTATAAATAGGTATAATTTCGGCACCTGACCACGTATCGGGAATGGAAGCACCGCTAGCTATAGCATTGGCCAATAACTTTATATAAGATACCCAGTGGTCCTTATCGTGTACAAACAAATCTGCGGGTATACGATTGGGGCCGGGGGCCCTACCTCTCGGAATCGTTTTTACCACTGATTCAACCTCTAAACTGGTGAAGCACAGGGTAGTTTTTGGAATAGGCCATAGGGGTATATCATCACTGCCGTTGATGGCAGCGAATTGAGCCTCATAATGTAGAACCCATTGTTCTGGGGCAACATAGTTAGTGGGTGTCTGATTTAATTTTCCACTGCCCCATTAAACAAGCATCCAGAATTGGATCATATTTTTCTCCTTACTGGCAGAGACCAAATCTTGCCAGCGGTTCTCATCCCATTCCTTCTTCGCTTGTTGCTGGGCTTTCTTATACCTTACTCTAGCCTTTTTAATATCGCACACAACTTTGGATCTAATAGCCCTGGATAAAATCTTGTAGGCCTGTCTGCATGTGCTATTGTACCAAGAAGCCGCCTTTACATAAAGTTTTTCCTTGGTTTGCTACTTTTAATAAAAAAATATTTCAGTTGCTTGAACAGGTCATTGTGAACCTGGGGAATAATAGAATTAATGTCCTTCTGGGAATCACAGTTAAGAAGGGTAGTGGTCGAAAAGCAACCAGTTCCTTCATACGTTCCAGAGCACCCTCATTTTCAATAATCCTAGCCCATTGAACTCTCCTCATATCGTTAGTAAGCATAGCCTCTGCTGTTACGTATTCAACTGCCCTGTTATTTGGATTTGATAGGACCGAAGCATGCAATTGTAAGACCAACGGGTTATGGTCGCTTTCGGTCCTCTCCTGCACCTTCATATCCAAAAGGGATGGCCAATATTCTACATTAAGAAGGATGTAGTCTATGCGGCTGCTACGAAAAACATTATCAAAAGTATGAGCACCTTTCCTATCCGACTGTGTCCGCCCGTTGGCTGCCCTCAGTCCCCTTTCCAGACACAGCCCTTTTAACTGTAGTGCAGCCTCTGTCCATTTGTTAATGGGGCATAGTTCTAATTGCGGAATGTTCCACTGTGCGTCCTCCTCTGCACTAAGGTTTCCGTCATCGTGGTCCAGTGGCTCGAAACAACAATTAAAATCGCCTGCGATTATCAGGTTACAACTGCCCCTTGAACTTTCCAAATAGCTATCAAGGGCAGTAACCACACTTGATCCTCTACCACCCAGCTGTCCTCTTGCATAGACATTGACAATCAAGACACCAGGTCCATGCTCCATAGTGATCCGTATGGCCATGATGTCCGGACTATCAATGAATACTTCCTTCACCAAAATGCCCCCTTGCTGTCTGACCCAACAGGTCAACCCGCCTATAGGTCTCCCTCTCTGCCCTCCCAAGGCAGCCTTTGAAAAATTTAAAAAGCCAGAATGGTAAATTTTATCCAATGACCAAGTCTCCTGAAATATCCAGACATCATAACTATCAATGTATGTTGACCACTCTGTTGAGGTGGTTTTGGAAGATAGACCTGCGATGTTCCAGGAGGCTATAGACATATGTGTTTTTAGATGCCCTTGGGTAGCGTTACTGCTATTTGCTTGGGAGCTAATTGCATGATCATTTTCCATAGTTACCAGACTAGGAATACTGGATGAGGTGGGAGATCTTACGGGAAGTGTATGGGATAATATGTTCTCATCCACTCCAATATTAAGTTTCATCTGGGATTGGTGCGCACCCCCTACAATGTCAGGGCTGTTGGCATATATAGCCTTCCTTCCGGTCGCAGATACAGATATTACAGATATTACAGCGGGGTCAGGAATACGCGGTCCTGAAACAGACCCTATCTGGCCCATGGATACTGATGTTCCAATTAGAGGAGGATTAACTATATTGCCCAGTCAATCTATATCCTCTAAAGAAGAAAGGATTTCAAATCGATTACTTGTGGTCACCGGGAGGACATGTTGACTATGTGGTCTGGCTAGCCCCCTCATCTCGCTGCACCTGAGGGTGCTGGTTGGTTGATAAAAAAAAACCAGTGGACAGATGTTTATGTCATCCTCCTTGATGAAACAGTTACCAGCCCTCTCTAGTATGTGCTGAACCAGTCTTGGCGACCTGAAACTTAGGACTACACAGTCACCAGGTAAAGACTTGTGAGATTTCCCAACCCAGGGAACTCTACGAACCATTTTAATTTCGGAGAAAAGATGTTCCTTTAGTCCAATCCTATTACCCAGCAAGTATAAGGCCTTATTTCTTAAGGTTGGCCAGTGCTCCTGTGCATTAAATGGAAGCATTGGAACGTTGACCAAAACAACTGTATACAGAGTAGTTTCCGGGGGGAGATGAAGGAAGGTATGGTGGTTCTGGGCACTAGCAGCATAGGGCTCAGAGGGCTGTCCCCTAGGACCACTCTTCCCTGGCTGCGAGGTTGATGTCGACAGCGTTCCACCCTGTGGAACGTTAACGGGTTGGGTGGCCTCCCAAGTTATTGCTGGTGCTGTTGCTGTTGATGATAGAGGGCAGCGTGCATTTTCTAGGGGTCCCTTTGGTACTGATGCATTTCCCCTCACCGATTGGGTTGTAGACCCAACATACCTCTGCCCATTAAAATTATCAGGGGGGCTACTAAAAATGCCCTACTCTATTTTGTTAAGTCTGTCTTCAATCGAGGTCAGCTTCTTAAGTAGGGGATCAATCATAGCTAACAATTTCAGTTCTATCTGTGAACAAAGCTCGTCCATGTTAAACAATGGCGATAAATGGGCAGCACTAGTAGGGGGGCATGTAGCAGTTGTTGGCTTTTCTTTAGACTGTTGGCTCCCATTGTTTCCATTGCCGTTTGTAACTGCCTTACGTTTTGCTACTCTAGTAGGTAGGGGTATTGGCTTCGATGCACCTCGACCTTTCCTTTTTTCGAGGGCGGTTCACTACCTGCAACCCCAATAAGCTTTTGCCCCTAGTGGTAACCATAGACATATTAGTAGAGCAGTCCGAATTAGAAGGAATGGGTGAAATAAATGGCACTGGTTCCAATGGTATCGTCAAAGACTGGCTGGGATGCAATACTAAATCATTGGTACAGTTTGTCAGCGATTGAGAGGGATGACCTATAGAGCTGTGTGTGCCAAGGGACATTTGGGGTTCAAGTGATAACCTGCGCTCAGTAATTTGGATCTCATGTATTAGCGCTGATTCTGCCCTAGAAAGAAAGGCGTCGAGCGTACCCACAACCCCTGCTCCCACCTTCCGTTTACTCATATTGCTAAACCCTGTCCTCCGAATAACACACTTCTATGATTTGTCCGTTATATACAACAATGGCTTACTGTACAGGCGTTAGAGAGGTGGCCCAGCCCAGCCTCTTCCAGTCACTGACGGGCAAGGACGGGCCCGCCCTTGGCCCGGGCTTGGCCCGGGCTTGGCCCGCGCTGCGGGTATCTCTAGCGCTTTTTAGCGCAGTGGCAGCAGCGTGGCTCCTCCCTCCTGGGAGAGCTCAGGATTCTGGGCAAAGCAGTCCCCAACAGCAGTAGCGGTAGCGTGGCGACCCGCGCTGCGGGTGTCTCTAGCGCTTTTTAGCACGGTGGCAGCAGCGTGACTCCTCCCTCCTGGGAGAGCTCAGGATTCTGGGCAAAGCAGTCCCCAACAGCGGTAGTGGTAGCGTGGCGACCCGCGCTGCGGGTGTCTCTAGCGCTTTTTAGCACGGTGGCAGCAGCGTGGCTCCTCCCTCCTGGGAGAGCTCAGAATTCTGGACAAAGCAGTCCCCAACAGCGGTAGCGGTAGCGTGGCGACCCGCGCTGCGGGTGTCTCTAGCGCTTTTTAGCGCGGTGGCAGCAGCGTGGCTCCTCCCTCCTGGGAGAGCTCAGGATTCTGGGCAAAGCAGTCCCCAACAGCGGTAGCGGTAGCGTGGCGACCCGCGCTGCGGGTTTCTCTAGCGCTTTTTAGCGCGGTGGCAGCAGCGTGGCTCCTCCTCCTGGGAGAGCTCAGGATTCTGGGCAAAGCAGTCCCCAACAGGGGGACTTTGCGAAGTAGTCTTGTTTAATGGGCATAACATCTGAGCATTATGGTATAGCTCGGTATCTATTCCTCCAAACCTTTGTTTTGAACATCTGTTTCCAATTTTATTGATTTGGGACTGTGTTACGTGATTTATTTCTTTATTTTGCTTATATGGTGATCACATTTTTTGCATATTGGAAATAATTGTGTTTTTTTCTTCCTGGTCCTTGTGAGAACATTCTTTTGTAGTGTGTTGTCCTCAAGTTCAAGAACATTTACTTGTAGTTGATTATCCATGTTGCAAAAAGCATCGCTCAATTCTAGTTTCATAGTAACCTGTAATTCTGGAGTTTCTATGTTAGTTAAACATCTTTTTCCTCAATAATTGACTCCCCTCTGTCATGATGGCCATCATTATTTTCATTAGTTTTTTGTAGTTTTGCAGTTTTATTTAGCGCAAACTTGACTCAAAGGTATTGGAGTGCTTTACATGAGCACCAGGTACATTATACAAGGCCAGATTAATTTTCAGTTTGTATATCTTTATTACGTTTTTAAACATGTTGTCTGATTGGCATGTTAATAACTCTAAATTTAATGTAAATAAATCTAACTTTTGGTCGGGATCATTAACAAAGTGTTCCAGCAATTTTAACATGGACTCTAGTACACATTGAATTGGTCAACATGGAAGACCACAATACAGGATCTATAACCTGTGGTTTCTCTCTAATTGTGCTACTTCCATGATAATGTGGGGAAATCTGGGAAAATAGGAGAAAAGTGAACCGCCAAGTTTGTTAGTGTATGTTCCATAGGTGACAATACCGCATAATAAAATCGGACGTGCTCATTGTATATGGCATTATAACCGTTTTGTCTAAACATCGATTAATAGTACTACTGCATAGTTCCCATTAACAGCATCTATATTTTTGTGGCATATTTTCAAGTTACCAGATAGCACCGAGCTTAGAGGCATTTCACTATACCAGTCCGAACAATCCTCTAATATTCCTTCTCCAAGATCTGTTTTGCCACTAATTAAATTCACATGGAACTCATTTCAGAAAACAAGTTATAGTTGGACAAACCTTTCTGTGTAGAATCAATCTTTATGTCAGCACTCTTCATTCAATCAACACTGATATTTAATAAAAGATTGTAGAAAATATTTAAGCACATCCAGTATTTATAGATACCTGCGATACAGCCAAACTGAGTTTTATTTGAAAAACCTTTATATTTTCAAGAAATGCATCAAAAAACGATTTGTGAGTGATAAGGAGTTTCTTTAAAAAAAGAAATGAAAAAGAATGAATAGACCCCAGGTGTAAAGAAAAAACAAAACCAAACAAAGGAAAACACAGTGAAGGAGAATGTGAGCATCAACTGTATATTGGTTGCTTTTTATCAAAGACAGCAGTTTATATTCAGTATCATCACGGACACAGGGAATTAATCAGGTTATCATAATTATAGAAAACTGGCTGTTTTTGTACATGTGTCGACGGCGCTTCGACCCTTAAAAAAATACAAGGTTCTCATCAGGACTGCAATGACCTGGGGTCTGACAAAAAAATGATAAAAAATGGTTAGGAGGCTGGTGGATTTGGTCTGAGTTAAATGATGGAATAGTGAAGGGATACTTACTAGCTGGTTTTTGGAGAGTATAATACGCTTAATAGGGACCCACTCAGGAATTGCAAACAATTATTGGGCCTGGTTAGTAAAGGCGGTTCCTATTGTGGACTTGCGAGGGGCAAATGTCCCTTAATTGTTCCTATAAAATGAAGGAGCTCGTGTAAAAATGTACAATTGAAGGAAAAGAGAAATTAAATTGCTGTAGTGACAGAAATGTAAGCTGGACAAGGCTCACCATGAAGAGTTGAAGAGTAGCTGCGGTGGGTTCTGATCAATATGACAATGTCCTGCAGATTCAAAACACCGTGTTTTTGAATGGGTAAAAGATATATAGCCCATGAAAAAAGGATGGAGTTCTTATTTTGGAAGATGCTCACCGGAGAGGGCCAAAATGTGCTCCTATTTGAACCGCTTTTCGTTTCTCCTAAAGGCCGCTCTCCCGGTGAGAGATGCTATCTAGGAAGCCGGCTTGTCCAAGCCGGGAAGACAAAGGAGAAGCATCAGCCTGTGCAGTGTCCTTGTGGAGGAGGTGTGCCAGTGGGCGCGGAAATTCGACGTGGGAAGGCACGGTCCATATAAGTCTGCGGGGAGAACGGATCTCAAAATTGATAGTTGCAAAATAGGTAGCTACAAAAAACATTTGGGGCATTTATCCATAATAAACCATAAACTTCTATTGAATGAAAGTGAAATGTAATAAAAAATATATTTTTAGATATGCCCGAAGTACAGAGGACCCCAACCCTGGGCACGGGATCGCACAGTGGTGTAAGAACCACAGGACTAAACCAGATTGCGGTTTTGGCAGTCCATTGGGGCTGATAGCCCATGGCTGCTGGTGCAGCTGTGTGAAGTGAGGGTGGCGTGGAACAACAGCGACAAAAGTCAGCCCATTTTTGGAGGATGCCAGGATTAATGGTTCAAGGTCCAAAGGGGGCATCTACTCATGGCAAAATTGTCAGCTAAGTCACTATGTTTATGGAGGATGACATGATTATTGGTGTATGATCCAGACCGGACATCTACTCATAGAAAAATATGACATTAGTATGGGGTAAAAAACAGCAACAGGATTCAAAGGATGTCTGCGCCAGAGGCACAAAAAGACCGATCCCAAGGCATGTTATCGTACGTGGTGAAGGAACCACAAAAATTAATCTGCTCACGGTTGTGTAGTGGGGATGATATCTCCGGGTGGTTGGTGCCAGTGTGTGAAGTGAAGGTGTCAGAATCCAGCCTGGGTAACCCTACATGGTGGGTGGCCCCCATTATCATGATCCTGGCTAGAGGGAATCTTTTCAACTGTTAACTGAAGTATATGTGTAAGTGAATTTTTCAATTTGAATGGGGTGGAGCGCCCCTGTCTAGGTACTATAGTGAGTTGATCATATATGGAGGACCCATATTCTAGGACAAGGGAAGGACCATTTCAGACAATGTTCACAGAAAATGTATACCATGCTCTCAGCATGGATACTTTTGACAACATAAACAGAATGAAACACTTATATTGCAAAATTCAAACATATAAAGACATCAAAAATACTGGCAGTGAGGGGAGGTCAACATGTCAGTTCATAAGTGTTACGAAGGTATGCCATTCCTTGGTCGTATTTAAACATTCCTTATTGAATATTATTGAGTAATATTCCATATTGAGTCGCAGTCCATTTGCATTCAAGTCTTCGTAGCATAAACTTGATGTATCCTCCTCTTGGTAGTAGAGTAGCTTGCTCCAGAACTTGCCATCTGACACTGTCCACTGTGTGCTTTTTCTCCAGGAAGTGGGACACCATGGGTGCAATGGCTATAGAGCAGCAGATACTGCTTCTGTGTTGTGAAATCTTCGCTCTGATTTGTTGAGTGGTCTGGCAAATATAGATTAAATCACAAGGACACCATATACAGTATACCACATTAGTGGATGCACAATTTGTGAGTTGTTGTAACGTGGTTTTAACAAGCCCATGTGTAAAGGTTTTGGTGTTCATAGTGAATTTACATGAGATACATCCTCCACATTTATAGTGGCCTTTGATAGGTTCAAGGCCCCACGCAGACACAATGGTATTCTTCTGTTTGATGATGTCTGGATTAGCACGGACCAGATTTTGTTTGATATTTCTCCCCTTTATTTAAGAAAAAAGGGGGAGTTCCCTAAAAGTCTCCATCGAGTGTTGGCCAATGTTTTTTTATGATTTTCACTATCTTAGTAGTGTCTGGACAAAATGTGGTGACACACACAATCTTATCCATTTTAGGTTTGGCATGTGTCTGCAGAATCTGTTCTCTTGGGCTATACCAGGCTCTCTTCATAGGGAAGCCCATCTTTCAAGGCACTGGGATGAAAGCTTTTTTATTGAAGTAAAGTATTGCGTTCTGTAGGATTCAAACAGCGGACGGCGTTCGGTCTGACCGCCATCATAATCAGCCTCTTAATCTCCCTGTGCATAAGAAGAAAAAAAAAATCTGTGTCCTTGTATAATGTAACTGTTGCTCATTTAAAGAGCAGATCATTGACATAATCTCGATGCATGCAATATCGAAATACAAACATTTTGGAAAGTAAATATTGATAACAAAAATGCCCACTTCCTATACTTAATGGGTAAAACCAGAAGTATTGAAAATACAAATATCATTGTTAAAAATATTGATTTTTACCTATATGGAAAGCAAAAATATTGTTACATTAAATCAACATAATATGTCAAAAATATTGATTGACACAATATCGACTACAATATTATCACCAAAATAATTAAATAATAATGAATAAATATTTGAAAAAACACTTTTTACATAAAACAATTACATAAAATAAACCCAAAACATTTCATACACATAATTACATTAAATAAAAATATGCTTCAACAAAATATTTATATATATATTCAAAACTATCAAATTATATATCATGCATCAAAAATAAACTTTAACCAATAAAATCAAACAAAAAAACAAAATCAACAACATGAAAAGCACACTAATTTAAATAACAAATTACTTCAAAAAGGACAAACGCTGCAAGATACTGATATTCTGCTGGATTCTCTCATCTGACCATTATAAAAGAAATATATACATCTAAACAACCACCTAACCCAGTTAGTAAAGCTTATATTTAAACTAAAAGATAAATGTTATTAAACATACATTTTTTAAATTGCAAATAAATATTAAAACACTCTCTGACTTCTGATAAACTGCCAGAAAATAACAACTATCCCAAACCAGCGAAAGATATAAGAAAGTAAATATACATAAATTAATAAAAATCTATAAACTCACCCAAATAGCTAGCAAACATAAACCTAGCATCCTCAAACTCTAGAAACTACCAACAAATTAACATTTAAAATGAAACGTGTGATTTTCTTTGCAACCAACAAGGAAGAAAACACCTGCTCCACATTAGAACACCCACAACGGAAAAGCTGCAAAACCATGTGAAACATCTAAACAGAACATATATGTAAGTATAGAAAATAAAAGCAGCTGCATATTTTTACATGTAAATAACAAAAATTATTATATATCTTTATACTATTACACTACTTTCAGATAGCATGACAGCAGCTGCAAAGACATAGTGTTTCACAGAAAAGGAAAACAGTTACTAAATCACATGGGCTACACCTACAACCAAGAAAGTGCATCAGCAGAAAATATAAACTGGAAAATTACTAAATATTATTCTAATGCATGCTATGGGAGAGCAACTACAAAAGATGATGCTGTAATTCATGTAAGAGAGCACAACCACCCCTCAAATGTGACAGAAATAGAAGTAAGGGAGATATTGCAGAACATAACAGAGGCAAGAACTAGATCCCAGGAACCCACAACCAAAATCCTTATACTACCTAACGTCTGCAAAATCATGACAGGGCAACTACAACGATCCCCACTTTAAAACTTTTAATTGCACAAACTAAAAAAGCCACCAGTGATACCCCACCAGCCCCTAGAAGATACCAAGATATACACATGCCTGAACATTTAACAATTACAGATAATGAGGAAACTTTCCTTTTGCATGACAAACTAAATGATGAGAAACAAAGCCTAATGTTCTCTATAGCAGATAACTTAATAAACTGTAGCCAATGTCAAACATGGATGATGGATGGGACCTCCTTAATGTGTCCCAAACCATTCACTCAGATATAGACCATAAATGGTGAATATCAAATCACAAATATCCCTTTTATATATACCCTACTAACAAATAAACAAAGCAGCATTTACTACAACCTCTTAAACCATATAAAACAGAAACCAAATAACTACTACCCCAAAAAATAATCATAGACTTTGACCAAGCCATGATTAAAACCGTTCTTAAAATGTACCCCCACTCAGCCATACAAGGTTATTTTCATTTCAATCAAAGCATATGGAGACACCTAAAAAAATATGCACTACGTGGCCGATTACAAGTACGGCGGTTATAAGACCGCCGTACCCGTGGTGGTCCGACCACTGCCTCCTCATCGGTCGGACTGCCCAATTACGAGGTGGGGAAAGCCCCAAGAAATGGAGGCGGTGCTGATGCCGGCACCACAGTACCTATTCCCACCTGCCTTTCTGCTGGTCCCCGAGGTCCCCGCCATGAAAAGGTAGGCGGAAAGGCAGGGAAGAGGCCCCTATCATGGCCCCAGGGCAAATTCGCCCATGGGTGGATATGCATGGGGGCACATAGTGTGCCCCGCTCTGCTTGCACTGTCGTGTGTGCACTGTGTGCAATGCACAACATGGTGCATGGTACACAGTGCACCGACATGCAAGCAGCGCTGCGACAGACGTGGCATAGGCTTCAGGCTCTTTCTATTAGCCGAAGCATGCCACCTCCGTGGCACCACCGATACAACACCGCCAGCCCAGCGGTGTTCTCAGAATATGGAGGTCGGGAAGCCGCCGGCTTAGTGGCATTCTCCCGACTGCCACAACGGTGGTCTGACAGTCAGACTGCCAATCTCATAATCAGCCCCTAAGTGTAGAATATTCTGCAAACAGCCAAGCTGACCTAGAAATTTAAAAGAGTATATAACTAGCCTATGTCCCTGTCACAGAGGTAGCCAACCAATGCAATTTACTAATAGACAATCCTTTATACCAACACAATGAAGACAAACTTAGTCCCCTAATGGAATATTTTGAAGAAACTTGGGTTGGCAGACTGCATCGCTCTGGACTCTGACACAAACCTAAATTCCAAATACCATTGTGGAAAGTCTATGAAAGCACCTTGGCACAGGAAGCCAAAACAAACAACGCAGTGGAAGGATGGCACAACGCCTTCCAACCCACACTAGACAGAACCCAACCTATACTCTAGAAATATGTAGAAGCATTACAAAAAGAGCAAATCTACCCAGAACTATGAATGGAACAATCTGTTAGCCAAATTGGTCCTATTTTAGCAAACAAACCAAAAGAATGTATGAGATGTTACAATTGAAAGTCAAACTCTTAATAAATTGCAAACCAGTAGATCACTTGGAAATCATAGCCAAAGGCATATTATAAAATAATTGGTAACCTACCAAAATCCTCAAAAACTATGAGAAATTCAAAACCAACACACCAAATATTTTGTATGAAAAATATTAAATATAATATTTTATTACATCAGTCCAAAAATGTATTTAAATGACAAAGTTAATGAAGGCTGATATAATAAAATCCTTGCACTAACCGCGCTACCGCACTTTGGGGACTCCATCCCCCAGCTGGCCTCGTGGCAGGAGCTGCCAACGCATCTTCTACGCACCAGGAGGGCCATAAAAGTTGCCTTGCACTAACCGCCCTACCGCACTTTGGGAACTCCATCCCCCAGCTGGCCTCACGGGAGGAGCCGTCAATGCATCTTCCACGTGCCAGGAGGCGCTTAAAAGTTGCTCAGCGGGAGCCCAACCGTGCACTAACCGCACTACCGCACTTTGGGGACTCCATCCCCCAGCTGGCCTTGCGGCAGGAGCCAACAACGCGTTTTCCACATGCCAGGAGATGCTTAAAAGTTGCTCAGGGCTCCCGCAGTGCGGGATGTGCATGGGCGTGCCCGGGCCGCGCCCGTCAGAGCCAGGAAGAGGCGGGGTGGGGCCACCCCCCTTGGTTGTTGCTCGAAGTCCTAGTTGTTCAGACTCAAATAATATTCCCCCCAATAACAGCTGGTGCAGGGTGCTTGGACTATCGCTTGCTGGAGAGAGGTATTGAAGTTTTGGCCTTGGCCCTCTCTTTTGACTGTTGTTTGACTGTTAGTGTGTGCTTTCACATTTACCAGCGACAATTCAAACCTAGTAGTGGAACATTAAAATCTGTGTGCGGGTTTTGAGGGCGGTTGTGTGTTCCCCTGAAATATCTATCTTTAGGGCCCCAGGGCTGAATTGAGTTACTGAGGGCGCACTGAGAAATGGGTAAAAGAAAAGGCCAGTAAGGGCCCAGAGCATAGATCACTCGAAAAAAGGTCCTCTGGTGCCGTTTGCCATGAGACAATAGACAGGATAGAATCTATCCTGACTGAATGTCGTGAAATAGTCCATTCTGGGCCACCCTGCCTCTCTTCCCCGCCAGGTAGTCCCACTAACCCCGATAATAACCCTGTAGCCCTGCCAACCATCTCCATTGAGCCGCCACCTGTAAAAAAACTTGCGAAGTCAATCCCACAGATGTTTAAAAACCATACTAAAGGTCGGAGTAAGGGTATGGTCAATAGGCCCCCTGACCTGGAGCCCGGTCCAACCGTCCTCCCATCTTGTAATGAGTCAAGGGTTTCTCCTGTTACAGCGTATGTTACACATGTTGAGTGTCATAACATATTTGATGTCCTTGCAACTGAGGAAACTGGGATGCCAGGGGCTGGGATATCTGACCCTGAGGAATTTTGTAAAATTCCTGCAAGTGAGATACAGGCTCTGAAAACATTAATTGAGACATTGAGAGATGAGGTTGTTGCACTAGGAGGGGAAGTTGTCAATTTAACAGAGAGGGTAAATTGTGGGAAGGTGGTTTCACCTGAGACCCCAATAGCCTTTGCGCCCACGGCCAAAAAGGGAGTTGAAGTCAGGCACCCGGGACTCTGTAGTTTGGGTAAAGTCAGACCGTCAGTTAATGTTGCCATAACTAGGCTCACACACCCACCCCCCCTTTCCATTAGAGATCACTGTTCCACTGATACACTTAATCCAATGACAGAAAATCTGCGAGATGTTGGCCAAGGTAAAGGTGGGCGTAGGACCATAGATAGAGGCGAGGTCATATTAGATGAAGGGTGTGCTCCTAAGTTAGACCATAGGATGGCATTGGGAAAGGGGGCAGTGAGGGATGGTGTCTATACCAGATCCAGAGAACAGGGTGACCAAGCTGTGGTCTACCTCACAGAGGTTCCCAAACTCTCCACGGTTGAGATGATATCAAGTCTGTAGAAAGACTGCCCCTTCCAGGGTCACCATGGGATACGATCAAAGTTAGTTTCTTTGACAAGGACATGGCTATTGGACTACTGTCGATTGATTCCAGCATGATTCCCTCTGTGAATTCCCTCATTTCTATCAGATGTAGACCCCCAGCAAGACCAGACTCAGTGTTTCCCAGGCCTTCCCTATCAGGTCTTTTCGCACAAAACATGGGTGAGTGGAGAGGGCAAAGATGACTTCAGCTTGAGGACCGGGTGCCCCTAGACACTAGCTTAGAGCCTTTAGGGCCACTACCAAACTTGCCCCAACTAGAAGCCCCACCGCCTTTAGGGCTTGCATCCACTTCCGAGGTCTATTGTAAACCAACTGCCCCAGACACAAGTAGGAGCAGGGTTTCCACCTCCCCAGGTATTTCGGAAGGGGGGGAATTTGCCGATCACTCTTTAACGTTTCTTGTCTGGAATGTGGCAGGGATTTCCAAGCTAATAGCTGACCCTGATTGGTGTTCCTTTGTGGATTCCCATGACGTGATTTTATTTCAGGAAACCTGGAGCTTATCCACTCCACACAGAAGTGTTTTTTCTGCCTATAGCATCAATGCCACTAGGAAAGAGTTGGGCAGACCTTCTGGAGGTTTAGCAGTCTGGGTCAAAATTGCACTGGGGTCAAAGTCAAGCTTCTCCATGTTGAATCGCAAGATATATTAGCTTTTGAACTGACTCTCTTCAGTGGTTTAAAAATTAGGGTTTTTAATGTATACAATAGAGTGGTGCAGGGCTCTGAGGAAACCAACACAATCTGCATCGTTGATCATGTCCTGTCCCAATTCTCAGATAACGTTCCTGTATTAGTGGCGGGTGATTTTAATTGTACCTTTGAACCCCTTACCCTCATTCCCCCAGACTTGACTGAGGAGTGTGACCGCGAGTAGCATATTACACAGTTAGATCTCCCTACAGTCACGTGGACAAAGAGAGGAGGTCAGGTGTTGGCTCTTACCTTGCAGCATGACTTGAGAGCCACAAATGGGAGGACCAATTCTGATTTGAAAGGAGAATCTACTTTTAACAGACTTGGCCACGCTAGTAGAATCGACTATTGTTTGGTCGCTCTTAAACTATGGCCCCTAGTCAACGATTTGGCAGTGCCTAAAAGATCTGACAGTGACCATAATGCCCTTGCCCTTACTTTTATCAAGCAGGGCACTCAAGAACCTGACATTAGAGGTAGTCCTGATCTGGGTGTCCTCTCAATTACGAACAATCAGAGCTCAATCAGATGGGATTGGGTGGAGGAACATGCCGGGGCTCTCGATGCAGTTAAAGGCAAAGTTCGTCTGGAGACAAAGGTAGGACTCCCTCTTGGAACATTTTTTTTTTCTTTCCTCAACTCCCCCTCCCAGTTCCCATAGTTTCCTTAAGTAGTCTCCCTCCTCCAATTAACCTACTTCCGAACTCTATAATCATTGCACCTACTCTACCAGCGCCAAACCTACTCTGCCTACCCACCAGGCCTTCTATCGGCCTATTTCTACATAATTGATAAATTAAAACTACCCTCACCTCCATAAACTCCTCACTAGGTCCCCTCCCGCGCCAGGACACACTACCAAAATGGAGATAAGTCCCGATCCCACAGGATCTAACAGCTGCATTATCAATTACCCACCTAACCTCTCCAAAAATGCCGCCAAAAAACACAAACACCGCATACTCAAGGCCAGACCCGAAACTTTAATCTCAGACGTCTATTACTGTGCAAACAAGGGTAGTATAGTTAATGACCTCATCTTCTATACCAGAAAACGAGCATGCTGGCGGAATGTTTTCTACTCCATGCTTCGAATAACAGGCACTAGGAAAACACCTCTTGGTCTAAAACTAACGACTTCGCCCTCCCTCATTCTCAACGCTAATGCCACTATCACCCTCTACAACAATGGTATCATCCTAATCCAAGCCTCCAATGTCAACCTAGCTAAGATGGTCAATTTCTTCCCTGCACTCAAAAACCCGGTCTCTGCGAAATCCAATGACCCCTACCCACACCCTACCATTACGCAGGATCTAGCCAGTCCTCCCCCCACCATAGCCGGGAGGTCATTACTCTCTCTAAAACATTCTTCACCTTTAGATGCTTCCAGAGCCTCTCAGTCCCCTGTCAAACTTGCCCAAACCACTGGACCCTCAACCAAGAAGTTGAGCAAGCTTATGGGTTCGCTCTGACACAGTTCTCCAGCCCGATGCTGGCTGACTCTCGAACTGAGAGGTCCCCTCACGCACTTCCACCATTGCTCTCAACAAAAGATCCCTCTTCCGTCTTCCCTCTTTCCATGCCACCCGCTAGGCCGGAGACTTGGCAATTGCCCTCCAAGGACCATGATTGGCCAAACACATTCAACCCTGACTGGACCGTCCATGACTCACAGGTTAATGGTCCTCCCACCCTCGCTCTGTTACCTACCTCTCCATCCAAATTTCCTGGAACACCGCTAGTCCCTAATGACCAACTCCCCCCTCCTGAACTCCGCATCACCGCCTTAGACCCCCCGGGCATACATCGAGGCCCCTGCTCTCCGCCAGATCTCCCAACACAACCTCTACCCCTCACTCAGCACTCAGACGTGGTGGCGCGCCTGGATGATATATCTCTCCAGTTGCACCTTCTCACCGTCGAACTACATGACTGGAAAGCCCTCTCTATTGAACAGTTCCCCTTGATCAGTTCCCTCCTCTCCTCTGCGAACCTTCCCAGAGCCCCCCCTAGTGATAGAGTTCGCTTTGGCCATTTTTGCCCCCTCTATCTCGCAAACCATACCCCTACCTAACGCCCCCTCCCGCCCCAGAAGACTGAAGATCTATCTTGCTTCTAATGATATCGATGACCTACTCAACTCGTACGCGCCTACCCTAGACATCAAAACGATCCCTCCGGGGCAAATTCAAGCCATCCACTCTAACCCGTACAGAGAACCCCCCACAATCTTAGAGTCATTAATAATGACAACCTCATGAGAGTGAACATTATCCAGACTCCTTCCCCCTTACTCCGGTACAACTTAAATGCGTACTACTCAACTGCAGGTCAGCCAGTAAACACGTCTCCGACATCTTTGACCTCATCCAACACAATGAGCTAGACATCATCATCCTCACCAAAACTTGGCTCAATCCCTCCTCCACCCATATCCTAGATCTACAGTGCCTCCTACCCACAAAATAATTCGTCTAGACAGAGCTTTGAAGCCGGGTGGTAGCCTAGCCTGTATTCATAGGAGCACACTCTCTGTTTCCCACTCTGAGTCTTCTATGCCATCCTCCTGCGAATACCTCTGTCTTGACATTTCAAGTAACAACCTCCCGGTGTGCAGACTTCACACTTTTTATCACCCCCAGGGGACAATCTCCCCTTCATCGAACAATTAATGGAAATCATCTCTGGCAATGTCGACTCCGTATTGTCCCAAATCTTCCTCAGTGATTTCAACCTTCACTGGTCTAACCCCAATGACCAAGCTGTATCATGCCTCAAATCATTCTTAAAGGATCAAGAGTTGATTCAACATTGTGACCGGCCAACACATATTAAAGGAGAAACTCTAGACCTCATCATCTCCAAAGGTCACACCATCACAATGGATACCATTACCCCTTGCGATTGGTCCGACCATCACAGCATCTTCTTTTATATTAACAGGGAGGTGTCCCTGAGGATGGCTCAACCAACGAAATCGAAGATTTGGAAAAGGGACCTCAGATCTATCAATACAGAGGAACTAGCAACGCACTGTAAATTTGCCCTCTCCTCCCAAGCTGACATGTCTGAGGTTCAGGTACTCACTGACTTCTACAACTCTACTATATCTAGCATCATGGATTCCGTTGCACCACTCCAACAAAAAAATGCCTCATCAAAAATATCCAAACCGTGGTTCAACGACAATTTAAACTCGGAACGCCGCAACCTTTGAGCAATTGAACGATCTTGAAGAGCCAAACCCTCCTCGGATCAGCTAAAACTACTTAGAGAGGTTAGGAGTTCCTACAACAAACAAATCAAGAGCGCTAAGGCAGACTACTTCAGATCCAAACTTGATCAAGCCGCTAATTGCCCCAAGAAACATTTTGAGCTGATTAAACAGCAATCGGTGGAAGCTCCAAACCGCAATGATTCTGGAGTCAGCCCACCCTCATGCGACGATGTAGCTGCTTTTTTCACTGAGAAATCGAGACTCATCAATATTGAACTTGCTTCTAAGAAGGCTCTATTGCCATCCTATGGTTCCGCGCCACCTCCTGCCCTCTTAGAGAAGCTCAAACCAATCAGCCTGAGCACCAAGAACAATGCCTCATGCGGCACCTTTACTCCCTTCAGTGAAAGAGACAGCAACAAGATTCTTCAGAGTATCAACCCATCTAATCACTTTAGCGACCCGTTACCACCTTCCATCTTCAAAGAACTCAAGGAGGCCGTCATCCCCATCTGGACAAAGATTATCAACGCCTCACTGACACAAGGCATCATCCCAGATTGCCTAAAAGCAGCTCAGGTATCACCCATACTAAAAAAAACGAATGCAGATAGTGCTGACCTTAACAACTTCCGCCCTATTTCCAACATCCCCACCCTAGTCAAACTCCTAGAAAAATGCACCCAATCTCAACTCCGTGCTCACATCGAGAATTTCCAACTTCTGGACCAGCATCAATCTGGTTTTCGGAGTGGGCACAGCACTGAATCTGCTCTGACTCACGTTATGGATGACATTTTAAAAATGCTTGACCAGAATGAATCCTGCCTCCTAATCATCCTTGACCTTTCCTCTGCGTTTGACACTGTCAATCACGACAACTTCCTATTCATCTTGAAGAACAGGATGGGCCTCTCTGGTCTGGTGTTGCAATGGTTCTCGTCCTTCCTCCACCACAGATCACAAAGAGTCAAGGCAAACCACTGTCTCTCTCAGCCCTCTCCAGTATCCATGGGGGTCCCCCAAGGATCCACCCTATCTCCTATACTCTTCAACTTGTTCTTGGAACCTTTAGCTAATGCACTAAACTCCTCAAACATTCTCTTCCATATGTATGCGGATGATACGCAACTTTACCTGAAAATCTCCTCCCCGGATAACCTCATATCCCTCAACACCACTCTAACGTCTACTCAAAACTGATTAACTGAGAACCACCTCCTGCTCAACACCTCCAAAACAGAATTCCTTCTCATTTCTCCTCCGAACCACATCCCCAAGCTAGACCTTTGGATGAACCACCTCACTGCCTTCAACTGCCCCCCCTCATTATTGACTCAGCCAAATCTCTCAGAATCACCCTGGACAAGCATCTGAACATGAAGAATCATATCAGCAATGTTTGCAAGGGAGCTAATCACCTGATGAGGATACTCAGGAATATCAAACCATTCCTTCCTCAAGCTGATTTCAAGCAGGTAGTCCAAGCGCTTGTTTTGCCGAGACTAGATTATGGCAGTGCTACGCTCTGTGGCCTCCCCAAATATACCTTGGCCCCACTAAGGGCATCATTGAACGCTGCTGCCAGATTGGCTACGGGTACCAAAAGAAATGCGCACATATCCCCAGTCCTAAAATCCCTTAAGTGGTTGCCCTACGAAGCACGAATTCAGCTAAAGATTGCCTGCCTGTCTCACAAAGCCTCCATCTCAAAACCCCAAGCTATCTAGCGCAAAAGCTAGAACTATCAGGAGGCGGTAGACCCTCAAGAAGTGCTAACTCTTTCCTCCTGAAACCACAGATCTTTCGCAAAAAGAGAACGTGTCACCGTGCATTCTCCGGCTCTGCCCAGAAGATCTGGAACTCTCTTCCACCAGAAGTACGCAGAATCTCCTCCACGGTTGCTTTCAAATTGGAAGCTAAAAGATTCCTTATGAACAAGTTCTTACCTTAAATGGCTTTGGATCATCTGCTCTAAGTCATTGGACTTACAACATTACGACCTGCACCGGGTGCTACTCTTATTTAGCCTATCATTTGTTCCCCTCTTGCTTACTATGTACCACTTATTGTATTACTTTCTATTGACCACTTTGTTTTGTAACTGTTATGTTGGCCATTCTTATTGATGCCAGCACTGCAATTTATTACCTTCCTTCCCACATATTGTAAAGCGATCTGATATCCTTCGGGATCATGTTCGCGCTATATAAAACTTTATAAATAAATAACTAGAGGAGCTAGCCAACTACCCCCCTAACAATGTTGTGAAGATCCTGGGATCCCGCCATGAGTCACTATACAATGAGATTAGCTAAGCCAACCGCGCAAAGCTCAAAATAAGGTGGGGAATGGCGCACACTTGAGGTCTGATCCCCAGGTTGCTTGGTGTAACCAGGACTGCAGGAATGCGAAGGGGGCGCTTGTACGTGCAGTAAAAATTAAAGCACGCTTGGAGGTAGCGGCATGTAGAGCCAAGTATAGGCAGGTAATGGAGAAAGCCAAGAAGAAGTGGGAGGTTGCCTGGTGGTCCTCCTTACAGAGGGTGTTGACAGCCAAAGACTCCAAGACTTTTTGGAGCAAAGCAGCACACTGGCTTAAGGGTAACAAGTCGGCCCTGGAATTTACAGTCCAGCCTGAGGAGTGGGTAGTGCATTATAGTTCCCTTTATGAATCAGGCACCACGGTAATAGAGGAAGCTAGTGATTGGTGGGGGGAGGTTCTCGGTGGAGTGGGTGATGCTCTGGCTTTTTCTATTGAGGAAACGCAAGCCGCAATTCGTTCGTGTACCCCAGCATGTGCCCCCGGCCCTGACAGAATTCCTAACGGTTTGTACAGAGAGGACATAACGCTCTGGGGCTCCTACATAAATTTGCTTACTAATTCCATTACGTCTGGCACTGCTAATCCCCCTGCGTGGAAAATAGCAGAAATAGTTCCCATCTACAAAAACGGAGATAGAGCAAAGCCGGCCAGCTACAGGCCTATTAGCCTTATTGAGTCCCTCCAGAAAATCTTCTGCAAACAGATCTTAGGAAGGATCCAGGATTGGATCTTAGAGTCCGGAACCCTGAGTGACTATCAATCGGGTTTCCGTGCCAAAATTAGTACTCTGGACCAGGCTTATCTCCTCCTCTGTATTTACTGGAAGGAAGTTGCTGTTAAAGGAGGGAAGCTTTACGTGGCCTTTGTTGATCTACGGTCCACGTTCGACCTAGCCCCCCGAGCTAGCCTTTGGAGAGTTTTAAAAGAGATGGGTCTGCTGGGAAATCTTTTAGATGTTTTAATTAGACTACATTCATCTAACACTGCACAGGTCAGGTGGGGGAGAACAATCAAGTTACTGAATCCTTCCCAGTCCAACGGTGAGTGAGACAGGGATGTGTGTTAGCACCCACACTTTTTACTCTTTTTATTAACGGGGTGGTTGATTATTTAGATAGAGACGGGTGTGATGCCCCTAAAATCGGCATAAGAAGAGCACCAGCTCTTCTTTTCGCCGACAATACCCTCTTAATCTCCAAATCCCCACAGGGTCTATAACAACTGTTGAACGATTTTATAAGGTTCTGCAATGAGCGGGCCTGATGCTAAATGAGGCTAAAACTAAACATATGATCTTCTCTAGGGGAGTGACCAAACCCTCCAAAAGACCTGTGCTCGTTGGTAGTAGCAAACTGGAGCAAGTTGATGTCTTTGACTATTTAGGTATTTGCCTGACTCCATCAATTCACTAGGCCGCCCACATTGAGAAAGTGAAATTGCTACTAATTCAACAGACTGCTCTTATTAGTAGAATTCACAGGAAAATGCTGTCCAGGCAAGTCGCTCCAGCTCTGGAAATCTATAACATCGTTATAAATCGTTTTCTTAGATCCTTGGTAGACCTCCCCTCTAGTACCCCCTTGACCCCCCTCTACTTGGACCTCGCCTATAGACAGCTGGCCCACAAGCTGAACTACAAACTACTCATGTTTTGGAATAGGCTGTGGTCCGTGGAAGAGCTCACATCATATCGAGAGACTCTGTCTGGCCTTCTGAAACTCCCCCAGGTAACCTCGATCCCTTGGTTTAGGTCTCTGAGGGACTTATTGGGGAGGCTCGGGATGGAGTCATCCTGGTCAAACCCAGAAAGTCTGGCCCTCATCCCGAGGGCTAAGCTCAAAGCAATGTTCTGGGAATCATCATTCGAAAAGGACCTGGCAAAATCTGAGCGTAGTTTGACTCTTGATTTCCTTAATTTTAAATTTGTCTCTTGCTTTGAGGATACCATTGATGAAATTGTTCCCCCTCTGGCGCGTAAACTATTTTTACCGTTCCTCTACAAGACCTTACCTAGAAAACTGCTTTGCATTAAGTGGCGCTGTAATGCTCATAATGATGATCTTTGTCCTGCGTGTAAAGTTTGTCCAGAATCTATTGTGCATTTACTTTTTTTTTGCCCATATTACACATCCCTGAGGAAAAAATGGAGAATTCCGTTATGTAGAATGGTTGGCCCTGGCCATTACCTTGAGGTGTTGAGAATATTGTGCACTGATACACGCAGAGTAATAGTTTCCGGCCTTGCAAGATATTGGTGCGCACTGTGGATTAAGCGTTCCAAATGTTCTGTATGAAGCACTGTATTTTTTACCTGTTTTTACTCCCCTTAGTTATTAATCCATTTTATGATTCTTATGTTTCAAAAACAAAAATATGAAATTGTTTTTATATAATCTGTATTTTATCCCTCTTGTGCTGTGTACTTTTTAAGATCTTTGTGATTGAAATAAAGTTATATGATGATGATATAAACAATTTAAAAAAAAAATGTAATTGTTAGCAACCAAGAAAGTTAAAAACATACTCAAACAAAAACCAAACAATTCCACAATTCCAAATAACATTCACATAATGTTTACACAAACAATATAATACCAAAATTCCCACCCATAAGAAAATAAATAAATAAAACGAAGGGGTCGATTCCGATGTCGTTCGGAAGGGCTCTGAATCGGATTTGGGTTTGCCGAATCCAATCTGGAACCCTTGTTTCCGACTGAATCGTACGCACTTACCAACGACTGATTCTAATGCCTGGAAACTGTTAGGGCTGTCTGAATCGATTCCAAAAGGCATTCAGACAGGTGGCCTCTTTCGGATCCGAATCGTACAGCTCTATGGACTCGGTTTCCGAGCGGGCGAGTACGATGACCGATTCGGACAGCCGTTCTGATTCGGTTTCTCCGGAACAAATCGGTTGCCAGAATCGGTCTTTGGGGGTCCATAGCAGGCCCCCCTTCACCCAGGGCCCTCCAAATCGGCCTGTGGGGGTCCCCATGGGTCCCCTCTCCCCCACCATGCACAGTGTGGCAGGTACCATGGGGTTCCCACCATAGGGTGGATGTTTTTCCCCAGCCACCCCTTTCTTCAATGGGAGCCTGTGTTCGCGTTCGGAACACAGGCTCCCATAGAAGTCAATCGAATCTGACTGACTCGTATCCGGAAGCATCCGGATGCATCCAAATCGCTCGGTCGGACTCCCCCGATCCGAGTCGTATGGAACGCATTCCGGAACCGATTTGGTCGGAATGCTTTCCGAACGACATCAGAGTCGGCCCCTTAATGTTTTGTAGCTGCAGATGTATGTCTGTATCCACGTGCAAAAAATAGGAATCCACCATAAATGGCAGAAATATTGTCATAAAAGCCCCCCAAAAATACAAAAATACGAATCCAAGAGAAATCCCTCAAAGCAATCCAAAGTATCTAAGAACCGTTTTTGAGAAAAGAAATGCTCCAGGAAACCCGTAAAAAGGATATCAAGTAAAAAGCATTGGTTTATGGAAAACAAAAATCATTTCCTTAAAAAAAGTATATATGAAACCCACCCACAAAACACATTACATTTCCAAAAATACATATACATAACAGTTAATCATCAAAATATAACTAACATAACACAGTTTAACATAACATAGCGATACATTACTAAAATAGTGTATGAAAAGCGAAAATAACAAACTAATGAAGAACAGTAACACTAACGCATCTAAATATACAAAAATTTCACAAAAACATTATCACTAACTTGAAGACCTCCCCCTAAGTCCCCCGTACCCTCACAACCTTTAACAAATCCTTAAAAAGGGCTTACCTGTTCTGATGAAAGCAGCACCTTACTGCGACCTGTTTCTGGGAAAATAGACTAAAAATACCACAAATAGGTTACTAAATAGAAGGTAGCGGTACATAAAAAAATGAGCACTAAATGAAACTATAAAGAGACTATCTCCCCATAGAAATGAATGGGAAATATTGCAAAAATGTTGAATAAATGTATTGAAAAAATAGATGAAACATGGAAAACATGTCAAACAATGATGTGATAAAATGTAAATAAATTATAAAGTATAAATAAAACAATAGTATAAAATATATACAATTATTTAAGTTATACTGAAAAATTGCATGTTAAAATAATTTATGAAAAAATGTTTATAAAAACAAGTTAAGAAATGTTAAAATACTGTTAAAGAATGGAAAATAAAAGTTGAAAATATACAACATACAATAGTATTGGAATAAAATGTACATTTGTTTTATTAATAACAAATAAAAGAATGTTGTATTTACTGATTTTTATATAAATGTTTAATTTTAACTTGTAATGTATATGAATAAAAATGTAAAATATACAATAAATAAACTTTGAAAACATATAATTCGACAAATGTGTCACATGTCTTCCTTATACAAAACGATGTAATTAATAATATTATTGGTTACAAACATACAACAAACTACTTTTTCAAAATTATATTTCTGATCACCAACAATATTACTAAATTAACACAAACTATTTCGACTACATACAAATAAAATATTCAGAAAAAATCATCTATACCTAAATAATCACACTCCAAAATAAATCATTGCTAGAAACTAAAGGGGTGAAATTTACTATTCCTACTTCAATCTAAACCAATTTGGAGAAGGTGTTGGACACTAAAGGGGTGACACTTACTATTCCCACTTCGATCTAAACCAATTTAAGTAAGGTGTTGGGACATTAAATGAGAAACATTTACTTTTCCCACTAAAATCTTAACCATGGGTACTCACAAACATTGGCCCAGCGGCCACAAAGTACGGTCTGTAGTGTGACCGAGGGCCGAACTGATGCCAGCAGGGTGGCGGTAGGGGGTCTGGGTAGGTCAGGGATTGTCTAAGGAGGTAAAAAAACATGTTAAATAAACAGGCAAGCATTTATTTGCAGGTTAATAAATGCTTGCCCGTTTATTTAACATATTTTTCCTAAATATTAGCGCTCAGCAACTGAACAGCACCTCGTGCTGGTGTTCACCGGGGGGTGCAAGTTAAGGGCAGAGGGCCGCAAGCGGCCCCCGGGCTGTACTTTGAGTATCACTGATCAAAACTAATTTGGGAAAGATGTTGGACACTAAAGTGGTGACATTTATTGTGCCACTCCAATCTAAACCAATTTAAGGAAGGTGTTGGATATTAAAGGGGTGACATTTACTATTCCGACTCCAATCTAAACCAATTTGGGGAAGACATTGGACACTAAAGGGTTTATATATACTATTCCTACTCCAATCTTAGCAAACTTGGGTAAGGTGTTGGACACTAAAGAAGTGACATTTACTATTTCCACTCCAATCTAAACCAATTTAAGGAAGATGTTGGATACTAAAGGGTTGACATTTACTATTCCAACTCCCATCTAAACCAATTTGGGGAAGTCGCTCGACACTAAAGGATTGACATTTACAATTCACGCTCCAATCTAAACCAATTTGAGGAAGGGGTTTGACACTGAAGGAGTGACATTTACTATTCCCACTCCAATCTAAACAATTTGGGGAAGGTGTTGGACACTAATGTGGTGTCATTTACTATTCCCACTCCAATCTAAAGCATTTTGGGGGAAGGTGTTGAACACTAAAGGGTAAAATTTACAATATCCACTTGAAAATATAACATTTTACACATGATAATACAAATTAAACATTACATACATAATCAATATTCCATACATTCTTTACTATGAAATGTAAAATATTTTGTTCTAAAAATGCACTAGCCAAAACTACAAACTTATATATACATATTTAAATATTAAAATATAAAACAATATTTAAATTACTATCAACAATAAATACATTTTTCAAAGTATTTGCTGCCATTTGTAAAGTTTAAACCATCAAATGAAAAAGCATAACACAAAATTAGTAATTATAAAAGAAAAACATATTTAAATAAAGTTTATAATTCAAGGAAATTAAAAAATATTTTTAAAATAAAATTATAATTTTAAAACTAATGTTTTGAAACATATTTCTAATTTGTTTAATATATGTAATACAAAATATTTAGAATTTAAAAATTTAACATTCAAATATTTCTAAATATTTAACTTTATAAAACATTTTGTTATATACTTTTAAATTGTATACTATTTCATTGTTTTTAATTTATTTAATACCCTTGATATATATCTTAATTTGTGTGAAATTAGAGTGAATTGAAAATATTAACATAACAAAAACAAAATTGAATCTCTCCACCCTTATACCCTAAAAACCAAATATCCCATTAGTAAAAAAAAAACTTTTAAACAATTATTTATATAAATTACTACAACTAAACATCCTAATGTCACCACTTTTCTAACTAAAAGATTATATTACTAAAAATACGAATAACAAAATATCATAAATATATAAATCAAACACACTACAATAAATGATATACGAATTAGCACTTACAAACAATATTGCATATATTTTCAACATCAATATTTATTACAACGACAGTAATAACAATATTTTTAACTTCGATATTCCTGTCGATAATTTTGATATCTTGATATTCTTGACACAATATTTTTGTATCATGATATTTTTTCTGAAATTTTGTCCAAATACCATAAAGAGGAAACATCATTATCATAAAGAGGAAACAGCATTTTCAACGCTGCCAGAACAACGACAAGCCTCTTAGCAACGAATGTCTTTACAGCGACTTTTTTAACCACAAACGACTTTACAATGAAAATGTAAGTAATTTAGTAATTTGCAGGTAAAAGTAGTTTCAAGTTTCAAGTTTAAAAAAACTTTATGCTGTATGTATAAAACAATCATAAAAGTAGTAAAGAGAAGAGAAAAACAAATCACATTACACATAAATAATACGAAAACTTATGAGAGATAAAGTAAGACAACACCCAGTATATAACATGATACCATAATTGATCAGGTAAATGTATTATACATATATATATATATATATATATATATATATATATACATACATATATATATATATATATATCAGCACATAGTCCCGTAGTAACTGCAACCAGCAAGGAACACACAGGCACAGACCACAGCAGCAGGTGAAATCAGGAGTTTATTTCAAGCCAAGAATGGTCCACATAACGCGTTTCGGCCGCCGACCTGCGGCCTTGATCACATAACAGCGCTACGTGCAAGTAGCAGCTTAAATAGGCAGGTAAATGCTAATGTTGCAATATGTAGTAAAACATACAAGGTGCAAGTGCTTTACGGTAATACATTAGAATTTGTGACAGTGACAGTGCAAAAATATACTTCACTGTAATTTATGACAGTTTTGAGGCAGTGACTGTGTACGAAACTGGTTTACTGTAATGCCAGGTGCAGCAAAACAATGCTGGCTGCTTCAATGCCCTTAGAAATGGTAGAGTTAGTTGGATTAACCTCAGAACTGAGGAAACCGGGAGAAATGAAGACAGACTCACAAAAGCGACGTGAAGCGGAAAAGAGAAGAAAATAGTGGGAAATAAGATTTTGAAATTTAAAAGAATAAGACACGCATTCCTCGCTAATTAATGCCACATGCTGTGAAATGACCAAGTGAGATGCGAGTGCCATCCCAAGGTAGTACAGGGCATGTGCCCCACTGTCTGCATAATACGAGGTCATAACGTGATAGACGTTAATCACAACAATGCTGAAACCCACGGAGGGACAAAAGATAATGTATGCAGTAAGAGGAATGAAAAATGAAGGAAAGTGGCAGAAACAAAATGGTGATTGCAACACGTCCTACTAGGTATATAAATACATACTGAAAACAATATTAAAAAATGAAACACAAGAAGGGCATCGGCCACGGAGAGTCATAAGACTAAAGACCGTAGTACAAAACTCTAAATACATAATGTAAATATAAATAAATATCGCCACAGGACTGCTGTGTGGTATCTGGAGGAGCACACCACAAGGAGAAAAGTAAAGCTCCATGTACGTAGATGTGTTCTGTCTGTACAACCAGGAAATGCCTCATAAGTTACCGTTAAAGGTGGTGAGTGAGTTGGTGATGAGTGGTGCAACATAGTATAATGTGACAATTGTGTGTGATGCGACGTCTAAGAAAATATATATAAAAACCAAATGATAAAGTCAAAAGACAAGGTTCAAAACTGAACTATGCTCAGAAACACAGCCGGATTTCCAGAAAGATAATATTTCTGTAGAGAAAACGATATAAAAGAGTACAAACACTGACCGCATAATGCGCAAAAATACTAACTCCATAGTGGAGAAAACAGTCAAAGCGCAGACGCGTGAAAGTGCAAAAGGCAAGAGGAAAGACAAAAAATAGGCAATCAGCAGAGCTGAAAAAGAGAAAAACAGATACATCATGAGAGGTAGCAGCAAGATGCAGCAAATGATACAGTGAAGATCAGATGGTCATGATGTGAGAGCAAACAGCAGGGAGCGAGACATCAATAAGTTAGAGGAGCAATAGGCATCATAAGGAAGTGAAGTCATTAGTAATCAAGCAAACCAAAGTAACTGCGTGATGCAAAGACAACTCAGAGGTAATTATCTAAATCCTCACTGCTTTTGAGCCCATAAGGGGCCTTGGTATCAAGCTCTAGAATGTAGCGGGTTTCAAGTTGCCTCAGTTTCTTTTCATGGTTGCCACCGCGTCTCAGTATTGGTACACTGTCAATCACAAAGTATTGAAGGTGATCAAGGTTGTTATTGTGTGCCTCTCTGAAGTGCCTAGCCACAGGGTAGCTCGGGTCGTTGTTGACGATTGCCCTAAGATGTTGTAAGATCCTTACATGTACTTGGAGCTTGGTGCTACCTACACACATAAGATTGCAGCTACATTGGAGGATGTAGACTGCGAAGTCAGTCCTACAGGTGTACTTATGTTGCAAAATGATGGGCTTGTTGCAGAATTTGGCAGTAACTTGGGTGGTGTTTACGCCAAACCTACAAGCTCTACATGAGTTACACTTGCGGAAGCCCTTGATATCAGAGAGCCAGTTAGATTTATTCACGACCTCTGGGCTACTTTTGACAAGAGCGTCTCTCATGGAGAACGCTCTGCGGTAGGTGACAGTAGGTCTATTGGCAATCATAGGACCAAGAACTGGGTCAGTTTGGACAATACGCCAATGTCGATTGACGATGGCCTTGATGGCTCGTTCCTCTCTACAATAAGTGATAATGAGATGTGTGTCTATTGTGCCCCGGTCTTCATCACCAGTGTTGTTATCAGTGTTGTCTAACTCAGTGAGAGGCTTGGGAGCTAGAAGTATGATTCTAGGTACTGAGTTGGCCCTGGTTCTGGCTTTATGGAGTGATGATGGTCTGTAACCTCTGGCTACAAAGCGATTATGTGCCTCATCCTGACAGTTGATGAGATCAGATTCTGAGCTACATATCCTCCTCAACCGGAGCATCGATATCAGGATGTATATATATTTATGTGTGTATTAACTACCAGCAGTCACCAGTAGGTAGTTAAAGTTAGGACCTAGTTTCCGTAGGCAACTCACTTAAGAATATTGAGGAGACTGTATTGTTATCAACTTCCGTAGACTATGGTAAAGTCACTGCTGAGATGTCAGGAGATCACAACTACCAACTTGCCAAAAATGTGGTCCTTACCACAGGGTTACTTTTATAAACCAACACCCAGAAGCCTTTTAAATGAGTCCGTTCTCCCAGCTGCCCAACTGCCCAAAATACTTTTTTGGCTTTATCTGACCTGGACGTTCAGGATTGACCACCACCACCCCCCGTAATTGATGGGGCCGACTATATATCCACACACCCTCCAAATATATCTGACTTACACGATCATGTTGCCACAACTATACCCAAGGCTTGTGTCAACCCAGACCTGAACATACTCAGCTGGAATGTTGCTGGCCTACAATCAAAAATAGACCTAGCAGATTGGCTGGAATTGGTCAGACAGCAGGACATTTTGATGTTTAAAGAAACCTGGGCTATCAAAGATATATACCTTGAGGGGTTTGAATGCTTTAACGTCCTGGCCCCAATTCCTAAATCTGGCCGACCATCTGGTGGTCTCTCCATCTGTGTGAACATCGCCGCAGGGGGCAGCATTAAGGTCCTACACACCCATAGCGACAAATTCCAAGCCTTGCTATACATATTTATATATATTTATATGTGTATTAACTACTAGCAGTCACCAGTAGGTAGTTAAAATTAGAACGTAGTTTCCATAGGAAGAGCGTTTATTCATTTGCTAATTGTTTACCATCGTTTCACGAATCATAATGAAATTTTCAAAACTAGTATGATGCTCACTTCAGCTACTGTCTTGAAAGTTTCATGATGATCCATCAAGCGGGTGCTGAGAAAAAGGGGGGGGTCCCAAAACGCGTTTTCACCATGTTAATACTCATAGAGATTTTAGACACGACCACAGCCTGATTTCCTGTACGGATTTACACCACATTTGGCAGAAAGATAGCTGTTAGTCCAGAAAGTGAAAAACCTAATTGTATATATAGGGACATGAAGGATCCACAAACCTTCCCGATCTCGTGCTGAGATCTGATTGGTTGCCAACACTTGAGCCGAGACCCATAAAAAAAGGGTAAAAAACAAGAGAAGTGGGCAGGGTAGGGATACCCTGATCACCTAAGCCTCTTGGGGGTGGTCCCACAGGGTAAAAAAAGTATTTATTTTTTTGTCAAAAATCTTTTTATTCAGCAACATATGTAATATCACATACGGAGAACAGTAGGGTGCACAGAACCCAGAATCAAACCCGTCAGCTAATAAAAGTTCAGTTGCACTTAGGGCTGGGTCTGCTACAGTCCCCCTGTGGTCTTCAACGCTGAGAATCATTTTGTGTCGGGCCAACAGCCCCAGAAAGGAATCACTGAAGCAACAAAAATCAGAAAACCCCACCCCAACCCTCCCCCCTCCCAGGCCCTGGTGGTGGTGAAGATCGTACAGAAGTAAAGTAAGGCGCGCGGGTAGGTCAAGTATGTGTGGCTACAGAAGCAGAGCCTGCAATGTGCACGGGTTGGCGAGCGCTGTGGGCAAGTCGTGATAGGGGATTTAGAACTGGAATAAGTGCATGGACCTTAGGGAAGGAGGGCAAACCGCCAAGGGTAGGCCCCTGGACAGGTAAGACACTAATGGGCCCCACTTAGTTTCAAAGGCCTTAAAGTCATCCCGGAAGATGTCCGCAAGGCGTTCCATAGAGAGAATTCTCCACAGCCGGGCATGCCATAGTGAAACCTCCGGCGCGGCCTTCTTTTTCCAAGCAAATGCTATCGTAAGTTTCGCTGCCCCCAAACATGTCCACAGGATAGACTTATCGGACTTTGTTTGGTGCTCCAGGTTAGGGCCTCTCAGGCCAAGTAGTACCTCCCCTATAGAAGTCGGGACGGGGTACCCCAGGATGTCCTTAATGTGAGAGAGGATTTCTTCCCAGAAGGGCCGGATACCTGGGCAGTCGCACCAGATGTGGCGAAAATCCCCCTGCAACCCACAACCCCGCCAGCAGAGATCTGAGGTGTCAGGAAAGATTAGTTTGAGTTTGGTGGGGTAAAGGTACCAGTCCAGTAGTGTCTTGTAATGCGCTTCCCGCAGAGCCACCGAGTGGTTATGTTTAGTGATGTCACCCCATAAATGTTTCCATTCTTCGTCTGAGACCCCCCGACCCAACACCTGCTCCCAAAAGGACATATAGCGCGCTTGGGGTGCCTGTAGGGTGTTTAGGAGTAAGGTATATAGGGAAGAGATCGCCCCCTTCATGTTTCCTGCCTTGAGTACCAACCGCTCCATGGCCGTGAGTCCTCTGGTAGCAGCATCTCTTATGTGTGGGAGAGTGACCCAATGCTTGAGTTGCAGGTAATGATAGTGTTCCTTGTGTGAAACCAGAAATTCTCTTTTGCAGGTGTCAAAAGTCCGGACGTCAAAGTTATGGAATAGATCTGATAGTTTCAGATAGCCACCCTCCCGCCAGCTATCAAAGGGTCCCTCGTTCTTTGCCGGTGGAAAGGCCGGATTGAAATGGATTGGGGTGTAAGGAGAGGGGAAAGTGGTCCAGCCCTCCCGCTTTGTAACCTGGTCCCATACCGTGAGAGCAGTGCAAGTGGGTGTGCTAAGGTATGTATTTACCGGCCTGTCGGATTTTGGTTTCCATAGGACATCCCAGATGGTCCGCCCCACAATCGCCCTGTCCATATGGAGCCAATGTTTTTCAGATTCTCTCACCGACCACTCCATCACCACCCTCAGTTGAGCCGCCTGGTAATATAGTTGGAAGTCGGGGAGGGCAACACCCCCGTTTTTCCTGGGACGTCGCAGAACGTGGAAGGGGAGGCGTGCTCACCCTCCCTGCCAGATAAACTTGATGACCGAGGATCGTAAGCGTGGCAGGAAATCACGCTCCAGTGCTATGGGGAGCGCCTGGAAGAGATACAAAAGCTTTGGCAACACCACCATTTTGACGGCGTTGATCCGCCCCAACCAGGAAATATACAATGGCTTCCATCTTTTAAAATCTCGGTTAAGCTGTGATTCCAGTGGAGGGAAGTTCGCCTTATAGAGGTCCCCAATTTTAGGAGTGAGATGCACTCCCAGATAGAGCAGAGAGTGTTTGGCCCATTGAAGTGCAGTTTGGCCCCGCAGGTTCGCCACAGCTGCGTCTGAGAGCGTGAGGTTTAGTATGGAAGATTTAGAGAGATTCACTTTGAAACCCGAGACCTGCTCGAAGTTTCTTAGATCCTCCTGCACTGCTCTGAGGGAAGTGGACGGTTCCAGCAGCGTCAGTAGGACATCATCTGCAAAGAAGGAGGCTTTATGGTCTGTGCCACCGAAGCGTATGCCTCGTATTGCCTCATTGTCTCGAAACCTCGTAGCAAGGGGTTCGATGCTGAGGGCAAATAGGAGGGGGGAGAGCGGGCAGCCCTGACGCTTGCCTCTGCTAAGGTCGTAGGGGAGAGACTGGTGACCATTAACTAGGACCCGCGATTGTGGGAGATGGTAGTTGGCCCTGACCATGTTGAGGAACCCTTCCCCAAAGCCGAATCTCTGCATAGTGAGAAAGAGAAAGGACCAGTCCACCCGATCGAAGGCCTTTTCGGCATCAAGCCCCACCAGTATAGCAGGTATTCTAAACTTAGAGACTTTTTCAATAAGGTGGATAGTGCGGCGGATATTATCAATGCATTTGCCTCCCCTTTATAAAGCCAGACTGGTCAGGGTGGATTAGCAGGGGCATCAAGTCCTCGAGTCTGGCAGCCAGGATCGCAGAGTAAAGCTTCGCATCTAGGTTAAGAAGGGCTATAGGTCTATAACACGCGCAGAGTTGAGGGTCCTTCCCCGGTTTTGGGATAACAGAGATGACAGCCCCGGCCATTGAAGCCGATACCCTGGCATCCATCGCTATGGCATTAAACAGGGAGGTCAGATGCGGGATCAGCTCGGAGGCATAACACTTATAAAAATGTGCCGTGAGGCCGTCCGACCCCGGCGCCTTATATAGTTTAAGTCTAGTAAAAGCTTGCCTAACCTCTCCGATGTGATGGAGGCGTCTAACGCTTCCGCCACCGCTGGTGTGAGTCGGGGGAGCTCCAAGGAGTCCAGATACTGCTGTTGCGAGGTGTGGTCAGGGGGAGCTCCTCGGTAGAGGTCTCCATAGAAGGCTCGAAAGATGTTGGCTTTACTGATGTCGTCGTGAATAAGGTGACCATCTACGTCTAGTATACCCCCTATATACTCGCGTTCTCGTTTCTCTCGTAACTGACGTGCCAAATGGGTCCCCACCTTGTCCCCTTGTGCGTACGATGTCTGCCGCAATTTGAGCAAGGTGTATTTGGCTCTGTTGTTGTATATAGCCCTGAGCTTACCCCTCAGGGCCGTGACCTGTCTCCGTAACGTACAAGTGGGCTGTTCCTTGTGCGCTTGTTCGGTGGCCGCCAGTTCCGCCTCTAAAGCCAGGCGTTCCGCCGCTCTCTGCTTATTGAGGGCAGCGTTAAGTTGGATGCATTTACCCCGCAAAACGGCTTTAAAAGTGTCCCAGTTGTTTTGCGGGGAGGTATCAGCCGGGACATTAATTGTGAAGAATTCAGTAATAGCGGCTCGTAAGTCTTCCCGGAGAGATTTGTCCCTGGTGATAGAAGCTGGGAAATACCAGCGGGCAGAGTCGGGTTTAGGCCCTCCCCACGCTAAGCTAATAGAGACGAGACCATGGTCCGAAATTGAAATTGGCAGAATCTGGGCTGCCCGAAGAGGCCCCTGAAGAGTTTGGCTGATGAAGATGTAATCAATTCTAGAGTAGGTGCGGTGTACGTGAGAGAAGTAGGTATAATCTCTGGCGTCAGGATTCAGTATCCGCCACGCGTCTAGGAGGCCCAGGGTGTGGAATTTTTGCTTGAGACCTTTGGGAAAGCAAGTGGGCGTCATCCTGTGTGTATGGGAGCTGTCTATAGTGTCATGCCATGTGAGATTGAAGTCGCCCAATAGAATCACTGGACCCTCTGCGAAGCTGGCTAGGGAATCAAGGGTGTTAGAAAGGAAAGTTGCTTGTCCCGTGTTAGGCGCGTATAAAGATATAAAGGTACACATGGTGCCCCGGAGCCTCCCCTTTACCATAAGGACTCTTCCCTCCCGGTCGGCCTTAACTGCTTCCGGCTGGAAGTTAGCGGAAGACCGGAAAAGCAATGCTACCCCATTGTGTTTGGTGCTAGCCGATGATTGGTAAATTAGTGGGTAAGCTCTATGTCGGAGTCGCTTATCTTCCGATTTTTTCAAGTGTGTTTCCTGGAGCGCCACTATCTCAAATTGACAGTCATGCATGTATTTCCAGATTTTTTTGCCGTTTTTGAGGCGAATTAAGGCCTTTAATATTCCAGGACGCTATCGAGACCATCTCAAAAACTGAAGGTGTCCTTTTTGCCCATTGGTCTCCCCCCAAGAACCCTCCCCTGCACAGGAAGCGACTGCTGCAATTGTGTTGGTATACTTGACCTACTGACTTTGCCCTCCTGCGACCAGGAGACCCGTATCCCTCCAACACCACCAAGTACCCCCCAAAACCAAATCCCCAACAACCCCATGAAAAAATATGCCAATGCGCCAATAGGCCCTTGGCAAGAAACATCTTGAAAAAGCGAAACAACAGTTCGGGCAGTACGGTCAAGGCCCGTACCCCCTGCTGCCATGCTGCTATAGCATAGAGAGTACCTATAGAAGCTGTTGGTAACGGTTACATCACTGCATCGTAGCTCGGAGAGCCGGCGTATTCCTTCTGCAGCACCGTCGATCCCACCCGCCTGCCCCCAGTGGTTTCACATGGGAGTGCGTTATGGGGACCTCAGCACTCCAACGTAGATAATCCTCATTACGCAGCACAAAAGAGTCACCTGGATGTCGATTCATTCTTAAAGACTGTTTGCCATGACTGGGTCTCTCTCCTGGATCGGCTCTCTCCGGTAGAGGGCCCGGAGGCACCCTCCTCCGCCGGCACCGGGAGGCCGAGGACCCGCAACCCCTCGTTCAGCTCAGTCACATGGTGAGACCTGTTCCGGTATTCAAAAGTGAGACCAAATGGATAGGTCCAACGGTATCTGATGCTGTCTTCCCGAAGCTTGGTGGTGACAGGTCGCAGCGATTGTCGACGCGCCAGAGTGTCAGGCGCCAGATCCTGAAACAGGGCACATTTATATCCCTGAAAGGAAGCCTCGTCTTTCTTCCTCGCCACTCCCAAGATGGCTTCCTTCGTCTGAAAGGAGTGCAGCTTCACCAGGACATCTGTAGCCCGCTTGCATTCACCTGCCTGGGCGGGCCCCACTCGATGGGCTCGGTCAATCTTGATCTTTAGCTGACGGGGGCCAGCAGCTCCGAGAAGATCCCAACGACAAACGCCTCAAGGTCAGGCCCCTCCGCACCCTCCTCCAGGTCCCGGATACGTATGTTGTCCCTCCGAGACCTGTTCTCCAAATCCTCCGCCTTCAGAAGCAATTGTTGCAGTTGGGACTGAAGCACCAGCTGGGATTCGTGCAGGCCGTGCGAACGTGCATCGAGGGCCTGTGTCTGCTCCTCCACCTCTAGCACCCTGGAGCCCAAAGCGTCTATATCTTGCCACAGGGCGGTCATCTTCTCGGTGAGGTCAGCCTTCAGTTGATCCATGGTAGCGTGTAGATCTTTCTTCATCTCTTGACAGAGATCCTTTTTAAAGTCCCGTAGCGTGGCTGCCAGATCCTCCCTGGTGAGAGCCATGGTCCGCACCTGATCCAAATCGGCTGGAGAGGAGTTCTTATCCGTGGCAGAAAAGTAACTGGAGACCTTGTTTGAGGACTTCTTAGGTGGCAGAAGGGATGTACGGTGGTGGTCACCGTAGACTGCACCCGGTCAACTCGTGGGAAGGCGCTCCGGGAAGCCCCCTAGTCTCTTCAGGCACCCTGCGCAATCACCGGCCGGTCAGTGGTTAAGGGGTGCTAGCGGCCATCTTAGGGTCAGGCAGCCGGCACTAGAAGGCAGCACCCTATCCCGGAGCAGCCAGGAGCAGCGGCCCCCACCATGGAGGGGGAACAGGAGAAAGGGTGTACTGCCTACTTCTACTCCTGCGGTCGAGTGGTGCAGCACTGGGAACACTCTGAGGCCAGTTCAGGGTGCGGGCGCCATTTTGAAGTCAGGCGGGGCGCCACGTGTAATCCACTCTCAGTACCAAAGTCACAAATCACCAAAATGTCTGTATGGCCCCCACCGGCTATGTTTGCCTCCAGCAGAGATCAGCATCCATGCTTCGTGGTGTGTCTCAGGTGGCGCGCACCACCCCGGGCGTACCTCCAGGTCTCAGTCACAGCCCCAGGCCACCGCCCACTCAGCGCCAGCTCTCCCAGCGCTGCGGCTGCAGGTCGGGTGGGCAGGGGCACATCCAGACGGCCCTCAGGAGATTGTAGCCCCGTTGATAGTCGGCAGCATCCGCCTGATCATTGCTCCTGAGACGGAGGCTTAAAGCGGGCAAAAGATGACGCCCATTCCATCCCGTGCCGCTCTCAGCCCCAAGATGGAGGACGCTCCGGTCCTGCGTCTCACCGCAGCTGTGCGCCTGTTTTGCTCTCACAGAGCCGCCGGCAGAACCTTTCTTCACATTCTGGGTCAGTTACACTGCATATTGCACAGGATCCGACCGCGCTCAGCTCTCTACTGGATCAAAAAAAGCACTTAGGGCAGCAACGGGGGTCCGGAGCTGAAGCGGCTCACGTCCGCTCAGCCATCTTGCTTGGCCTTGCCCAAAAAGTATTTTTTTAAAACAATTTTGACAGGCTCCTGGGCTTCTGTAATATTTAGCCCCCAGGTGGGCCAGGTCTCAGGGGGCATTAGTATATATAAATATGTGGGGGAGTGCAGGTGTGGCAGTTCCCATACCCCAGGGACCGCTACTTCCTCGGGCAGTTTATTGCATTTAAGCCCCAGGGACTGCCACCTGGCCAGGGCTGAAATAAATTAATGTAGGGGGTCGTTACCTCCCAGGGGCAAATCTTTACAATGGAGGTGGGTCGCCGGCCCCCTTTGTGGAGCCATATGCCTCCCCAGGGTCGGCTCTTGCTATGCCCCAGGGTGCCCACCCCCAGGACATAGCTGTTTGCTGTGGCTTGGCAGGAGCTTTAACCGCTCCCACAAAGCCACAGCAAACGCTCTGCTTCCATCTAGTGAGAACAGTGAAAATGCTCTAGCTCGCTGGAAGCAGAGCATGTGTCTGTTTCTCTGCCCACTGTCCAGCAAGCAGGGAAACAGACACAGGGAGCTGCATGTTTAGCACCTCTGAAAGCAATGCCGGCTCCCACAGGAGGCCGGGAGCCGTCAGGAACCGATGGGGCCTTCAGACTCCCCCTGCAGTCCCAATGCAGACTGGGTGCTCTGAGGGCACCCAAAAGAATGGCAGGCCCTGGCAGGTGAGGTCAACTGAGCTAAAATCAGCCCAGGGAGGGGGGCCACAAAGCCCCCTTCCCCATTTCTAAATGGCCAGGGAGCGGGGCCGCAAGGCCCCCTCCCTCATTTGGCTATTGGCAGGCCCAGGGGGATCAGCCCAGGGAAGGGGCCAGGCAGCCCCCTCCCCAATAAAAATATATAAATTACAAGACTGGGACCCGGTGATGGGGTCCCTGGGGATGAAAGTGGCACAGGGAGAGGGCTGCGCACACCCCTTCCCCATTTCTAAATGGCTGGGCCCCAGGGACTGGGGTCTCCGGGGCCAAAATTGGCCTCGGAAGGTGGGCCGCATGGTCCTTCCTTTAATAAAAAAAAGGTCTGCTCTGGGGGAAGTCTGCAGAGACCCCGCCCCTTTCTCAACCACTCTGCAAAGGGGCCTCCTGGTGTACAACTTGTTCGGGGATGAAGTCCTTTTGGCTGCTGAGGATCCTTGAGGGCCAACAACCCCTCCTGCAACCTCCACTAAGTCCCACACAGAGGGATTGCTTAGAGGTGATGTGAGGCTCTGCCCCCTTTCTCCACTGCTCTGCAAACGCACCTCCTGTCATGCTACTGGTTGGGGTAAGAAGTCTCCTTAGATGCTGAGGGTCTTTGGGGGCCAAGAACCCCTCCTGTTACCTCCAGTAAGCTCCACATAGCGGGATTGCTGAGAGCTTGTGGGAAGCCCTGCCTCCTTTCTCCACCCCTCTGCAGATGCATCTCCTGGCGCACTACTGATTGGGGGATGAAGTCCCCTTGGCTGCTAAGGGTCCTTGGGGGTCAACTACCCCTTCTGTTACTTCCAGTAAGCCCCACACAGTGGGATTACTGAGAACTCATCCAAGGCCCCTCCCCCTTTCTCCAACACTCTCCAAACATGCCCCCTGGCGCACTACTGGTTGGAGGATGAAGTCCCTTTGGATGCTAAGGGTCCTTGGGAGCCAAGAACCCTATCCTGTTACCTTCAGTAAGTCCCACACAGCGGGATTGCTGAGAGAGATCACCGGCGGCCCCGCCCCTTTCTCCACCACTCTGCAATGTGCCTCCTGGTGCTCTACTTGCTGGGGGATGAAGTCCTTTTGGACGTTGAAGGCACTTGGGGGCCAAGAAGCCCTCCTGTTACCAGCAGTAAGTCTGATACAGTGGAATTGCTGAGAGCTGGTCGGAGACCCCATCCCCTATCTCCACCACTCGGCAAATGCGCCTAGTAGTTACAAAATCATATAAATTCAGTCAAAAAACCAAAGTTTACAGAGACATATATATTTAGGAGATAGAATTTCAAAAAACCTTATAAATTCACTAAAAAAACAAAGGTTACAGGGACGTTATAGTTAGGAAATATATATTTTTTAAATCATGGAAATTCACTGAAAAAAACAAAGGTTACAGGGACTTTACAGTTACTTGAGCTAACTATAACTTACGCCCCCGTAAATGCACTTCTTATGACCTCACATATTAGATCACACATGACATGGTCAGTGACATCACTGATGACATCTCCTGACATCACTGATGACATCATCCACAGAACCACTCACACACCCCATACAGTGTCTCATACACTCACTCACTCGCATTCACATACCCATTCACATATACATACGTGTCATTCACCCACTCACTTATCCATGCAGACACTCACATACCCACTCACTCCCTCATATAGCTACTAATACAACCACTTACTCACCCATACAACAACTTACACAGCCATACAAACACCTATACAGCTACTCACACACCCACCTAATTAATCATACAATCACTCAAGCAGCCAGTCACTCACCCATACAGCAGCTCAACAGACCTATTGACACACCCATACAACTACTCACACACCCACTCACATGCTTTCACAACCTCTTACATACCCATTCACTCATCCCTAAGAGCACTCGGATGACCACTCACTCACCCATACAGTCACTCACACACTCACTCTCCAAAACAGCCACTCATACACCCACTAGGTTAACCAAACACCCACTCAGTCACTCACTCACCCATTCATTCACTTACACATCCACTCACCCAACCATACAGCCACTCAGTCACCCATACAGCCACTCACACACCCACTCCCACACCTATGCAGCCACTCACACAGCCATTAACTCACCCATACAGCCACTCACACACCCACTCATTCTCCAATACAGCCACTCACACAGCCACTCGCTAACCCATAGTTGGATATATATTTTTTAATTGAGCCAATTAATTAGACGTGAACACAATACTATCTTTGAAGTGTGTTAAGTAAGACTCTGTGATATTGTTAAGGAATTTTTAGAATGTTGATATTATAGAATATTGATACTTCTAGAACAAGGAGATGGAGAAGGGAAACTCATGCACTTTACAGAAATGTGGAGAAAGTGTATCATACATAGATCCTTGTAACAATCATTTGGATAGTACAATCCCTTTTTGATTTGATATTGACTGTAATGCATTTGCACTTTAAAGATATTATTGGAGCATTTGCACTCTATATCAAGCTGAGGGGGACCCATTGCTGTATGGAACTGAAACAATGAACTACTGGAATGTTCTTATACTTGAAAGATAATCTGTGTAATAGCACTTTATTGAATTGACATTTACTGTAATGCACTTAGACTTTGAGGATATCATCAAGATATCTGCACTTCATAGCTTGTTGAGGAGGGTCCTATTATGCATAGGATCCACTCAATGAAGTACTGAAACGTGTTTACATCTGAAAGATGAGGTTGATGTGATGTACCTGAAAATAAGCATAGTTGCACTCCATTACATATGTGATTTATTAAGATAATCAAAATGGGTGAATTGACAGACAAAGTTCATCTGAATTTTACATATATTACAAAATGGATTCCACTGTATATGTGCTTCAATTTAATTTGACTGAATATTGGAATATTGTAATGTTTACATCAGTACGTTTACGATGAATCACTATCTACTGTATTGTGAATCAGGCACTTGCACTCTCAAAAACAAGTCCCCCTTCTATTGCATTTGCACTTTTCAAAATGCACTTTATAGAATGTGAGTTGGAATGTGGTTTGAACCAGAAGAGTGGAAATAGTTGAACTGATGTTTTTCGATGGATTTGCTATCAAGACTTTCCAAGTGAAATGTGATATTGAAGGTTCTTTACAGTTATTTAATACCAAAAAATAAGAAAACAAAAAATCAAAAATGTAAACTCTAAAATTGATGGCAAGAACCTTGGTAAAGTATAGGTTTTGAAAAAAACCCTCAGTTTTCAAAAGTTTCCCTGAAAGAAATTATTGTAAAAAATTAATTTCAGTGTAAAAAATTAATTTCAGGTTTGAATTGTAATAAGAAATGGCATTTAAATTTTGCCATTTATACCTGTGATGGATAATAGGTTAATGCCCCAGTTGTATGATGTGTTTTATTGGTGATGGGGAAGGCTTGCTCCTTTAAATTGACACTCTACACTATGGAACTCTATGATCCTGTGGAAGGATGACACCAAAACGTGTGGGGGAATTCTCTATTGCACCGTATGGAATGTAATAAATAACCAAATAAAAAAAGAATGCTGGTGACTTACCATCCTGTGCCGCCTGCTTTTCTGTCCCACTGGAGACACGTTTATGGATTAACATAGGCGGGGTTCTGAAGAGTATTCATGTGTAATATATATATATATATTGTGAAAAACTCAAAGCAGGGATGTTATAGTTAGCCTCAGATTTCACTCGTACAAAACCATAGAAATTCAGAAGCTATAGTTACCTGACCTAACTATAACATACGCCCCGCAATGCACTGCTTATGACCTCACATATTACATCAATCATGACATGGTTAGTGCCATCACTGATGACATCATTGATGACATCTCAAATGAGATAACTGATGATGTCATCCATTGAGTATGTGTTTCGTGAACGTTTCTGAGACTTAAAGATATATACTAATCTACAGCATAAGTTAAACTGCTATTCTTTTTGTACTAGTAATTTGTCATACTATTTCCAACATATCACATCTGAGTGGCTGTGTGACTGTCTGTTTCAGTGTGTGAGTGGATGTCTGAGTGGCTGTATGAATGTGCTAGTGGGTATGTGAGTAGCTCATCCTCGGATCCACCCCTGCCGCATAGGACAACACCTGGTGGCCCCCCACCCTCGGAAACCCACCCACCCCCATGGACCATGCACGCAACCTTGGCATCATACTCTACTCCTCACTCACCATGAACCGCCTGATCAACGCTGTGTCCTCCACATGCTTCAACACCCTCCGCATACTCCACAAGACCTTCAAATGGATCCCCCCAAACTCCAGGAAGACCGTCACCCACGCACTCATCACCAGCAGGCTGGACTACGGAAATGCGCTCTATGCCAGAATCAACAAAACACTGCTTTACAAACTCCAGACCGTCCAGAACACAGCAGCCAGTCTCATCCTCAGCATCCCACGACATGACCACATCACCCAGCTCCTCCGTGACCTCCACTGGCTCCTGTCAAAAAGAGAGTAACCTTCAAACTGCTCACACACACCTACAAAGCACTCCACAACACCGGACCCCAATACCTCAATGGAAGAATCTCCTTCATGAGTGTCTGAGTGGGTGTGAGAGTGTCTGAGTACGTCTACGAGGGGGTAAATGAGTGTCTGAGTAGGTATGTGAGTGGGTATGTGAGTGGCTGTGTTAGTGTCTCAGTGGGTCTTTGAGTGGGTGTATCAGTGTCTGAGTGGGTCTGTCAGTGGGTGTGTGAGTGAATATCGCAGAAAGGTACCCCCTATAGATACTTCTAGGTCCAAGATTCAGGGGGAAGGAAAACAAAATCACAAATATAAATACTCTTGTCTGACCTGTGTCATTTCACTAGTGGCCTGCAAGGGCTCAACAATAGGGCTATTCCACAATAATCAGTCTTTTCCATACCAAGTTGTACAGATAGTAATACATTTTATTATTCAATTTTTTCATTTCATGCATATTGATCTTTTTGTAATTTAAAAAAAAAAATCTTTTTTCTAAAGTCTTAATTTGAACATTTCATTTTTAACATGTGCAAAATGTATTATTTACAGATAAATACATGAAAAGACATAAAAATACATTTTGTTGGTTCATACCTATATCCCCAATGAAAACAAACCTTCCAATCTCACCAAACACACCACATTCTCACAAATGAAACAATCACACACACGAAAGATGGGTGGGGAAAGAAGGGCCTCTGTTCATTTATATGATATACACTGATGTCAGTCAAGCGTATTGAATAAATCACAGTGTGATCCACTTTGGTGTTATCCTCGAGGAGTTTCCCATAATCTGTTCAACGTACGTTTCGGTGGATGTACGTGACTAACACCTTCATCAGGACCAATATTTTTATATATTTTTCTCAGGTGAGTGGACGGGGGTCCTCTGTAAATAGATCATAAATATGATTGATTAAATGGGAAAATATGTGGAATACCCTATAGAAGCCATTTTTTTAATGTAACTCCTTTAGGTCCAAATTACTCTTTAGGTTTGGTCTTTAGGTGCAAGTGTGGAGCATGTGCTTAAAGATCTTATTCAAAGAGTGCTTTCCCTCATGCTGGTCGGTTGGATGTTTACTGTGAGATACATCTTTATCCAAAGTGTGTTTCCCAAAGTGAACAAAGGGATGAATAAACAAGTAGAGAAAAATTTAGAGAAAAATGGAACCCAACAAACCTGTGACTATGGGTGCTGTTATATGCACCATGCTGAAGAAAGCAGAGATAAAAGATAAAATAGGCAGATAAGGTGAAGTCAGGTAAAGATAGGAAAAGAGAATATAAAACTGACATATGTCACCTTATTTTTCGTAACTGGGAGATGCTGGTCCACTCTGTTGCAAGCCTAGTGATTTGATGGGATGTATGCAGACAAATTTCTACCCACTGGTCTAGATATTGTGCATTCTCTGCTGGAGAACTCCTTGTAGGTGTTGATGAGAAGTTTTACTTTTTATATTGCTGTATTTCAAAGGTACGGGATAACATAAATCCGATATCAGTACACGAAATATAATATAGTTTACTAGTAATTTATCTATAATTGCCATTATTGTCTTATAGTTGTCCTACCAATAATGTGTGAGGATGTTGAGCTCCTTCAATGGAAGCTTTCCCTTGTATTGGCAACAATGTCCTCCATTTTGTATTAGTTAGATGCCTGAATTTCTAAAAAGATAAAGTGTCCAACATTAATGTCGAACAAGAGAATAGCAGGCTTAATGGATCATGGTACATGTCTTATGTTCTGTCTGACCTCCTCTCCCATGTTACACTGGGTGCTCTAGGATACCTATAATGTAAAACTATGGCTCTAATGTGAAGGTATGCAGGTGCTGGCTCCACATATTAGCCAACTGTTTCTATGCCGAAGCCTAACAATGGCGCAACCTCACTTTTCCGGTATAGTGCGCCAAAGGAGATCAGCCCTGACCCTACCCGCATCTAATCTCAGTGATATTGCGAATCGCTGTGGGACTGAACCGCCAACGGTGATATCACCACTAGTTGGAAGAGTGCAAAATGCGGTGGCCCCCCACGTGGTAGAATTTTACTCACTATCTGGGGCAGACCTATTCCAATACTGATTTGGGAGGGTGGAAAAGGCGGCAGTCCATCGGCTTGGTGGAGATCCACTAACCTAAGGGGGCAGATCTACTCTGACTCCAGGCTCTTTCTGTCTAAATCTTCCCCCAATTGTACTCTTGCCCATGAAGTGGCACTTACTTGTAGCTTGCAAAGAGCACTACGCGTCCGTCTCCTTTCCTGTACCATCGTGAGCGTGTGCATTCTTACACCGCTACTTTTGTAGGCTGTCTACGTCCATGTTGCATAAGGTCATGTGATGTGTTGTGACCTCATTTGTAATTGTGCGTCGCTACACGATAAAGACCGGTAAATATTGCGCCATCTTGGGCTAGAATTGTCACCCGATATTACAATTCAATACTAGCTATAAACATATTTTTGCTATGTATGAGCTATCTTCCAATATGTTATGCCTCATGCAGATTATCTACAGCAATCAATCAATCAATCAGGGGTTTGTTGAAGCGCGACTACTCACCCGTAAGGGTCTCAAGGCGCTAGGGGTGGGGGGGGGTGCAGGTTCCATTCCATCAAGGAGGGGGTCTGTCGAAGAGCCAGGTCTTGAGGTTTCTTGCGAAGATGGGGAGCGATGTTTTCTGTCTGAGGTGGAGCGGAAGGGCGTTCCATGCCTTGGCCGCGAGGAAGGAGAAGGAGCGGCCTCCCGATCTGGTCTTTCTGGTGCGGGGGACCACGGCGTAGGAGAGCTGGGCTGATCGTAGGGTCCTTTGGGGTGCGTGGAATTTGAGTCGGCTGTTCAGGTATGCTGGTCCGGTGCTGTGGAGGGCCTTGTGTGCGTGGGTGAGTATCTTGAAAGTGATTCTCGCCTTGACGGGGAGCCAGTGGAGTGTGCGCAGGTGCTGGGAGATGTGGCAGTGTTTTGGCAGGTTGAGGACTAGTCTTGCGGCAGCGTTCTGGATGTTCTGTAGCTTGCGGGTGAGGTTTTTGTTTATTCCGGCATAGAGTGCGTTGCCGTAGTCGAGTCTGCTGGTGACCAGGGCGTGAGTGACGGTCTTTCGGTGTTCGAGGGGGATCCATTTGAAGGTCTTACGAAGGAGGCGGAGGGTGTGGAAGCAGGAAGACGAGACGGAGTTGATTTGGCAGTCCATTTTGAGCTCGGAGTCCAGGTTGATTCCCAGGTTGCGTGCGTGGTCCATGGGGGTTGGCGGGTTTCCGAGGGTGGGGGTCCACCAGGTGTCGCTCCAGGCGTCGGGGTTTGGGCCCATGATGAGTACCTCTGTTTTGTTGGTGTTTAGTTGTAGGCAGCTGTTTTTCATCCATTTGGCGACAGCTTCCATGCCTTCTCGAAAGTTGTGTCTGGCGGTGTTGGACTCGTTGGATAGGGAGAGGATGAGTTGGGTGTCATGTGCGTATGACACGATGTTGAGTCCGTAGGTTCTGACGACGGGGGCGAGTGGAGCCATGTAGATGTTGAAAAGCGTCGGGCTGAGGGAGGAGCCCTGGGGGACTCCGCAGGTGGTAGGTGTAGGGTTCGAGAGGAAAGGGGGGAGTCTGACCTGCTGCGTCCTGCCGGAGAGGAAGGAGCGGATCCAGTCGAGGGCCTTGTCCTGTATTCCTGCGTCGTAGTTTGCGTATTAGGGTGCGGTGGGAGACTGTGTCGAATGCCGCTGAGAGGTTGAGGAGGATGAGGGCTACTGTCTCTCCTTTGTCCAGTGGGGTGTGGATGTTGTCTGTTGCGGCGAGGAGGGCGGTTTCCGTGCTGTGGTTTTTTCTGAAGCCGGACTGGGAGGAGTCGAGGATGTTGTGTTCTTCAATGAATGTGGCGAGTTGGCTGTTGATGGCTTTCTCGATGACTTTCGCTGGGAACGGGAGCAGGGAGATGGGTCTGTAGTTTTTGAGGTCGGTGGGGTCTGCCGAGGGTTTCTTCAGGGGGGGTTGACCTCGGCGTGTTTCCAGTCGTCGGGGAACGAGGCGGTCGCCAGGGAGCGGTTGATGGTGTGGCGGAGCATGGGTGCGATGGTGTCGGCGGCTCTGTTGAAGATGTGGTGGGGGCAGGGGTCCGTGAGGGCCCCTTAGTGGATTGACTTCATTGTCTTCAGTGTGTCTTCGGTGGTGAGGGCTGTCCAGTTGTCAATCGCTGGTTTCCGGGCGTCGGGGGTGGTTGGTGAGGGTTCAGTGTGTTGGTTGTCTTTGTCGAAGTTGTTGTAGATGCTCTTGATTTTGTGGTGGAAAAAGGTGCTGAGTTTGTCGCAGAGGTCTTGTGAGGGAGGGATGTCAGTAGACTCACTGGTGGGTTGGGCGAACTCCTTGATGATGCTGAAGAGTTCCTTGTTGTTGTGCACGTGGGTGGAGATTCTGTCTTCAATCGCTTTTTTCCTCGTTTCTCTGATGAGCTGATGGTGGGCGCTGGTGGCGGCTCTGAAGTTGTTGTGGGCTTCTGTGGATTTGGTGTTCCTCCAGGCCTTTTTGAGGCGGCGGCAAGTGCGCCTGGACTCTCGAAGTTCGGTGGTAAACCATCTGGCTTTCTTGGCACGGGTATTGTTGTTTTTCTTGAGGGGGGCTAGGGTGTTGGCGCTGTCCGAGATCCATCTATGCAGCCAATAATGGAACATAAATAATGGAGATTAATGAATTGTATATCTGTGATCCATTTGCGACATAGTTACTAATACGGCCATCTACCGATAAAGTGTATTGTAACCTCATTTGTGGGTGTGCGCGGTGACGTGCTATATACCGGTAACTGACGCGCCATCTTGGACTAAAGTCCAATATTGCATTGTTCAGCATGAGCAAATTATCTCCATATAAACGCTACCTTCTAATACATTATACCTGAAACTGATTTATCTGGGAGCCAAAATTTGGCGTAGAAGAAATTATTTAAGAAAAGTAATCCATTATGTATCTCGTTTTTCCTAGATTTCCTATAAGACCATAATGGCAATTATAGATAAATTACTAGTAAACTATATTATATTTTGTGTACTGATATCGGATTTATGTTATCCCATACAGTTTAAATACAGCGATATAAAAAGTAAAACTCCTCATCAACACCTACAAGGAGTTCTCCAGCAGAGAATGCACAATATCTAGACCAGTGGGTAGAAATGTGTCTGCATACATCCCGTCAAATCAATAGACTTGTAACAGAGGGGACCAGCAACTCCCAGTTATGAAAAATAAGGTGACATATGTCAGTTTTATATTCTCTTTTCCTATCTTTACCTGACTTCACCTTATCTGCCTATTTTATCTTTTATCTCTGCTTTCTTCATTCAAATGGTATGGTGAATATAACAGCACCCATAGTCACAGGTTTGTTGGGTTCCATTTTTCTCTACTTGTTTATTCATCGTTTTGTTTACTTTGGGAAACACACTATGGATAAAGATGTATCTCACAGTAAATATCCAACTGACCAGCATGAGGGAAAGCACTCTTTGAATAAGATCTTTAAGCACATGCTCCACACTTGCACCTAAAGACCAAACCTAAAGAGTAATTTGGACCTAAAGAAATTAAATTAAAAATGGCTTCTATAGGGTATTCCACATATTTTCCCATTTAATCAATCATATTTATGATCTATTTACAGAGGACCCCCATCCACTCACCTGAGAAAAATATATAAAAAGATTGGTCTTGATGAAGGTGGTAGTCACGTACATCCACCGAAACGTACATTGGCCAGATTATGGGAAACTCCTCAAGGATAACACCAGAGTGGATCACACATTGATTTATTCAATCCGCTTAACTGACATCGGTGTATATCATATAAATGAACAGAGACCCTTCTTTCCCCACCTATTTTTCGTGTATGTGATTGTTTCGTTTGTGAGAATGTGGTGGGGTTGGTGAGATTGGAAGGTTTGTTTCCATTGTGGGTGTAGGTATGAACCAACAAAATGTATTTTTATGTCTTTTCATGTATTTTATCTGTAAATAATACATTTCGCACACGTTAAAAATGAAATGTTCAAATTGAGACTTTACAAAAAAGAAAAAATTACAAAAAGGTCAATATGCATAAAATGAAAAAATTGATTAATAAAATGTATTACTTTTTGTACAACTTGGTATGGAAAAGACAGATCATTGTGGAATAGCCCTATTGTTGAGCCCTTACAGGCCACTAGTGAAATGACATAGGTCGGACAAGAGTATTTATATATGTGATTTTGAAGTGGGTGTGTGAGTGCCTGAGTGTGTGAGTGCCTGAGTGTGTGAGTGTGTATCTAAGTGTCTGTGTGGACATGTTAGTAGCTGTGTGAGTGACAGGGCCACAACATAACCACCCCTCCTCCTTTATCCAAAAAGAGTCCAAGTGGAGTACTTTCTTTCGGTTAATTACTAAGTGCTACCTCCTTGGGTAAAGGTCCAGCATGTATTGTGCACTACAGCTGTGTAATGGAGCCCGAGAAAATGTCACCAGTGACCTTGTGTGCATTTTGGCAATGTGATTGTTCCTCGTGCGTCTTTATCCAGGAATTTGTCATAACATGTTTCTTCCTACAGAGAATACGACAAGAGTACAAAGAGGTCAATCTCAACCAAACAAGGGCCCTCCTCTTAACTATATGAAGTAAATGGTTTTTTGTTTGGTGGAGATGTCCTCATATTCCTCGGCATCAAGAACTCCTCACCAAAATTGGCGGGAAACATGCTGGGGGCCGCTTGTAGATGTCCATCGAAGGCAGGAAGACCATTGCGTACTACTAAGGTGGGCGAGGCCAAACGGGTGAAGCTTCCGAGTGATTTGCACATTTCCATACTCATAATCCTTTTTAAAGGGAGAGCCATGGACTCTGCTCTCACCAGGACAGGACAAGAAAGAACCCACTCGTCACAGTCACATACAGATTGCGCTCTAATAGATCAATGATGTATTCACCTCCATAAAGAATTTCAGATCATTTTTCAATATGGAATTGCTGAGAAAACACACTTGCTTTATTATTTATTATTATTATTGGTACTTATTAAGCGCAACAAATCACCTTGAAAGGGTCTCTTGGTGCGGCTGCATATCAGCAGGTTTGGGCTACAGACTGGGGTATTCTGAGTTATGAACTAATATCAGGAGCCAGTTCCATCATGGCTGCTCGGAGCTTATGCTCCGTGGAAGCCTCGCGCTCAACAACATAGCGCGGTGCTTCAATCCCCGCAAAACCAGCAATCAGGGCCAACTCCCGTCATCGGAAGATTGGGAGCGTCTGCCGCTGTGGCCGCCGTTCATTCTGGCTGCTGCATGGCTGTGATATCGGCTTTATTCTCCCCAGGCGATCGCGCCTCAAGATGGCGCCTGGTGCTTGAGCGGACTCGCGCTTGGTCGTAGCAGAGCGGGGGCCGCGACATCGGGAGCGGGCCCCCGGTGAAACTGCTCCGGACCTGTGAGGCAACTGACCTTCTGCCGCCGCGACGAAAATCTCACATCCGGACTACTGGAACCGAACACTTACAGCGCTGCTCCCGCTCCTACCACGCTCTGAACAGCCTAATCCCTGACGCTGAGTCCGTGCTCGGGCCCCCAGGGCGGGCGATCCCGTTGAAATTGGGTTCTTTGTAGTAAGCGCATTTGCTGATCATTAAGGGAACCACCAAGCAAGCGCCAAAGGACTTCTAAGACATCATCACGGCAGCCACTCAGGTTTATGAGGTATGTTGATCTTGGACCAGGCTATGCAGCTCTGGGCAAGATAAATGCTAGTACTTCTTGCTCTGCATAAGATGGCTTCTACTGTGACACTGGATGACTCTGTCCTTTCCACAGTCCCAAATGCCCTGCACGTGACAGACTTCCAGCTCTTCCTCGCTCCAACTCTTTCTTCAACACTGGGCTGTGACTGAAATGTTATTGTTAAGAGATAGAAGGAGAGACCCAGAACACATTGTGGGGGAAGAGCACAGTCTGTTGTGTCAGGTACCTCCCCCACAGTACACCTTGATATTTACCTTTCTGCCGGACCCTAATTCCCATTTCCCACAGTACTGGATGTCACTGTACTCATTATTGGGGACCGACTGAACTTAACACCAAGGTCACAACCCCCCTGCCTGACCTCAAGATGGCCGCCTCAGTTGGTCTCTCCATGATGCCTCACCTCTCCTGGACAACAGAACTGGTCTTCGACCTGATCTTAACCACATCCCTCACCTGACCTTGATCCTGCTCTCCCTCTAGGACATGTACTCTTCGAACTTTCCCTCGACCGTGGAGACCCTGCCATTTGACCGTTGCCCGGTGGAGCTACCTGTTAGCTGAAGAGGAGATGGGCTGTGGATCCCCCCTCGGCCGTCACCTACCCAGCCGGACATTGGGCAGACGTTCCTTCGTCTCTCTGTCGTATCCCCCTCCTACCCCTTCACCCTACCCCCTTCCCCCTCTACGCTACCTTCTTCTTGCCTTTTATCCCTTTAATGTTTTTCTGTTGAGACCTAGCTATCTGACCGATACCCAGTGGAGCTACCTGATAGCTGAAGAGGAGATGGGCTGCGGATTCCCCCTTAGCCGTCACCTACCCAGCTGGACCTTGGGCAGACTTTCCCTTTATCTCTCTGTTGTATCTATACCCTACCCCTTTCTCCCATACCCCCTTTCCCTTCTCACTCCATTTTCCTTTTCTTCTATGCTCCTTAAATGTTTTTACTGGTATCATTGGTAATATTTAACTGTTGTAAGTTTGCAACTATGTGGAACCTTATGTAAAGCGCTCTGATACCTTCGGGTCTAGCCAGCGCTATATAAAACTCTTTAAATAAAATAAATAAAATAAGGGCTAAAACATCCATGTTTTAAGAGCTTTTTTAATCTGTCAGTGTTAAGAACAAAGATGTATTGAAAGCTGGTTCCAGTATTGAGGGGCTAGGTATGAGAATTATCTGTTCCCATTTCTTGCGGTACGGATGCAGCGAGGGAGCAACAAATGTTTCCTGCAAGACCTAAGACTCCTAGTGGGGGCATACCATTTGAGTTTTTTCTGTAAATACTGTGGTCCATTCCCATAGAGGTATTTGTGGAACATACAGAGAAGTTTAAACCATGATCGATTTTTTATGGGCAGCCAGTGGCGGCTTCTAAGAATGGGTTCTGAAGGCGACAGGGGTGGAAAGTGACAAACTACATGTGCCGCTGTATTTTGGACCACCTGAAGTTTTGAAAACAGTCCTTCATTCATAGAAGCCATTAGAGCATTCCCATAGTCCTGTTGACTAATTCTGAGGGCCTGGACTAGGGATCTTTTTGATTGGAGTGGTAACCACTGAAATACTTTTCTCAAAAGGCGCATAATTCCAAAATATGAGTCCGTAATGTAGCTCACATGTTCCTTCATGGATAGGTTCTCATCCACCATAAATCCCAGGTTTCTCACCACTACCTTAGGAGTTGGGGCCTATGCCTAAGCTAGGAGGCCACCAGTCATCTGACCAAATCGAGTGGGCCGTCCCAAACAGTACAACCTCTGTTTTGCTTGCATTAAGTTGCAGACAATTCTGCTGCATCCACATGGCGATATTATCCAAGCAGTCTCGGAATCTTACTTTAGTAGGCTCCGGATTTGGTCCCATTGTGATGACAAGCTGAGATTCATCTGCATAGGAGATGACCTCAAACCCATATGATTTTATCACTTGTGCCAGTGGTGCCAAGTAGATGTTAAAAAGAGTGGTTCTTAATACATATCTCTGTGGCACTCCCCTGTCCAAGGATATGGTTTGGGAAACAAAGGACTCAAACTGCACTCCGTGAGTGCAATCACTCAAAAAATTCTTTAGCCAACCCAAGGCTTTCCCACCGACACCAATCTCTTCCAGTCTTTTAATTAGGTCTGCATGAGAGATGGTGTTGAAAGCTGCTGATAGATCCAATAAAACCAGCATTGCTTCGTTCCCATCATCCAGGGAAAGTCTTATATTATCTAAGACCTCTACCAGTGACGTCTCCCTGCTTTACAATGCGAAGAAACCTGATTGGGAAGGGTTGAGAGGTACCTATTATGTTCTTCTCCACAGATGACAGCTACACGTGGTGAGTATTTAACGATGAATTTATTAAAGTTGAAGAGGACAACTCTCCTTGGGAAAAGCCTGGGCCAACTGTGCTTGGCTGGAATCTGGACTCCCTGAGGTTCTAGCCCCAGATTCCACCCAAGATCATTGGCCAGGATATAACACATCCCCTAACGTTAACACATTAATGATGTAAAAGACATTAACAAAAATAGCATATAGAATTTACAAAAACAGCATAAACACGTTTTTCAAAAGTAAACAAACCTCCATGTGTAATGTAATACACAAACAATAAATATATGTACAATGTAACATAAATAAAAAACAATTAGAAATCACTGTGTTCACACATAGATGTGTAAACTCATGGCCATGGCATGTCAAATTATGACATGTCATAGTCTTTGCACCAGGCTGGTTTCATTTTCAACCTTGTTCCTAGACTCTTATTTGACACGTCTCTGCTTTGGTGTTTATCCGCAACATCTCCTGGTTCAGAAGAACTGGCAACACCATTTTGTTCTTTAGGCCATAAACATTTAGGTACTCTAACAACCTTGCTCATGCTCCACACGTTTCCGTCAGACAACTCTACAACCCGGTGTCCCACTCTGACTATTTTCATAGGAATGGAAAACCTGGATTCTCCAGATTTAATTAATCTTCCCTTCTTCACATGAACCCATTCACCAATGCTAAATTGATGTATGAGACTCTTGTGCCTCCGGGAAAGCTCTTGTTTATCATTTGATAACCATCGATGATCAAACCTTGCCACTTTGGTACCACTTGTCACTTTGGAACCATCTACCCTATTCTTCACATCCATCATCCACAACTGGTTTAAGTTACACACAGCCTTCCTTCCCCTCATTTTCTCAACTAGAGATATATCTCCCAATGTTCTGGGTGTGACTCTATAAATCCATAGTAAATCTTTGAGTACCTGAGAACAATTTTTTCTATTAGCTAAAGCCAACTGTATACCTTCTTTCAAAACCCTTATCCACCTCTCTACAATACCATTACTTTGTGGATAATATACTGAAGTTTGTAAATGACTTATCCCATGTTTATCCAAATAATCCCTCATCTCAGTTGACCTTAATTGAACACCATTGTCTATAACTAAACATTTGGGAAAACCTTCCTTTTCAAACACTTCATTTAAGAACTGAATTACAGTATGTGAATCAACTTGATGCACCAATTTAATTTGTGGCCATTGGGATAATTGATCAATGAGAACTATATCGAAAACCTGACTGTTGGATAAACACATTGGATCCGCAATATCAAGAGAATTCCTTTCCCATACCTTTTCAGGTCTAGATACAGAAGCTTTCTCATAGTTGACACACTTTTGAGATTTGTCACTAACAGCACATTCAATGCATGATCTAACTTTTGCTTCAATACATCTGTCAATGGCCGGCCACCAAAATTCAGAATGCAGATTATTTGTCATACTAGACATGCCAGGGTGACCTACATGAGCCAGGTCTAACACTTGTCTCAAATCTTTAGGTACTACCAGTTGCACCCCACGAAATAACATATCATCTATTACTGACAGTTCATTAGCAATGTAAAAATACGATAACAATTCTTTATCTAGTCCTTTCTTTTCTGCCCATTGTGATTTGTTATACTTGATGACTTCTTGAATTTCCTCATCGTTATTGCAGGCATTCCTCCATTCATCTTGTTTAATGCACCCACTTGATATCTCACAAATGGATACAACTCTCTCCACATCCTCATCAATAACACACTGGCCACAATCCTCTTTAATTGGTAATCGAGATAAACAATCTGCTAATATATTCCTGGCACCTGGAATATATTCCACCTTGAAATGGAAATCTTCCAATTTGTATTGGCATCTGGCAATTCTGGGTGTGGCTTTACCACAACCTTTTGCAGTGAATAGCTCCACTAAAGGACGATGGTCAGATCTTATTTTAAATTGGGTACCATATACATATTTATGAAAATATTCTATAGCCCACCAACATGCCAGAGTTTCTTTTTCGAGCGTTGAATACTTCCGCATCCCTTAGTGGTCTTGATGCACACGCAATGGTGACCAGTTTCCCTTCATGATTTTGCATGAAAACAGCACATTACTTGCATCAGTAACAATAACTGAACTACAACGAGTGTCAAATGTTGCCAAAGCAGATGTGGAAGATAAATCTTTTTTAAGGTTGGCAAATTCCATAGCACATTCCTTACTCCAAACATATTGTTGGTTTTTCTTCATTAGACCTCTCATGTGATTTGTCTTATCTGCAAACAAAGAAATGAACTTAGCATAATATTCTGCCAAACCAAGGAAAGATCTAAGCTGATCTTTATTCTGAGGTTCCGGAGCTTCTTCAATTACTTTTACTAAGTTCTGTTTTGGTAAAATGCCTTTCTTGCTGATATTGTGTCCCAAATAGTCCACAGAATCCATTTCAAACTACATTTTTCTTTGGTCAATGTCATTCCATAACTCTGTAGGATGCTCAAAACTTTACATAGGGTCTCTGCATGATCTTGCTTATTGTTTCCAAAAACCAGTATATCATCTTGAAAATACAGGGCATTTTTCACATCTTTAAACAACTTATGCATAACCCTTTGAAATACTGCAGAAGCTGATATTAGACTGAAAGGCATCCTTTTGTACCTGAATGACCCTTCAGGAGTTATGAATGAAGTGTAAGGTTTGCTATCCTCACGCAAAGCAATTTGATGATACGCATTGGATAAGTCCAATGTTGAAAACACAGATGCCCCTTTAAATGCTGAAAACATTTCCCCTATATTTGGTAACTGGTGCCAATCCTCCCACACACATTCGTTTAGATCTCTCAAATCGATACAGAGTCTCATTTTTCCATTTGGTTTGTGTACTACAACCACAGGTGACAAACACTCAGACGACTCGATCTCTTCAATTATGTCTTGACTGCATAATCTATCTAATTCTTCCCTTAATGCTTGCCTCATAGATAAGGGAATATTCCTGACTGTATGTACTTTAGGAACCACATTCTGTTTTAAAATAATTTTATGCACAAAATCTTTCAACAGTCCAAGCTTTGATGAGAATACTTTAGGAAATAATTTCTCTTATTCAGCTGTTTTATCTTCATTGACTTGAGCTATAAAATCATTATATCCCAAAACTTGTTCAGGATGATTGGGATCCAGAGTAATGAGCAAATCTCTTTGTTGTGGCCATCCCAACAAACAGGATCCCTCCTTAGCTACGTACACATTGGCAGTTATAGTCTTACCTGTAAAACTAATATTGGCAAAAAAATAACCTAGAACTTCAATAGGTTTATTGCCATAACCAACCAATTTTATGTCAGAAGGTAACAATTGAATGTTAGGAAATTTCTGTAAACATTGATCACCAATTAAAGTATGGCGAGCACCTGAGTCAGCCATAACTTTAATATCTTTACCGTCAATGTTAATAACACAAAAGGAGAATCCTTGCTTTTATCATTAACTTCATTAATACAAAGGAAAAATTCTTCTACTAAACCATCTGACTCTTGATGTACTTCCTTGACATGAGCAGATTTGTTCATGATCTTGTTTTTATTCCTACGCATTCTGGTATAGTGACCTTTGCTTTTACAATATCTACACACCTGTCCGACTGCTGGACATGATCTGTCATTTGCTAAATGACCAGATAATCCGCATTTGAAACAAACATAGTCTTTTTTCCTAAACCATGGGGACTTACTCTGGTTTTATCCTTGCAACTATCATTTGTTGATTTGTCATCACTCGCATTCTTTTTTACTACCTGTACCTCAGAAGTCAGTTTTGCAGCCAATTCTTTCATACCTAACTTCATTTCTTCAAATCTATGGCTAATATCAATGGCTTTTTCTAAAGCAAGATCTTCTGCAGCTAAACGTTTCTCTTGTAATTTTGCATCTCCAATTTTGTGTACCATTTGATCACGTAACATTTGATCATGAAATTCACCATATTTACACTTTGCTGCAAGAACTATTAAACCATTAACAAAAGAATCAATGGATTCATTGGGTAATTGAGCTCTACTCAAAAATTTGTGTCTAGCAACTACCTCATTCATTTTTTTATATAAAGTAAATCCAATTGTGAAATTGCCTTATCATACACATCAATATCATCTTCATCATCTTCATCAACCACAATGGGTGGTAAATGACTTAAAACACGTCTCCCTTCCGCACCTAAACAATGTTTAAGAATAGCAAGTTTCTGTTTATCAGTATACACATCACCTCCAATAGCTTCTAAATAGGCTTCAAATCCATCTTTCCATTGTTTCCACTCTAAAACCGGGTCTCCAGGATTGGGTAAAAAGGATAACGGTGCAACTATACCTTCCATCTTAACCTAAACTAATGCAACTTATGTTTTAACACAAAATACAACCAATTAAGCAGGATAATAAAAACAAAAATAAAGAAAATAGATGGAAAAGAGGAAGAGAAAACAAAATATATGTAATGATGATGCGAATTCAATTACATTGAAATTACTATAATATTTTATCCAAGGTGTGTGAATCACCGTATCATGTTCACACTTTTGCTGGTGTCCACAATGCTGTCAGCACACTAAAATGCATACAAACCGTGCCATAAATGTCTTCAATAAAATAATTGAGTCGAAAATATGCAATGGCACAGCTGGAGTCTGACTGTCATACAAATCTCCACAAATCTTCATAAAGTTAAGTATGCAGCGATATTGAATATTGATGTACTGGATAGTATGCAAATTATTCAGGTGTGCGGATCACCGCAGCGTTAAATTTCAATAGTTAGTCAAAATGGCCTCCATCAACAATTTGGCTTGTTTTCACAACCGTTTCGCCTTGTTTTATGCCTGACCGTTTCTAAGACAAGTCAGGTAAATACGCTGGCATCCAACGTGCGTGATTACATCACCACACTGCTGCTGGAGGATGCGCGCGGCAACTGCCTTCAGCCTGTAGCGCGAGGAAATGCGCGCGTCAACACCCTTGTTCACAATAGCCCAAACCACAGCGCGAGGAAATGTGTACGCTGGCACCCAGCCTTGTCCACAGGAGCCAACATTGTAGTTACTCACGGCAAGTACTGAGTCTGCCCAAGACTTCCAAGACTTCCTTTCGCACGCGCAAATCTTCGTGTGCACCTCATGAAAATTTTCTGATCTGCCGTGATGTCCTTCCCATACATCGGCAGCGCTCCAGGCCTTCCCGCAACTCGATCCCAGTCATCGCCAGTATTATGTTCTTCTCCACAGATGACAGCTACACGTGGTGAGTATTTAACGATGAATTTATTAAAGTTGAAGAGGACAACTTTCCTTGGGAAAAGCCTGGGCCAACTGTCCTTGGCTGGAATCTGGACTCCTCGAGGTTCTAGCCCCAGATTCCACCCAAGATCATTGGCCAGGATATAACAGTACCCTTACAAATGTAGGGGACAGGGTTCACTATGAAGTAATTACAAGAGTATACCCCACATACTGATATCTAATTCTTATTGCAATCCACACTTCTCTAACTCATCATTCCTCTATCACTCTATAAACTCATAATACTGAACCCAAACATATGCGAAAATGTATATTGTTTATTACATTATAGTAGTGTATATAGACAATGACATACAGAATTCATTAAAAGACATTGTGTTTTTCAGAATGACATAGGTGTTTGTATTTTCTTTATACACCTACTTTGCCTTTCTATGTCAGTATATTTCATGCATCAAGTGACACAAGTTTAAAATCACTTTTTAAAACCAATAGAAACCATTTGTACGATGTACACATTATAAAAACAATACACAATATCAAAACAATTTATCAAAGCAAATCAAACACTAAATATCAAGAAGTTGTCGACGCGGCGTTTCGGCGGATGAAGTTCAATAAAACCACCTTCTTCAGAACTCTAATATTTGACAACAATCATCTATAAAAACATATACAAAAAATGTAATTACTTTTCTTATATACACTTGGCATAATCACATATATAGAGTTCAGTTTGAATCACATTCAAAACACCATCAAGGATACACACATTCCCCACATTCATCGACACTACACAACGTACTTCCTTATTTATATGCTGGGATTGAGGGTATTTTCAATTTCCCTTTCATTGGTCTATCATGGATAATTTCTCTTACAGATAGAATCATGGGATATTACTTCCCACCTATTGTTGCATGTAGAATTATATGCTAAAATTCAAGGTGTTTTAAATTTCCCTTTCATTGGTCTATCATGGGTGATATTTCTTACAGAAAGACCCATGGGGTATTACTCCCCAACTCTTATTGCAAGTACAATTAGCTTAAATACCTTTTTGATTGTTCATGATTGACACATGGTCTGCATTTAACTCTTCAATTGAAAGCAATCCTACTCGGGGTGACAAATGCAAAGACAACCTTGATGGACAGAATGCAGAACAGTGTCATACAGTCACCCCAGTACAGAGATCTGGGCCTAAATCCATCGTTTTTTTGCCCACCATGCCAATCCAGTTTGGACCCAGCCATATGCAAATCAGTCTTGACCCTGAGCGCAATGGGAACAGTCCAGCCCGAACTGCCAGGCCCTCCCTGGACTGGAAACAAGCATCCTAGGACCGGTTTTGGGGTTTCACCCCTCATCAGCCAGGATAGCTTGACTCCGGTGGCATGGAGAGCACAGGACCCACGTCTGGGCATACCGGTCCCACTCGGGTGACAAATGCAAAAACAACAATTGATGGACAGAATGCATAACAATGCCATACATTCACCATTCACCCCAGTACAGAGATCTGGGCCTAAATCCATCGTTTCTTTGCTCACCATGCCATTCCAGTTTGGACCCAGCCATATGCAAATCAGTCTTGACCCTGCGCCCAATTGGAACAGTCCAGCCCGAACTGCCAGGCCAGGTCCTCCCTGGACTGGAAACAAGCATCCTAGGACCGGTTTCGGGGTTTTAACCCTCATCAGCCAGGATAGCTTGACTCCAGTGGCATGGAGAGCACTCCTTGTGTTTGCTTTGTTCACCCTAAGTTGGGAGGGTATGCCCAGACGTGGGTCCCTTGCTCACTTTGCCACTGGATTCAAGCTAGCCTGGCTGATGAGGGCTGTTAGCCTGAAACCGGTCCCAGGATGCTTGTTTCTGGTCCAGGGAAGACATGGCTTGGCAGTTCGGTCTGGACTATTCCCATGAGGCACAGGGTCAAGACTGATTTGCATATAGCTGTGTCTGAACTGGGGTGGCGAAGAGAGCTAAAGAACGATGATGGATTCAACCCAGATCTGTGACTGGGGGTGAGTGTCTGAAAAGTTTCAGCGCTCCGTTCATCATCTCCTTGTGTTTGCTTTGTTCGCCCTTAGTTGGGAGGGTATACCCAGACGTGGGTCCCTTGCTCACTTTGCCACTGGATTCAAGCTAGCCTGGCTGATGAGGGCTGTTAGCCCGAAACCAGTCCCAGGATGCTTGTTTCCGGTCCAGGGAAGACAGGGCTTGGCAGTTCGGGCTGGACTGTTCCCCTGAGGCACAGGGTCTAGACTGATTTGCATATAGCTGTGTCTGAACTGGGGTGGTGAAGTGAGCTAAAGAACAATGATGGATTCAACCCAGATCTGTGACTGGGGGTGAGTGTCTGAAAAGTTTCAGCTCTCCGTCCATCATCTCCTTGTGTTTGCTTTGTTCGCCCTAAGTTGGGAGGGTATGCCCGGACGTGTGTCTCTTGCTCACTTTGCCACTGGATTCAAGCTAGCCTGGCTGATGAGTGCTGTTAGCCCGAAACCGGTCCCAGGATGCTTGTTTCTGGTCCAGGGAAGACATGGCTTGGCAGTTCGGGCTGGACTGTTCCCATGAGGCACAGGGTCAAGACGGATTTGCATATAGCTGTGTCTGAACTGGGGTGGCGAAGTGAGCTAAGAACGATGATGGATTCAACCCAGATCTGTGACTGGGGGTGAGTGTCTGAAAAGCTTCAGCGCTCCGTCTATCATTTCCTTGTGTTTAGATTGTTGTTAGTGTCATTCGGTTTCACACACAGGTGCACTATAAGGCTTGTGGGTTGCTTATTTGCCTATAGGCTATTGAGTCCTATAGGTTCTTCTTATGTCACTTTAAAATTCCTTGTGTGTTCAGTGGGGATTCTCCCTTATGGTATCTCCCTATCTCGTCTGCCAATATTTTCTAAAGGAATAGGGTCATTCCATACTAACTAGCTATTACTCCATCAAAATGGGGTCTATCATATTATATTCACAGGATTTAAATGGAATTTCCCTAAAGGATCAACCGCTCCCATTCTTCCCTATTATTTAATCCTGATCTATAGGTATCAAATTTGCTCATGCAGAACTGCTCTCTTCTTTTCCTCTTTATTTCTACGTTACCTCCTCTGCTTGAGCATCTAATACATTACAGTATTGCCCATCTAATATCTTTTACAGTATGATTATTCTCGTGCCAGTGTTCAGTCAAAGGTGCATTCTTTTTGTTAGTTCTGATGGCTGACCTGTGTTCGTTCAGTCTAGTGCGCATCTCCCTGCTGGTCTCCCCTACGTATCCTTTTCGGCAGGGACAGATCAGTAAGTAGATGACGTTCTTGGTTTTACAATTCATCAAGGATCTATACTAGTGCTTCGTATCATTATATTCGATACACGTACCTTTTATAATGGATTCACAGTTTCCACAAATCCCACATGGGAAGTTCCCTTCTACTCGTTTACCGTTAAGTAAACTCATTTGTTGGGCCACACGTGTTTCCTTGTACGTTTGCACCAATTCCTTACGGATAGTCCTATTTCTTCTAAACGCAAAAATAGGTTTAGGAAGATTGGTTTTTCCCTCCACATTCAGTAGATTCCTGGATCTATTGATCAGAATCTTGATTTTATTACTTGCACTAGAGAAATTGGTCACAGCAACTATCCTTTGATCATTATTACTTTCTTGTTTCTCACTATCTACAAACAGGCTTTCCCTATTGTAATATTTAGCACGTTTGTATGCTTGTCTTATCAACCTATTGGGATATCCTCTATTCCGCAGTTTCATTTTAAGGAGATCTGCATGATGTTTAAAGTCATTTTTGTTAGTGCAGTTTCTTTTTAATCTTACAAATTGTCCAAAGGGTATATTATCCCTTTGGGAGCTCGGATGATTACTCATGTAGTGTAAAGTGGTATTCCTATCAGAGGGTTTGGTGTAAAGTTCTACTCCAAGGGGCATATTCTCAAGAACGTGTGATAACCACCGCAAGTGAAGCTTAACGCAACCCTTCACATCGCAGTCTATCACGGGAAAACAACTCCGTGTCAACGTGGTATTCACAACACAGTGGTACCATGCGATAGTCACACGACAACGCGTCAATGAACGCGTTAAAAACAACGCGACGCCGCAAAAACGCGAAATCCCAGCGTGAAAATAGTAGCGATGATGCCAATCGCGATACAAAAATCTACGAAAACCAGCCACAGGCCTGCAATTCCCACGCGTCATGCGGGGAAAATGCACTATAAAAGTAGAAAAAAAACATACCAACAAAAGCCAAACAACAGCGAAGCACAATGGAGGCATCCGGAGCAAGTACAGAGGACAACCAGAACCCCACAAGCCCCCCGGAGGAACAGCCAGGGACCTCGGGTCAGGGAAGGGCAAGGACAAGAAGAGTAGGAAGAAGCGGTTCAGTCCCCAGGAAAACAGGATCCTGATAACGGAGGTGATAGAACACCATCAAACACTGTTCGTCACCTCCACTGTGTCACTGGCAACTAAAAATGGAATATGGCAGACCATCGTGGACAAGGTGAATGCAGTCGGAGTGCTGAAGAGGACAATGGACGAGGTCAAGAGGCGCTGGAATGATGTGAAGCGCAAAACCAAGCTGAAACTCACAAACAACCAGAAGGCAGCAATGCAGACTGGAGGTGGGAGTCCAGCGCCACAGGAGGAGCTGGACGAGATGGAGGAAATGGTGTCCACAGTCATCAGTGGGGAGACGGTGGCAGGAGTTGGGGGACCGGACACTGCTCAACATGACCAGACACAACAGCAACAGGGTGAGTAACCACCAGGGACTGGGGGGACGGGGGGAGATGGGCACAATGGCACACATGCACAATTAAGCATAGCATATCTGCGGACAAACCATGCCCCAGACCCACAAATCCCACCAAGAGACCAATGCACACAGGTATGCAACATCTCAGCACTGCATGAGCACAGAACCCAGTGGCACACCGCCTGAAAGGGATATGGGCAGCTAAATCAGAGCTGCAGGGGCGACTCCCCCAAAATGCGGCACACACACATTACATGCAGAGCACATCAACATTGACAACGATGTGGTACAAACCGCAACATGTCCACAACAGAACAGAGGACACAACTGGTGCCACATGTGCGTAGAAACTGGCCAATCACATTTGGCACTGCAGGGAAACGTGAGTTGACAATGTACAAGTACAAACACACATCCGTGATGTAGTCGGAATGTCCACTGTCCCGCATCAAATAGGCAGCTCCCCCAAACAGTCACAATGTACACCGTCATGCAGTCTGAATGTAAACATGTACAATGCGTCAACATACATGTAAACACGATGTTAAACTGCATCTCCCCTTCACATTGCAGGGGGAAATCCAACACCTCCTGCAGAGCAGTCCGAACCTCTCTTCTCTGATGATGAAGAGGACCACCACACCTTCGACTCCGACGCCCTCCAACAGCTCGTGGAGAGCCTCCACAGCCCACTTCCAGGATCAGGGCAGCCCAGCTGCCACGAGGAGAACCCACCCCCTGCAAAGCACACACAGCAGGCAGCACCCACCACCACGGCTGCCTCCCAGGACCCCCACGACGAACACATGGCCTTCCAATCCTGTGTGTTGGGGAGCCAGGAGAAGCTGGCTGAACAGGTGCAGGTGGGGTTCGACCGCATGGCAGCCAAACTAGACGCCATACGTGGGTGTCTAAGTCCCATCAGGGATCACACACAGTCCCTAACGGACACCCACAGTCCGCTCCATGCGCTCCAACGGACCATGGCTGACATCGCTGCACACCAGCGAGAGGTAGCTGGGTCCCTCAATGCCCTGAAGACCCTCCTCATGGCATTGCTGCCAAAAGGCCTGGCGCTGATGCATGCTGCTGCTACCACCACATCCACATCTCCGGCCCCTGATGTGTCAGTGCCACACAGTGGTGGTGACAGAACACCACCAGGCACATGTGAGGCACATGCAACAGCAGAGGACGAAGATGCGGATGATTCTGCCATCGTGGTCAGGAGGATGCAGTAGCATTCATCTCCGCCATGTGGCCTGTTTCTGCTTGGTTCTGCCCTCTGCATCATCACCTTCCACTGTCCCCTGATGCACTCTGTGACACTCACCTTGGACCTCGACAAGGACTGCCATATTCTGTTTGGTCACCAATGACACAGTTATCAGACTGCGGACTGAAGTCCTCCTCTCCTGATGTACCTGTCATTCCCTGAAGGTCTCTGGCTGGCCCTCCACGGGCCGACAATGTGAAGTGGGGTTGGCATGGCCCTGTACTGCTCCAGCTGCAACACTCCCTTGAATGTGCAATAAACATTCTTATTCACACAGATGTGTCATGTCTATGATCTTTCAAGTGTGGAAGTATGGATGAATGTAGGGTCAGTGATTCCCCCTTACGTCCATGTTGCCCATGTTGTGGGACTTTTGTCACAGGGTGACACATTGCCGATTGCGGTCCGGGTTGCGCCGACACAACAACAGAGACACATCCAGAAGTCACTTCCTTGTCCAGCCCAGGACGGAACCACGCCCAGAGCCCCCGGGTCATTGTTCACACCCTTACGCTGGACTGGCATACGCCAGGACAGCCCACTCCAATTACGCACACAGGGGGGGGACGAAAACGCTAAATGTCCCAGGTCTTCACTGTAGGGATCTGCAGCTCACAGGTCTAGTTTTCAGCATGCCACAGCCACTCCCTCACAGCTGGTGTACACCCACACCACACCCATCCAGCACAGGCATCACAGGACATGTGACCCTGCCAATGAAAAGGACCTGCCGCATGTGCTGGACGACATTTCCACTCTCTCTGACTGGGTGTCTCCGTGTAGTTCTCATGTATGCATGAGGGCCTAGGGCCCTGCCACCTCACATTGCCCAGTGCCGGGGGTGACATGATGGCGTCCGCACCACGGGACTCAATCATTAAGGGTCCATGGCTAGCGGTGCACAGATTTGGTGGCACCGGATACACTGCGGCAGGCACACCGCCATGGGATGGTGTCTTGCGGTGCAGTGAGATAGGGGCACCTAAAGTGCTGAACGGGTGTGCAGCCTGCGATGATGCACCGTCCTGGCGGTCCGGACTGGCAAGGATTAGTGTGAGCCCTGCTGGACCGCAGTGTAGGCCTGAGCCAGCGGGCAGGGTGGGCCTCCTGCCACGTGGCGTTGCCTCGCGGTTCACAGAGTTAGTGGCACCTCAAGCCCTGTGCGGGTGTGCAGCCTGCGATGATGCCGTGTGCACTGATGTGGTCTCTGCCATTGCGAAATCAAGACCCAGAATCATGTGTGTGACCTGGTGGCCCGCGGTGCGGGCTGCATGATGTGGAGGGTGCCATGGTCGCGGGCACCGGGCTTGGAGATCCCTCCGGAACTTGGTGGGCCCTCTTGGAGACACGCCGTGGTGGAAGGTGAGCAGTGAGGCCTGGTTGCGCAGGGGTGGGCAATCACCGCTGGGCGGCGGGAGGGGCTGGGGTGCAGCAGCCTGTGTGCGCAGGGGCGGGCAAGCGATGATGGCGTGTGCAACTGTATGGACTCTACCATTCATGTCTCTGGAAACTGTTTCAGGTGAGGGACCTGGGGGACTGCTGTGAATACCGGCACATGGTTGGAGACACACCGGTGGCAGCAGGTGAGCAGTGAGGCCTAGGTCCGCAGTGTCGGCACTCTCTCACCCTCTCTTTCTCTCTCCCTCTCTCTTTCTCTCTCCCTCTCTCCCTCTCTCCCTCTCTCTCCCTCTCTCTTTCTCTCTCCCTCTCTCTCACTCTCTCCGTCTCTCTTTCTCTCTCCCTCTCTCCCTCTTTCACACTCTCTTTCTCTCTCCCTCTCTTTCTCTCTCCCTCGCTCTTTCTCTCACCCTCTCTTTCTCTCCCTCTCCCTCCCTCTCTCCCTCTCTCTTTCTCTCTTTCTCTCTGTACTTTGATGGGCGCATGGCACACCTTCTGATCCAGATTTCTGTTTTGAATGGCTGTGACTTACAGAATGTCCTGAGACGACCCGCCATGCCTTTTCAGATTTTTTTTTTTTGGTTTCTTCCGTAATAAACGTATTGTTTGGATATTATGATATGGATGTATAATTTCCCTTTTTCTGACCACACATGTATGTTGGGTGTCGTGATTGTGCGACTTCAGGCGATTTGTTTGGTTCATGATTTCGTGGAGTTGAGGTGCAATATCTTTGTCCGAAGGGGGGGGTGTGGGGGGTGCCTGGGGTAGAGCCCCGGGGGGTGGGGTCCTGGGGGTGGTGGCGGTTGGTGTTGTTGACCTATTGGGGCTCCGGGCTCCATGATCGGTAGCTCCAGGGCATCTGTTGTTCTTCATGTGTGGCTATGGTCTGTGCTCCCTTGTCTGGTGCCGGTTGTCGTACGACTTTACACCAGGTAGAAGCAGGTGTTAGTTTCCTGCTGCTAACGCGCCTTAGCGCATGTTTTGTGATCTTATCGCCGATCTGGCTGGTCGTTGAGAATGTTGTGGAGTGGTGTTGTCGCGGCTTTTTGCACGGGAACGCCTACTCTGCATATCATTAGCGTTAGTTGCCGGGGTCATCTGTGGCGATGTTTTTTGCGACTGCTATCGCAGGTAAACTGGTGTTATGGGCTGTTAGCACCAGCTTGGGAATGGGGAGATAAATTTATCGCGGATTTGGCTGCAATAAAGTGCCGATAACTCGGCGATAGCTCCTTGAGAATATGCCCCAAGATTCTTATCCACTACTTTTATACTAATATCTAAAAAATCACAGGATGTTTGACTCATGGTAGACGTGAACCGAAGGTTCACATCGCCACAATTGATCCATTTTTATTTTTTTTTCGAGTTTTATATAGCGCGAACTAGACCTGAGACATCGGATATCAGAGCGCTTTACATGAGTACGAGTTTCGTTACAAAAGGACGTATTCATTTTTGTTAGGCACAGGGAGATTAAGTGATTTGCCCAGAATCACAGGATGTTGAGCGTGGTTGCCGAGACTCGAACCCGGTTCCCCAGCTTCGAAGCCGACTGCTCTAGCCGTAAGGCTACATCCTCTCCCATCATCCATTGAATAAAATCATCTAACATGCACTTTTCACTTTGCCAGATGAAAAAGACGTCATCTATGAACCGTGACCAGTATTTAACATTCTCAAAAAACGGTGCATTTTCATTAAAAACATGCTTCTCCTCGAAGTTGCCTACATATAGACAGGCCAGACTTGGGGCACAGGTCGCTCCCATACTGGTTCCCTTGGTCTGGCAGTAATATTCCCCATTGAATAGGAAGATGTTGTTATTCAAAACCATCTCTACACATTCCCAAATACATTTAGGATGTGGATTCAGGTACCCCTCATCATCTTCCAGCATTTTCCCAATCATTTCAATCGTATCTTTCTTGGGTATATTAGTGTATGATGACTCGATGTCCAATGACACCAGCCATTCCGTCGTTGTGTTAAAATCAATGCCTTCAACTTTTTTAATCCTGTCCCTTGTGTCCTTTATATAGGAACGTTGTTCAGATACAAAGGGTCTTAAGAAACGGTCAGCATATTCGCTGAGTGGTTCCGTTAAAGAATTTAAGCTAGAGACAATCGGTGCAGACAAACTGGAAGTTGCTGAAAAGAAGAGAGCAGTTCTACATGAGCAAATTTGATACCTATAGATCATGATTAAATAATAAGGAAGAATGGGAGCGGTTGATCCTTTAGGGAAGATCCACTTGAATCCAGTGAATATAATATGATAGACCCCATTTTGATGGAGTAATAACTAGTTAGTATGGAATGACCCTAGTCCCTTAGAAAATATTGGCAGACGAGATAGGGAGATACCATATGGGGGAATCCCCACTGAACACACAAGGATTTTTAAAGCAACCCACAAATCTTATAGTGTACCTGTGTGTGAAACAGAATGACACTAACAACAATCTAGGCAGCTTGGGAGACCTAGGACAGTTTTGTTTTATCGAGTAGGATTAATAGAGTCATATTAAATAGTAAGTACTCCTGATAAAGGGTTTATACTGCCTAAAATTGTAGTGTTTTAGCAATAGAACTACTCCTTTCTATTTAGAGAGCAATAGAACTACTCCTTTCTATGTAGAGAGCGAGCGTATTTGAAACAGCAGGTACAACAACTTGGTGACATCTTTCAAACAAAAAAGTCTGTAATATATACATATGCGCGAAATTATAATCAAAATGTGACATAAACACAATCAAAAAGTAAGGGCGAATATATTGCTGCAACGTTGTTTGCTTTTCACAGAGCGATTACGAGTGAACATTGGGAGTAAGCTCTGAACATGAGTTATAACAAAAAAATGTAGTGTTGGGAAATAGATATACATATTTGAGACCAACAGTGTGGTTCTAATTGCAGTTTAGGACAGTAATTGGTGTGTGACAAAATGACAATGGCTATAAATAGAATGGCTGACCACTGCTAAGCATTAGAGGTAAATAAAGCTTCACAGATTTGACACGCATGTGTATCTATATAAAAAAAGTTGCACGTTTGTTGCAACCACGTACGGGCGACCCCAGCTATGAAAATACAAGGCGGACTTTTGGCTGAGTCCGGGTTTCATTGAATGAACAGAACACACCCGATCAGCGTGACGGGAACTTCAAGAATAAAATAAGTAAGTAAACAGAGGAATTGATAGCTCACTGTAAGCGTAACCAGAGAGTGGAATTTAATCATCACTGGAATTAGACTGGGGGCTACGTAGGCATAATATACTTGTCGATGCCCAGTTTAAATGTGATGAATAGCGTTCATGAATAATCTTGTAAAAAAGCAAGTAAACGGATGAATTTATAGCTCATCTATGCGGAATCAGAGAGCGGAATCTTAGCATCCATCACTGCAATCAAATTGGGGGCCATGTAAGCATGATATATTCGTTGATGCCCGGCTCCATGTGATTAATAGTGTGCATGATTAATTCTGACAGTATTAACGCACATAGTCCTATTTGAACAATGGGATTATATCGGGGAGCATTACTTTTTGTAAGTATGTATCTAGACGCTTTACCATAAAGATTCAAAGATCCACGGCTATATAATAACAAGCACATAAGCCTAATAAAGTCCAAGTGAAGATACAAGAACTAAGGAATGCAGGTTGTAAGAAACTTTATAAAATCGCACAACCTGTTAACAAATGTAACATCCAACGATACCCAAACTGATCATAAGGAAACTAGGATCGATCACTGAGATATGAGATGCACAAGGAGCCCTCATTAACCACCAGAGATTAATTGTAAAAAAAGACTCAGTGAAACATTAAATTATTCAATTATTTCAGTGGGAATTATATGACCATCTAGATGCACCATAAGATGGGCGACCAAACATTTAAAGAAAAAGAAAATTCTTGCCTGAATTTCCTAGGTTCTCCCTTTAGTATCAATTTAGATACTTGGACAGAATATTTAAAGGTCACAGAAGAAAGATCATTGAGGGATTTTAATAGGTAAGAAAATATCACCATATATGACAAATTAGGAGTCTATGCACTAGTGGAAGAACATTGATTAATAAAAGTTTGGTTTTTCCTATTGAAGGATTGCTCTCAATTGAAGAGTTAAATGCAGATCATGTGTCAATCATGAACAATCAAAAAGGTATTTAAGCTAATTGTCCATGCAATAAGAGTTGGGGAGTAATACCCCATGGGTCTATCTGTAAGAAATATCACCCATGATAGACCAATGAACGGGAAATTTAAAACACCTTGAATTTTAGCATATAATTGTACATGCAACAATAGGTGGGTAGCAATATCCCAAGGTTCTATCTGTAAGAGAAATTATCCATGATAGACCAATGAAAGGGAAATTGAAAATACCCTCAATCCCAGCACATAAATAAGGAAGTACATCGTGTAGTGTCGATGAATGTGGGGAATGTGTGTATCCTTGATAGGGTTTTGAATGTGATTCAAACTGAACTCTATATATGTGATTATGTCAAGTGTATATAAGAAAAGTAATTACATTTTATGTATATGTTTTTTATAGATGATTGTTGTCAAATATTAGAGTCCTGAAGAAGGTGGTTTTATTGAATTTCATCCGCCGAAACGCTGCATCGACAACGTCTTGAAATTTAGTGCTTGATTTGCTTTGATAAATTGTTTTGATATTGTGTATTGTTTTTATTATATGTACATCGTACAAATGGTTTCTATTGGTTTTAAAAGGAGATTTTAAACTTGTGTCACTTTATTTATGAAATATACTGACATAGAAAGGCAAAGTAGGTGTATAAAGAAAATACAAACATCTATGTCATTCTGAAAAAAACAATGTCTTTTAGTGAATTCTGTATGTGATTGTCTATATACACTACTATAATTTAATAAACAATATACATTTTCGCATATGTTTGGGTTCAGTATTATGAGTTTATAGAGTGATGGAGGAATGATGAGTGAGAGAAGTGTGGATTGCAATAAGAATTAGATATCAGTATGTGGGGGATACTCTTGTAATAACTTTCTAATAATTCCATCAGTTACGTGTTCACCAATGTTTCCATAACTTTCCCCAGAAAAGGAAGTAAGGAAATAGGTCTAAAATTTCCCAGTTCTTTAGGATCTGCAGTGGGCTTTTTAAGGATGGGTTTAACCCTGGCTGATTTCCATTTAGCTGGGACTGATTTCATGTTCAAAGAGAGATTAAAAAAGTCATTAAGACAATGAAAAAGGGCAGGGACCAGAGTTGAAATAACATACGCAGGTGCAAAGTCTTCTGGAGATCCAGACTTAGCTCAGTTTATCAGGGTGCTAATTTCATCTTGCGTCACCGTGGTAAACTCCTCCAGGAGCACTGGGCGGACTGTTCCCTCCACAGTGTGCTCCGTTTTCACTTCATGTGTGTTCTCATTTGCAAAAGTATTATAAATGTAGATAATTGTTTCAACAAATAAACCAAGGCCTGAGAGGTGGGGATAGATTCCTTACAAGACGTGGGATTGGTAAATTCTTTAAGAATCTTATACCGTTCTTTATGACAATTGGCGGCATTATCGATACTATCTATGAAATGCACTTTCTTGGCAGCTTTGATGTTGTCAAGATATCGTCTGAGGGCCATTTTATAGGTTAGTCTGTCTTCGTTTTTTTTTAAGACCTCCATTTATGTTCCAGTTTCCTACATGCAGTCTTTTTATTTTTCAAGGAGCCTATGAACCATGGTGCCAACATGGTCTTATACTTAGGCTTACTCATTGTGACAGGGGGCATCTTATCTAATGTTCAAAAGATGGCACTCTCTAAAGCTACTAAGGCCTTATCCAGATTGGTGTGGTCCATTGGGGGGGAGGAAGAAAATATGAGGTGAATGTGGCTAGGTCAACTTCCCTCCATGGCCTGATTAACTTAGGAGCTATGGTCGTAACGTCAGAAGGCAATGCTGCTTGGAAGTGGAATTTGATTGCATAGTGATCCGACCAGACCAATGGGGAGAGAGGGTCAATAGAAATGTTTGGTTTGGTAGTGAACAGTAGGTCCAGAGTGTAGTCTGCTATATGAGTGGGTCCTTTTACCTTTTGGTACAGGCCTAAGGATTCCAGATCCGTAAGTAGACGAGTGGTGTCAGGGTCTGTGGTTAGTTCAGCGTGGTGATTAAAATCCCCACCAGTAAGAAGTTATTCATGGCAAGGATGGGGAGGGCTAGGTTTCCCATCAATTTATTGCTAAAGTCACTTTTTATCTCCAGGGGTCTATATAAAAGTGCCCCTCTCCATTTTCCCAGGTGTTTCTAGTCTAAAAATACAGATTTCTGCCCACTCGGTGATGTGCAACTCTAATAAGGTGACTTTTATCTGATTGTGAAAAGCAATTGCAATACCCCCTCCTGTTTTTTTCCCTGTCCTGCCTGATTAATCTATAGTCAGAGGAGAAGACCAGCAAAATGTTGAGGAGGGCTGCTGAATGCAGCCAGGTTTCAGTAAAGAAACATACGTCTGGTTTTTCCATGTCCAGCAAGTCCCATAACTCTAATGCGTGTTTAAGAATTGAACATGCATTACAATATAGGTCCCGAAATTCAGACCGTTAACCTCTGTTGTTGAGTCCTAAGACTTTTCATCTTGATTGAAGGAGAAAAGGGGTGTAGCTGAATCATATCTGAAACTGGTATGAGTGTACTGCCTGAATTCTGGGTGCATGTGGTAGTGATTTGTGTCCGAATATTTCTTAACTGTGTGCTCGAGTAATAAAGATGTAGCATTATGGTACCGTTCTTGGAGGCAGGCCGAGGGGAAAGGTGCAGGGGTCCTGGAGGCTGGCAGCGGTCAGGCCAGACGGGCGCAGACAGGCGCCGCTGCAAGTGTCCATGCCGGTTATGGCCCTAAATAGCCCGTAGCTGTCAGGTGGGGGGAAAAATGCAAGAGACTGGACTACTTACCACGTGATAGGAATAGCGGAAGCGGTCAGGACAGTCCTCCTCTGACATAGGGGAGCGCAAGACAGGTCCCTCTGCACAAACGGCACATGTCACAGTGGACTGGGGAGTGCTCCAAAGAGGAAAGTAAAGTGGTCTTAGTGCAATACCTGAACTATGTGCAATAATATTAAAAAGACACCTGTAAGAGCCTGAACAGTGTAATGAACACAGATGGCCGAAAACTGCTTGCTGCTTATGTCGAAGTTTCACTAAGTGATTTTTAACAGCTCAGACTTGCTAAATCCTGTGGCATGAATTGAAATTGAAAATAAAACCAGATTAAATTATTAAAATTGAACTGTAGCTCTACCATAAGAGACACTTTGCCTTTGTCAAGCCAAAGAGTTAGGATCATATGTCCTTTACAGAAGTGGAGCTTCAACGGGGGCACATTCTGTGGTTATATGTGTAAGTGCTCACTGTTGAGGTTTAACTTTTGTGAAATGAGCATCAGGGCTAGAACTGCCTTGGGGGCCCCATCCCCTGGGGGCCCAGTCACAACTTAATGGGTTCAGGGGACTGTTTGGCACCACTCCTGGGTCCCAGGGACCCTATCCCTCAGGGCCAAGCCATGTGTAACTGGGTGCCCTAGACCTACCCAGGGCACCAGTGTGCAGGATGGGGACTGCAGGGGAGCCTTAAGGCCCCCGTGGTCCCAGCCGGCTCCCCACCTCCTTTGGGAGCCACCAGTGCTCTTGCACATAGGGAGCTGCTGGACATTCAGCTCCCTGCATGCAAGAGAAATAGTTTAATCTCTTTCTTGGCAGGGAAAGATCTGAAACCTCTGCTTCCAGTAAGCGGAAGCACTTTCACAGCTCCCACTTGCTGGAAGCGGAGTGTTTGCTTTTGCTTGGCGGGAGCTGTCAGCTCCAGCCAAGCAAAAGCAAGCAGTTATGTCCCATGGGTGGGCACACTGGGACATATCGGCCCTAGGGGGTGCTGGTTCTTAAGTCCATATATGGATCCAGGAGGGAGGCCCCCTTCTTTGATCTGCATGGGCTGGCTCCTGGGGAGGTGGTGGACCCCGGGGCCATATATGGCCGGGAGGGGAGGCCGTGTTACCCCCTCCCCCTTTTTTAAAAATATAATTGGCCCCCGGGAAGGTGGTGGTTGCCAGGGTCAGTGGGGGGATCCGCGCTGCCCCCTATGCATTTTTACAATTACAGCCCCAGGGAAGTGATGATCCCAGGGGCCTGGGGGCTCCTCATGTCCATCCTTATGTATTTTTTTAATTGCAGCCCCAGGGAGGCGGTGGTCCCCGGGGCCAGGGGGGGTCTGCGCAGCCCCCCCACATAAATATAAACAAACGCACCGGGGAGGTGTTGGTCCCCAGGGCATAAATAAGCCTTAGGAGGAGTTAACCATACAACCCCCTGCATTTTTTTAGAGCTGAGCATACCCCCGGGACCTGGCCCATGAGGGGCTTCTTTTTAAAACAAGCGCAGGAGACCGTGCTTGTTTTTTTTCAATTTTTGCCAGAAATTCAAGATTTTTCATGATTTTGCAGCAAAAAAGAATTTGTTATGCTTTTTTGCCCTGGTGAGCCCCAGCACCAGAGCTAGAGGTTCAAGATACTCCTACCCTGCCCCCTTTTATTTGTTTGCGTTTTTTTTGGGACTCAGCTGAAGCAGAGTCCCAAGATGACTGCCAGCACTTCCTGGTTGAAATGTTGGCAGCCAATCAGAGCTCTGCAGATCTCTGCACAAGCTCGTCATTATTCGCGAACGCTTTGCAATCGTAAATATACAAATTTGGATTACCCTTAATTTCTCGCAAACTACTGAATGGATTTACACCAAATAATAGAAAGCACAATCTGTGGACCAAAAGCCAAATTTGGTGTAATTCTGTCCAGCGGTTCGGGCTTGAGGCATGTCTAAAGAGTCTACGGGAATTAATATGGGAAAACACACTTTTTTTTACCCCCCTTTTACTTGGCCCCCTCTTGACGGATCGCCCGTAACTTTCCATGCACAACAAGACCTAACTTGACACTTTTTGGGGGGAAATTATGTGAAAGTTTGCCATACGGCACCAAAGTTATACACATTTCCCTGTAAAGTACTTACATTTTCATGGTAAAGGCATATTATTGGTAAAAAAAGTCATTGTAATGACTTTCATTGTTAAGAAGTTTTCGTTGTTCCGTTGTTGCTGTTAAGGAAATTTGTTGTAAAAGGAGTTGTGGTTTCGTCATATAACCACCTTAAAGCGCTCCACTACCTTGGGGTCTAGTTCTCGCTATATAAAACTGCAAATCCCCCCCCCCCCCAAAAAAAAGTGCAACTTCTTCAGCTGCCCCATACTGTGCGTTTACCTTGGAAAGTGGACTCCAATCAATATCAACTCCAGGCAAGGAAGTAGCCAGAAAATTAAAATGCCCCCTACTTAGAACTAAACCATGAATGACAGCGTCAGAGCGATTCACATAAATTTGACCCTTCTCAGAATTGTTCCATTCCCCCTTATATCGACCATTCTATACATGCATCCTCCCACCTTTCATCCACCTCAATTCTTGCATGCTCTTTCACCTTTCCATCCGTGTACACTTCTTCCATCCTTTCACCAATCCATCCATCCTTTTACCCATTCTTCCATATTTCCATGACTCTATCTATCCAACCGTCTTTGTATCTATCCATCCTTCCATCTGTCCATCCATCAATCAGTTCATATATTGTTTCATTCTTCCTTCCAGCTTTCCGAACATGTATCCATCCCTCCTGATCCCCTTCCTACATTTGCTTTTTTAATCTTTCCTGCCTTCCTTCCACCTATCTTTTCACCCTCTGGGGCTCATTATGATGGCTGAAGGACTGCCACCGCCGGGCCGGCGGTGGCGGTCCTTCCGCCATCATGAAGAAAATTCCCACCGCCAAATTAGGATGGCGGTGGGAATCACAATGGTTCCGCGGCGGACGGAAAGTCCGTCCGCCATGGTTCCGCAGGGTGGTACTTTTCCGTCCGCCTTGCGGAACCCGGAACCAGGGCAACATTGTGGCGGTGCCGTGTAGGCTCCGCCATAGGGACTACGGTATCCCATTCTACCTGTCTTTTTGCGGCGGACATCCCGCCGCAAAAAGACAGGCGGAGACTGGCTTTGGGGGTCCATTGCGGGCCCCCTCTGTGGGGGGGTGCACTGAGGGGGTACCCATGGTACCCCCCTGCAGTTCCATGCACCAAGTGGCAGGCACCGCGTGGTGCCTGTCACGTGGTGCAGGGAAATGCGGTGCATGCACCTTTATCATTGCGGATGGTGCTGCAGCCAGCAGCACCGCCCGCAATGATAAAGGCCCAGGATGCGCCCGCCATAGTGGCGGGCACATCCTAATTCACTGAGCGGGATCGCCGCCTTACCGGCAGGCGGTCCCGGAACCGCAACGATGTCCGCCCACCATCGTAATGAGCCCCTTAGTTCTTTCCATGTTTCATTTCTTCCTTTTACATGTTCTTACTTTCACTGTCTCTCTTCCTTTTCCCTTGTATACTTTCTGGTTTCAACTTCCAATCTTCCTTTCTATTCTCCTCTTATTTTTTCTCTCTTACCTGGTAATATCATGTTATTAAGAGCTTTTGACTGTCGACCTCAAAAATGAAACTAATAAACATTTTAGAGGGATGCTTTTCATGTCTGTGAAGCCCATTGACAACCCCCACTTTAGCTGTTAAAACGGGGGTTCACAACACCACTGACTCCTGGTTCTGGCAATGGTACTTTATGACCATCTGCCTCCTCCTCTTGCCCCTCCCATTCACGCATAAGTGCAATAGTTATACATTGAGGCTTGGGACCTGCTATAACTGGTATAATGGCAACAGTGATAGTAGTTGTTGCCCTGGTATTAGCCTGAGACTATGATGTTCTATGATGAAGCTGACTACTGGGGGCCGCAACACTGTGGTGAAGGTTGTTGATGATGCTGTGGTGACTAACAAAGAGATACATCTAGCTATCTGTGACAGCACCACTTGGTATTAACGTTGTTGATGGTGTGACAGTTACTGCAGAGCATTTACAAAAGTAGCAGTACTGCCAGGTGTTGCACTTCAGAATGTTGTGTGTGTAGATGAGTCAATAGTGGTTCTAGGTAGAGCTGATATATTGCCCTTGAACTGTCTTGCAGGCAGTGGTTGTGTATAGATTGATGATGGCTGTTCATAGTCCTCCTATGCTATGTGATCTGCATGTGTTAAGGTGGTGGATAGTTAAATCTCCTCACAAACCCAAGTAAGGTATTAAAATAGTGTCTGCCCTTTTTACAATATAAATCTTTCTAATATAACCTAGCTAGGGCATGCTCAAATGTTATATATATATATATATAGATTTCACACGCACAAAACCAGAGAAATTTAGCAGTTATAGTTAGCTGAGCTAACTATAACTTGCACCCTGCAATGCACTGCTTATTACCTCACATATTACATCACTCATGACTTGGTCAATGACATCACTGATGACATCACTGATGACATCTCAAATAATGATGTTGTTATTTTAACAACACATTTAATAAAAAGAACAATTTCCCAAAAATACTTTTAACATCTGAACTCACGAATAGAACATAACTCCAAAATACCCATAAAACCACCCATTCTTACCTAAACTGCGCCAACACTAATACACTCTGTGAAAAAATCCGCTCTAGAGGGACGAATAAAAAATATTCATGTGGGATGACGTCCATGGTGTATCATCTTAAAACCTAACATAGAAAACATCTCTAACTAGCAATCAAGTAGAGGGAAGCTGGAGGACCATCAACATCAGTGGCACCAGCAACAATAATTCCCGGAAAGAAAGTCTCTTCAGAGGTGCAGACTACTGCAACAGATATGACTCCAGAGTTTTCAAGAATAGCCACGTATTGCATGGACTGTACTGTTGTTATAACTGCTGGTGAGCAGTGTGTTACAGCTATTCACAATGCTGCCAAAAATCATACATGGTATTTTTTCCCCCTTTTATATTTTTTTCACATTTCTGAAAAAGAGTTCATACTGAGCAGCAAAAAGGCAACGCAAAGCTGAAGGACCCTCTACTTCAATAGCAGCACAACAACACCGAAGGAGAGAGTCCATTCAAAAGTCCAATCTCCACTTCAAGATTTGGATCCACAGTTTTCCCCGATGGCATCATACTGCATGGATTGTGGAGTTGTAGCGAGTGCTGGAGAGCAGTCTATAACGGCCTTCGCAATGCTGGAAAGAATAATAAACATTGATGTGTTTTTTTATTTTTGACATTCATAGGTTTTCTACATTAGCAGGCATTTTATTATCTTACAAAATGGGTATCTAATATCTATGTGTTGTTAATTTTATTATCTTCCACTTTATTGTAACACTAATTACATATAACTAGCTGTACAGACAAGTCAAACTGTCCCTCTACAAATAAATGCACATGTAACTTTTGCCAGTTATTATAAATTACTATTTCACTTTTTTAATATAAATCAACAGCCTGTGTTTAAATCTTCTAGTAAGTGCATCAACATATACAAACATACTCTGTTTTTTTACAGAACACTGTGTTGAATTTTGTAATCTCTTTTCTTAAAACTATCAACTGTAATATATGTGTGTTGTTCTGCAACTCCTTGTGAGAAGTTGGCCTGGTATATGCTGTCCACTAATTATAGTGGGCACCTTGCACCAGTCCAAACAACCCCTTATTGGAGATAGGTTAAAGACAACCTTTATTGAAAGCTATCCTAGTGGTAGCTATGGAGAGCAGCCTTCAGGCTAAGTCTTGAAAGAATGTAAAGCAGCTTGTTTTACCAGTCTATAATCTCTTGAGTGACCAAATGAAAGAGGACCACACCAGGAGTATATTTAAAATATATGTATTTAGTCTTAATCACACCCCTCTAGTCTCTTTATGAGGCTAGAGTTCAAGATACATAAGTTACAAGTCGAATATCAACAGTAATAGCACAAATACACGTTTGAGCCCTAGGGGCGTACCAAACCATATACCAATAAAGTGGTATAAGAACCACGACTGAGCTAGACACAAGGCCTAGAGCCTGTAGAAATGCTTGGACCACAAGGAACCACCCAAGGTAGTGACACAGGGGACCCACGGGGGACGCGTGCAGTGTGAGAACACAGCTGCGAGCCGCCGTTGACTTCTATGTGGAATGTCGCGGTTGGAGTTTTAAAGAAAAAGGACACTTAGAGGAGGACTTGGAGCAAACCCCTTTAGAACTAGGCTGTTCTAGAGTCAATACCCATGGGAGCACCGGAGTACTCGTGTCACCTCACCCAGGGAAGCCGGGTGCATAGGTGTCTTTCGGGGTCGGGTTCGTCGTCGTTTTCAATGGCGATCTGCTGCAAAGAGCTGCTGGCGACCAAGTCGAAAGTGTTCGGGTGGATCCAAAGGTGGATCGAAGATCTGAAGAACCTGAAAGCAGAGGGGACAGAGTCTGGGTCACTAGCCAGTGACCAGGAAGGCGATGAGCAGATGCCCACCGATGTTGGGTGCTTCAGGTAGGTTGACGGTCATCTTGACTCTTCAGCCACGAGGTCCAGGAGGCGTCGACGATGACCAAGAGCTGGATTCGAGCTGTCCCACAACGTCTGTCGATTGCTGGGGTGTTGGCGACCGGATTGGACCCAACAAGCCTTGGCAACGGCAAGTCACGTGGAAATAGAAGAAGGACGGTGGTACAGACCAGCAAGGTCTGAGGGACTCACCCAGCAAGGGTAAGTCAGGGCACATCTGGAGCAACCAGGGAAGCCCAAGCAGAAGAAGAGTAGCCTTCAGGAAGGCCCACTAGCAAACGGACTAGCGACCGCGAAGGAGCCTCAAGTGGACCCACTTGGAGCTAGCTCACAGGACACTCGTGGAGTGGAGGCCAGTGATCTTCGGTGCAGTCGGTGCTGGAGGCAGGGGCTACTTGGAGCCCAAAGCACAACTTCGTGGAAGACCAGGAAGAGGATGCACTTGCAAATGTGCTCGGTGTCCAGGGGTCACAGTTCCACATTACCCACGACAGCTACGGGCCTCAGCTTTGCTGGGGACTCAGGGCAGCCTCGGGGAAGTCTGAAAATCTACCTCTAGTGATGCAAAGACTTTGGCATCCGGCGGGAGCTTCAGCGATGCAGACTGGACAATTGCTTCTTTGGTGCCTGCCAAGCAGGGGAGTCACTCCTTGACCCCAAGGGAGATTCTTCAGTCCTCTAGTCTTGAGTAGAGCGTTGAAGTTCCAGGATTCAGTTACAGAGTTTCGTCCAGGGATATCTAAAGTCCTAAGGACTGGGGTCCCATACTTATACAAAGTTAGGGGGTTGGACATACTCTGGGGACTCACCTATGGGAGGGTCAGGGAAGAGGGGTGGTTACACCCATTTCCCTTTGTCCAGTTTCACGCCAGAGCAGGGGCAGGTAGCCCCTGCAACCGGTTTGAACTGGCATATGCACAGGGACACCAAATGTGCCCCCAGTGCAGGACTTCAAAGCACCAGAGGGTGCTCCCGCCCAGCCCCAATACACACTATCCTGTCTGGGAGGTGGTTACACCTCCCTTCGACAGGAAACCTGTGTCCAGGCCTCCCCTGCCGGAGTTTCAGTCAGCAGCAGGAGGCCAGACCCGTGTCTGTGGCAGCGGCGTCCATTTTGTGATGCCAGGGCTCTGGAAAGAAGTTACTGGGTAGCCCGGTGTGTACATGTCTCTCCCTCTAGAAGGGTGAAATGCTACCCCCGCCGCCAGGATTGGTGGGGGGTAGTATTCCAAGATGTTTGACACCAAACACGACATGTTTTGGTGCAGCCAGTCCAAAGTTAGCATTGTACCGCGAGGATATAATGCACTAAAGAGTATATGGTCAGGCTGTACCACAAACAGCATCAGAGGAGGGACTCCGAACGCTGCAGAGGGGCTCTGCTCATGCAGGGCACCCTCTCACATAAAAACCAAGCACTCTGCCTTCAGGATTGGTAAGGCCTGCCATACGAGTGACTTATAGGTTTATATGTGTGTGCAATGGTAGTGATATAGGTAGCCTATACCACAGTAAGGGGTGCATGCACCACCTTACCCAGGCTGCAGTAGCAGACCTGTGGTGTCAGTTTGGCTGGCCTTCCAGGGGTGGCATAATACATGCTTCAGCCCCTGGCAGGCCTCTGGGGTACCTAGGCCCTGGGTACATAGTATACCATATACTAGGGACTTATAAGGGCACTCAGATTCCAATCAAAGATGTACCTAAGGTACATGGAAACCATTTTATAGAGGAAGCAGATAGACTGGGGCCCTGAATAGCAGGATCCCAGTCCAACTAAGTCATAAACCAGCAAAACACCAGGAAAAAAGTGGGGGCAACCATATAGTCAGATTCCACCTTCCTACACTCCTCCTCTTAACAACACTTCATTTTCCCTAGAATCCTGCATAGGACCAAAGAAACGAAACTGCACATCACCACAAACCTGTTCTACGTCTGCCACACTACCATGCAAATGTGCTCTATTTATTTCTAATAAACATAAAGCAGGAGTTTTCACATTATACAGCCTCCTACCTAAAGATTGCATTGTTGAGTGGTATAACGTATTTTGTGTTTTAAACTTCGCCTTGGAAAGATACATAGGGATTGTCTTAATATATCAATGGATTGCTGTCTAATACTAGAAACACTACTACAATTCCATTTGTGTACAGTGCCCTGACTATGCCTTCCTTGTACCTCTTCTGCAATAACTTCTTCTACATTTCTAAGTACCATCACCTCTTTTGCTATAGGACTACCATTCTTCATTTCATAACTTCGTCCTCTCGCATGAACTAATTTGTTTTCCTGGAGATAGCCTTATTCATTAAAGAAAGCCTCTGTACAAGAAGTATGTATCCATTGTCCTGTAAAAATTGTACAACAGTTACTTTTCTTCACTAATCTTTTCTTCTGGTTTTGTCTCATCATGCACAACACTATTTTGTCAAGAGTCTTCATTCTATTTAGAATTAAAATGAAAAGCTTCCTCTTCAAAGCATAAGCCTTATCAACTACTCTTCCAACTTGTTCTTTTTGTTTCACTGCATCTCTCCTTCTTCTACACTTTATTAAATTCAACACTAAATTTACAAGGCTGTAACTACGCAGTCATTATAACATTTGCGTATGCAGCCATCTAAACACCCACTTACAACCCATGGAGTCATTGAAATACTGAGGCACACACGTGCACTAATGAAACACTCAGGCTCCACTCATGCACTCATGTAACTACGTAGAGAATACCATTGTAGTAACCCTCTCACCCATATTGTCGTAAGACTGCATATGCCTCAGTAAAACTTGTAAATACATGAGTTTGTGGTTGAATACATCAGTACTTCCTGGATGCTTGAATGAGTGCATAGGTAGTGCCTAGGTGATTCCCTGAGGATACAAGTAGTGCCTAGATGATTCCCTGACTATGTCATAACTCCATGAGTCATTCCATATCTGCATACTTACTGCCTGCGTGTTTGCATGAGTATACCATTAGTATCTGGGTGTTTGGATGAGTGCATGAGTAGAGCCTGAATGATTCAACAAGTGTGTGACTAATGCTTCAATAATTCAAGAGTGCATACACAGTATATAGCTGATTTATGCAGTGCATAGATAGTGCATACATGATTGTTTAAGCCCATGCATAGCACCTAGTCTATTGGATGAGTGGATGAATAGTGTTTCAGCGATTGGATACTGCCCATTTCTTTTTGGTTGACTGAACAGGTAGTGCCTGGATGCTTACATAACTACATGGGTAGTGCCTGGAGAATTGAATAAGTGCATCTGTAGTGCCTACCTAATTAGATGAGTGCATGACTAGTGTCTGAGAGACTGCATGATTCCATTGTTAAAACTTGAGAGATTGGATGAAAGTGAGTATACTGCTGGGGTGATTATATTAGTGCAAGACTATTGGCTCAGTAATTAAATGACTGCATAGGTACTGGATGAGTGATAGGTTTACTACAAATGCACTCTCTACGTAATTACATGAGTGCATGAGTAGAGACTGAGTGTTTTATCAGTGCACGTATGTGCCTCAGTATTTCAATGACTGCATGGGTTGTAAGTGGGTGTTTAGATAGCTGACGAGGTTCTGCGAAATGTTATAATGATTGCATAGTTACAGCCTTGTTAATTTCATAAGTCAATAGTTAGTAACTAGGTGATTATATGAATGTATACGTAGTGCCTGCATACTTCAATAACTACATAATTTCTGATTGCAAGAGTACATGTATAGTTTCTGGATAATTGAATAACTCCATGGATAGTGAATCACTGATTTGATGACTGCCTGAGTATTGGCTGGGTGATTCTATGAGTGCCTGAATACTGCCTGACTGACTGAGAAAGTACCTTCATTGCTGTTATATACATAACAGTTGTCACTATATCTCTGACTCATTGGTTATCTCCTTCTGTCAGTATCAAACTACCTGTTTTACTGTATACATGCTTTTCTTCTGAGCCATGTGTGAGTGAAATCTAGGTATCACACTTGAAATATAATTGCATACATGGCCCTCTAGAAACATACATTGATTTGTTACTGAGCATGCACATGCATCAGTAAGTTTCTAAACGAAAAATACAATTTTCAAATTTTTCAAAACACAAAACCTTTTGCGAATCGCAGACCTACATCATTTCTTAAATACTTCTCCTGCTTCTAAAACATATATTCAGCGTATCTCAAACAAAAGTTACACTTGAAATGAAGCTAGCACAATAATTCTCGAGACGTTCTCCACTATTAATCCTTCTCAATTTTAAACAAAGCATGTTTAAAGAAAAACACTACCCTTACCATATACATGAAATTTTCATCAGCCTTACTGAACATAGATCACCATGTAAACATATATGTGATTTCTTCATAGATGTACACCTTCAAGCCATCTTTCCCCAAATATATACCTCTCTGCATCCTTAAGCAAACTCAAAAGTCTCACTGTAGATATAACTATGTGAAAGCACAAAAACCGCATCTCACCATTTAAGCATATTCAAAGTGGTCATATAAGTTAAAAACCACATTGACAAACACTTCCCAATACATACCTAACAAGTAGTACTTCTTTCTAATTTATATACAGGCGGACAACATGTTCTCATCTTTTATTTATAACTACACTATCCCTGTTTAATAATATTACTAAAAGTACTACAACTCCCAGAATGCAAATGACAGATGTATCTATCCTGCACATGATCTTTAAAAATGTAAAACACTCTTAGTTCCTCATTGCAACTTTCCACAAGACTATACTGTTATTTTACAATAAAATACAAAATGTAATAAACAGGCACTAAGTAATTTTTCTCTTATTCCCAAAACATTCACCACTAATCTCTTAAACACATAACCTTTAATACATACAGTTCATCTGATATATTTTTTCTCATCACTGTGATACTCCTTTTAATCAAACTCCCATATATATCTTAATTTCTACTGTACATTTTTAAAATAATTACAAAGTTATATACATACCACTGAATTCAGTTTGTAGATTATATTGTTGTTTTAGCTCTTGCTGCATAGTTTTGACACTGTTAAGATTTGTAAAAACTAAGCAGAAGAATGGTATATCACTCTCATACAAAGCGACTCTAAAATAACAAGCTCTTCAACTTTCCACTCTATCATCATGAGAGAAGCAGCAAATGAAATCATGCCTTTCATTTTAGAGTACTGCATCTCCACTTGTGAATGGTTAGCATCTGTTAACCCTTTCCCTATCTTTCAAAACGAGGGTCCTGTTGGTGCATTTTAGCAATCATTGTGGAGAAATCGTGAAAAAAAACAGGAGTTCAAACCTATATCTAGCTTCATTTTTCTGAAATTTAAATACTACACAACAGTTTATTATATAGTCCTGAGTTGGAAATTAAAATTTGCTCTTACTTACATTGTGTCATCACACCTCAACTTTAAAAAAAATGTTCTGTCTCTTTAACACCCTTCCCCCCAATACAGTCTTGGCTCAGTGTACCTAGCAACCCAGAGGAACCAGTAGGTCAAAAGTTCACAGCACATTCAAGAAGGAATATTCTGCTTCCAAATAAAATACAGAAGGTGTGCTTTACTCCACAGATTCAAAAACATATTCATGTTTGTATTTCATTTATTTTCTTAAACAACAGCTAACAATAAGACTTCTTGGGAAGGCATACAACAAACGACCTAATTGTATTTACTTTCATGCTGACAGCATCCAATGAAATATATATATATATATTTTTTTTAAACATCTCCATTTTAACTGCTTTTCCTCTGAAAAACTACCTTATTCAGCTCCAGCCTTCTCCTGACTACTATTGCTCCTTCACTTCAAAATGCTTAGAGTATGGATTGTGTGCCACAGCTATATCTATTGGGCTAACGAGGCTGCAAATAAGAGAGATATTGACAGGGACTTGGGTTTTCCAAATGTGCATATTACTTGGTTTGGACAGAGAGGGTTAAAGTTTTAACAGTTGCTGCCTTTGGTTATATCCATTGTGGATTCCCAAGCTTCTCACCTCATGATTGTGCACTGTGGTGGCAACGACCTAGGCACATTGACTGGGGTAGGGCTGGAAATCCTAATGAAAGAACCCTTTGCAGAACTAATGCCACTTTCCCTCACACTGTCTTGGTGTACTCTAATATATGCCAAAGACAGAAATGGAAGTTGTTAAATCAATTCTATCCACAGATTGACAAAGCCAGGAAACATGTTAATAAAACTGTTTCTGAATTCCTCAGACACCATCGCATGGGTTGTATCTATAACAACAATCTGCGTTTTCACATGCATGGAATTTATAGAAATGATGAAGTTCACTTCACAGATGAAGGCAACAGGGTGTTTCTAAGTAACCTGAAACTCTGCCTCCGGTCTTATGTGTAGCAGCCATATACACGCAACCGACACAACGGCTCTTGTCAAAGCCACCCTAGTACCTGACATATTGTGAAGTTTTTTTCGAAAGGGTTTTTTTCTTTTACTTTTTGCGGATCTTTGCGATGATGTTGCGATACCCACGGACACGTCGTGAAAATGGAAAACAAAAGCAGACATTCAATGGCCACCAACACATCCAAAAATAATATGTAAAAAATCCATTCTGTAAATTGCCCTACACACATTACTATATACATACTTCTTTCAAAGCATGTTTAAACTCATATTTTTTGTACTAAGTTTCTTTAAAAACCATCATTCAGACCTATTTCCCGTTTTTGCAGTTATTCGGGACGTCACAATGGCATCGTTAACCGCGATGATTACGCCTTTTCCATAAAGAGAAAACACATATTTGTACACACATTACAGTATTCTACACACTAGTGGTTTATTACTGTACACTTCAAACTCATGTTTTTCTACTGTATTTCTAGAACAACCATCTCTAAAACCTATTTTCTGTTTTCGCGGTGAGGACGGAGATCACGGTGACGTCAGTCATTGCAATCTGGGCGGGTACGTCATGAAAGCAGAAAGCAAAAGCAGGAATTCAATAGCCACCACCACATTAAAAAATGATAACTATATAATTAATTCTAACCATCACAGTAGATAACTCACTATATAAATAACTCCATGAAAACATTTATCAATATCTCTATAACAATGCATACTAATGATTCATTGATATATTTTTAAAATATTTTCACCATTATTCACGACAAAGTTGATAGTCGCGATGTCCCAGTGATGGTACCTGGGGAGCTGCGCTGGTGGACGCGTCATCATCCCGAATGTCGCGCGCGATTAAAAAAAACAATTTGGGACATATAACTTCTGTCACTAACACCTCCATTTCTCAACCATGGGGTCAGAGTACCTCCACTCTGACCCCTTATGTGAGCTTTCACACAGATTTTCAGTCCCAGGAACCATTCCTGATAGATAAAATGGTGGCCGCAACTTTCTATTCAGGTTTTGTCCAGCCAATCAGAGCACTCCTGTTGGTGCGTGCATTCGCGATTCATCCCGAAACCTTCGTGAAATATCTGCTGCCAGAGATATCACTATAAATTTTAAATTTAAATTTCTCAAAAATGCCTGAATGGATTTACACCAAATAAGCAAAAGGCACTTCCATGAACCGACATCTACCTCCCTGCCAAATTTGGGGTAAATCCGTTCAGCAGTTCCGGCTGTAGAGGTGGCTAAAGGTTCCTATGGGAATAAACATTATAAATGCAACCTTATTTCATACCCCAAATTTTCGGTCCCCACTGCACGGACCACACCAAAACTTTCACAATCGTTGATACCCACTGTGACACTTTTTGTCAAAATTTCATGCAGATTGGTCAAACGACGCCAAAGTTATGGGCAAGTCAAAAAATGCTTTTCCTATGGAAACTAGGTCCTAACTATAACTACCTACTGGCGACCGCCAGTAGGTAGTTATAGTTAGGACCTAGTTTCCATAGGAAAAGCGTTTTTTGTTTTGTACGACGCTCACTTTAGCTGCTATCTTGAAAGTTTGGGGGTGATCCGTCAAGAGCGGGCCGATAACTAGGGAGTGCTTAAAAGCACATTTTCCTCATGTTAATTCCAATAGGAACTTTAGACACGGCTACAGCCCAAACTGCTTAACGGAATTACACCAAATTTGACAGGAAGGTAGATGTTGGTTAAAGGAAGTGCCTTTTGTGATTTTGTGTAAATCCGTTCAGTAGCTGCTGAGAAATTTAAAGAAATTTCCAGTTGTATATATTGGGACGCAGAGGATCTGCGACCCCTCTCGATCTCATGTTTAGATCTGATGGCTGCCAACACTTCAAACCAGGAAGTGTTGGCAGCCATCTTGTGTCTCAGTTGAACGGAGTCACAAGAAAAAACGTTAAAAAAAAACAGTGGGAGTCGCGCTGGATCCATGACTTATGCCGAACTTTTTAACAAAAATGAAGTGCGGTCTCCCGTGCTCCATTAAATATAGGCCCCTGGGTGGGCCAGGTCCCGGGGCAGTTTATATAGTAATGCAGAGGGTGACCATGTAGCAACCCCATGCCCTGAGGACCACCACCTCACCCGAGCTAATATAATGGGGGTCCTCGAGGACCCCCCTGCCCTGAAGACCACCACCTCCCCGGGGCTTTAACATTTTCATGTGGGTGGCCTCACGGACCCCCACAGCCCTGTGGACCATCCCCTCCCCAGGGCCAAAGTGTCTAATAAAGAAATGAGAGGGGGGCCACGTGGCTCCCCTCCCGGGCCGTTTTTGGCCCCAGCGACTGCCACCTCCCCGTGGCAGGCCCCTGGTCAAGGCCCAGCCCCGGGACATTGCAATTTTCTATGGCATGGCGGGAAGCAAACAGTGCTCCAATTTGAGCAAACGAGAGCATTTTGTTCTCGCTTGCTCAAAGCAGAGCACACTTTGCTTTTTACACACAGGCAGCTGCATGTCAGCAGCCGGCTCCCGCAGGAGGCAGGGAGCCAGCTTGGACCGCAGGGGCCTTCAGGCTCCACCCATGTCCCTAACGTGTAAAATGTGGGTACACTACAGGCCGGGTCCCGGGGGAAGGGGTCCTAGGGACCAACATTGGACCGGGAGGGGGGCCACTCCACCCCCCTTCCATTTAAAAAAAATATCTATATATATAAAAGTATATATAAGGCCGGAAATGGTCCGGGAGGTTGGTCGCTCAGGTCCCCCCATTAAATAAAAAAAAAGAAAAGACCTGGCCCCTTGGGTATGGGGTTCCCAGGGCCAAAATTGGTCTGGGGAGGGGGACTGCATGCCCCCCTCATCCATTGAAAAATGGCCCAGGGAAGGGGGGCCATGCAGTCCCCCTCCCTTGAATTAAAAAAAAAATCTCCCCTTTACCACCAGTCTGCAAATGTGCCTCATGGCACAATGGTGGGGGTTGGGGAACGAAGTCCCCCTTGATGCTGAGGGTCCATGACAGCGGGATTGCTGAGAGGACTTGGAGGCAATGCCCCCTTTCTCCACCACTCTGCAAATGCACCTCCTGTTGCACTGCTGGTTGGGTAATGAATTCCACTTTACTCCAGAGGGCCTTAGGACTAAAGTAGGCTTCTTCCCCCAACCAGTGGTGTGTCAGGAAGCATATTTTCAGAGCGGTGGAGAAAGGGGGCCTGGCCTCTGACGACTTCTCAGCAATCCAGCTGTGTGGGTCTTATTGGAGGTAACAGGAGGGCTAGTTGGCCCCCAAGGACCCTCAAGAGCTAAGGGGAGAAGGGGACTTCATCCCCCAACTATTAGTGCGCCTGGAGGCGTGTTTGCAGAGTGGTGGAAAAAGGGGGCATGGCCACTGAAAACCTCTCAGCAATCCTGCTGTGTGGGATTTGCTGGAGGTAACAGGAGGATGTAACGTCCCTGGGGGCACACTACCCCTACTGTTATCTCCAATAAGTCCCACACAGCGGGATTGCTAAGAGCTCTTCGGAGGCCAAGCCCCCTTTCTCTGCCATTCTGCAAATGCAGCTCATGGTGCACTACTGGTTGGGGGATGAAGTCCACTTTACTCCTGAGGGACATTGGGGGGCAAGAAGCTCTCCTGGTACCTCCTGTAAGTCCTACACAGCGGGATTTCTGAGAGCTGGTCAGAGGCCCAGCCCCCTTTCTTCACCACTCTGCAAACGTGACTACTAGTTTAAAAAACCATAGAAATTCACTGAAAAAGCCAAAGGTTACAGGGACGTTATAGTTAGAAATTCTAATTTGAAAAACCTTAGAAATTCACAAAAAAACAAAGATTACAGGGACGTTATAGTTAGGAAATGGAATAAAAAACTTTAGAAATTCATTGAAAAAAACAAAGGTTACAGAGACGTTATAGTTAGGCCCAGGTGTCACTCATACAAAACCAGAGAAATTCAGCAGTTATAGTTAGCTGAGCTAACTCTAACTTGCGCCCCGCCAATGCACTTCTTATGACCTCGTATGTTACATCACTCATGACATGGTCAGTGACATCACTGCTGACAGCACTGATGACATCTCAAATGACATCACGTCCCAATATAACCTTTCATACTCCCACTCCAACTTCCACACTACCATTCTCAAGACCATTGACACACCCACTCAAAGGTCTACACACACATCCACTCAGTCACCCATACAGCCACTCATACACCAACTAACTCACTAATAAAGCCACTGATATATCAGCTCATCCACCCATAGAACCACTCATATACTCAGTGGCGGCTCCTCGAGGGAGTGCTGCGGGGCGGTGAGCTGGGGCGGGGGAAGGGCAGGGTGGGGGTAGTAAACTCCGGCATACGGCCGAATGGAGTTAAGTAAATAAATAAATAAATAAAACAAATTACATTGCGCGCGCTGCATCGCCGATTTGGCGTTGCAGCGCGCAATGTAATTCATTTTATTTATTTACTTAACTCCATTCGGCCGTATGCCGGAGTTTACTACCCCCACCCTGCCCCTCCCCCGCCCCAGCTCACCGCCCCGCAGCACTCCCTCAAGGAGCCGCCACTGCATACACTGTCAGTCACCCATAGAGCTACTCACACACCTACTCACTCACCCATAGAGTCACTCACACAGCCACTTACTCACCTATACAGTTATACACACACCCACTCACTTATTTATTCAGTTACTCACTCATATTCACCCACCAATACAGTCACTGACACAAGCACACACCCATACAGCCACTGTCACAATCACTCACTCACACAGTCACTCATATACTCCAGCACTCACCTATATTTCCTTTCACATATGCAGTTACTCACCCATATACCACTGACACATCCATTCACTCACCGACACAGCCATGCACACACTCAGTCACCCATACAGCCCCTCACAGATGCACTCACTAACCCTTACAGTCACTGATTCACCCACTCACTCATCCATTCAGACAGTCACACCCCCCCTTACCCACCCACACAGACACTAATACACCCATACCGGTACTCAGACAACCAATCACCCATACAACAACTCACGTACCCAATCACGAACTCATACAGCCACTTAGACACCAACTGACAGACTGAGACAAACATTAATACAACCAGTCACCCACCCATACATTCTCTGAGACACCTAATCACTCTCTTATACAATCAGTCATGTACTCACTGAATCATCTATATAGACACTCATACACCCACTGATTCACCAACACACCTTGGTATAATACATTTAACACTCATAAACTTTTTAAAAACACTCACAGTCACTGGAAGATGTCCTCAGTGATGTCATCAGTGGTGTCATTTGAGATGTCATCAGTGATGTCACTGACCATGTCATGAGTGATGTAATATGTGAGGTCATAAGCAGTGCATTGCTGGGGCGCGAGTTATAGTTAGCTCTGCTGAATTTCTCTGCTTTCATACGAGTGAAACCTGAGCCTAACTATAACATCTTTTTTCAGTGAATATGTATATAATTGTGAGAGGGATGGGCGGAAGAAGAAGCGAGGAGGCCGAACTACAGGCTCAATGTTGTTATTTATTGGAGGTTATAACACCAGAAAACAGTAAACAGTCAGTGCAGATGGGTTGTGGGTCTTTTCCTCTCCGGGCAATGGCTGAAGTGTCGGTCCAGGGTTTCCTAGGCGTTCTTTTGATGTGGAGGGGTGTCCCAGAAGGCTCGCAGGGGAGATGAAAACCAAAAGAAAGAGGAGAGAGGCGATTAGCAACCCTGTCTTGACACTACTTTGGCTAGACAGGTCCCTTCACCGTTTTAGAAGAGCCCCTTAAAGATGTATCTTCAGGTAAAGAGGAGGGTGATCCTCAGTGATGTAGGTAAGAAGGGTGTCAGGGCAATCTATGCAATCTATGCAATCCTCCCTCTTGCAAAGGAAGTAAAGCCGCCTAAGGCGTGCTGGACCGGTCGCACTTGGTCAGCACCCAGGCAATATTCACTTGTGAGGAGGCAATCGCACTCCTTCTGATCAGGTAGGCAGAGACCGTGAGGGAGCGGGGTGGGTGTAGGAGACAGTGAGGGGCACACACACGCAAACGCACGCAGTGACAACACTAAGTGAACCCTTTTAAAACTCCCGAATACCCTCCCTCTTAGTCCCTCCCTGCACTCCCTCCCAAGTCACGTACCGCCTCAGCCACAGCTCTCCTGAGCTGCGGCGGCTCTCCAGCGTCCCTCCGGGGGTGTCCACCACTCCTCCGTCCACGAGTCAGGCTCTCCGTCTCCGTCGGGGTCTTGCGTGAAGGAGCTCTCCGCGACGTCCTTCCCGTCTTCCTCCAGGCTCTGCTTCCAATGCGGCTCTTCCTGTGCGGCGTCCTCCGTCTCCTGCCTTCCCTCCTGGCACGATAGCAGCGCGCCTTCCTGTTCCTCCGGGCCTGCCTTTAGAGGGTGTGTCCCCGCCTCTCCGTGTCCGGATTGGTCAGCCAACCCCAGCTGTCCGTGACGTCCCTGCGGGCGAGGAGAGGCAGGCGGGATTAACCCTTGGTTTCTCGGCTCTGGTGCGGCACAAAGCGTGGTATTCCACTCGGCCCCCTCACATCCCCCTTCCCTAACTTTCTTGCCGGCAAGAAAATGGTCGAGGGGATGGCGTGATAAGTAATCAGCGTTACCCTGCTCCTTCCCCTTCCGGTGTAATGTGGTAAACCGGAATGGTTGGAGAGCCAGGAACCACCTCATAATTCTGTCATTATGCCCCTTGTGACGGGATAGCCACTCCAAAGGGGCATGGTCCGTGAAAAGGGTAAACTCCCTTCCTTCCAGGTAATAGTGGAGAGATTCAATCGCCCACTTGATAGCCAGGGCCTCTTTCTCTATTACCGAGTAGTTTTTCTCCCGAGGGAACAGCTTTCGGCTGATATATAATATGGGCCGTTCTTGTCCGTGGGAGTCGGTTTGGGACAGAACGGCGCCGAGCCCCAGCTCTGATGCGTCCGTTTGAAGGATGAAGGGTTTTTTGTAATCGGGGCTCAGGAGCACGGGCTTGGAGGTAAGGGCTTGTTTTAGAGTCCGAGACGCCTGCTGAAGGTGTGTAGAGGGACATTGTAACTCCTTTTCAGTGTTTTTCTGTTTTTGTAGGAGATCGGTCAGAGGGGTTGCGATGTGAGAGAATTCGGGGGATAAAGCGTCGATAATAACCCAGGATGCCTAGGAAGGCCCTTAGCTCTCTTTTGGTGCGGGGAAAGGGGAGGTCTGCTATGGCTGCTATCTTTTCTTTCTGGGCTTTGATGAGCCCCTCTCCCAAAAGGTACCCGAGGTATTTGACGGACCTAGAGGCCAATCGGCTTTTGGCGGGGTTGATAGTAAGGCCTCCCTCCCCTAGGGTCCGAATGACTGTGGACAGGTGGTCTAAATGTTGCTCCCATGAATTGCTATGAATCACAATGTCATCGATGTACGCCGCGGCATACCCAACACAGGGCCTGAGCAGGGTGTTCATTAATCTCTGGAACGTGGCAGGAGCCCCGTGCAACCCAAAGGGTAGCACGGTAAACTGATACAATCCTCCAGGGGTCGAGAAGGCGGTTTTCTCTCGGTCTGCTTTGGTGAGGGGGACCTGCCAGTACCCTTTGCATAAGTCCAACGTGCTGATGTATTTTGCCTCGCCCAATCGTTCCACCATCTCATCTACCCGGGGTAGCGGATATGTGTCGAACTGTGAGATCTTATTCACCTCCCTGAAGTCTATACAAAATCTAATGGAGCCATCGGGTTTTGGAACCAACACTATGGGTGAATTCCAGTCACTTTTAGAAGGCTCTATAACACCCATACCAAGCATTTGTTGTACTTCCTGTTCCACAGCCTGCCTACGTGACTCGGGAAGGCGATAAGGGCGTAGCTTTACCCGCTTTCCGGGCTGCGTGGTAATGGCGTGTTCGATCAGGCTGGTTCTCCCTGGGGTGGTGGAAAACACCGCTTGAAGGGGTCTCAAACAGGCATCCAGAGTGTGTTGCTGTTCCGCGGTCAGCTCCGGATCCATGCTTTGGAGATATAAGAGTGGGGGACTTGAGATCAGTGCCACTGGGAGGGGTATGTCCCCATTCCACAGCTTCAAGAGGTTTATATGGAAAATCTGTGTGTTATTCTTCTTTCTGGGGTCCATTTCGAGGCGATAGGTGACCAGTGTCACTACCTCAACAACCCGAAAGGGGCCCTGCCACTGACCCAGCAATTTGTGGTCGGAGGTAGGCATCATGAGAAGAACGTGGTCGTCTACGTTCAGGGCACGTGCTTGGGTTGTTTTATCGTATTGCCGCCTTTGGCTCTCTTGTGCGTTTTCTAGGTGGGTTCTACAGATACTCCGTATCTCCTGAAGGTGTGACTTCAGGGCCATGACGTATTCAGGGAGAGGTTTGGTACCTTCGGGCCTTTCTTCCCATTCCTCCCTAGCCATGTCGAGAAGGGTGCGGGGTTGCCGCCCATACAGTAACTCGAAATGGGAATATCCGGTGCTTTTCTGGGATTTGCACCGGATAGCAAACAAGGCAAGGGGTAACATGTCCTCCCATCGACGGGTCTCCAAGTCTAACATCTTTTTCAGGGTGGTCTTTAGGGTGGCGTTGTACCGCTCTACCAGCCCGTCCGTTTGCGGATGGTATGCGGCCGTACGGATCTGTTTTATCTTCAGCTGGGAGCACACCTGTTTCATGAGCTGGGAGATAAAGGGTGTGCCCTGGTCGGTTATCACTTCCCTAGGGAACCCCACCCGGGAGAAAACGTTCACCATGGCCTTGGCTATCTGCTGGGCATTGGGATGACGAAGGGCCACCGCCTCGGGAAACCGGGTAGCGTAGTCCACTATCACTAACACGTACCTACATCCGCTACGGGAGGGGAGAAAAGGACCGATGATATCCATCCCCACACGAGAGAATGGTTCATCAATGATAGGAAGGGGTCGTAAGGGGACATTAGGGGGTCGGTACCGGCAGTTCTTTTGGCAGATGGGACACTTTTTACAGTATTGACGTACCTGTTGGTATATACCTGGCCAATAAAACTTCCCTAGGATGTCTTTTTCTGTTTTGTCCTCCCCAAAGTGACCCCCCAATAGGTGACTATGCGCCAGGAACATCACTTTCTCCCTATATTGCTGGGGTACCAGTAACTGGAGGGGACCGTCCCTGTTCCCTTTTCGGTAGATCAATCCTCCCTTGATAAGAAACTGGGGACCTACTTGTGTGGGATCCTCGATGTCTGTGGCATGATTCCAAGCACCCCTCAGTGTTGGGTCCTCCCTCTGGGCTGCAAAAAAACCCCTATCGTACTGCCAGGTGCGGTCGGTGGTAGGAGTGCCGGTCGGGCGGTGACGTGGGGCGGGGGAGGGGCAGGGTGGGGGGTAGTAAACTACGGATTAAGGCCTAATACAGGTAAGTAAACATTTAAATAAGTAAAACGAATTTCGTTGCGCGCACTGCCTCGCATTTGGCGATGCAGCGCTCACAACGAAATTCTTTTTTCTTATTTAAATGTTTACTTACCTGTATTAGGCCTTAATCCGTAGTTTACTACCCCCCACCCTGCCCCTCCCCCGCCCCACGTCACCGCCCGACCGGCACTCCTACCACCGACCGCGCCTGCGTACTGCCAAAGGGGTTCTTCGTCGACTTGGGTCAAGGCAATCGTTGTCCAGTTTCGTTTCTCCTTCTTTTTCTGGTTTCGGCTTTTCGGACTTTTCCCTGACGGGTGGTCTAGGAGAGGTACTTTGGAAAAAGGAGCGGAATGGCACCAGTCGTCCCTGTCTATATCCTGCTCTGGTATCACAGCGGACAGATGGGGATAATCGGAGCCCAGGACCAATGGTTCGGGTAAACGAGGTACCAACCCTACCCGCAGGGACACGGGTTGATAGGAGGGGCCATGCTGGATCCTCACGTCAGTGGTGGGATATCGTTTATTGTCCCCATGGACACATTGGATATTAACCTCTCCGGTGGTTCGGGTGACACCCCCAGGTATGGCAGTTGGTTGCATCACGCTCTGTAAGCAACCCGTGTCCATCAGGGCCCTTCTATTTACCCCGTTCACCCTAACGGTTCTATGGTAACGGGGTTTCGTCCCCAGTGGATTGCAGTAGTACGACCGGGTGAGCCCGACCTCCATCGGTTCCTCCTTCTGAGGGCACATCCGGGCGATATGGCCATACACACCACAGGCAAAACACTGAGGACCGGGATGGAGGGGGGGTCGGAGAGAAGGAGCTGGGAGATGTGGTATGACGGTCACCGTCTCCGGGCGACGGGGTGGAGGGGGTCTATTGGTTCGTAACAGACCCCCGCCTGAGGGCTTCCAATGGGGCTCTTCCCTGTTGCGTTGTAACTCTTGTGCCCTGTGAAAGGCACCCGCTATCTCAACGGCCCTCTCAAATGTCAACTGGGTATGCTGTCGAACCCATTTTTGAGCGGCGGGATGCAAGGATGAGAGGAATTGTTCCAGGTATATCTTTTCCAATATGTTTTCCTTGGTGGAAGTCAGGGGTTTCAACCACCGATTTGTTAGGTCCCGGACACGATAGGAAAGAGCACGTGGTGTTTCTTGGGGTCCCTCCTTGATTTGGCGCAAGCGGATTCTATATGTCTCCTCATCCAACCCTAACCTTCCTAGTATGTCTCTTTTAACATCCAGGTATGGGGTGAGGCCCAAGGGGTTCGCTTCTTGGTAGGCGGCCTGCATGTCACCCGACAGGAGGGGTCCTAAGTACTGCCCCCATTTGTCCTCTGTCCATCCTGCGGTCCGGGCCATACGCTCAAAGTTGGCAAAGAAAAAGTCGGGGTCCTCTCCACTGACGTATTTCTGTAGGACCATCGATGGCAAAGGGGAAACGCCTCTCTGTTGCCCCAGGGTATCAGCCAGCCGGCCGAACGTGGTTTCCTGGGCTTGGTTTTGCTCTGTCAGGGTTTTCTGCAATTTCTCCCTATCCTCCTCCGCAATGGCCAGGAACTTCTCCATGGCCCGGCCCAGTTTGTCCTGCCCCTCCGCCATTTTCTGCATTGCGGCCTCCATCTTCCTGGATCCCACTTCTGACACCAGGTGTGAGAGGGATGGGCGGAAGAAGAAGCGAGGAGGCCGAACTACAGGCTCAATGTTGTTATTTATTGGAGGTTATAACACCAGAAAACAGTAAACAGTCAGTGCAGATGGGTTGTGGGTCTTTTCCTCTCCGGGCAATGGCTGAAGTGTCGGTCCAGGGTTTCCTAGGCGTTCTTTTGATGTGGAGGGGGTGTCCCAGAAGGCTCGCAGGGGAGATGAAAACCAAAAGAAAGAGGAGAGAGGCGATTAGCAACCCTGTCTTGACACTACTTTGGCTAGACAGGTCCCTTCACCGTTTTAGAAGAGCCCCTTAAAGATGTATCTTCAGGTAAAGAGGAGGGTGATCCTCAGTGATGTAGGTAAGAAGGGTGTCAGGGCAATCTATGCAATCTATGCAATCCTCCCTCTTGCAAAGGAAGTAAAGCCGCCTAAGGCGTGCTGGACCGGTCGCACTTGGTCAGCACCCAGGCAATATTCACTCGTGAGGAGGCAATCGCACTCCTTCTGATCAGGTAGGCAGAGACCGTGAGGGAGCGGGGTGGGTGTAGGAGACAGTGAGGGGCACACACACGCAAACGCACGCAGTGACAACACTAAGTGAACCCTTTTAAAACTCCTGAATACCCTCCCTCTTAGTCCCTCCCTGCACTCCCTCCCAAGTCACGTACCGCCTCAGCCACAGCTCTCCTGAGCTGCGGCGGCTCTCCAGCGTCCTCCGGGGGTGTCCACCACTCCTCCGTCCACGAGTCAGGCTCTCCGTCTCCGTCGGGGTCTTGCGTGAAGGAGCTCTCCGCGACGTCCTTCCCGTCTTCCTCCAGGCTCTGCTTCCAATGCGGCTCTTCCTGTGCGGCGTCCTCCGTCTCCTGCCTTCCCTCCCGGCACGATAGCAGCGCGCCTTCCTGTTCCTCCGGGCCTGCCTTTAGAGGGTGTGTCCCCGCCTCTCCGTGTCCGGATTGCTCAGCCAACCCCAGCTGTCCGTGACGTCCCTGTGGGCGAGGAGAGGCAGGCGGGATTAACCCTTGGTTTCTCGGCTCTGGTGCGGCACAATGTGGTATTCCACTCGGCCCCCTCACAATAATATATATATATATATATATATGTTCACTGAAAAAACCATAGGTTTCAGGGACGTTATAGTTAGAAATTAGCATTTAAAAAACCTTTGAAATTCACTGAAAAAACCATAGGTTTCAGGGACGTTATAGTTAGCTGGACATTTCACTCGTACAAAACCATAGAAATTCCACTGTTATAGTTAGTTCAGCTAACTATAACTCGCGCCCCCGAAATGCACTGCTGATGACATCACATATTACATCATTCATGACATGGTCAGTGACATCACTGATGACCTCACTGATGACATCTCAAATGACATCACTGATGACATCATCCAGTGAATGTGTTTTTCTTTAAAGTTTAAATATGTATTATATATATACCAAGGTGTATTGAAGAATGAGTGGGTGTATAAGTGCCTGGATGGAGGATTTAGTAGGTGTGTGACTTACTGTTTAAATGAGTTATTACATGTGTCTTACTGAATGCATGGGTTAGTGACTAACTGTGTGAATGTCTATATCAGTCTGTTTGCTGTTGTATAAGCTGCTGCATGGGTTGGTCAGTAGCTACATGAGTGTCTATATGGGTTATTAATTGGTTGCCAGAGTATTTGTATGGGTGCCTGAGTGTGTGTGTGGGTGCGTGGGAGGTGTGTGACTCTGTGCATACATGTTTGAGTGGTTGATTCACTGGGTGTATGGGTTCAAGAGTGCATGTGGAAACAGCTGTATGCGTGGGTGAGTGTGTGTATGGGTGTGTCAGTAAGTGAATGGATGTCTCAGTGGTACATGTCCAACTAACTACATATGTAAAAGACAGTGTATGTGAGAGTTGGAGTATATAAATGACTATACGTGAGAGTTAGTGATTGTGAGAGTGGCTGTATGGATGAGTGTATACTTGTATCAGTGATTGTATAAGAGAATAATTATGCGTTTCTTTCTGTTTGAATAAGTGATGTGTTGTGTGTATAACTGTATAGGTCAGTAAATGGAAGTGTGATTGATTATTTGCATGACTGACTAGGTGTGTGAGTAACTGTGGATGAGTGCTGGTGTGTTAGTGTCTGTGTAGGTGTATGAGTGCATATGATAGTGTTGTATTGATGAGTGACTGCATGAATGAGTGATTGTATGGGTGAATGAGTGGTTGAGTGTGTAGACCTAAGAACCAGTGATTAGATATGTAGTAAGTGGTATTGGTGTGTCTATGGTTTCAAAAATGGTATTCTGTTTTTTGGAGTGGGTGAATCAAAGGTTATATTAGGGTGTGAGAAGGTGCATCAGATTGTCACATGGATGATGTCATCAGTGATGTCATTTGAGATGTCATTAGTGATGTCATCAGTGATGTCACTGACCATGTCATGAATGATGTAATATGTGATGTCATCAGCAGTGCATTGCGGGGGAAAGAGTTATAGTTAGCTGAACTAACTATAACAGTGGAATTTCTATGGTTTTGTACGAGTGAAATGTCCAGCTAACTATAACGTCCCTGAAACCTATGGTTTTTTGAGGGAATTTCAAAGGTTTTTTAAATGCTAATTTCTAACTATAACGTCCCTGAAACCTATGGTTTTTTCAGTGAATTTCTAAGGTTTTTTAAATGCTAATTTCTAACTATAACGTGCCTGAAACCTATGGTTTTTTCAGTGAATTTCAAACGTTTTTTAAATGCTAATTTCTAATTATAATGTTCATTAAACCTATGGTTTTTTCAGTGATTTTAAATTATCATTCCATTCTCAACCTAGTGAAAACAGCCGATATCGCCAGTTTTCCAACAATAGCTTCCGCAAAAAAATTTGCCACAAATGAGAGCGACAACTAACGCTAATAATATGCAGAGTAGGCGTTCCCGTGCAAAAATAACACGAAAACACCACTTCCCGATATTTTCAACGAGCAGCCAAATCTGGGGTGCGATCCAAAAACAGGCGATAAGCTGCGTTAGCAGTAGGAATTTAACATCTGCCTTTTACTGGTGTAAAGCAGGACGACTACCTACAGTGTGAAAGGGAGCCCAGCCCAGAACCACATCTGAAGACCAACACATGTCATAGAGCTACTGACCATGCAGCTCCGACACCCAAGAAGGCCACAACACCCACTGCCATCACCCTCAGGACCTCCCCCCAGACCACCCCCTCCCTACTACCACCGAGGCAGCGCAGAACAGGACAGCGGACCTTCCAAAAACGGCATGGTCCCTCAGCCACACAATAGCTGAATCTTGGGAGATGTGGCAACCAAGTATGTGTGAAGGACGCAAGTCACCCATCAATAAAAATGCACACAATACCAAGTGTAGCGGTGATGTGGTGGACAGACCTCACTATGCAGAGCACAAACCTCTCCATGTGGACATATACTGCTGGTGCTTGTAGTGTTGTGGACAATAGACGCAACCATGTTACCTCAGGCAGTGGGGAAGATCTCGGTCATGTAGCTGTGTTGTCCCCCCTGGAAGCGGAAGCGGAGTGGGCTGGTCCAACGTACGCCACTCCAGCGTAGGAGTATGAATAAATAGGCTGGGGCTCTGGGCGTGGTTCACTTGTGGGAAGGCCAAAGCGTCTGCCAGGGCGGCAGCCCTCACCCTGCCACGAGGCCTCCGCCGTGACCGCCGGCCTCCTCGACACAGGCCCCCTGCGAACCCAGCAGCAGAGCACCACAGACTTATGTCTGTACAGACTACTGCCTTCGATCTACACTGCGGACAGCAGGGCTCACAATTCAGATCGAGTCGCGATTGCAGATGACGCAGTCCAGTAGGCAAGAGACATTGATCCCAGTGCGGCCCGCCCGGACCACGCATCATCGCAGACTGCGCACACACTGAGTGCTTCAGGTGCCACTAACTCAGTGCACCACAAGTCAACGCCACGTGGACTTATTAAGACAGAATTCATTAGGCAAAAGACATTGCTACCAGTGCGGCCCGCCCGGACCACGCATCATCGCAGGCTCCACACACGCTGGTTGCTTCAGGTGACACTAACTGTACAGCTCAACTCAACGCCACGTGGCTGTGGGCCCTTGCTGACCGCTGCCTCCGGCCTACACTGCGGTCATCAGGGCTCACATTTAAAATTGACTCTTGATTCATTAATTGCAGAGTCCAGTAGGCAACTAAGTATTACGTCCCTAAAACCTACATAATATCCTTTTAGTATCCTTGCTTCAAGAACTTGTTTTATATCAGTTATAGCTTTAGTACAATGACCAAATTCATCTTGCAAGTCCAAAGGAACACTGAATGGCAGTCTACACTGCGGACAGCAGAGCTCACAATTTGAATTCAGTCTTGATTTATTAATTGCAGACAGAATTGTACTCTATGTCCTCGAATTTTGTCAAGAGGAAGTGACAAAAAGCATTCCTTGATGTCTGTGCTGACTACTGCCTTCGATCTACACTGCGGTCAGCAGGGCTCACAATTCAGATCGAGTCGCGATTGCAGATGACGCAGTCCAGTAGGCAAGAGACATTGCATCATCGCTGGCTGCGCACATGCTGAGCGCCACACCTACCACTAACTCTATGCAGCTCAAGTCAACGCCACGTGGCTGTGGACTCTTCCTGACCACTGCCTCCGGCCTACACTGCGGTCAGCAGGGCTCACAATTCAGATCGAGTCGCGATTGCAGATGACGCAGTCCAGTAGGCAACAGACATTGCATGATCGCTGGCTGCGCACACGCTGAGCGCCACACCTACCACTAACTCTATGCAGCTCAAGTCAATGCCACGTGGCTCTGGGCTCTTCCTGACCACTGCCTCCGGCCTACACTGCGGTCAGCAGGGCTCACAATTCAGATCGAGTCGCGATTGCAGATGACGCAGTCCAGTAGGCAAGAGACATTGCATCATCGCTGGCTGCGCACACGCTGAGCGCCACACCTACCACTAACTGTATGCAGCTCAAGTCAACGCCACGTGGCTGTAGGCCCTTCCTGACCGCTGCCTCCGGCCTACACTGTGCTCAGCAGGGCTCACAATTCAAATTCAGTCTTCATTCATTAATTTCAGAGTCCAGTAGGCAACTAACTATAACGTCCCTGAAACCTACATATTTCGACAGTGTATTCCATAAATGTTTCATCTTTTGTTCCATACACCTACACTGCGGTTAGCAGAGCTCACAATTTAAATTGAGACATGATTTATTTATTGCAGAGAGAATTGTACTCTATGTCCTCGAATTTTGTAAACAGGAAGTGACTAAAAGCATTCTTCGATGTCTGTGCTGACTACTGCCTTCGATCTACACTGCGGATAGCAGGGCTCACAATTCACATCGAGTCGCGATTGCAGATGACTCAGTCCAGTAGGCAACAGACATTGCTCCCAGTGCGGCTCGCCCGCACCACGCATCATCGCTGGCTGCGCACACGCTGAATGCTTCTGATGCCCCTATCTCAGTGCAGCACAACTCATGGACCCTTTATGATACAATGTTTTGTGTATAATTTCACATCTGCTGCCCCTACCTCAGTGTACCACAAGTCATGGACCCTTTACGATACAATCTTGTGTGTATTATTTCACATCTGTTGCCCCTACCTTAGTGCAGCACAAATCATTGACCCTTTATGATTGAATCTGTGTGTCTGATCCAATGATTACTGTTGTACTTGTTGCCAGCACCAACCATTCCCGGAGGGCTGGCTTACACTCACCCCACACGCATCCAGCACAGACGTCACTGGACATGTGACCCTGGTAATAAAAATGAGTCGAGCGCACGTGCCCGTACCCAGTTCCACTATCTATCTGTGTCCGTGTGTTCATTATGTATGCAAGATGCCGCCCCTGGGCCCTACCACATTACATTGTGCTGTGGACAGCGTATGCAACCATGTTACCTCTGGCAGTGGGGAAAACTTCGGTTATGTAACTTTCTCTCGGTCATTGTACAAGTACGTACGTAGAGACTGGATCATTAGAGTACTGCAAGGAGAGTGTATAGTGAATTTATAAGTGCTTGGGGATTGGCGGAGTAATTGTATAAGTACATATGTTGGCGCAGCCTAACCCCGAACACAAGCTTGGCTCTAATTGGCTGCCCTCCATGTGCCAAAAACTGAAACTTGAACTTTGCATGGCCCTGTATTGCTACAGCTGCAACACTCCACTGAATGTGCAATAAACATTCATATCCACACAGATGTGTCATGTCCACCATCTTTCATGTGTGGAACTATGGATGAATGTAGGGTCAGTGATTCCCCGTACCTTCCATGTTGGCCATGTTGTGGGACTTGGCTCACAGAGTGACACATTGGCGCTTGCGACCCGGGTGACGTCAGCACTACAACAGGGACACCCGCATCAGTTGATTCCTCATACAGCCCAGGACGGAGCCACGCCCATAGCTCCGGAGTCATTCTTCACAGCCTCACGCAGGACTGGCATACGCCAGGCCAGCCCACTCCGCTTACGCTTACAGGGAAGGACAACAACGCTACATGGCCCAGATTTTCATTGCAGTGATCTGCTGGTCACACCCTAGTTGTCAGTACGCCACAGCCACTCCCTCACGGCTAGTATACACCCACACCACACCCATCCAGCACAGGCGTCACAGGACACGTGACCCTGCCAATAAAAAGACCGGGCGCACGTGCTCGACGCCATTTCAGAGTTGCTCGCACCGGATGCACTGCGGCCGGCACAGGCACACCGGCACGGGACGGTGACTTTCGGTCCACTGAGGTACGGGTACCGTAACTGCTGAGCGGGTGTGCAGCCTGCGGTGATGGCCCGTCCCGGCGGTCTGGACAGCTCAGGTTTTGTGTGCCCTGCTGGACCGCAGTGTAGGCCTTTGCCATCAGACAGCGCAGGCCTACCGCCACGTGGCGTCGCCTCGCTGGTCACAGAGTTAGTGGCACCGCAAGGGCTGAGCGGGTGTGCAGCCTGCGATGAAAAGCCCGGTGCACTGGTATGTCCTCTGCCATGGTGAAATCAAGACCCAGCACCAAATGTGAGACCTGGTGGCCTGCGGAGCGGGGCTGCATGATATGCAGGGTGCCGTGTCCGCGGGCCCCGGGCTTGGGGCTTGCAGCGGCACGTGGTAGGCCCTCTTTTCTACACGCAGGTTGCGAAAGGTGAGCAGAGAGGCTTGTTAGCGCAGCGGCGGGCAGTCACCTCCGGGCAGTGGGAGTGGATGGGGTGCAGCAGCCTGGGTGCGCAGCGGCGGACAGTCACCTCCGGGCAGTGGGAGTGGATGGGGTGCAGCAGCCTGGGTGTGCAGCAGCGAGCAGACACCTCTGGGCAGTTGAAGTGGATGGGGTGCAGCAGCCTGGATGCACAAAGGCGGGACAGAGAATTAGGCATGTGCAGTTGTATGTACTCTGCCATTACTGATTCCATACTACGTTTCAGATGAGTAAGCTTGAGGGCTCCACTATGTCCCGGCACGTGGTTGGAGACACACCGGTGACGGAAAGGTGAGCTGTGAGGGTTTTGTCCACAGTGTGGGCACTCACTGTCCCTCTCCATCTCTTCCTTTCTCTCCCTCACACTCTTTCTCTCTCTCTTCTCTCTCTCTCTCACGCTATCTCTTCCTCTCTCTCACACTGTTTTTTTCTTTCTCTCTCTCTACCTCTCTCTCTCTTTCTCTCTCTCTCACTCTTCCTCTGTTTCTCTCTTCCTCTTTCTCACACTGTTTCTCTCTTTCTCTCTCTCTTCCTCTCTCTCACTGTTTCTCTCTCTCTTCCTCTCTCTCTCACTCTTTCTCTCTTTTTCTCTGTCTACCTCTCACTCTTTCTTTCTTTCTCTCTCTCTTCCTCTCTCTCACTCTTTCTCTCTCTCTCTCTCCTTTGATGGACGCATGACGCACAATCTTATCTTGCTTTTTGTCTAGCAGGCTGTGATTCACAGATTGACGACCCCCCCGACACGGACCTCCCGCCACGAGGCGATGACTTCAGTTCCACTGAGTTAGTGCCACCAGAGCTGAGCGCGTGTGCAGCCTGCGATGATGCGTGGCCATCCTGCAATCAACACCCACTTTGAATTGTGAGCTCGGCTTGACCGCGTGTACGCAACGCCTGAGGAGGTTGCTTCGGCACGTGGTGGACCCTCTTGACACACGCCGGTGGCGGAAGGTGAGCAGAGAGGCTTGTTTCCGCAGCAGCGAGCAGTCACCTCTGGGCGGTGGGAGTGGATAGTGTGCAGCACCCTGGGTGCACAAGAGCGGGCAGACACCTCCGGGCAGTGGGACTGGATGGGGTGCACCAGCCTGGGTGCACAGCAGCGGGCAGACACCTCTGGGCAGTGGGAGTGGATGGGGTACAGCAGCCTGGGTGCGCAGAGGCGGGCAGACACCTCTGGGCGGCGGGAGTCGATGGGGTGCAGCAGCCTGGGTGCGCAGGGGCGAAACAGAGAATTAGGCGTGTGCAGTTGTATGTACTCTGCCATTACTGATTCTATACTATGTTTCAGATGACTAAACTTGAAGACTGCACTATGTCCCGGCACATGGTTGGAGACACACCGGTGGCAGAGAGGTGAGCTGTGAGGGTTTTCTCCACAGTGTCAACACTCACTCTCCCTCTCCATCGCTTCCTTTCTGTCACTCACACTCTTTCTCTCTCTCTCACTCTCTATCTCTTCCTTTCTCTCTCTCTCTCACACTCTTTCTCTCTTTCTATGTCTCTTCCTCTCTCTCTCATTCTTTCTTTCTCTCTCTCTTCCTCTCTCACACTTTTTCTCTTTTTCTCTCTCTTTCTACCTTGTATCTCACTCTTTCTCTCTCTTTCTCTCTCTCTTCCTCTCTCTCTCACTCTTTCTCTCTTTCTCTGTCTTCCTCTCTGTCTCACTCTTTCTTTCTCTCTCTCTTCCTCTCTCTCACTCTTTCTCTCTCTCTCTCTCTCCTTTCATGGACGCATGACGCACAATCTTATCTTTCTTTTTGTCTTGCAGGCTGTGATTCACAAATTGTCGAGGGATGACACGCCATACCTGTACCTACTTTTATTTTGTTGTTTTGTTTAAATAAAATGTTTTATATGTAAATCCATAGATGACTGAGATTCTTATTTGTCCAACCTCACATGCATCTTCTTTACTATAATTGTGCGACATCAGCCAATTTGTTACGTTCCAGATTTCCTAAGGTTGCTGTCACATTTGTTTGTGTGGGGGGGAGATGGTGGACAAGGGGCTGGAGGCGGGGGGTGTCGGAGCAGTGTTGGGTGTCCGAGCTGCATGATCGTTGGCTCCATTGCATCTGTTGTCATTCACGTGTGGCTCTGGGCTGGGCTCCCTTTCATATTGCAGGTTGTAGTCTGACTTTACACCAGCTCAGAGCAGGTGTAAACTTTCTGCTACTAACGCACCTTCTCGCCTGTTTTGTACTGTCTTCGACGATCTTGCTGGTGGTTGAGACACTTGCGAAGTGATGTGTTCGCTGCTTTTTGCACGGGAACGCCTACTCTACATCTCATTAGCAATATTTGCCGGAGTCATCCGTGACGATGCTTTTTGAGGCTGCTATCGCTGGTAAACTGGTGATATGGGCTGTTTGCTCCAGCTTGTGAATGGTGCATTAAATTTATCACCATTTTGGTTGCGATAAAGTGCCGTTAACTCGGCGATATGTCCTTGAGAATATACCCCTCGGTGTTTGAAAGACTTAAGAAGTACTCGAGTGCCGCGCTGAGAGCCGCGCACCCATCGCTTTCACAAGTTTGCTATGACAGGGCGGGAGAGAGCGAGGGAGAGAGACGGAGTGAGATAGCACAAGCAGCGCAAGGCCGCACGGGCACCTGGCTCCACATGCCAACATGTGTGTGTGCATCGCCATCCGTGCACAGGCAATTCCCCCACAATGCAGCCCACACACATAGCAATCACAGAACATCAGCAATGAAGGCAATGTGGTACAAAACTCCCCTCATACGGGTTCTGTGTCCGGTGTGTGTGGCGGGGTGATGGCTGCATGGCTGTGTGCCCCTGACACATCAGACTGCGTAGGTGATGGGGCTGCATCAGATGTCGTCCAGCACCTATGCAAAAACAATGTCTGGCTCACAGAGGCGGAGCTTGCCAAAGGGATACACCCCCGTTGCACATGCGACAGTCAGTTCTTCCCTGTGTTGGGACGAGGCTCATTGTGGCACACGAGTGGACAATCTTTACAACACACCTCACAGTTAGACACCAGTGGAGTGGCATAGGCTTTATTGGCATGTGCGTGTGAGTACGGACGAGGCAACGGCCACAACAGGCACGGACATGCTTAAGACAGTTACACGCAGCATGGGTACATGTCGAGGGGCAGATGATGTTGGGGCTGAAATGGACAAGATTTATCACATATGGCAACGCTCACAGCCCACCTTGCCTTGCTCCCCAACAACTTAGATTTCCTAAGAACACCCAAATGCAAAGCCTCGCAGTACCACACCAGCCTTGACTGACATTGAAATCTACCTCTCAGTGTAAAAAATGAGACCACAAAGTGTGCACATAACATTTCTTCTTTTTTGTGTGGAGGATATGCCACAGCTCTGAGCAATGATTTGAATGTGTGTGCAACGTTGTGGGACATGGGTTGCTGTTTTCGTGGGTGTCAAGGCCATCCCATGCGGGGGTACCACAGGCAGGGGCTTCTATGTGTGGGCTGTGGATAAGTCGGATGGTTTATTTGGCGTCTGCACAGTGCCCCGTGTGAGGGGGCACGACTCACTGTACGTGGGGTCTGCATGGTGCTCTGCCTCCGGGGTGCAGCAATTGTCTGCTCTGCCGACAGTGATCAGGTGTGAGGGTCCGACAGGTTCACATGTCGTGCTACATCGCCATGTGTGTGCTCTCACCGAGCAGTGTGTCCGAATTGGCAAAGTTCCCAAACGACGCTGTGTTGCTCGGACCATGGACCTGCGTCGCCTTGGACAGGTGTGTGTGCACACGCGTTATTCCATGCACATGCATCCAGAGCTCGACCGAAGGGAGACGTGTCCTCTGTTTTGGTGGGATATGTGAGCAATCCCCACTGTGCAACAAGTTGTTGGGCCATGTGCTGTGGGTGGCAATAGGATGTGGCTGCAGGTACGTAGTTACTCATCCATGAATGCCCGTGCAGCTTCATGTGCAATGTGTTCCAATAGTATGTCGTTGTCATGTTCAAGGAACACCAGGGTGAGCCAATCCATTAGGTGGTCCGGGCAGGTGTGCTCAGCCCACGCCGTCTCACCGATCCGCAACACAGCCCAATAGGGGAGCGCCTCGATGTGGTCACTGCACACGAGAAATTGTGCCATCTCCCATGCACAACTACCAATACATACGCAGTATGTCAAAGCATCCCATGCACGGCTGTCTCGGTTACACTCCTGTTCGTAACCCAACAGGGGGCGCAAACACAAGTCATAGTCCAATTCATCAACAGTTGTGTTGGATAGGCAGACATCCATGGGACACTCGAATGTGCATGTTCGGCAGTGGAACCAGGGCTGGACGCAGGTGACGTGGGCAATGCGGAAGCTGAGCCTGTAACTGATCCACATTCCATCTCTGTTAAGTTAATAACACATGAATTTTCTACTGTCACCCCTTCTCCACTATTTCCAGACTGAGCATAATTTCCAAACGTGCCACATTCTGTTTATCTCGCCGGAATAGATATACAAATCGAAATTAACGCTACATCGAATTTTCAAAACCATACAGGGCCATATTCACAAGAATGGCGATAACATTATCGCCGCTTTAGCGGCAGGAAACTGCCGCTAAAGCGGCGATAATGTTATCACTGGTCTTGAGAATATGGCCCACAGTCTTTTACAGATGACAACTTACACTTTTTCTTTGTGAAAAACTCCTAAACATATATAAAGTACTTGTTTAACAACTAGTTACACATTATGCATATTTTAGAACCAATAAAACACCAGACTTTACTAACACTATGTTATTTAGAAATAAAAAATACTTTCAAAGTTAAAAATATCGTCTCAAATACTTAACCACTACTACAAAACACATAACACACCTTCTTAATTTCTAATTTACCTTCGTAGTTGGTATGCAGATTTCAAATGTCACAAACGCATGCAAATCTTTTCTTGTCACACAGTACATGTAATGCACCGCTTTCATCAAGAATGGAACCAGTAATGGCACAATTTCCCTGTTGCTCCACACATAAATACATGTAAAGAACAAATCAGAATAGTTCCTTATTTTTTTTAGATTGCAAAACCTCTCTTTATTGGTTATTTTTGAACTTTCCATATAAACAGTTTTTTTAAGGACACATACAGGTGAAAAGTTCAAGGTATTGTATCAACACTTTCTAGAACATTCTACGACACGTGCAGGTTAAAAGTTCATCATTTTTTTAAACCTACCGATATATTTTTTTGCAACATTTTCTCCAACATTTAACGGCACGTGGAGGTCAAAAGTTCACCATTCTTTCAAGTTTGAACTGCACCTTCTAAATACAATTAGCAGGTGTGGTTGAGCTGAGCAAATTTCATCCTATAATATGTACTCCACGTATAAACTGCTTTTTTATTAACCAATCACAAAGATGCTTTTCATCAAAACTAATATACACCCTACTTTTTAGGACACAATACATTTCATCTCCCAATCGGTTAACGTTTTGTATGTAAAAAAAAAAGTAGTTCCCCATGTTTAAACATATCTCTTATTCTACGAATGGACTGCATGAGCTACAGACATTTATCCATATCTTCTAGCCATACCTTCAAAATGCTAGTGTGGATTGTAGGACATAGCTATGTTTTCTGGTGCAAGAGGTATGCAGAACAGAGACGTATTGACTTAGACCTAGGTTTACAAAATGTGCACATTAAATTGTTTGCACAGAGAGGATTGAAGTGGCACCAATTTCTCCCTTTGGTTAAAACCTGTTTGCATCTCCAACACCCTGATCTCATGATTGTGCACTGTGGTGGTAACGACCTAGGTACATTGACTGGGGTAGGTTTGGAAATGCTTATGAAGGACACCTTTGGACAATTGATGTTACTTTTGCCTCAAACTGTCTTTGTATATTCCAATATATGCCAAAGACAGAAGTGGAAATGGTCAAACCAATTTTGTCATAAGATTGAAAAATCTAGGAAGAATGTCAACAAAGCTGTGTCTGCATACCTCAGACACCATAGAATGGGGTCGATTTACAACAACAACATACGTTTTGATATGGCTGATATCTACAGAAGTGATGGAGTACACTTCACAGATGAGGGAAACCGAGTTTTCCTGATTAACCTGAAGCTGTGCATTCGCACTTACATGTAGCTCCAACTAATAAACACAAGGGCTCTTTTTAGAGCCGCCTTATATTCCCAATTTCGGCTCGCAGAGTGTCAGCTGCGGTTCGGCTAGCAGAGGGATACCTGCGGGCCGTCGGGCAGGCTCGCAGAGGAAGAGCTGTGGCCCGTGGGCTCAGCTCGCAGAGGGAGACCTACGAGCCGTTGGCTCGCAAAAGCACAGCACCGTACTGGCTCGAAGAGGGAGAGCTGTGGCCTGACTCGCAGAGGGAGACCAACGGGCCAACAGGCCTGCTAGCAGAAACACAGCTATCAGTTAACGGGCTGGCTCGCAGAGATACAGCTGCAAGCCCTCCGAGCTGCAACCCGACGGGCTAACTTGCAGAGGGAGAGTAACGGGCCGACAGGCCTGCTAGCACAGACACAGCTACGAGCTAATGAGGTGGCTCACAGAGGTAGAGCTGCGGGCCTGACGGCTCGCAGACACAGAGCTGCGAGCCGATGGACTGGCTTCTAAAGGCATAGCCGAGAGCTGATGATGTGGGGAGAGGGAGTGTAAAAGGAGTATCTCGCACAGACAGACCTGCGGGATATTTTCAGTATTGCCTCGCAGAGCTAGAATTACGGATCTGATGCCTTTTAGAGGGAGAGATGCGAGCTGACGGACTGAGTCACAAAATGGCTCACAGCTCACAGTCGCAGAGCTGCGAGCCGACGGACTGGCTTCTAAAGGCATAGCCACGAGCTGGTGATGTGGGGAGAGGGACCGTGAAAGGGGTATCTCGCACAGACAGAGCTGCAGTATATTTTTAGTGTTGCCTCGCAGAGGTAGAACTACGGACCTGATGCCTTGTAGAGGGAGAGTTGTGAGCTGACGGACTGAATCACAAAATGGCTGCCAACACTTCCTAGTTTCAACAGTTCACAGCCATGAGCCGCAAGCTAAAGCTCGTAACGCTTCAGCCAATCAGATGTCAGAATTCTTAAATATCAATATCTGGAAAATTTGATATTTCTCTAAAACTACTGAACGGATTTACCCGATTTAAACAAAAGCGTGCTTTCTGGACCAAGACCTTTCTCTGTGCCAAATTTGGCGTAATTCCGTTCAGCAGTTTGACCTGTAGCCTTGTCTAAAGTTTCCTATGGAAATTGCATGGAGAAAACACGTTTTGGGACCCCCCTTTTTTCTTAGCCCCCCCTTGACGAATCCCCCCCAAACTTTTAGGATAGGAGCTGACCTGAAAAGAGGAACTTTTTGGAAAATATCGTAAAGATTCGTCAAACGACGCCAAAGTTATAGGCACATCAAAAAATGCTTTTCCTATGGAAACGTGGTCCTAACTATAACTACCTACTGGCGACCGCCAGTAGGTAACATATATATATATATATGTCACAGTGGCGGTAGCCACTCTGTAGTTATAGTTTGGGTCCCCAGAGATAGGAATTCTTTTGATTTTTGTCCCTTAATAACTTTGTGCTTGTTTGATGAATGTCAGTGAAACTTTGCAGGCTTAGTGCACCCGTTTTGTTGTGGAGTACTGAAAGTTTAGTGGCATTTTGTCAAGGGGGAAAAAGGCGGGTCCCAAAACAGGAGTTAAATCCAATGCATTTTACATAGACTTTTGTATTTCACATAGTGCTAAACTGTCAGTCAGACTTTGATGAAATTTGACAGGATTAAAGATTATGGTGTACAGATGAGTCTGTGTGGTAGTGCAGGTAAGTACTTTTTATGTTTTAAGTATTTTTAACTTAAGGCCTGATGATGACCCTGGCGGTCTGGGAACCGCCATCACTTGCTGGCAGTCCGTCCACCCGCATACCTGGTGGTCCGACCGCCGGATTACGAGATGAGTGGGGAGACCGCCTTCTGATCGCCACCACCACCAAGATCCGAGCTCCCATGGCGTCGGCTGTGGGAGCTGGAGGTGCTGGCATGGGCACCACTGTCGTATTATGTCCTGCCTTTCTGCTGACCTTTTCATGGCGAGGACACCGCCATGTTAGGTCAGAGGAAAGGCAGGTAATGAGCTTAAAAACATGGCTCTAGACCAAATATTGCCCTTATATGACGTGGCTGGGCATATGCGGTGGCCTCCGATGATGTCATGTAGGTGCGCGCACTGTTTTCCTTGCACGACATAGTGCAAGAAAATGGTGCGTCCAACTGACTGAAGGCACCGCAGCATGGCCTGCATTGGCTCCAGTATCTTTCCTCGAGCTGCAGCATGCAGCCACCATGACCGTGCCACCGACACACCGCATGGGAAGGTCATAATTCGGTAATCGGGCTTGGCGGCATTTTCTCAACCACCACTACTGCGGGCTGGCGGTGTGATTGCCAATGTCATAATCGGGCCCTTAGTTATGTTCTCTGACTGCAGTAGTGCCGCAGTACTAATGAGGTATATAGTGAAGACAAGTCACTACCTGATTGGCTAATGCCTAACTTTACATAAGTTAAAGGCAGCCATGTCATTTTTAGCTCGAGTTTTTCTGTATTCTGCGTTACGCCTTACAATCTAGGTAAGTATTAGGGGGCAGATTTACAAGAAAGTGACGCATCTGTAGTGATGTGTCACTTTCCCTGTGCCACCCTCAGAAAACCCTTGCGCCACCATAGTTGCGCCGTATTTACAATACGACGCACCATGGCGCAAGGATTGACAGATGCTTCAGAAATTCTGAAGCATCTGTTGGGGCAAAAGTCATGCATTGCTGGAGTCGTGTCGCAAGCACGACGCAAACTCCAGCAATGCATTTTGAGGCCTATTCCCACTACACTGCGTCACTCCTTACACTTGCTTCAAGCAGGCGTAAGGTTTTGACGCAGTGACGTCCTAGAAGTGACGCAGTGAAATCTTGTAGATTTCACTGCGTCACTTTTACAAGGCTTTCCCGCTTGGGAACGCCCACCCTGCATACATTATACCTGACGCAGGTGTAATGTGACGCAGGGCTTTACAACGTGACGCATCTCCCTAGATGCGTCACGTTGTAAAGTGGCCGCATTTTTTACGCTGCAGCTGCGTCACAAAAGTGACGCAACGGCGGTGCTAAAGTGTTTGCAAGGGGCTTGTAAATCTGCCCCTAGGTTTGGTATTTTTCCCGTATCTATTACCACTTTAGTAAAGTGGGAATAGGTATGAAAGAATATATGTCTATATATATATATTTTTTTAAATAGAGCACCACGGTACTACCGCAGTACCAAAAAAAAAAATTATCCTTGGAAATACACTATAAGACACTATGGGCCATATGTATAAAGCCAATTTGCGATCGCAAACGTCGAAATTCACAGAATTTCGGCGTTTGCGATCGCAAATTAGCAGTGTGTAATGTATCACACTGAAACCCCCTCGCAAAATAAGGAATCGCAAATTTTGCGATTCCCTATTTTGCGATTGCATTTAAGGAATCGCTAATTGTGATTCTTTAAATGCAATGTAAGAAGCACAAAAAAAAGTGCGATTTGGGCTTAGGGAATCGCAAATTACCACCAACTTCAAGTTGGTGGTAACTTGCGATTTCACTTAAAAATGCACTATTTTGCATTTTTTAAAGTGCCATGTGGCGCACATACATGCCCTTAGGGCACGTATGTGTGCCACATGTGCACACATGCACATTTCAGGGGTGAAACAGGGTGTCCTTTTGACACCCTGGCACCCTTGAAATTGCATTCTCAATTTGCAATTCTCTAAATGCTAATCGCAAATTGAGAATGTCTTCCCATTCATTCCTATGGGCCTCTAGGCCCATAGGAATGAATTGGGAGGTATTCCTTAATTGCGAATCGCAATTTGCGATTCGCAATTAAGGAATATGAAGGAGTCGCAAAATTTATTGCAAATCCTACATACATAGCGTTTTGCGATTCTCAAATAGCGATTCACAAAAAATCGCTATTTGAGAATCGCAAAAGGACATTTTGATACATATGGCCCTTTATTTTATAAATGCTGTGTGCTAAAATGTATTTTCTATTTTTCACATATTTAAATATGCTGAAAAAATGTACAGAGTAGAACATTAATTAGTTAAAATTACTGCACTACTTTTAAAAAACACAGTTCACTGCAGACAGATACAAAAATATATAGATATGTATCGCAATTTATTTTTATTTTAACAAAAATGTTAACTGTACAACATTAGTACCACACAACTCTGTATTTTTTTTAATTAATATATCGAAACATAAATATTTTGCACTACCTATTACCAGTTTATGACAGAGGAAATAGGTAGGGCAAAAATGCCAAACCTAATACTTGTCTACATCGAAAGGTGTTACGCAGAACACAGGCAAAGTGTATCTAAAACAACATGTCTACATTTAACTTTTGTAAAGGCAGTCATTAGCCAATCATCTAATTACTTGTCTTCACTATGTACTGTGGTAGTACAGTGAAATACCCCCACATTTTGCAAAAAATACTGTGGCAACAGATCTCACTAAGTTTAAATACGTGAAAACGTATAAAATAGTTACACTCCTTACCTGCACTACCCAAAATAATCATCTGAGCACCATATTATGCAAATCTGCCAAATTTGAACAAAATCCGAATTACGGTTTTCATGCTACACAGGCTGCATTAGTGCATGTAAAATACATTGGATTTAAGCTTGGTTTGGGACACCCCTTTTTATTTGCACTCCGTTAACCAAACCAGCTAAACTTTTACTCTTTCAACTATAAAATGGGTGCAAAGGGTCTGCAAAATTTGGTGGACTTTCATCAAAATGGTACAAAGTTATTTTGGGGAAAAAAAAAAATCCCTATGTCGATAATATATATAAAATGATAAATACAAAGGTTAACCTATTACCATGTTTATAAAATGGTCATAGGTTGTTAACAACAATAACACCTAATACTTAACTATATGTAAGACCCTAATCCAGAATGCTGCGAAGCTGACTGTACAATAATGCAAAATTGTGATTAAAAACTACATAGCTGATTTTTACCTTTGGTAAACACAGCCATCAACTAATCACATAGCCAGTTCTCAGCACCATGTATCATGGTATACCATGAACTTGCCACCATTTACCATAGAACAATATATAACTACGTTTTATACAACTTATAACATTAACATTACTTACACTATATACATATACAACCAGAAAATTAACATGTATACATTATAATATATAATGCGGAAATATAGTATTGACATCTTTTCACACACATTAACAGTATGTTTCCTTGAATTTACACACTTCACTTTATACCACTCCACTGCATGACAGTTGAGTTTATGCCACTCAACTGTACGCTATTTAGTACGCTATTTAGATTATGCCACTCCAGTCTACAACACTCAAGTATACGCCATTACATTGTACACTAATCCACTGTACATTACTCCACTCTACCCCACCCAACTCTACAGTACCCCACTCCAGTCTACACCACTGTACTCTATGCTATAATACTGTTCACCACTGTATTGGTTACACTTTCATGTATGCCAGTTTACTGGACGCCCCTAAACTGTACAGCTCACAGTTCTACACTATTCCAATGTACGCAACTCCACTTTAGATTATTACACTGTTTGCTATTCCACTATGCCCGACTTGATGGTACACTACTGGAGTGTACACTATTCCAGAGCATGCCACTCCACTCTACGGCACTCCATTGTACTGAAATACAGTATACGCCACTGAACTGTACCACAACCACTGTATTCTATTTCCTTTCTCAAGACTACATTCTGCGCCACTTCACTGAACGACACTTCACTGTACGTCACTAGACTCTACCCATCTATAATGAACCCTACTGAATTGTATGACACTCTACTGTACGCTACTCCACTATATGCCACTCCAATGTATATATGAACTGAACACTTAACGCAACTAAACTCAACATTATTACAATGAATACTAATTAATTCTACACGACTCCACTGTATGACACTAAACTTTATGCTACTTCACTATATGCTATTGCACTGGGCCCTATTACACTGTACCCCACTGTAGTGTACGCTATTCGGCTCTGCACCACTGCACTGTATGGCACTCCAGTTTATGCGACTTCACTTTACGCAGTTTTACTTTACAACACTACACTATACCACACTTTAATTTACATAAGCCCACTGTACGCCACTCAACTGTATGTTATTTCAGTATACGATATTCCAATTTATGCCCCTACATTGTAGAAAACTCCAGTGTATAGCACTCCACTTTATGCCAGTAAACTGTACGCGAATACACTCTAAAACATTTACAGGACATAACTTCACTTTCCCACACTCTACTCTATACTGTCCCACTGTATACCACTGCACTGTACACCACTACACTCTATGCCACTCCAATATATGCCACTCTACTTTACCTGAGTTCACTCTTCACCACTCCACTGTATGTGACTTCATGCTACGCCACTCTGCTGTATGCCATTCCAGTGTGTGGCGCTCCAGTATACCTCATTCCACTTTACTCCACTCCATTATACCACAATATACTGTATCAAAGTACACTCTACAACACTATCCTCCACTATATTGTTACATACTCTGCTTAATAACACTCCACTCCACAAGACTAAACTGCACAAATATTACAAATTTGTCATTAACATTATAAAAACTATTGAAATTCACACAAAAAAGACCAAAGGTTAAAAATAAGTTATAGTTAGGACAACTTTATTTATGTTTGGTATACAAACCCAACTGAAACTACACAAACATTAGACATTCTAAAGTTATAGTTATGTCTTACATTTAGGATTTGCGCACCACTTACTCACTTATTTATTTCATATTTGTGACAAACCCAACTTAAACTACACAAACATAAGAACTTCAAAAGTTATAGTTGTGTTAAATGTATCATTTGCACACCACTTTCAAATTACTCTAAGTCATACTTATAACTCACATTTATACTTATGCACCACCTTTAAATTAATATCACTCGTGCAACTCAGTACGCAGTCTTTTCACCTCACTCGTCACACTACATTAACTATAACTCATCCCATCTCCATGCATAAGCTATATCTTTGAATATTATATAAGTTATAGCATGTGAAATCATTGTATTAATTGAAACACTTATGGCATCTGAAAATATAATATTTGCCACAACACAGTGCATGGTACAGTAGCGAGTTATAGTTAATGTAGTGCTGGTGAGTGAGATGACAAGACTGTGTATGGAGGTTTGTGAGTGATAATAATCCCATTAAAATAATACATGGCCCTGGATCTTCAAGGCCTTTTTAAGGCTTGGGGTGGGGCCCACAAAGGCCCCCTCCTCTTAATATTTAGAAATGGCCCTTGGGGATGGGGTCCCCAGGGCCTAACAAGGCTCAAGGAGGGGAGCGGTGCAGCCCCCTCCCCTTCATTTAAATGAGTGGCCCTGCAGGATGGGGTCCCCAGGGCTTAACAAAGTTCAGGAAGGGGGGCAACGCAGCCCCCCTCCATTCATAAAAAACACCCTGGGGAATGGGGCCTTGAGGGCCTAATAAGGGTCAGGGAGGAGAGCCACAAGGCCCTGCTCCCCTTTCATAAAAAAATGCCCTGGTGGATGGGTCCCCCCTGGGCCGAATGAGTCTCGGGGATGTGGGCCACTTGCCCCCCCCCTAGCCTTTGAAAAACATAAGGCACTGGGAACTTTTCCTCACTTCCCCTGCTTTGTTATTGTACATGGTGATAAATCTCATTATACGTGTGTTCTCAGATGGGGGCCTGACTTTAGAAGTCAACACTACCTCTATACTGTAACCATGTGCTTTCACAAAAGCACTCCTGAGGACAGATTTTTTGTATCCTATGTTTTTAAAGCTTTTGATCATATATAGATAGATAGATATATAGATAGAAAGATAGATAGATAGATAGATAGATAGATAGATAGATAGATAGATAGAAAGAAATATATGTGTGTGTATATATATATATATCACTGAAAAAACCATAGGTTTTAGGGACAGTTATAGTTAGTTGGACATTTCACTCGTACAAAACCATAGAAATTCCCCCGTTATAGTTAGTTCAGCTAACTATAACTCGCGCTCCGCAATGCACTGCTGATGACGTCACATATTACATCACTCATGACATGGTCAGTGACATCACTGATGACATCACTGATGACATCTCAAATGACATCACTGATAACATCACTGATGACATCATCCAGTGACTGTGTGTTTCTGTAAAGTTTAAATATGTTTAATATATATAGGGAAAGGTGTATTGAAGAATGAGTGGGTGTATAAGTGTCTGAATGGATGATTTAGTACGTGAGTGACTGACTCTACAAGTGAGTGATTAAATGTATCTTACTGAATGCATGGGTTAGTGACTAAACTGTGTGAATGTCTGTATCCGTCTGTCTGTTGGTTTGTAAGCGGCTGCATGGCTTTCTGAATAGCTACATGAGTGTCTACATGGGTTATTGATTGATTGTCTGAGTATCTGTATGGGTGCCTGAGTGTTTGTGTGGGTGGGGTGTGTGTGACTCTGTGCATAGATGTGTGAGTTGGTGATTCACTGGGTGCATGGTTTCAAGAGTGCATCTGTGATGGACTGTATGGGTGGGTGAGTGTGTGTATGGGTGTGTTAGTGATTGAATGTATATCTCAGTGGTACATGTGTGAGTAACTACATATGTGAAAGGCAGTATATATGTGTTTTGGAGTATATAAATGGCTATAAGTGAGAGTGTGTGATTGTGAGAGTGGCTGTATGGATGAGTGTGTACTTGTATCAGTGATTGTATAAGAGCGTAAGAATGTGCTAGTATTTGTATGAGTAAGTGAGCTGGTGTGTGTATAACTGTATAGGTGAGTAAATGGGTGTGTGATTAAGTTTTTTGCATGACTGACTAGGTGTGTGAGTACCTCTATGGATGAGTGGCGGTGTGTGAGTGTTTATATAGGTGTATGAGTGCATATGATAGTCCTGTACTGAGTGACTAAGTATGAGTGACTGTACGGGTGAGTGAGTGGATGTGTGTGTAGACCTAAGAATCAGTGAGTGGGTATGTAGTTTTTGGTGTTGGAGTGTCTATGGTTTTGAGAATGGCAGTCTGTAATTTAGAGTGGGTGTATCAAAAGTTATATTAGGGTGTGAGAAGATGCATGAAATTATCACATGGATGATGTCATCAGTGATGTCATTTGAGATGTCATCAGTGATGTCATCAGTGATGTCACTGACCATGTCATGAGTGATGTAATATGTGACGTCATCAGCAGTGCATTGCGGGGCGCGAGTTATAGTTAGCTGAACTAACTATAACGGGGGAATTTCTATGGTTTTGTACGAGTGAAATGTCCAACTAACTATAACTGTCCCTAAAACCTATGGTTTTTTCAGTGAATTTCAAAGGTTTTTTAAATGCTAATTTCTAACTATAACGTGTCTGAAACCTATGGTTTTTTCAGTGAATTTCAAAGGTTTTTTAAATGCTAATTTCTAACTATAACGTGCCTGAAACCTATGATTTTTTAAGTGAATTTCAAAGGTTTTTTAAATGCTAGTTTTCTAACTATGCCTACAGAGGTAGGACATGTGAAGAAAGAAGAAAAAACGCACAGAAAGAAGCAAAAGATGTGCAGAAAGAACCAACAGAGGAGCAGAAAGAGGCCTTGTTGCAAAAATCATCCTGTGCCCACAACTTTTTCAGACGGGTACTGGTGGTAACTGACTCTGACTAACCAGAGCCAGTGCTATGCTAAAAGACACTTAGAATACAGTGAAAACACCTACATACACTAGGGAACACTATGCGTTGGGGTACCCCTGTGATTAGCATGACCTCCTCTGCAAGTCCCTAGTACATAATAGGGCAGGGGGATTAAAACTACCTCTTAAACGCTACAGGGCGCGTCTTGCACAGTGGTGAAGGGAGGGGGGCCTGAGGTGACATGTGTGCAAACGCACTTCGTGGCGCGTTTTAGGTTGCGGGATTAAGTCCCCTTGAATTCCTGAGGGTCCCTGGGGCCTAACTCAGCCCCCCAGGTACCTACAGTTAGGACCACAGAGCTGAGTTGCAGAGAGGCGTTCCCGAGGCCACGCACCTTTTTCACCTCTCTGCAACGCAACTCTGTTGTGCTTACTGAAGGTACCTGGTGGGCTAGTTGGCCCCCAGGGTCCCTCAGGATTCAAAGGGAATTAATTCTCAACTTAAAACGCACCACAGGGCGTGTTTGCGCACATGTCACCTGAGGCCCCGCCCCTCCCTTCACCACTGTGCAAACGCGCCCCGTGGTGCGTTTTAAGTTGGGGGATTAGGTCACCTTGAATCCTGAGGGTCCCTGGGGCCCAACTAGCCCACTAGGTACTTCCAGTAAGAACCACAGGCCTGCGTTGCAAACGCCTGTAACAAATTAGTGCAGTTGTGTTTAGGTAGTGAAGAGGGTCGTGGCTGGGGTAGTGTTTTAGGGTTTAGGGTAGTGCAGTAGTGTTTGTGTAGTGTAGGGGGTCATGCTGGGGTAGATTTAGGGTTTAGGGTAGTGCAGTGGTGTTTGGGTAGTGTAGGGAGTCATGCTGGGGGAGTGTTTTAGGGTTTAGGGTAGTGCAGTGGTGTTTGGGTAGTGTAGGGGGTCGTGCTGGGGGTAGTGTTTTAGGTTTAGGTAGTGCAGTGGTGTTTGGGCAGTGTAGGGGGTCGTGGCTGGGGGTAGTGATTTAGGGTAGTGCAGTGGTGTTTGGGTAGTGTAGGGGGTACTGCTGGGGGTAGTGTTTTAGGGCTAAGGTTAGTGCAGTGGTGTTTGGGTAGTGTAGGGGTACTGCTGGGGTAGTGTTTTAGGGTTTAGGGCAGTGCAGTGGTGTTTGTGTAGTGTAGGGGGTAGTGTTTTAGGTTTAGGGTAGTGCAGTGGTGTTTGTGTAGTGTAGGAGGTCATGTTTTAGGGTTTAGGGTAGTGCAGTGGTCTTTGGGTAGTGTAGGGAGTCGTGCGGGGGTAGTGTTTTAGGGTTTAGGGTAGTGTAGGGGGTCATGCGGGGGTAGTGTTTTAGGGATTAGGGTAGTGCATTGGTGTTTGGGTAGTGTAGGGGGTCATGCGGGGGTAGTGTTTTAGGGTTTAGGGCAGTGCAGTGGTGTTTGGGTAGTGTAGGGGGTCGTGCTGTGGGGAGTGTTTTAGGGTTTAGGGCAGTGCAGTGGTGTTCGGGTAGTGTAGGGGGTCGTGCTGGGGGAGTGTTTTAGGGTTTAGGGCAGTGCAGTGGTGTTCGGGTAGTGTAGGGGGTCGTGCTGGGGGTAGTGTTTGAGGGTTTAGGGCAGTGCAGTCGTGTTCGGGTAGTGTAGGGGGTTGTGCTGGGGGTAGTATTTTAGGGTTTAGGGCAGTGCAGTGGTGTTTGGGCAGTGTAGGGGGTAATGCTGGGGGTGGTGTTTTAGGGTTTAGGGCAGTGCAGTGCTGTTCGGGCAGTGTAGGGGTCGTGCTGGGGGTGGTGTTTCAGGGTTTAGGGCAGTGCAGTGGTGTTCGGGCAGTGTAGGGGGTGGTGTTTCAGGGTTTAGGGCAGTGCAGTGGTGTTCGGGCAGTGTAGGGGGTCGTGCAGGGGGTGGTGTTTCAGGGTTTAGGGGCAGTGGTGTTCGGGCAGTGTAGGGGGTCGTGCTGGGGGTGGTGTTTCAGGGTTTGGGGCAGTGCAGTGGTGTTCGAGCAGTGTAGGGGGCGGTGCAGGGGGTGGTGTTTCAGGGTTTAGGGCAGTGCAGTGGTTTTCGGGCAGTGTAGGGGGTGCTGCAGGGGGTGGTGTTTCAGGGTCTAGGGCAGTGCAGTGGTGTTCGGGCAGTGTAGGGGGTCATGCAGGAGGTGGTGTTTCAGGGTTTAGGGCAGTGCAGTGGTGTTCGGGCAGTGTAGGGGGTCGTGCTGGGGCTGGTGTTTCAGGGTTTAGGGCAGTATAGTGGTGTTCTGGCAGTGTAGGGGGTCGTGCTGGGGCTGGTGTTTCAGGGTTTAGGGCAGTGCAGTGGTGTTCGGGCAGTGTAGGGTGTCATGCTGGGGCTGGTGTTTCAGGGTTTAGGGCAGTGCAGTGGTGTTCGGGCAGTGTAGGTGGTCGTGCTGGGGCTGGTGTTTCAGGGTTTAGGGCAGTGCAGTGGTGTTCGGGCAGTGTAGGGGGTCATGCTGGGGCTGGTGTTTCAGGGTTTAGGGCAGTGCAGTGGTGTTCGGGCAGTGTAGGGGGTCTTGCTGGGGGTGGTGTTTCAGGGTTTAGGGCAGTGCAGTGGTGTTCGGGCAGTGTAGGGGGTCTTGCTGGGGGTGGTGTTTCAGGGTTTAGGGCAGTGCAGTGGTGTTCGGGCAGTGTAGGGGGTCGTGCTGGGGGTGGTGTTTCAGGGTTTAGGGCAGTGCAGTGGTGTTTGGGCAGTGTAGGGGGTCATGCTGGGGCTAGTGTTTCAGGATTTAGGGCAGAGCAATGGTGTTCAGGCAGTGTAGGGGGTTTTGCTGGAGGTGGTGTTTCAGGGTTTAGGGCAGTGCAGTGGTGTTCGTGCAGTGTAGGGGGTGGTGTTTCAGGGTTTAGGGCAGTGGTGTTCAGGCAGTGTAGGGGGTCTTGCTGGGGTTGATGTTTCAGGGTTTAGGGCAGTGCAGTGGTGTTCGGGCAGTGTAGGGGGTCGTGCTGGGGGTGGTGTTTCAGGGTTTAGGGCAGTGCAGTGGTGTTCCGGCAGTGTAGGAGGTCGTGCAGGGGGTGGTGTTTCAGGGTTTAGGGCAGTGCAGTGGTGTTCGGGCAGTGTAGGGGATCATGCTGGGGGTGGTGTTTCAGGGTTTAGGGCAGTGCAGTGGTGTTCGGGCAGTGTAGGGTGTCGTGCTGAGGGGTGGTGTTTCAGGGTTTAGGGCAGTGCAGTGGTGTTCGGGCAGTGTAGGGGTCGTGCAGGGGGTGGTGTTTCAGGGTTTAGGGCAGTGCAGTGGTGTTTGGGCAGTGTAGGGGGTCATGCAGGGGGTGGTGTTTCAGGGTTTAGGGCAGTGCAATGGTGTTTGACCAGTGTAGGTGGTCTTGCTGGGGGTGGTGTTTCTGGCTTTAGTGCAGTGGTGTTCGGGCAGTGTAGGGGGTCTTGCTGGGGGTGGTGTTTCAGGGTTTAGGGCAGTGCAGTGGTGTTCGGGCAGTGTAGGGGTCTTGCTGGGGCTGGTGTTTCAGGGTTTAGGGCAGTGCAGTGGTGTTCGGGCAGTGTAGGGGGTCGTGCTGGGGCTGGTGTTTCAGGGTTTAGGGAAGTGCAGTGGTGTTCGGGCAGTGTAGGGGGTCGTGCTGGGGCTGGTGTTTCAGGGTTTAGGGCAGTGCAGTGGTTTTCGGGCAGTGTAGGCGTTCGTGCTGGGGCTGGTGTTTCAGGGTTTAGGGCAGTGCAGTGGTGTTCGGGCAGTGTACGGGGTTGTGCTGGGGCTGGTGTTTCAGGGTTTAGGGCAGTGCAGTGGTGTTCGGGCAGTGTAGGGGGTCGTGCTGGGGGTGGTGTTTCAGGGTTTAGGGCAGTGGTGTTCGGGCAGTGTAGGGGGTCGTGCTGGGGCTGGTGTTTCATGGTTTAGGGCAGTGCAGTGGTGTTCGGGCAGTGTAGGGGGTCATGCTGGGGGTGGTGTTTCAGGGTTTAGGGCAGTGCAGTGGTGTTCGGGCAGTGTAGGGGGTCTTGCTGGGGGTGGTGTTTCAGGGTTTAGGGCAGTGGTGTTCGGGCAGTGTAGGGGGTCTTGCTGGGGGTAGTGTTTCAGGGTTTAGGGCAGTGCAGTGGTGTTCGGGCAGTGTAGGGGGTCGTGCTGGGGGTGGTGTTTCAGGGATTAGGGCAGTGCAGTAGTGTTCGGGCAGTGTAGGGGATCGTGCAGGGGGTGGTGTTTCAGGGTTTAGGGCAGTGCAGTGGTGTTCGGGCAGTGTAGGGGGTCGTGCTGGGGGTGGTGTTTCAGGGTTTAGGGCAGTGCAGTGGTGTTCGGGCAGTGTAGGGGGTCATGCAGGGGGTGGTGTTTCAGGGTTTACGGCAGTGCAGTGGTGTTCGGGCAGTGTAGGGGTCGTGCTGGGGCTGGTGTTTCAGGGTTTAGGGCAGTGCAGTGGTGTTCGGGCAGTGTAGGGGGTCTTGCTGGGGGTGGTGTTTCAGGGTTTAGGGCAGTGCAGTGGTGTTCGGGCAGTGTAGGGGGTCTTGCTGGGGGTGGTGTTTCAGGGTTTAGGGCAGTGCAGTGGTGTTCGGGCAGTGTAGGGGGTCTTGCTGGGGGTAGTGTTTCAGGGTTTAGGGCAGTGCAGTGGTGTTCGGGCAGTGTAGGGGGTCGTGCTGGGGATGGTGTTTCAGGGTTTAGGGCAGTGCAGTGGTGTTCGGGCAGTGTAGGGGGTCGTGCAGGGGCTGGTGTTTCAGGGTTTAGGGCAGTGCAGTGGTGTTCGAGCAGTAAAGGGGGTCGTGCTGGGGGTGGTGTTTCAGGGTTTAGGGCAGTGCAGTGGTGTTCGGGCAGTGTAGGGGGCGGTGCAGGGGCTGGTGTTTCAGGGTTTAGGCAGTGCAGTGGTGTTCGAGCAGTGAAGGGGGTCGTGCTGGGGGTGGTGTTTCAGGGTTTAGGGCAGTGCAGTGGTGTTCGGGCAGTGTAGGGGGCGGTGCAGGGGGTGGTGTTTCAGGGTTTAGGGCAGTGCAGTGGTGTTCGGGCAGTGTAGGGGGGCTGCAGGGGGTGGTGTTTCAGGGTCTAGGGCAGTGCAGTGGTGTTCGGGCAGTGTAGGGGGTCAGGCAGGGGTGGTGTTTCAGGGTTTAGGGCAGTGCAGTGGTGTTCGGGCAGTGTAGGGGGTCGTGCTGGGGCTGGTGTTTCAGGGTTTAGGGCAGTATAGTGGTGTTCGGGCAGTGTAGGGGGTCGTGCTGGGGCTGGTGTATCAGGGTTTAGGGCAGTGCAGTGGTGTTCGGGCAGTGTAGGGTGTCATGCTGGGGCTGGTGTTTCAGGGTTTAGGGCAGTGCAGTGGTGTTCGGGCAGTGTAGGTGGTCGTGCTGGGGCTGGTGTTTCAGGGTTTAGGGCAGTGCAGTGGTGTTCGGGCAGTGTAGGGGGTCGTGCTGGGGCTGGTGTTTCAGGGTTTAGGGCAGTGCAGTGGTGTTCGGGCAGTGTAGGGGGTCTTGCTGGGGCTGGTGTTTCAGGGTTTAGGGCAGTGCAGTGGTGTTCGGGCAGTGTAGGGGGTCGTGCTGGGGGTGGTGTTTCAGGGTTTAGGGCAGTGCAGTGGTGTTTGGGCAGTGTAGGGGGTCATGCTGGGGCTAGTGTTTCAGGATTTAGGGCAGAGCAATGGTGTTCAGGCAGTGTAGGGGTTTTGCTGGAGGAGGTGTTTCAGGGTTTAGGGCAGTGCAGTGGTGTTCGTGCAGTGTAGGGGTGTGGTGTGTTTCAGGGTTTAGGGCAGTGAGTGTTTCAGGCAGTGTAGGGGGTCTTGCTGGGGTTGATGTTTCAGGGTTTAGGGCAGTGCAGTGGTGTTCGGGCAGTGTAGGGGGTCGTGCTGGGGCTGGTGTTTCAGGGTTTAGGGCAGTGCAGTGGTGTTCCGGCAGTGTAGGAGGTCGTGCAGGGGGTGGTGTTTCAGGGTTTAGGGCAGTGCAGTGGTGTTCGGGCAGTGTATGGGGTCATGCTGGGGGTGGTGTTTCAGGGTTTAGGGCAGTGCAGTGGTGTTCGGGCAGTGTAGGGTGTCGTGCTGAGGGGTGGTGTTTCAGGGTTTAGGGCAGTGCAGTGGTGTTCGGGCAGTGTAAGGGGTCGTGCAGGGGGTGGTGTTTCAGGGTTTAGGGCAGTGCAGTGGTGTTTGGGCAGTGTAGGGGGTCATGCAGGGGGTGGTGTTTCAGGGTTTAGGGCAGTGCAATGGTGTTTGACCAGTGTAGGTGGTCTTGCTGGGGGTGGTGTTTCTGGCTTTAGGGCAGTGCAGTGGTGTTCGGGCAGTGTAGGGGGTCTTGCTGGGGGTGGTGTTTCAGGGTTTAGGGCAGTGCAGTGGTGTTTGGGCAGTGTAGGGGTCTTGCTGGGGCTGGTGTTTCAGGGTTTAGGGCAGTGCAGTGGTGTTCGGGCAGTGTAGGGGGTCGTGCTGGGGCTGGTGTTTGAGGGTTTAGGGAAGTGCAGTGGTGTTCGGGCAGTGTAGGGGGTCGTGCTGGGGCTGGTGTTTCAGGGTTTAGGGCAATGCAGTGGTTTTCGGGCAGTGTAGGCGTTCGTGCTGGGGCTGGTGTTTCAGGGTTTAGGGCAGTGCAGTGGTGTTCGGGCAGTGTACGGGGTTGTGCTGGGGCTGGTTTTTCAGGGTTTAGGGCAGTGCAGTGGTGTTCGGGCAGTGTAGGGGGTCGTGCTGGGGGTGGTGTTTCAGGGTTTAGGGCAGTGCAGTGGTGTTCGGGCAGTGTAGGGGGTCGTGCTGGGGCTGGTGTTTCATGGTTTAGGGCAGTGCAGTGGTGTTCGGGCAGTGTAGGAGGTCTTGCTGGGGGTAGTGTTTCAGGGTTTAGGGCAGTGCAGTGGTGTTCGGGCAGTGTAGGGGTCATGCTGGGGGTGGTGTTTCAGGGTTTAGGGCAGTGCAGTGGTGTTCGGGCAGTGTAGGGGGTCGTGCTAGGAGTATGTGTTTCAGGGTTTAGGGCAGTGCAGTGGTGTTCAGGCAGTGTAGGGGGTCGTGCAGGGGCTGGTGTTTCAGGGTTTAGGGCAGTGCAGTGGTGTTCGGGCAGTGTAGGGGTCTGTGCTGGGGGTAGTGTTTTAGGGTAGTGCAGTGGTGGTTGTGTAGTGTAGGGGTCGTGCTGGGGGTAGTGTTTTAGAGTTTAGGGTAGTGCAGTGGTGTTTGTGTAGTGTAGGGGGTCATGTTTTAGGGTAGTGCAGTGGTGTTTGGGTAGTGTAGGGGGTCGTGCTGGGGGTAGTGTTTTAGGATTTAGGTTAGTGCAGTGGTGTTTGGGTAGTGTAGGGGGTCGTGCTGGGGGTAGTGTTTTAGGGTTTAAGGTAGTGCAGTGGTGTTTGTGTAGTGTAGGGGGTCGTGCTGGGGGTAGTGTTTTAGGGTTTAGGGTAGTGCAGTGGTGCTTGTGTAGTGTAGGGGGTCATGCTGGGGGTAGTGTTTTAGGGTTTAGGGTAGTGCAGTGGTGTTTGTGTAGTGTAGGGGGTCATGTTTTAGGGTAGTGCAGTGGTGTTTGGGTAGTGTAGGGGTCGTGCTGGGGGTAGTGTTTTAGGATTTAGGTTAGTGCAGTGGTGTTGGGGTAGTGTTTTACGGTTTAGGGTAGTGCAGTGGTGTTTGTGTAGTGTAGGGGGTCATGCTGGGGGTAGTGTTTTAGGGTTTAGGATAGTGCAGTGGTGCTTGTGTAGTGTAGGGGGTCGTGCTGGGGTAGTGTTTTCGGGTTTAGGGTAGTGCAGTGGTGTTTTTGTAGTGTAGGGGGTCATGTTTTAAGATGCAACGCTCCAATACCTGACCAGTCTGCACTACATAAAACTGCAAAAAAACTAAAAATAAAAAGTGTTTTGCACACTTTTGTCATTGGGCTATATGTGGGCTACATCTCGGTAATATTTGTGCTACATTTGGGCTCTTTGTTCACTGGTGGCCATCTTGGAAGACTTCTTTGTTATGAAGTTTCCTAATTTCCTCATTTACTGCAGTCTCCTCAGTAGGAAATGCTTTCAGTTTTTTACTTTGATTCCATCAAGAAGGCATTCAGATGTGTCACACATTTGCCATAAATTCAGAATGTTATTACTCTAGTTGTTCATTAGATCACTGTAGTAAAGCTACTGCTCACCAAGGAGTTAACTGGAAGTCTACTGCTGGTATTGAAAGTAATTGTTTCAGTCTGCATGTCAGAATTTTCTAATGAAATAGAAGAGGATTTGAGATCTCACTTAAAACATGCACTAAATTTTCTTTTTGCAGCACTAACCATAATTTCTATGGCAAAATGAACCCCCTCATTTTGTTCCTTTTTAAATTAAATGTTTTAAGTGTTACCAGTTTATTCCAATCAAGATGGCTTCAAGTGTGCCATACTTTTGTCATAAGTAAGGCTGTTAGCACTCTAGTTGTTCTTTAGAACACTCTGGGAAGCTGCAGTAGAACACAAAGGCATCAACTGACAGGCTGCTCCTGTTGAAATATAACAGGAAGATATTTGAGATCTCACTTAAAACATGTCCTAATTTTTCTTTCTACAGCACTAACCATAATTTCTATGGCAAAATGAACCCCCTCATTTTGTTCCTTTTTAAATTAAATGTTTTAAGTGTTACCAGTTTATTCCAATCAAGATGGCTTCAGGTGTGCCATACTTTTGTCATAAGTAAGACTGTTAGCGCTCTAGTTGTTCTTTAGAACACTCTGGGAAGCTGCAGTAGAACACAAAGGCATCAACTGACAGGCTGCTCCTGTTGAAATATAACAGGAAGATATTTGAGATCACACTTGAAACATGTCCTAATTTTTCTTTCCAGAGCACTAACCATAATTTCTATGACAAGATGAACCCCATCATTTTGTTCCTTTTTAAATTAAATGTTTTAAGTGTTACCAGTTTATTCCAATCAAGATGGCTTCAGGTGTGCCATACTTTTGTCATAAGTAAGGCTGTTAGCACTCTAGTTGTTCTTTAGAACACTCTGGGAAGCTGCAGTAGAACACAAAGGAATCAACTGACAGTCTCTGCCCTTGTTGGTTGTACATGTTTTACTGAGAATGTCAGACTTCATTCTCACATGACTGAGAAAGATAATGTGAATTTACAGAAAATATGCTCTCATTTTAGCTTCTGGGGCACCTTCCAAAACTGTATGGGACAAGCATGTGAAAATAGTTTTCTCTCAAACATGATTCATGATATCCCAGCAGAAGGTTTTTCACAGGGTAAAATCACCTTAGAACACACCACAATTCCTGAAATTAGTATGGTACCATCAACAAATGAATTCTAATGTAACTAAAGTCTGTTATCACCCTTTATAGTTCTCCTTTTGGTAACCCTCAAAATCTTCGATTCACTACAATGCATTTCAAAGGGGTACTATCATTTATATTGGTCCCAAGATGGCTGCCAGCAATTCCAGGATGAAGTGCTGACAGCCAATCAGATCTCACGATGACATGTGTGGTTAGGCTCCGCCCAGATATATATGTGTTTTTACTTTTGATTTTCTCAGCAACTACTGAACGGATTTACACCATTTAACAAAAAGGGTTCTTTTTGAACCAAGAACTACCTCTTTGCCAAATTTGGTGTAATTCCGTTCAGCAGTTCGGGCTGTAGCCTTGCATAAAGTTTCCTATGGGAAATTGATTTTTTGACTCTTATTTTTTAATTTCTCCGCAACTACTGAACGGATTTACACCATTTAACAAAAAGGGTTCTTTCTGAACCAAGAACTACCTCTTTGCCAAATTTGGTGTAATTCCGTTCAGCAGTTCGGGCTGTAGCCGTGTCTAAAGTTTCCTATGGGAAAATGAATGGGGAAAACACGTTTTGGGACCCCCTTTTTCTCGGCCCCCGCTTGACGAATCACCCTGAGACTTTCAGGGTAGGAGCGGACCGGAGCGGGCCATAAAGTTTGAAAATTTCGCGAAGATTCGTCAACCGACGCAAGAGTTATTTCAAATAGAATGTCGCGGATTTCCTATGGAAAATAGGTCCTAACTATAACTATCTACTGGCGACCGCCAGTAGATAATATATATATATATATATATATATATATATATATATATATATATATATATATATATTTGAGTCACCAAGCAAGTAACACGCTGCACTCTCCCAGATATTATAAAGATTTATTGAAGCCAGTTACACTCCTTCTCCACCTACGCGTTTCGACCAGCAGGTCTTGGTCACGGTGTCTAGCATTAGTCCCTCCACGCTTTCCACTATTTATACCAAAAACCCAGTGAACAATTTATGATGCATGCTGGGAATGGTAGTTCACTTAAAAAAATAGCATCTATATGCATGCCAACATTAAAATGTTAAATCATTATGTGATATCTGACAATTACATTAATCTTATAAAATAATTAAGACGATTATACCAAATTATACAAATATATAAAGCAGTATTGGTTTTCTGAAGGGATACATGTGACATGGATTCACATTAGTATGATCATAAATATGATCAAATGGAATTAGTCTTAGTGACTAAAACACGCTTTCGCGCTAACGTTACACAATTGGCTCAATGTCCACAATTAGAACATTATAACTAATTATGCATGTCTGCATCTCTCTCCATTATGTATCCTTCACGATCTTTCTGTGTTTATGGGCTCAGTGCCCCAATAACTGCAAGACATTTCATATCTTATATTGGTCAAAGGTCTAAAAGTCTTTTACAGATTTGATATTTTGGTTGCTTTTTATGATATTTCATTTTAAGTAGTGTTTCTCTTCTTATGATTCCAGTACAGATGCCATGGTGTCCTTACAGATGTATGTATAATTCTTCATCCCCGTTAAGTCCCATCGGGAATTTGGTCTTAAATCTTATTATTAGCCTAGATTCCAGGCGTCTTAGTTTTAGAGTTCTATTCCCACCTCTCTCATGGATGGGTACCGTTGCCAAACCACTATATGTCATGTCCTGCCATGTTTTTCTCTCATGCGTTGTCATATGTTTTGCCATGGCATATGTCAAGTCTCTGTTCTGTATGGCCCGTATGTGTTCTAGGATGCGTTTATTTAAGGGGCATATCGTGCTACCAATGTAGCGTTTCCCACAATTGCATTCCAACATATACACCACATAAGTTGTTTTACATGTTATGGTATCGTTGATGTTGAAGGTTTTACCTTGTGGATCCTTGATTGTTTTTATACTTCTCCCAATTTTACAGGCCTTACATTGGCTGCATTTCTTAAATCCCCTTTGCATACCTTGTAACCACATACTTGGCTGATTCATTTCAAAGTGGCTTCTGACCAATTTATCAGACAACGATGGTGCCTTTCTGTAGGTTATTTGCGGTTGATCACCCAACTCTTTGCCGATGTCTGGATCTTTACTTAGGATGTTCCAGTATTTTTTGAGGGATTTGCGAATTTTAAAACTCTCTTTGCTGTATGTCATTATCATTCTTATAGGTTCTTTTTGTTGCGTCTCCGTATTCACATCATTTTTGTTGATCAATGTTTCAGCTCTTGTAAGGCACCTAGCTTTCATTTCTCCCCGTTTGATATCATTATATCGATAACCTCTTTGTAAAAACCGTTTTTTGTATCTTTAAATTTAAGATTCATCTCTTTTCTGTTTGAGCAGTTTCTCTTCATCCTGATAAATTCACCGTATGGTATATTTCTTTTTAGTGTCTCTGGGTGGAAGCTCTTGCCGTGTAGCACACTATTGGTTGCCGTGCTTTTCCGGTAGACAGTTGTTTCTATTTGATCTGCTTTTACATATACTTTGGTATCCAAGAATACAATTTCACTTGAGCTGATATTATAGGTGAATTTCAGGCCAACATTATTGTTGTTCAATATGTTGAAGAACTCTACGAACTCATTCTCGGTTCCATTCCAAAGGAGGAAGAGGTCATCTATAAAACGCAGCCATAATGCCACTTTGGCTACGTGATGGTCATTTTCTTCTCTCCAAGCTATGGTCTTCTCCCACCAGCCCATTACTAGGTTGGCGTAGCTTGGAGAGAAGGAAACTCCCATGGCAGTTCCGCAACATTGGGAGTACATGTTCTTATTAAAAAGGAATACATTGTTCCTTAAACAAAGTTCTATCATTTCAATGACCATCTGGCAATGTTGAAGTTGTTCTATAGGTTTTTGTTTCAAGAAATATTTGATCGCTTTTATGCCTATGTTGTGATCAATAGACGTATAAAGAGACACTACGTCAATGGTTACCAGCATGTAATCCTTACACCATCCGGTGTTCATAAGCATTCTCAGGAAATCCCCAGTGTCCTTGATGTATGATGTTAAGGTTGGGACCATTGGGGCCAGAAAGTAATCCACATATGTGGAGATGTTTTCATATAGGGACCCACAGCTGGAAATAATGGGTCTCCCTGGTGGCTTTGTTAGCGTTTTATGTACCTTCGGGAGGAAATAGATGGTTGGTATTATCGGATCATTATTACTCAAATATTGTACCTCCTGATCATTTAGTAAACCCTTCTCCTGCCAGTTCTTAAGCTTGGTATTTAAGTCTTTTACCATGTCATTTATAGGATTTCTCTTGAGCTTTTCATAGTTATTGATGTCATTTAGTTGTCGCATTGCTTCCATAATGTAATCATCCTTGTTTAAAATAACTATGTTCCCTCCCTTGTCGGCGGGTTTTATCTCTATTAGAGTATTATTCATAAGTGATTCCAACGCTGCGCGTTCCTGCTTACTGAGATTTTCTTTGTTATCTCCATGTTTAACATTGCTCATTTTTTCCAATTCCATGGTTACTAACTCATAAAAGGTATCTATCTTATTCCCAGGATGTAATGCTGGGCAGAATTTAGATTTATTTTTAAATTTTGTGATCAGGTGTTTGTCCGTTCTTATACCCATCTCCTGTAGCAGTTGTGTGTCAGGGATGTTCTCCTCATTTATTTCATTTGCTAGGCTGTACGCTGTTCTTAAATTCGAGATTTCTCCAATTGTAAACTCTTGTATTGGTTCTTCTATTGAATTGTCGCTCATTTCCACATTTGCTGCACTTTGTCTCTCTTGTCTACTGAAGTACTTGGCCAACTTTAATTTCCGTACGTATTTGTAAAGATCTATTTTAGTTTCTACAATGTCAAAATGCTTTTCCGGACAGAATGTAAGTCCTTTATTTAAAAGGCTTTCTTCAGCTCTTGTTAAGACATGTTTGGAGAGATTGATGATTAAATATGGTTCCTTTAACTTCTCATCCTCTACGTCTTGGTCATCCGATTGCGAAGATGGTATCCTTTTGTTTTTTCCTGAGCTTCTTCTGGTTTTGCGTCGTTTGATTTTGTTGTTGACTGGCCTCTCCCCCTTCCTCTTCCTCGTTTCGTACCCCGTCCTCCTCCCCTTCCTCTTGGCATTTGTTGATCCAGATACACTAATTTCATTTCGTCTAAAAAAGTGGTACGTTTTCCTGGTAGTGTTAGGCCCTCTCCTTCACTGAAGTCTGTATCTGACTCGCTTCCTGTGGTATTAGGGGATTCTTGTGGTAGCTTTTTGTTAACACTCAAATGTTGCTTTAATGTTTCAAATCTTTTTGCAAATGTTAATATTGTACCACAATCATAGTCATGTTCATCCCTTCTGAACTTACGTTCTTTGCGTTCTTCAACATCACTTTCGTGTTTGTCAAGGTTGCGTTCCATTTCCTTTCCTTCCTTAATTTCTTGGATTCGTCCTCTTGTTCAGAAGTCAAAATACGAGCCTCAAGCTCGGCTATGTTTTTGTGCAAATCTTGCACATCCATTTTGGCGTATTTGACTATTATGAGCATCATATTATGCGAACACTGCATATTATTTCTGCCCCATTCTTCCAGCATTTCTGGTTTAGTGTCGGGGTGGTTAGGTAGGGTAAAAATCCGAAGGCCTCTGGGTACTCTTTCACATTCTATGTATTTTTCAAGCGTGAGAATTTCCCAGTACTATATGTTTCAGGGACGTTATAGTTAGAAATTAGCATTTAACAAAACTTAGAAATTCACTGAAAAAACCATAGGTTTCAGGGACGTTATAGTTAGAAATCCTGAAACATTCGTGGAGCTGGGAAAAAATCGAGAAGGAAGAAGTTACTGCCTAATTGCTGCTGGCACCCAGAAACTGGAAACGCTCTCTAAGGGTCAAGTGGTTTTCTCCCTCTTACATTCTATACAGGATCCAAGAATAACCAACTGACCACTGCAGTCTGGACACTACAGGAGCCGTGTCTGAAATGAGACCTTGTGCCTAGATTCCTGTCCATAGGACCTGAAGGTTAAAGGAATGATAAGGATGAACTTTCCCAGCTTTTGGAGAAATTTGAGACTTAATTACTTTTATCCATGACTGGAAGACCCTAGCGAGTGGATGAGGCTTCCCTTCGGAGAATGCATACATGGCAGTCAAGAAATCCAGGTTCATCCAGCTCAGAGATATTTGTTGTGAAGAAAAAGGCTTCATCACAAGGATATTGGTGTTGTAGAGCGCTTCCCTACTGCAGCTTCAAGCCTAACCACACTAATGTTTTTTAAACCAAGAAAATGAGTAAGTCTGAAAGTAAAACCTCAGCAGGTTCAGAATACTGCTTTGTCTTGCTTGGAGCTTTTGATGCCAAAATGAAAGGCTTTAGCAGTAGCTCAACAACCACATATCAGCCGTCAAGGGACCATTGCCTGCTTCAGCTTTTTATCTTGTCCTGGTGAAGGGTTTGGAGATCCAAAAATAAGACCAAAATTGACCCACTCGGCCCTTCTGATGTCTGCTCCATTGTGGTCAGCCTGAGATCACACCCAGCCCCAGTCAACTGCAAATTGTGACTTCTGATTAACGCCTAGTATTTTCTAGGTACTTTTTACCTCAAAGATGTAAAAATTGATATCGCTGGTGCTCCTTTTCTGATATCATTACTTTTGTGTCATTTTGCTTATTACATTTGTCTTGAAGCACTCATTTCCCCTGTCTTCCACAGCCTTGCCCGAGTCTCCAGACACCCAGGCACAGTGGCAGAATGGTGGTTGGTGGTCTCATCCACCTTCTTCTGGCTGACCTGGGACTCATAGATCTGAAAGATGTGGAAGAACATAGGCTGTGTTGGGCCGGCATAAATCTCATTTTTCCCTACAGCACTGTCTCTCTGCTCTTAATTCTTAATATGAGAGCGGGAGCACACCTTTGGGCTGGAAGTGTATGGCATAGTGCAGAGGGTAGTGGGGTTGGGTGACAGGCAGCCGGGTATTTTTTCTATTGTTTTCTGTTTATGCAGAAGGGCAGGTAAGGGGTATATGCAAAGGAGGGTGAGAGTCAGCGGGGGGAGGCCAGGTATTTTTTTTATTGTTTCTTATATGGATTTGTCTCATGAATCATGACTCCTCCCCACACTCAACAATGGTAATAAGTAGAATATTACAAATGGATATATATATATATATATATATATATATATATATATATATTCACTGAAAAAACCATAGGTTTTAGGGACAGTTATAGTTAGTTGGACATTGCACTCGTACAAAACCCGTGAAATTCCCCTGTTATAGTTAGTTCAGCTAACTATAACTCGCGCCCCGCAATGCACTGCTGATGACGTCACATATTACATCACTCATCACATGGTCAGTGACATCACTGATGACATCACTGATGACATCTCAAATGACATTACTGATGACATCACTGATGACATCATCCAGTGACTGTGTGTTTCTGTAAAGTTTAAATATGTTTAATATATATAGGGAAAGGCGTATTGAAGAATGAGTGGGTGTATAAGTGTCTGAATGGATGATTTAGTACGTGAGTGACTGACTCTACAAGTGAGTGATTAAACGTATCTTACTGAATGCATGGGTTAGTGACTAAACTGTGTGAATGTCTGTATCCGTCTGTTTGTTGGTGTGTAAGTGGATGCATGGATTTGCGAATAGCTACATGAGTGTCTATATGGGTTATTGATTGGTTCTCTGAGTGTCTGTATGGCTGCCTGAGTGTTTGTGTGGGTGGGGTGTGTGTGACTCTATACATAGATGTGTGAGTGGGTGATTCACTGGGTGCATGATTTCAAGAGTGCATCTGTGATGGACTGCTTGGGTGGGTGAGTGTGTGTATGGGTGTGTTAGTGAGTGAATGTATATCTCAGTGGTACATGTGCGAGTAACTACATATGTAAAAGGCAGTATATATGTGTGTTAGAGTATTTAAATGGCTATAAGTGAGAGTGTGTTATTGTGAGAGTGGCTGTATGGATGCGTGTGTGCTTGTATCAGTTATTGTATAAGAGCGTAAGAATGTGCTAGTATTTGTATGAGTAAGTGAGCTGGTGTGTGTATAACTGTATAGGTGAGTAAATGGGTGTGTGATTAATTTTTTGCATGACTGACTAGGTGTGTGAGTACCTCTATGGATGAGTGGCGGTGTGTGAGTGTTTATATAGGTGTATGAGTGCATATGATAGTCCTGTACTGAGTGACTGTAAGTATGAGTGACTGTACAGGTGAGTGAGTGGATGTGTGTGTAGACCTAAGAATCAGTGAGTGGGTATGTAGTTTTTGGTGTTGGAGTGTCTATGGTTTTGAGAATGGCAGTCTGTAATTTAGAGTGGGTGTATCAAAAGTTATATTAGGGTGTGAGAAGATGCATGAAATTATCACATGGATGATGTCATCAGTGATGTCATTTGAGATGTCATCAGTGATGTCATCAGTGATGTCACTGACCATGTGATGAGTGATGTAATATGTGACGTCATCAGCAGTGCATTGCGGGGCGCGAGTTATAGTTAGCTGAACTAACTATAACAGGGGAATTTCACGGGTTTTGTATGAGTGCAATGTCCAACTAACTATAACTGTCCCTAAAACCTATGGTTTTTTCAGTGAATTTCAAAGGTTTTTTAAATGCTAATTTCTAACTATAACGTGTCTGAAACCTATGGTTTTTTCAGTAAATTTCAAATGTTTTTTAAATGCTAATTTCTAGCTATAACGTGCCTGAAACCTATGGTTTTCTCAGTGAATTTCAAAGGTTTTTTAAATGCTAATTTCTAACTATAACGTGCCTGAAACCTATGATTTTTTAAGTGAATTTCAAAGGTTTTTTAAATGCTAGTTTCTAACTATGCCAACAGAGGTAGGACATGTGAAGAAAGAAGAAAAACGCACAGAAAGAAGCAAAAGATGTGCAGAAAGAACCAACAGAGGAGCAGAAAGAGGCCTTGTTGCAAAATCATCCTGTGCCCACAACTTTTTCAGACGGGTACTGGTGGTAACTGACTCTGACTAACCAGAGCCAGTGCGCGTTTGCACAGTGGTGAAGGGAGGGGGGGCCTGAGGTGACATGTGTGCAAACGCGCCCGTGGCGCATTTTAAGTTGCGGGATTAAGTCCCCTTGAATCCTGAGGGTCCCTGGGGCCCAACTAGCCCCCCAGGTACCTACAGTTAGGACCACAGAGCTGAGTTGCAGAGAGGCGTTCCGAGGCCACGCACCTTTTTTCACCTCTCTGCAACGCAACTCTGTTGTGCTTACTGAAGGTACCTGGTGGGCTAGTTGGCCCCCAGGATTCAAAGGGAATTAACTCCCCAACTTAAAACGCACCACAGGGCGTGTTTGCGCACATGTCACCTGAGGCCCCGCCCCCTCCCTTCACCACTGTGCAAACGCGCCCCGTGGCGCGTTTTAAGTTGGGGGAGTAGGTCACCTTGAATCCTGAGAGTCCCTGGGGCCCAACTAGCCCACCAGGTACTTCAAGTAAGCACCACAGGCCTGCGTTGCAACGCCTGTAACAAATTGTGCAGTTGTGTTTAGGTAGTGAAGAGGGTCATGCTGGGGGTAGTGTTTTAGGGTTTAGGGTAGTGCAGTGGTGTTTGTGTAGTGTAGGTGGTCATTCTGGGGGTAGATTTAGGGTTTAGGGTAGTGCAGTGGTGTTTGGGTAGTGTAGGGAGTCGTGCTGGGGAGAGTGTTTTAGGGTTTAGGGTAGTACAGTGGTGTTTGGGTAGTGTAGGGGATACTGCTGGGGGTAGTGTTTTAGGGTTTAGGGTAGTGCAATGGTGTTTGGGTAGTGTAGGGGGTACTGCTGGGGGTAGTGTTTTAGGGTTTAGGGTAGTGCAGTGGTGTTTGGGTAGAGTAGGGGTACTGCTGGGGGTAGTGTTTTATGGTTTAGGGTAGTGCAGTGGTGTTTGGGTAGTGTAGGGGTTCGTGCTGGGGGTAGTTTTTTAGGGTTTAGGGTAGTGCAGTGGTGTTTGGGTAGTGTAGGGGATACTGCTGGGGGTAGTGTTTTAGGGTTTAGGGTAGTGCAATGGTGTTTGGGTAGTGTAGGGGGTACTGCTGGGGGTAGTGTTTTAGGGTTTAGGGTAGTGCAGTGGTGTTTGGGTAGAGTAGGGGGTACTGCTGGGGGTAGTGTTTTATGGTTTAGGGTAGTGCAGTGGTGTTTGGGTAGTGTAGGGGTTCGTGCTGGGGGTAGTTTGTTAGGGTTTAGGGTAGTGCAGTGGTGTTTGTGTAGTGTAGGAGGTCGTGTTTTAGGGTTTAGGGTAGTGCAGTGGTCTTTGGGTAGTGTAGGGAGTCGTGCGGGGGTATTGTTTTAGAGTTTAGGGTAGTGCAGTGGTCTTTGGGTAGTGTAGGGGGTTGTGCGGGGGTAGTGTTTTAGGGATTAGGGTAGTGCATTGGTATTTGGGTAGTGTAGGGGGTCATGCGGGGGTAGTGTTTTAGGGTTTAGGGCAGTGCAGTGGTGTTTAGGTAGTGTAGGGGGTCGTGCTTGGGGGAGTGTTTTAGGGTTTAGGGCAGTGCAGTGGTGTTCAGGTAGTGTAGGGGGTCGTGCTGGGGGAGTATTTTAGGGTTTAGGGTAGTACAGTGGTGTTCGGGTAGTGTAGGGGGTCATGCTGGGGGTAGTGTTCTAGGGTTTAGGGCAGTGCAGTGGTGTTCGGGCAGTGTAGAGGGTCGTGCTGGGGGTGGTGTTTTAGGGTTTAGGGCAGTGCAGTGGTGTTCAGGCAGTGTAGGGGGTCGTGCTGGGGGTGGTGTTTCAGGGTTTAGGGCAGTGCAGTGGTGTTCGGGCAGTGTAGGGGGTCGTGCAGGGGGTGGTGTTTCAGGGTTTAGGGTAGTGCAGTGGTGTTCAGGCACTGTAGGGGGTCGTGCAGGGGTGGTGTTTCTGGGTTTAGGGCAGTGGTGTTCGGGCAGTGTAGGGGGTCATGCTGGGGGTGGTGTTTCAGGGTTTGGGGCAGTGCAGTGGTGTTCGAGCAGTAAAGGGGGTCATGCTGGGGGTGGTGTTTCAGGGTTTAGGGCAGTGCAGTGGTGTTCGGGCAGTGTAGGGGGCAGTGCAGGGGGTGGTGTTTCAGGGTTTAGGGCAGTGCAGTGGTGTTCGGGCAGTGTAGGGGGTGGTGCAGGGGGTGGTGTTTCAGGGTTTAGGGCAGTGCAGTGGTGTTCGGGCAGTGTAGGGGGTCGTGCAGGGGGTGGTGTTTCAGGGTTTAGAGCAGTGCAGTGGTGTTCGGGCAGTGTAGGGGGCAGTGCAGGGGGTGGTGTTTCAGGGTTTAGGGCAGTACAGTGGTGTTCGGGCATTGTAGGGGGTGGTGCTGGGGCTGGTGTTTCAGGGTTTAGGGCAGTGCAGTGGTGTTCGGGCAGTGTAGGGGGTCGTGCTGGGGCTGGTGTTTCAGGGTTTAGGGCAGTGCAGTGGTGTTCGGGCAGTGTAGGGGGTCGTGCTGGGGCTGGTGTTTCAGGGTTTAGGGCAGTGCAGTGGTGTTCGGGCAGTGTAGGGGGTCTTGCTGGGGCTGGTGTTTCAGAGTCTAGGGCAATGCAGTGGTGTTCGGGCAGTGTAGGGGGTCTTGCTGGGGCTGGTGTTTCAGGGTTTAGGGCAGTGCAGTGGTGTTCGGGCAGTGTAGGGGGTCGTGCTGGGGCTAGTGTTTCAGGGTTTAGGGCAGAGCAATGGTGCTCAGGCAGTGTAGGGGGTTGTGCTGGGGGTGATGTTTCAGGGTTTAGGGCAGTGCAGTGGTGTTAGGGCAGTGTAGGGGGTCGTGCTGGGGGTGGTGTTTCAGGGTTTAGGGCAGTGCAGTGGTGTTCCGGCAGTGTAGGGGGTCGTGCAGGGGGTGGTGTTTCAGGGTTTAGTGCAGTGGTGTTCGGGCAGTGTAGGGGGTCGTGCTGGGGTGGTGTTTCAGGGTTTAGGGCAGTGTAGTGGTGTTCGGGCAGTGTAGGGTGTCGTGCTGAGGGGTGGTGTTTCAGGGTTTAGGGCAGTGCAGTAGTGTTTGGGCAGTGTAGGGGGTCGTGCAGGGGGTGGTGTTTCAGGGTTTAGGGCAGTGCAGTGGTGTTCGGCCAGTGTAGGTAGTCTTGCTGGGGTTGGTGTTTCAGGGTTTAGGGCAGTGCAGTAGTTTTCGGGCAGTGTAGGCGGTCGTGCCGGGGCTGGTGTTTCAGGGTATAGGGCAGTGCAGTGGTGTTTGGGCAGTGTACGGGGTTGTGCTGGGGCTGGTGTTTAAGGGTTTAGGGCAGTGCAGTGGTGTGCGGGCAGTGTACGGGGTTGTGCTGGGGCTGGTGTTTCAGGGTTTAGGGCAGTGCAGTGGTGTTCGGGCAGTGTAGGGGGTCGTGCTGGGGGTGGTGTTTCAGGGCTTAGGGAGGTGCAGTGGTGTTCGGGCAGTGTAGGGGGTCGTGCTGGGGGTGGTGTTTCAGGGCTTAGGGAGGTGCAGTGGTGTTCGGGCAGTGTAGGGGGTCGTGCTGGGGCTGGTGTTTCAGGGTTTAGGGCAGTGCAGTGGTGTTCGGGCAGTGTAGGGGGTCGTGCTGGGGCTGGTGTTTCAGGGTTTTGGGCAGAGCAGTGGTGTTCGGGCAGTATAGGGGGTCGTGCTGGGGGTGGTGTTTCAGGGTTTAGGGCAGTGCATTGGTGTTCGGGCAGTGTAGGGGGTCTTGCTGGTGTGGTGTTTCAGGGTTTAGGGCAGTGCAGTGGTGTTCGGGCAGTGTAGGGGGTCTTGCTGGGGGTGGTGTTTCAGGGTTTAGGGCAGTGGTGTTCGGGCAGTGTAGGGGGTCTTGCTGGGGGTGATGTTTCAGGGTTTAGGGCAGTGCAGTGGTGTTCGGGCAGTGTAGGGGGTCTTGCTGGGGGTAGTGTTTCATGGTTTAGGGTGGTGCAGTGGTGTTCGTGCAGTGTAGGGGGTCGTGCTGGGGGTGGTGTTTCAGGGTTTAGGGCAGTGCAGTAGTGTTCGGGCAGTGTAGGGGGTCGTGCAGGGGGTGGTGTTTCAGGGTTTAGGGCAGTGCAGTGGTGTTCTGGCAGTGTAGGGGGTCGTGCTGGGGCTGGTGTTTCAGGGTTTAGGGCAGTGCAGTGGTGTTTGGGCAGTGTAGGGGGTCTTGCTGGGGGTGGTGTTTCAGGGTTTAGGACAGTGGTGTTCGGGCAGTGTAGGGGGTCTTGCTGGGGGTGATGTTTCAGAGTTTAGGGCAGTGCAGTGGTGTTCGGGCAGTGTAGGGGGTCTTGCTGGGGGTAGTGTTTCAGGGTTTAGGGCAGTGCAGTGGTGTTCGTGCAGTATAGGGGGTTGTGCTGGGGATGGTGTTTCTGGGTTTAGGGCAGTGCAGTAGTGTTCGAGCAGTGTAGGGGGTTGTGCAGGGGGTGGTGTTTCGGGGTTTAGGGCAGTGCAGTGGTGTTCGGGCAGTGTAGGGGGTCGCGCTGGGGGTGGTGTTTCAGGGTTTAGGGCAGTGCAGTGGTGTTCGGGCAGTTTAGGAGGTCATGCACGGGGTGGTGTTTCAGGGTTTAGGGCAGTGCAGTGGTGTTCGGGCAGTGTAGGGTGTTGTGCTGGGGCTGGTGTTTCAGGGTTCAGGGCAGTGCAGTGGTGTTCAGGCAGTGTAGGGGGTCGTGCTGAGGCTGGTGTTTCACGGTTTAGGGCAGTGCAGTGGTGTTCGGGCATTGTAGGGGGTCGTGCTGGGGCTGGTGTTTCAGGGTTTAGGGCAGTGCAGTGGTGTTCGGGCAGTGTAGGCGGTCGTGCTGGGGCTGGTGTTTCAGGGTTTAGGGCAGTGCAGTGGTGTTCGGGCAGTGTAGGGGTTGTGCTGGGGCTGGTGTTTCAGGGTTTAGGGCAGTGCAGTGGTGCTCGGGCAGTGTAGGGGGTCGTGCTGGGGGTGATGTTTCAGGGTTTAGGGTAGTGCAGTGGTGTTCGGGCAGTGTAGGGGGTCGTGCAGGGGCTGGTGTTTCAAGGTTTAGGGCAGTGCAGTGGTGTTCGGGCAGTGTAGGGGGTCGTGCTGGGGCTGGTGTTTCAGGGTTTTGGGCAGAGCAGTGGTGTTCGGGCAGTGTAGGGGGTCATGCTGGGGGTAGTGTTTCAGGGTTTAGGGCAGTGCAGTGGTGTTCGGGCAGTGTAGGGGGTCGTGCTGGGGGTGGTGTTTCAGGGTTTAGGTCAGTGGTGTTCGGGCAGTGTAGGGGTTCTTGCTGGGGGTGATGTTTCAGTGTTTAGGGCAGTGCAGTGGTGTTCGGGCAGTGTAGGGTGTCTTGCTGGGGGTAGTGTTTCAGGGTTTATGGCAGTGCAGTGGTGTTCGGGCAGTGTAGGGGGTCATGCTGGGGGTGGAATTTCAGGGTTTAGGGCAGTGCAGTGGTGTTCGGGCAGTGTTGGGGGTCGTGAAGGGGGTGGTGTTTCAGGGTTTAGGGCAGTGCAGTGGTGTTCGGGCAGTGTAGGGGGTCGTGCTAGGGGTGGTGTTTCAGGGTTTAGGGCAGTGCAGTGGTGTTCGGGCAGTGTAGGGGGTCATGCAGGGGCTGGTGTTTCAGGGTTTAGGGCAGTGCAGTGGTGTTCGGGCAGTGTAGGGGGTCGTGCTGGGGGTAGGGTTTTAGGGTTTAGGGTAGTGCAGTGGTGCTTGTGTAGTGTAGGGGGTCGTGCTGGGGGTAGTGTTTTAGGGTTTAGGGTAGTGCAGTGGTGTTTGTGTAGTGTAGGGGGTCATGTTTTAGGGTAGTGCAGTGGTGTTTTGGTAGTGTAGGGGGTCGTGCTGGGGGTAGTGTTTTAGGATTTAGGTTAGTGCAGTGGTGTTTGGGTAGTGTAGGGGGTCGTGCTGGGGGTAGTGTTTTAGGGTTTATGGTAGTGCAGGGTGTTTGTGTAGTGTAGGGGGTCGTGCTGGGGGTAGTGTTTTAGGGTTTAGGGTAGTGCAGTGGTGCTTGTGTAGTGTAGGGGTCGTGCTGGGGGTAGTGTTTAAGGGTTTAGGGTAGTGCAGTGGTGTTTGTGTAGTATAGGGGGTCATGTTTTAGGGTAGTGCAGTGGTGTTTGGGTAGTGTAGGGGTCGTGCTGGGGGTAGTGTTTTAGGGTTTAGGATAGTGCAGTGGTGCTTGTGTAGTGTAGGGGGTCGTGCTGGGGGTAGTGTTTTAGGGTTTAAGGTAGTGCAGTGGTGTTTTTGTAGTGTAGGGGGTCATGTTTTAAGATGCAATGCTCCAATACCTGACCAGTCTGCACTACATAAAACTGCAAAAACTAAAAATAAAAAGTGTTTTGCACACTTTTGTCATTGGGCTATATGTGGGCTACATCTGGGTAATATTTGTGCTACATTTGGGCTCTTTTTTCACTGGTGGCCATCTTGGAAGACTTCTTTGTTATGAAGTTTCCTAATTTCTTCATTTACTGCAGTCTCCTCAGTAGGAAATGCTTTCAGTTTTTTACTTTGATTCCATCAAGAAGGCATTCAGATGTGTCTCACATCTGCCATAAATTCAGAATGTTAGCACTCTAGTTGCTCATTAGATCACTGGAGTAAAGCTACTGCTCACCAGGGAGTTAACTGGTAGTCTGCTGCTGGTATTGAAAGTGATTGTTTCAGTCTGCATGTCAGAATTTTCTAATGAAATAGAAGAGTATTTGAGATCTCACTTAAAACATGCCCTAATTTTTCTTTCTGCAGCTCTAACCATAATTTCTATTTCAAAAAGAACCCCTCATTTTGTTCCTTTTTAAATTAAATGTTTTAAGTGTTACCGGTTTATTCCAATCAAGATGGCTTCAGGGGTGCCATACTTTTGTCATAAGTAAGGCTGTTAGCGCTCTAGTTGTTCTTTAGAACACTCTGGGAAGCTGCAGTAGAACACAAAGGCATCAACTGGCAGGCTGCTCCTGTTGAAATATAACAGGAAGATATTTGAGATCACACTTGAAATATGTCCTAATTTTTCTTTCTACAGCACTAACCATAATTTCTATGACAAAATGAACCCCATCATTTTGTTCCTTTTTAAATTAAATGTTTTAAGTGTTACCAGTTTATTCCAATCAAGATGGCTTCAGGTGTGCCATACTTTTGTCATAAGTAAGGCTGTTAGCACTCTAGTTGTTCTTTAGAACACTCTGGGAAGCTGCAGTAGAACACAAAGGAATCAACTGACAGTCTCTGCCCTTGTTGGATGTACATGTTTTACTGAGAATGTCAGACTTCATTCTCACATGAGTGAGAAAGATAATGTGAATTTACAGAAAATATGCTCTCATTTTAGCTTCTGGAGCACCTTCCAAACCTCCATGGGACAAGCATGAGAAAATAGTGTTCTCTCAAACATGATTCATGATATCCCAGCAGAAGGTTTTTCACATGGTAAAATCACCTTAGAATACACCACAATTCCTAAAATTTGTATGGTACCATCAACAAATAAATTCTAATGTAACTAAAGCCTGTTATCACCCTTTATAGTTCTCCTTTTGGTGACCCTCAAAATCTTCTATTCACTACAATGCATTTCAATGAGGTACTATCATTTATATTGGTCCCAAGATGGCTGCCAGCAATTCCAGGATGAAGTGCTGACAGCCAATCAGATCTCATGATGACATGTGTGGTTAGGCTCCGCCCAGATATATATGTGACTTTACTTTTGATTTTCTCAGGAACTACTGAACGGATTTACACCATTTAAGCAAAAGGCACGACACTGAACCAAGGGCTACCTCTTTGCCAAATTTGGTGTAATTCCGTTCAGCAGTTCGGGCTGTAGCTGCGACTAAAGGTTCCTATGGAAACATTTTCTCGGCCCCCGCTTGACGTATCACCCCGAGACTTTCAGGATAGGAGCGGACCGGAGCGCCCCAACAAGTTGGAAACTTTCGCGAAGATTCGTCAACCGGCGCCAACGTTATTTCAAATAGAATGTCGCGGATTTCCTATGGATAATAGGTTTTAACTATAACTATCTACTGGCGACCGCCAGTAGATAATACATAACCTACTGCCAGTCGCCAGTAGGTAGTTATAGTTGAGGCCTAGTTTCCATAGGAAATGCGTTTTTTGTTTTGCCAATAACTTTGGTGTCGTTCGACGAATCATTGCGAATTTTCAAAACTAGTTTGACACTCACTTCAGCTGCAGTCCTGAAAGTTTCAGGGTAATCCGTCAAGTGGGGGCTGAGAAAAAGGGGGTCCCAAAACGCATTTTCCCCATGCAATTTCTCATAGGGACTTTGAACAAGACTACAGATTGAACCACTGCACAGGATTACACCAAATTTGGCAGAAACCTAGCTCTTGGTCCAGCAAGTATGCTTTGTATAATTTGGTGTAAATCTTTTCAGTAGTTTTAAAAATATTAACTGAAAAACACATTTTTATATCTAGGGACGTAGATCCTCAGCAGATCCGACAGTTCTCATCCTGAAATCTAACTGGCTACCAACACTTCAACCAGGAAGTGTTGGCAGCCAAAAATGTGAAAAATAAAGAAAAGGGGTCAGGGTAGGAATACCCTAACCCACTAGCCCTGGTACCTCAGGGACCCCACCATGGCAAAAAATAATTTAAAAAAACAAGCACAGTCTCCAGCGCTTGTTTCACTTTCAGCTCCCGGGTGGGACACGTCCCAGTTGCATGGGTATAATAAAGAAAAGGGGGGCACATGCGGCCCCCTCCCCAAGAACAGATCAAGCCCCAGAGACCACTACCTCTCCTGGATTTATTTAAAAAAATAAAAGGGAGGAGGGCTGAGCAGCCCTCCTCCGCCCTCCTCCTATTGCCTTTAAAAGTCCCAGGGACCACCACCTCCCAGGGGCTGCAATATAGAATAGGAGGTGGGCCGTGTGGACCCCCCTCGTAGGGCTCATATGAGACCCAGGGACCACCACCTCCCCAGGACTTCAATAGTGAAATGGACAGGGGCCCGCACAGACCCCCCGCCTTGGTCCAGGAGGGCCCAGTGGACCACCATCTCTTCGGGGCCAAAATTAAAAGCAAAAGACATGCCCCCCTTCCAGCCTGTATTCGGCCCTGGGGACTACCACCTCCATAGGGCAGGCCCTATCTTTCAAGCGAGCAGGAAAACAATAAAAATAATTGCTCCCACATGCAGGGAGCTGCATTTTTGGCTGCTCCCTATGTGTTGGAGCAATGCCGGCTCCTGCTGGAGGCGGGGAGCCAGCATTAACCACGGGGGCATTGAGGCTTCCCCCGCGGTCCCCATCACTGGAAACTGGGTGCCCTGAGGAGGCTCCAGAGCATCCAGCATCAACTGGCCAGGCCCTGGGGGATGGGATCCCCAGTGCCGAAACCGACCCGGGGAGGGGGGCCTCAAGGCCCCCTTCCCCTTCTTTAAAGATGTCTTCCTGGAGGTCAGTGCACCGTTGATCTATTGAAGCACAGTATGTAGTGACTGTAATGAGTGGGTTTTTTCTTGGCCTCTCCTGGTGAGAGCAGAATCTATAGTTCACCCTTTAAATTACCACTAGTATGAAAATGTGCAAATCACCAGAAGCCTCGCCCGTTTGACCCCGTCCCGTCCACTTTAGTAGAATGCAAATGTCTTCCTGTCTTTTGTGAGGATGATGAGCGTTTCCCGTCAATTTTGGTGATGCGTTGTTGATGCCGAGGAATATGAGGACATCTCCACCAAACACAAAGACACTTACTTCATTTTGTTAAGAGGAGGGACACTTGTTTGGTGGAGATTTACCTCTTTGTAGTTTTGTTGTCTTCTACATAGTATGATTCATGTTATCACAGATTTCTGGATAAAGACGCACAAGGAACAATCACATTGCTGAAATCCACACAAGGTCCCTGGAGACATTTCCTCATGGTCCATTACACAGATGTAATATAGAATACGCACTGGACATTTACCCAACGAGGTAGCACTTAGTAATTAACCAGTGGAAAGTACTCCAGTTGTTTAGATATTTTGTGCAAAACTGTGCACTCTTGTTGGATAAAGGGGCAGGTGAATTTCCGTTCTGGCCCAGTCACTCACTCACTCACACCCCCACTCACCAACCCAAACAGCCAATTACACACCCACTCACACACCTACAAAACCATGCACACACTCACTCATAGACGCATACAGCCTCTCACACATCCACTCACCGACCTATACAGCCACTCACACACCCAGTGTCAAAGGTTACAGTTAGGAAATAAAAGTAAAAAGAAACCTTAGACATTCACAAAAAAAACAAAGGTTACAGGGACGTTATAGGTAGGAAATAACATTACAAAACCTTAGAAATTTACAGAAAAAACAAAGGTTACAGGGACATTATAGTTAGGAAATAGTATTTTTTTTAAAACTTAGAATTCAATAATAAAGCCCAAAGTTTACAGGGACGTAATAGTTAGGAAATAGAATTTTAAAAACTTTAGAGATTCACTGATAAAAAGCTAAATTCAGTGATGTAATGTAATGTAATGTAAGTTGCATTTATATAGCGCAGCTGTCACCCAACGGGCATCCTGGCGCTGGGATTACCTAAGTCACTGTGCCAGCTATAAAATTATGAATCGCCACAAGCAGGTCTCTCAAGGCTATTCTCTTGGGAAGAGCCTGGTTTTTAGCTTTTTTCTAAACTGAAATAAGTCGTCAGTCTGTCTGAGTTCACTTGGTAGTTCATTCCATAGCTTTGCGGCTGCATAGCCAAATGATCTACCTCCTAGTCGGGTTTTCTTAACTCGTGGGGTACAAACTAGGTGGGCTGCTGAAGAACGGAGATTTCTAGCTGGGGAGTACCAAGTAAACATTCTCTGTAATGGTTTAGGCCCCATTTTGTGTGCCGCCTTATGAACAATGCAAAGTGCTTTAAATTGAATTCTTTGCAGAATAGGCAGCCAATGGAGATCCCTTAGCGCTAACAACGCGGAAGATCTGCGTTGTCTTTTTAGTGCCAGCTTAGCCGCGATTGTTTGTATTCTTTGCAGCCTTTTTGTTAGAGCCACCGGTGCTCCAAGAAGCAGTGCATTACAATAGTCCAATCTACTCATGATGATACTCCTTACCACCTGGGGTCTGGCCGAAATTGATAAAAGAGGGAGTATTTTCCGTAAAGCTCGGAGTAGAGAAATACATGTATTCACTGTTTTATTCACTTGTGATTCTAGCTGTAGATTACTGTCCAGTAAAACCCCCAAGTTACTCACTGTCTTGGCTGGCCGCGGTGGATTGTTCGTAGAAACCGGCCAGAAGTCCACTGGCAGTGGACGGGGTATTTTCTTTGCTGTACAGTATATAACCTCAGTCTTGTCTCCATTGAATTGCAGCGAATTCTCCCTGAGCCAACCTGCAGTTTCACGCATACAGCTGTGAAATTTATCCAGTGATTCTGCTTGATTCCCTTCAAAAGAGAAGGCAAGTTGAGTATCATCTGCATAGTTAACCACTTCAATACCAAAAGATTTAATAGTGTGCATGAGTGGACGCAGGTAAAGATTAAAAAGAATGGGACTTATGGCCGAACCCTGCGGGACCCCATGTTTTATATAGCTACTGTGAGAAATAAAAGGTGACATGGCCACTGCCTGCTGTCTCCCTGTTAGGTACGACCGAAACCAGTTCAGTGCCCTTCCCACAACTCCAGCCTCCATTAATCTTTTAATCAAGGTCCTATGATTGACCGTATCAAAGCGGCCGACATGTCCAATAATACCAATATAGCTGCTTGGCCAGTGTCAGCACGCATTCTAAGAGCGTCCAAAACTGTCACCAGAGCTGTTTCTGTGCCATGACCGGGACGAAACCCAAATTGTACTTCATCCAGTAGATTGTTTTCTTCTACATATTTCGAGAGAGTTTTGCTAACCACTCTTTCCACGATCTTTACCGGGTATGGCAACAGAGATATAGGTCTGTAATTTGATGGGCAGTCGGGGTCAAGTGTAGCTTTTTTAGCAGAGGAGTCACCACTGCCTTTTTCCAGCATTCTGGGACTAATCCACTAATTAGGGACTGGCAACAAATTTGATAGAGCTGAGGGAAAAGCTCTGCTCGGAAAGCTTTCCATAGCTTATGTGGGAGAGGGTCCAACGGAGAACCAGAGGAGATATTACCTGCTAATATATTAAACTCCTCCTCTGTAGGAATTGGGAAGGATTCAAGGGTTACTCTGATCTCTTTATCAATTCCCTCCTTCTGAGTATTTTCTATTGCTCGTTCCAACTTATCGTTTTCTCTATCTATCTCTGTTTCCATATTGGAATTTAGGCCACTAATAATTTTATTAATTTTATGTCACTGACCAAATAAGCATGCGTGGTAAATGCTTGCGTGGTAAAAATTGAGTGGAGAAAGTACTGTGTGGTTAACCCTGCTTTGTAAAGGATGTTCCCATGGTTAAGGAGTTCACTTCTGTTCCATTTAGACTTTTCTCAGCACCTGGTATGTTTACAAAACTCACACTCCTGGTAGTGGACTCGTTGAGAATAAAATTCGATGGCCCAGCAACAGAAACGTTTGGTCACAGATGTGTTGGATTTTGTTGTGAACCATTCCAAGTCAGCCACGTACTGGCATTGTTGAGCTTTGTAATTTTGATGGAGTCAGCCACCATTAACCATCCCATAGAATGGTGACTCAAACATGAAGGGAGTTAAGGGAATTGACTTCCAGTCAAAAGTTCCCCATAAGAACATTGGCCAGAGCAAATAGCCTACTCACAGGTTCCATTCAGGAGATCTTTCCATACCTTTTGTGCTTCCACCATGTCGAGGACCTGCTGATGAGAGAACTGAGAAAGTATTTCCTATGATGAGGCAGTATGCTAGCTCCTAGAAGGAGAGGGATAGATTTTTTTGGTGGCTTCAAAAGGTATAGACTATCAAATGTATGTTTCTTTTTTTTTTTTTTAAAGATGGCATTGCAAGTCCTTTTTTACTTTTGTTTTAAAGAACATCTTATTAGTCCAAATGAGCCTTTCCGGCTCTCACGCCGAATACGCCACTCTACACAGCTACAATTTTATTGTGTAGTTTGTCAGAAGCAATGCTGCATTTAAATGAGAGTGATTCAAATTGACTGGCAGGACAAGGGCATATTAAACCAAGAAAGGAAATAAAAAACACACTCGTACAGCTGCCACATTATGAATATGTGGAATGACAACATCGCTGCAGAATAAAATCATTTTCTTTACTCTGCCATTGATGGCTTCAGCTAAGATATTAGCTTATCAGTGGATGCCAAAAATAACAAGATAGAAAGCTTATCAAAGCTGCTCATTCCTCAGACACTTGACATCATTACATGTGACATTCATTTGTTAAATGATCTGTACTGTGCTGTATGCTAACAGTTTGATCTCCCTCGACAAGCTAGCACTCAAGGCAGCGGGAGAGGCAGAAAGCAGATCTTGGCAATATACGCCCAGCCTTGTTAAAAAAGAGGTGAAACTCTTAGATGACTTCATTCAGGAATTAAGCCAGCATTTAGAAATGCAGGCTTTCCTAGCTCTCTTGCCAAACACTTAGCTGCTAATGAGAAAGAACTGTTTCTACAGAGGCAGCAGATTCGAAGCACATAATATTAACACTACCTTTTAGTTTCAAATGAATTAAATGATGTGTATTAAACTTTGTCAAAATACCCCCATTATTCTTCCGGTAAAGTGAATGTACTGAAATTAAATTAGTTCACGGAATACATTATTTTCCAATCCTCCCTAAATCAATGATGGATGCGCCCGCAGTCTAAATCAATATATTATTTTCACGTATGACTAAAGCACTGCAGTATTCTGTTCAGGCATCTCACCTCTGTTTCCTAGTATCAAAATAAGCAGCTACTCATATGTTTAATAAAATGCATAATGCATTGTTCTTGCCAGAGTGTATAAATCAGATAGAAGGCTTTCATCACACCTGCTACAACCTAGATTTCACTTAATGCTACTGTTCTCTTGAAAGCATTTACATTTTAACATTGTTTCTGGAACCACTATTGTAGATTCATGGAATAATTTGGATTAACCATTAAAAAACAATTTATCTGCAAAATCAGTATGTATCATTTAACCACTTTGTCCATTTTCCTCGTCATTCTCATCTGCTGCTTACAGTGGAGGACTGGGCAAGCCAGAAGCACTCTGGTGGCACCAGTTTGTGGCACGGCAGGCAGAGAGATTAGGGCATGCATCACCCCCCACCCAGATGAGCCCAGCCAGCCGAATGTATCAGCCAATTGAAGGTGACTCTAGGAGGGCCAGCATCCCTGTTCAATCTCTCCCTTTTGACTGAACGTCACATAGGGCTGTGAACTTGATCTGACATTGTAATTGATGGGCCGTCCTCTACTTCAAACACAATGAATAGCTGTCTCTGTATCACACTTGGCAGAGGAAACTCTGCTGACCCTCAAGAATGAGTTCCAATGTTCAGAACCCACACAGACTGGTCCAATTTAAATACTGGCGCCCTAACTAGGTGAGGGTCTACCCAAACTCATACATATTTTTTTAGTAGCTGTAGTAAGTTTATTGTGTAAGTTTATATAAAAAGCATATACAATACAATATAAAACACCCCAATTAACTCACCAATCAGGAGATAAAAATGAGAGATAAAACCATCCACATAACCAATCAAATGGATGAAGTTAATAACAACAGTATGATACACAAGTCATGGATAGTCAATCACCCTTGTTCTTTTAAATAAATATTTTTTAACCAAAATCATCCCCTGACCAAAACTGCTAGTACTGCCCACACGTTGACAATTCATATTTGCCTCCCTCATATTTGGCAATAGGCCCATGTGTTACATTTGCTATGCTACCTAGGCAGCATGTGTTTAAAGTTTGTTGTTTTCTCTTGTTTCAACCCAGCCAAGCACACAGAGTGTAGGCTATGGACTCAGGAAATGTGGCAGAGATCCCTCCACAATTGCCAGGCTGGATAGGGGTTATGTTCCCTCAGCCCAAGTCTTACCTAATGGAGACTTTCCCGTTTGATCCTCTACCCTGTCAAGCTGTCCTGAGTGTGTTGAGTATCATGGTATTCTGCCACATGGACCAATTTGTTTGTTATTCTGCAGGTTTCTACCTTGGCGATCAAAGTACGTATTAGTTTCTTCCTATGGTGAACTGCATCATAGGTTAAGCTCCAATGACGGTCGTAAAAAATGGGGTTGGGCTGGCAGTGGCAGGTGTTCCTTGTTCAGGCATACCTAACTTAGTTCTAATATCCCCCGAGGCGATGTCGACTCAGGTCAGGTTGCCTTGGTTGAAAGATCATTGAAATCAGAAGCAGGGACCGGGCACCTTCGTGGCCTTTTATGGCTTTGTAAATCTGGAGTAAGGCAAGGCATCACAAGTCACTGCCTTGCATTACTCTGGCCCAGGAAGGCATTTTATAGATGGAGAGTGGGTGTTCCCACAATTCCAACCATGGATTTTGATGCATTCCCAGATTTACCAATCCCGCTAGACCTGGGAATGCATCAGAATGTAACGCCTACCCAGGGGTGGCGTAACAAGGAGAAATATCTTTATTTCTCTTTGTTTCTTTCCTCTTTCTACATGTAATGCATTCTGCAATAGGGAGAGTATTACAAGTGCGCTTGAGAACATTACCCAGCAGGTGGCAGTTCATCTGGTCAATCATCTGCAAATGAGTATCCTAAGGCTGGAGGGAGCACCCACCCCGTTCTTGGTTGTTGACTGCAAGTTTGGATTCCATCAATGCCTTTCTTGTTCAAATGGGCATTCTAGAGTCCCAGGGTCACTGAAATGTCAAATTCTGTGTTTGGGAGATCATCAGGCAGGCATCCCCCAACACAGGGGAAACAGATCAGGCAGGGCTTCACTTGATCCCTTTTCTATCAAGCTCTTCACAGTGCCACTGAATTCTGCAGCAGAGTAGTTCAAAGTCCCCTTATTCTTCCATTCAGGGAGGTGTTAAACAACCAGCCCCTTCACTTATTCTCAGTGTTACTCCCTCATTTGTGAATGCATGGATTTCCAGACAAATCTCTTTCTTTCTTTTGCTATGATCCGGAGCCCTCCCTTCAATTGTTGTAGCCCTTCACTGAACATCCCTGGGACACCCTTGACATATGCTGCAGTCTAATTACTCTTGAATTGTTCCACAACAGATTTCCTTCTTTAAACAAAAGGGCAAAGTTTTGCTACTTGGAAGCCCCGCTCTAGTTATTATTGTGTTTCTCTATATGTCCATGGGATGCTCGCAATGCGTGCTGTGATCTCAGCATCCCTTACATGATCTATAGTCTCCTTCTCATGTCTCCATCTGGTTGGACCTTTTCTTGGCAGGCTGTAAGGCAAGCCCAGTTTTAGCGAGTCCCACCTCTACTGTGAAGCCGTCTTTAACTGTGTCCCCAATCTGTCAGGGCTCACAAGCCATTACCAGGCCCACAGGTTCTTCAACTTGATTGATTGACCCCACACTATCCACCTATCACAGAGGACCACTGGCCCACTGGAAACCTCGATACAGGCAAATCTCTTGGTCTGCTGCTCCTCTTGCCCGCTCTGCACAGTCATCTCAGCTCCCACTTTAAGGGCAAGATGAGTCCACACTACTTTGGGGCTTTCTCTGCTGCTCCACATTGGTGCCCCTTCCTCTGCCAGGTTCTCCGCACCTTATATCTCACAGATGGATGCCAATGGATTTTGTGACATTGCAATCAGTCCAGTCACCATTTTGTAGAATGTGTGCCACAAGTGTCTTCTTTCTTTCTGCTGTACAGAAGGTTATCACAGTCCAGAAAACCTTTTTGGAGCTCCCCAGCATCTCTGTTGGATTCTATCCTGCTTTGGGTCCCTTTTAGCAGCAGCGTTATGATGGGTTGGCAGTGGCCGGGCAGGAGCTCAAGATCAGGTTTCTGCCATCTTCTTGGGCTTGGCCACACCCCCAAGCTCTTTCTTTAGCTAGCAAAAACTGAATTGAAAACAGGATCATCAAGGTTAAATGAGCTACATTACCATCTTTAAATGTCTGTTGAGACTGGTTGGTCAGATGTAAAGAGATTGACTCTCTTTTATCAATCAATGAATTTAAACATCTATTAGCAAAAGTTGTGTGCTCTCCTACAAAATGTGTTGAGCTCATTTATTTAGTGGTACTGTCAAACCATTGTTTAACTGAGTGACATTCATGGAAAAATCAGATCATGACCAAAGTATTTGCAGCCAGACCGACCATAGTAGAGCATTAGAGCTTAGACAGTTCTGAAACCACACAGTTAGGTATGGGGAAGTGTCCTTTGTCCAAGAGAGAAAAGGAAAGAAGACATATGAAAAAGATTGTAGGGCAGATTTACTATGATATTGTGTTGGGGGTTGCGTCACTTTTGTGGAGCAGCCCCATCCCAAAATAATGTTTTGCCATTTACTAAGCCACACTGTCACGTGGCTTGATTAGGCCCTAGAACAAAGCGATACAAAAGGGGATGATGGACGGAACGTTTGAGCCAATCAAACACTCACCCCCAGTCAACTGATCTGGGTTTAATCCATCATCATTCTTTAGCTCACTCCACCACCCCAGTTCAGACATGGCCATATGCAAATCAGTCTGACCCTGTGCCTCATGGGAACAGTCCAGCCCGAACTGCCAAGCCATGTCTTCCCTGGACCGGAAACAAGCATCCTAGGACCGGTTTCTGGCATTCCAGCCGTCATCAGCCAGGCTTGCTTGAATCCAGTGGCAAAGTGAGCAAGGGACCCACGTCTGGGCATACCCCCGCCAACTTAGGGCGACCAAAGCGATACAAAAGGGGATGATGGACGGAACGTTTGAGCCAATCAAACACTCACCCCCAGTCAACTGATCTGTGCCCTAGAACAAGCACATACATGTTTCTTAAGTTGCCTTCTTTTCGACACAACGACTTTTGACACAGATTCGCTTGCATGACAGTGCAGGATTAGTTTCTCTGAAACAAAATTGTTTACAATTCCACTTCATAAGTGCACTATCACAACACCATGAACATTTAGTACAAGGCCTAGACACACATTGTGCAAATGTTGTTGTTTGTTATTCGTTCATGAGATGAAAGCGCTATCACAAAGACAATAAACAATGTCAGCTCAGCTAAGCCTCGACATGGAAGCATGGATGATGTTAATATAAATACACACATATTTACATGCTCAAATTAGAGGACCACTCTGATGTCATTGTGAGGTCGTCGATGTGTCGGAGTCTCAGCCAGCTGATTCCTGTTTACCCTCTGCCAGGAGGGATGTCCAACCAGTGACCAAGACGGAGACCTACATACCTTGCCTTCCGGTACTGGGGGCTTAGATCATCTAGTAGGGGATTCCTGGCAGAACACCCACTGTAGCCAGCTAAGTTTGGAAGCGCATAGTAGGAGTACACTATGCTAGCAGTATGTATACACTGTTATAGCACAATGGTAGAATCGTTCATTCTTTTCACAATCCTTATGTTGCTAATTACTTTTATCTGCTTCTGTCTATTACTTATTGCAGTGCAAATATTTTATACAAGAATCACAATGGTTCAATACATGTTGAAAAGGCCCCTTTGTGTATTTCTTATGTATCTCTTCAAGTGAGCATGAGTGGCTAAGGGAAAAGGTTCTAGATCTGTTACCAGGATTCCTTGGGGAATCAGGGTTGCCCAAACCATTTGTTACCCTGCCAGGTTTAGTGTTACTTATGGTGGCTCTGTGAGCTAGCAGGTCTATAGGCCAACATAGCCTGAAGGCACCATCCTAACGTTTATGTTGTCCAACAAACAAACAGTTCCTACTGAAAAGTGGAAACTGTATGACAACACAAAGCCACTTTGCGTGGTATAGTAAATACACTTGCGTTATTTCGCTTTGGGAAGGTGTTACAAGAGTGGAGCTTGGGCGTTCTCATTCACTCACTCATGTATTTTGAAGCAAACCCAGATTTACAAATACCTGTAAACCTTGGTTTGCGCCAAAATGTTGCCCTACCCGACATATCTTTATTTCTCATCATTTCTTCCTCTATCCATGTGTGCTGCCTTTTGCAGCACATGTAGAAAGAGAACTATGCCTCTAAGGGTTGTTTTTGTCCAGGAAGGTATTCCTTTCTGCACAAAAACAATCTTTCTTGTAACGCAGGCACCCGCCGGCGTTCACAGTAGCCAGCCTCAAGATTGCGAGCACAGGGAGGGAGCTGAAGAGCATCATATCTTAGTAGATATGCCATTTTTCAGCTTCCTCCCATTAATGGAATGCAGCGCAGCATCTTGCCTTGCTTCACTGCACTGTGTGAATTCTAAGTAAATCTACCCCTGTGTGTTTGTTATGTAGGTAAATCTGGAAATTTTGTGAAACAACTGAAGTACTCAACAATGAAGGGAGGTTTCTTGTGGAGAGAACAAAATCAGTCAGTTTCAAAACGGGTAGTGAATCATTGTGAATACTATGCAGTAACCAGTTGCTTGTGTAGTAGTTCACATGCAAAAGACTTTGCCCAGTGGACAGGATAAAATGGTTTGAGGACTCTTTGATTCAGATGATTTAAGGAACGGTATGAATATTTCCTTTGCACGATCTTTAGAGATACCTGTGACCAATAAGAAATTTCCTGAAGCGGTTAGGACAGTAGATATCTCAGTATTATCTTCTGAATTAGTACATCTGCACACACACTTTGTGACCTATTCACAAACTGCATTTTATAGTATGCTATTAGTACTACAATATTACTACTAAGGGTTAGGGATCGGTTTAGGGAAGTACATTCACCCACCCACAAAAGAGTAACCCCCCTTCCTGTTCAGGAACTGCCATTCTATAGTTACTAAAGCCAAAAATCTCCCAAAACTTTGTAAATGTCGTTCAGGTCTTAGCTGCAGTAAGTACATCACTCCCAAGTACTGCAACATCCTCCGATAGTAGATAATGGAGGAAGGGGCAATAAAACTCCATAGGAACTAATGTTAATGTAAGATATAAAAAGTTGAAAAAAATATAATGATATTTTATTTAATGTTAAAAATTTATAAATAAAACATAATTATTAACTTATTTTAAATATTTTTAAAACCTTTTTTGCATTTAAAAATGATTGTAACCTTAATAAGTATTAAAATGCTAAAATTCTGTTAGATAATTCTATACATCTTTTTTAATCATTTTATATACATACTAAATATATATATATATTTCATTTTAAGTTATTTATTAATTAAACTTCAGAAAAATAAATCTATAATCTATTTTACATTGAATATATTCAAGCTAATTAAGAAATTATTGTTACTTTTTTAAAGTTAATTATATTATTTATTATTATATATGTGAAAATAAATATATAAATTAAGTAATGCTAAAATGTAATTAAAAAATATTTTATATATTTTTTGCCAAATAGTGAACTTTTCCCCATACTTTACCATATGGAGATATCCACTCCAATTGTGAAGGTCTCCGCCAAGTGTCTGGAACGTCACATATGGTTGTAAGGTCACTACTAGTATTAACGTTATGGTTGTATTTGATGTTTTTACTGATGACAGCCCCTATTTTGGGGGATGTGGCCATGTAAGTATACACTTTTAATTCACTTACATCTGTAAATGGTGAATAGGCCTAAGTAGTAAAGTTACTCAAAGATGTAAGAATACATTTTCACAAGTAAATTTACTTACATGTGGTTTGCCTTTTAAGGAGGCCCCTCTGTCTCTTGGTATGTTTTGGAGGTCATTATGAAAAATATTTGCTTTGATCTGACCGACGCCCTCCTTTTAAGGTAGTTTTGGGTATGCCTTGGTTAATGTATGAACAACATTTCAATTGAACTGTGATTATTGGCTGAATTATTGTTCGATAACTAAAGAAACAGATTCAAAGTCATCCTTCAAAGGTTTTAGAAGAAATAGTTTCAACTCTTGTTATTGGCTGCATTGTTACCTTACAATCTTGTTATGAGAGTTTGCATGAGCATGATGTTAGGTAAAAAAAAACCAGCAAGTGTATTCTCTCTGCAATGATGATACAATTAAAATATTGATTTGGAACTTGGAGCATCTATATTATGAAGTCATGTATCTGCATTTACAGAATCAGAAATCGAGTATCTTAGGCAATACTTAGATGAAAACAAAGTTAATGGATTTATTAGACCATCACAGGCTCCATCCCCCCCCTTTATTTTTTTGTACTCAAGAAAGGGGTGAGCTAAGAAGATGTATTCACTATAGGGTACTCAATAGGATTATAGTCAAGAACAGATATCAATAATCATTCCGGATCAGATCCAAGAAGCAATAATTTTACCAAACATTGTCACAGGGAAGCATATCATTTTGTCTTACAGAGTGATGAATGAAAAACTGCATTTTACACTAGGTGTGGCCTGTTTGAACATCAAGTCATGCTTTTCTTTCAAAAACACAGGACCCCTTCCTTCAATAAAGTTCCTAGGGCAGGGCAAAACTATAAATAGAGACAAAATCAGCTGGCAACCATTTCTTTCCAAGTCAGCTCTTAAATCTACAATAGACTCATCAGTGTACTGCCCAGAGGGTTACAATTTTTTATATTTATCATTTTAATATTATTCTTAGAAAATATCTACAAATTCATCATCTGTTTTTCAAAGCAATAAGATGAGTTTCATATGACCAGGCAATCTGTCCTGAGTATTCAATACAGGTCTTCAAAGAAACATAAATATTCAATCTTAAAAACACTCTTGTGTATAGACATTCATACCTCATACCTCATGCATCCAAAACATTTCACACATCTATACACATACGAAAACATTTGCTTATATCAATATCAACATTGACCTTGAATATTTCCAACATTTCATTTCATGCTTGAACAATCTTCAATATTCTTTTATACATTTCTATTTTCATTCTATACACATAAAAAGTGTAATGGCATTACTGTGGCTTAGGTTAGCTATCTTCAACATGCATTTCTATTTTGAAACACCTTCTTCGGGAATGCCACATGTTTAAGACCCTGCTCTACTTCCAGAGATCTGCAAACACCACATAATACCGTTTTGAACCGTACATTATATTCTACAAACATGTTTAACACCAATTATGTTATAGAATACGGAACCCCCACCTACCAGAGACTTCTTCACCTAAAGAAACACCTTCACCAATAAAAGAAAATAGACCTTATTCCCAAAAAGACACCAATTTTCACCTCCAATATGAACTTAGTATATGGTGACTAATGGCACACTCTGTGTTGGCCATCCACCTCACAGTACCTTGAAAACAAAAATAAAGTAAAATACATCCTTCAATTGCCTACCCACCAAGAGGGGGATGTAAAACAAAAGATTTGCGAGAATAAAGCTTCTTGATTGAATACAAGGAAGATAAGATAAATCCAGGCTAAAGTACTTTCTGTGGAACAATACAGCACAAAATGGTAAATAAGACCGCTAACCTAGTGCTTGGAACAGTAGAGAGTGCTGAATAGTTCTCGCTCTACCTGATCATTTCTTCACATAAGGCACAACCAGCTCTTCTTGAATTTCTTCACATAGAGGGAACACCTTCTATTTGAAAAGTGAGTGATATCTACGTAATCACTGTGCAAGCTACAAAATACAGAGAAACAATAGAAATTACCTGATCTGAACCTTACTATCTCCGATGTTTAATAGTTGCCCAGTCTATTATGTAAAGAGTCAATTTCTATCTGCAAAGGTTTTGCTTTACGGAACTCCCAGACATAATATTATTACTCAGGGAGTACTCATTCTGCCTTCTGACTTAATAATACGTTTAATTCCCCGACTGTGCGAAGCCTCACGTTTCCTGTGGAAGTCAATAAATAACACTCCCAAATCCACGCTACACATTTCATCTTAACTATGACATGTATCTAATTGGTATTGAAAGAAAAGCTAGTCCTCATATATGGGACTCGACTCATGACATGCCCCTTGAATTGAGTCTCCTTACCTTCACAAGACTTCACAACCTCCTGGATCAAAAATGGACCAAAACCAATGGCCAGTATTTACACGCTCCCCTGAGATGCTGAAAACATGTGTCTTAAGCACATGGAACTTACTATTCTACTGGATCGATGAATAAACAGTTGCAGCAATTCTACATGTACACTCGTAAGTTAAGGAACATTACCATAACAATCCAGGCTCTGATAACGAACCTAAAGTGTGCGTGGCAACCAGTGGGGTAGATCACATCATTTTTGCTCTATATGTGTCTTATATGTTTAAGTGCCCAAAACAATTTTATTGTGCTAGAGAGTGCCTTCCTCCTTATTGTGCATCTCTCCGACAGACATAATGAAGCTGGCCTTTATCAATCAATAGATGATTTTAGAGATGCTAGATGATCATACTTGTAAGGTAATCAACCTTACCATTGTAACCTAGGCTCTATTGATCACCATAAATCACACGTACAGCCAAGGTAGCAGATCACACCATTAATGCTCCATATTAATTCTATATGCGTGTTAAAATATAACAGCAGCCATCTTGAAGACGGAAAAGATAACATATTTCTCAGTGTTTTCATTTCATCTTTCAATATATATAAATTATGTCCAGTATCGGGGCATGAACAGTATATTTTCAATACTACTATGTCCAATCCAAGAATGGAAACGGTACTCAAAGAAAATATAACCTGTCAACTTCAATGTGAAAAATAAGTGGGTTTCACATAATACCCACACTGGAATACCCTGCTTCTTATGAATACAGGGTAGTTACAGTGGCCATATTGAAACTCCGGAACGTAGGATAATTAGTTTCATTGATTATACTGCCTTCTCCTATCCTAACTCCTAATACGACTCCATTGTGCAATAGATAAATGTACAAGATCCATGAAGATCCATCTGTCTTATCAGTGAACTGTGTTCGCTGCCTACTACTGCATTTAATGCAAGGTAGAAATATCCAAGCTAGTATATCGCTTGCTGAATCGCAAACACTCCTCTTAATATATCAACTTGTGCTGTTCTTGTGCTCCAACTCTAGCGGCTGTATCGTATCACATTCTCCCAGGGGGGTTCATTATTCAAACCTCAAATGTGAGTTTCTAATGTGAATATCCAAAAGTTCTCTAGCAGTTTTCTTACCTCTACTTGTTCCATACCTTCCTTGGCAATGCTCTTTTCTATGAATAGCCATTTGATTTCTTCCAGTTGATGTCCCTTTTCTAGATAGTGTTTTACCATAGGGCATTTAATTTCTGTGTCTTCACCGCAGATCTATGTTCCGTAAGATGGATAGAGAGACTACAGCCTGTTTCCCCTACATAGCCATGGTTGCATGGACAGATAAGTAGGTAAATGACATTCTTCGTCTTGCAGTTGGTACAAGTTCTTATTTGTAACATATATCCATTCTGTGTATAGCTCTCAGTCTAAATAGCATGTCACAAACCACGCACTGGCAGTACTTGTGGCTCCATTTTTACAGGATGCTTGCCACCAATAGTTTTTTAAACAAACTTACCAACCTAGGAAACCATGATCTTACAATATTATCCTTGCGATATTTGTTTCGGTGATGTGCAAACTTGGGTTTGGGAATGTTGGTGTTATTCTCAGAAACACTATTAAGAATATGCCAGTTGGAATTAATGATTTGGTGTACCCTTTTCTTAAGCACCAAATTTCTGGTGATGCATACCAGATAGGATCATTTTTTTGATGTTCTTTCTGCAGTAGGTGTTCTCTGTCATAAATTCTTGCTCTATTGTATGCCTCTCTAACTAGTCTCTTGGGATACCCACGTTCGACAAAATTTTCGTTCATTGTGATTGCCTTTTCCTTATAGTCGCCAAGATTTGTGCATTTATGCCTTAATTTTAGGAACTGGTCAAAAGTAATACTTTGTTTTTGGTTCCTAAGGTTGAAGTTGTTGAAGTGGATAAGGGTGTTGCATGCAATTGGTTTTACAAATAAATCCACTTCCAATTTACCTGATTTCTGGTGAATTCATATATCCAGGAATTCGACCTGTTGTTTGCTGGTATTGGCTGTAAATTTCAAATTATGATCACATAAATTAAGCCATTCAATAAATTTCTTCAGGCCCTCTTGTACTCCTGTCCATATAAAGAAGATGTCATCAATATATCATGACCATGTTTTGATTGATTCAAAAAAGGGAGCAAGTTCATTGAGAATATGTTTATCTTCAAAGTTGCTCATAAAGATGCTTGCTATACTGGGCATGCATGAAGTGCCCATGCTAATTCCCTTTGCATGCTGGTAACGTTCTCCCCAAATTCAAATTAATTTCTTGGAGGACAATCTTCAGCCATTCTATTACAAAGGTTATCGGGGCATCTCTCATATGCTCCTCCATGAACAAATCCACTGCATTGATGGCAGCCTCTAGTGGAATGTTGCTATATAATGCCTATATGTCTAGAGTAATCAAAGTTTCTCTATCTCATTGAAGTTCAGCCCTTCAATAGATGTAATCCTTTATATATGATTTAATACGGGGAACTACAGGTCATAGAAATTAAACAACATACATGGAAGGTGGCTCAGCTATGACCTATGGTGATGACTATGGGTCTAAACGGAGGATCTCGTTGGTCTTCATGAATCTTGTGAACTCCATAAATGCTTGCCATCCGTAAATTGGTGACATTTAGGAATTCATATTCTTTTGTGCATATTGTTCCAGCATTGAGAGCTTTTAATTTTTTATTGAAAAAGTACTGCAAGGATTTTTGGATGTGTTTTACATGGTGTAATTAGATAATAAGTTGATTTACTCTCTAAACACATGTGTGTCATATGAAGGCAGCATTATACACATTAAGAGACCATCATCTTTTGCTACACTTGACAAGTGTGTGCTTCATACTCCATCAATAGAATGTCTGGGTGCATTATTTGCCATTAGTGAGTTATGATGGATGAAAAGAAATTTTCAGCAAACCATGTTTCAGTAAAATTCATACCGATCTTCTTAAGATTTGCTATCTTTTATATGAGATTTATATAGTTTTCAGAGATAGACCAATTACCAAATTACTTTGGAAGGGAGGTAGCTTCACATGGTCTAAAAAAGATGATGGAGCCTTTTGTTTAAAGAAAAAAACTGTTTTCTTGCAGCCCTAGTTTGCAAAATCCCAATACTGGGCTTCTTTTCTTTGTGTGGACAGATGCTTTATATTAAGCAATGAGGAATTCTATCTCATGGCAGTGCAATCACTGGACAGGTACATACAGTGGCTTACTTTCACAGACATTTTACCCACAGATTTAAATACACATTACAGACGTTTTAGCAATCAAGAAATCTTTTAGAGAGTGAAAGCATTATTTATTAAGAGGCAGACATACAATAGAGATATACACTGACAAGAGAAATTTAAAATTTTTAAAGTGTACCAGGACACTAACTTCTATGCAGTTAAGTTGGACATTGTTGTTTTCTGATTGGGATTTTGTGACTAATTATAAACCTGGTCTTCATAATGGTAAGGTGCTAGATTTCTTTAGACGGAACCAACCTGAAAATGAAAACAACATTGTTAGTAAACCTCCATTCACTTTGCCAGTTGAAACACAGAAAAGCTATAATATAGCTGTTATCAATGTATGTGCCTCTCTACTCAAAGAACACAGAACATTGCAGTTTATTAATAAAGGCATTTGGCTGAGAGAAAACGTAGGCAGAAGTGAGAAAGATGGATAGTTATATGAAAAGGAAGTTTTGTATTTACTGTCACAACAACTGAGATAAATTATGAGTGGGCTTCACATTTCTAAGATGCATCTTGGAATGAGTAAAACATTAGAAGCAATTAAAATATATTTTTGTTAGCCTGCATTATCCACAGATGTTAAGCAGTATCGGTAGACCTTCGCTTCATGTGCCCAGATTAACAGTTCACACATGAAACCTAGTTTCCTTTTAAGACCAGTACCAATTCTTTCCCGACCATTTCACGCTGCTTCCATGGACTTTACTGTTGAATTAACTAATAGTCAAAACTGTACTCTCAAGCTTCTTATCATTGACCAAATTGACTAAAATTAGACATGTTGTTGCTTTGCCTGGACTGCCATTGCCTAAAGAGTTAGCACATACTTTTGCACATGCTATCTTTCGATTACATAGTGTGCCTCAAGTTTTGATAACAGAAGGAAGTTCTCAATTATTTTCAAAACGTTGGTCTATATTATGTAAATAGCTGGATATGGAATACATTTTTTCACTAGTTATTATCCTCAAAGGGATGGTCCATAATAATGCTAAGCATTGTGTCACAGGAATGTAACTTTTTTTGATATGTCCAGACATCAACCGAGAACACTGCAATCAGATCTGATATTGCCTGCGTCAATATAATCAATTCAAGAGCATTTAAATTCAGAGAATCCAAAAGTCTGCAGAATTCTTCAGAGAAAGCTAAAGCTACTTTTTTTTCCAACCAGATGTTATTGGTTTTCAAGACACAGTCAATACACATATACATTGTTCATTGTTCATGTCACATCCCACTTGTTACGCGTATTACACATGATCATCACTTTCTGGCGTGTGTAACTTAACCTTCCCGTTTAACAGAACACCCCCCCCCTTGAGTTGCGTTTAGTGGATATTTACATTCCTTGCGTGTTATTGGGTTCTTGTGGGTCAGGCTTCCGGTCTCAGTGTGCGTCGGAGTGTTGGTCAGGGCCATATTTGGTGTTTCTCTCACCCGCTCCCTTGTTCTAGTGCCGCTGGCTGCAGAGTGCTTGCCCCACTACCGTTGTCCTGTTGGCTAACTATCAGCTCGCTCACCAACCCTTCCCACGCTCTGGCCCTATCTATTTTGCCTATCCCCCTGCTGGCTTCCCTCAGCAGCAACCTGCCTTCTGCTCCTGCCCATTTCTCAAGTTCCTTTTTCCGGGATGTAATCCTAGGCCCTCCCGGTGTCTTCCAGTTTCTGGCTATCTCCCTTTTAGCTAGCACATAGTCATCTTATTCTTGGCCGTATGGGGGAACCACCCTAACAGGAAGTGCTCTGGAGTGCGCGGCAGCTCTTTATCAACAAGATCACCTAATACTTGTCCTATTTCCTCCCAGAAGGGTTGTAGCGTGGGGCAGCTCCAGAACATGAGGGTTATGTGTGCTTCCCTCTCTCCGCACCGTGGACACGCTGCTGTGTCCGTGCCAAAGTATCTTCTGATTCGGGACGGGGTGAGGTGCCCTCTATGCAAGACGTAAAAGTTAATTAATTTAAAACGCACATTTCTGGATGTCTTCGGGGTTCCCTCTAGGATCCTATCCCACTCCATCTCTGGTATCTGTTTACCCAAATCTTCCTCCCACTGTAAGCACAAGCGCTCTAGTGGCTGTTGCATGTCTTGTCTCATGGCCTTGTAGAGGCAAGACACTGTTTTAATCCTCCCCGCTGACAGCGCCACATATCTGCACCCTGCCGGTGCCCGCGATTCCGTACCCCCCACTCCCCAGTGACGTCCAATCCCTCTGGTGAGGGCCCCAAGCTTCAAGAAGTGACCTCTGAGCAGGTCGTATGCGGCTCGTAGCTCGTCAAATGGCAATAGTGTAGAGTCTAGGTACAGGTCTCCCATCACTTTCAAGCCCGTCTCTACCCAGTCTTCTAGCCCTGCCCAATACTCTCCCTGTGGGAGATAGCGCAGCAGCGCGATGGGTATATCTGGGGAATAGGGGATCTTGGCGCCTACTCGTCTCAGGTATCTAGCCCAACAGCGCACCACCGCCCTCGTCTCCATTGTGCATATCTTTCCCAGGTTTGGGCACTGGTACAATAAGGGCCTCCCTAGCACTCTCCGGCAATACGTCCGCTTCCCGGGCCTCCTGGTAAATTGTGACCAGTCAGGGTGCCAACTCTTCCGAATAGGCTGCGTAAAACTTGGCTGGCAGACCGTCTGTACCCGGGGTCTTATTTCTGGCCATACTCCCAATGGTGACTCGCACCTCTCATTGAGTAATATCCATTCCCAACTCCTCCGCCTCCTCTGGATCTAGCCGCGCCATCCGCAGGTCCGCAAGATCCCCGTGCTTCTGTGGAATCGTCTTCTCGTGATTTCCTGTATAGCTTCGCGTAATAACGGGCAAAGGTTTCATTAATCGCTGCCTGCGTGTCATGCCTGACCCCTTCCTCGTCTTTGATTTCAACTAGGGGCGAACTCCTACCCACCGGGTTCGCCAACCACACCAGAAGTGACCCCAATTTGTCTCGCTCAGCATGAGTGCGCTCCAAATATTTCTTATAATCAAAACATCTAAGCCTTTCTGTCTGTTTTGCCACTTCCTCCTTGGGCTCTAAGAGTGCCTGCTGCAGCTCCGGGTGCCCTGGCCTACTGCATTCTAGCCCTCTAAGGGTTGCCTCTGCCCCTGCTATTTCTCCCAGGAGGACACGCCTGACCCCCGTTGTACGGGTTATACACTGGCCCCTCAGGACCACCTTGAAGGCGTCCCACTCCGCGTTCGTCTAAGAGGCTGTCCCCTTGTTGGCCGCAAAGTAGTGCACTATTTCTCCCCTGATCTCTTCCCGGAAGACCTGGACCTCCAGGGTGTCCGGGCGGAGTCGCCAAGTAGGGCTCGCTGACAGAGGGTGTCCCCATTTTGAAGACAGGACGAGCGGGTTGTGATCGGATATTGTTCGAGCAAGGTATTCTGCGGCCGTAACATGGTGCTGCGTATCTACAGAGCTTTGGAAGGCATCTAATTGCGCATGTACCTCATGAACTGTTGAAAAGTAGGAGTAGTCCCTATCTTGGGGGTGCAAGGTCCTCCAGGCATCCATCAGTCCCCAGCTCTGTCTCCAGGTAGTGGATGCGTGTGAGGCGCGCGCTGCTTGGGAGTTTCTGAGTGGTGGGTGGGATCGGTCTAGGTGTGTATTGTCCACACTATTAAAGTCGCCCCCCATTAGGGTAGTGCCCGTCAGGTAGTGCGGTATGCAGTGACTCAGCTTTGCAAAATAGGCTGGCTGTTCCGCATTAGGGGCGTAGACATTAATTATGTTTATTTCCTGGCCTTCCAGTCGCCCCTTTATGGCTACATAGCGACCCTCCGGGTCTACCACAGTATCTGTCAATTGGAATGGAACCCCCGCTTGGATCCATATTAGCACCCCCCATGCATACGCCGAGTAGGTAGTGTAAAAGAGCTGGCCCCTCCATCGTCTCTGCAAGGCTTGTCCTTCTTTCTGCGCCAGGTGTGTCTCCTGCAACAGGGCTTTCTGGGCTCCCCGTCGCCGGATATAAGAAAGGACTTTGTGGCGTTTCGTCATTGTGTGCATGCCCCTGATGTTCCAAGTCATGCATTTATACTGTTGCTTGTCGGCCATTAGGGTATGTTATTAGGCCCCGACCGCCTCCCTCCGTAGCCTGTGTCGCCTGTCTGCACTCCCCACTCCATCCTACATGGTTCTCTGTGTGCCGCAACTCAAGGTGTCCCCCCTTGTCAACATTAAACATTTCCCCCAACTCCCACTCCCAGGATAGGCAGGAAAACATCCCCCATCCAAACCACAATTATAACGTCCGCAAGTGACTGCTTGCAGTTCGGTCAGTCAATTCCAAGGGGGTACAAAAGGGGATGATGGACGGAACGTTTGAGCCAATCAAACACTCACCCTCAGTCAACTGATCTGGGTTTAATCCATCATCATTCTTTAGCTCACTCCACCACCCCAGTTCAGACATGGCCATATGCAAATCAGTCTGACCCTGTGCCTCATGGGAACAGTCCAGCCCGAACCGCCAAGCCATGTCTTCCTGGACCGGAAACAAGCATCCTAGGACCGGTTTCTGGCATTCCAGCCGTCATCAGCCAGGCTTGCTTGAATCCAGTGGCAAAGTGAGCAAGGGACCCACGCCTGGGCATACCCCCGCCAACTTAGGGCTGACCAAAGCTATACAAAAGGGATGATGGACGGAACGCTTGAGCCAATCAAACACTCACCCCCAGTCAACTGATCTGGGTTTAATCCATCATCATTCTTTAGCTTACTCCACCACCCCAGTTCAGACATGGCCATATGCAAATCAGTCTGACCCTGTGCCTCATGGGAACAGTCCAGCCCGAACTGCCAAGCCATGTCTTCCCTGGACCGGAAACAAGCATCCTAGGACCGGTTTCTGGCATTCCAGCCGTCATCAGCCAGGCTTGCTTGAATCCAGTGGCAAGTGAGCAAGGGACCCACGTCTGGGCATACCGCCAACTTAGGGCGACCAAGCGATACAAAGGGGATGATGGACTGAACGTTTGAGCCAATCAAACACTCACCCCCAGTCAACTGATCTGGGTTTAATCCATCATCATTCTTTAGCTCACTCCACCACCCCAGTTCAGGACATGGCCATATGCAAATCAGTCTGACCCTGTGCCTCATGGGAACAGTCCAGCCCGAACTGCCAAGCCATGTCTTCCCTGGACCGGAAACAAGCATCCTAGGACCGGTTTCTGGCATTCCAGCCGTCATCAGCCAGGCTTGCTTGAATCCAGTGGCAAAGTGAGCAAGGGACCCACGTCTGGGCATACCCCGCCAACTTAGGGCGATCAAAGCGATACAAAGGGGATGATGGACTGAACGCTTGAGCCAATCAAACACTCACCTCCAGTCAACTGATCTGGGTTTAATCCATCATCATTCTTTAGCTCACTCCACCACCCCAGTTCAGACATGGCCATAGCGCAAATCAGTCTGACCCTGTGCCTCATGGGAACAGTCCAGCCCGAACTGCCAAGCCATGTCTTCCTGGACCGAAACAAGCATCCTAGAACCGGTTTCTGGCATTCCAGCCGCCATCAGCCAGGCTTGCTTGAATCCAGTGGCAAAGTGAGCAAGGGACCCACGCCTGGGCATACCCGCCAACTTAGGCGTACCAAAGCGATACAAAGGGGATGATGGACGGAACGCTTGAGCCAATCAAACACTCACCCCAGTCAACTGATCTGGGTTTAATCCATCATCATTCTTAGCTCACTCCACCACCCCAGTTCAGACATGGCCATATGCAAATCAGTCTGACCCTGTGCCTCATGGAACAGTCCAGCCCGAACTGCCAAGCCATGTCTTCCTGGACCGGAAACAAGCATCCTAGGACCGGTTTCTGGCATTCCAGCCGTCATCAGCCAGGCTTGCTTGAATCCAGTGGCAAAGTGAGCAAGGGACCCACGTCTGGGCATACCTGAACTGGGGTGGTGGAGTGAGCTAAAGAATGATGATGGATTAAACCCAGATCAGTTGACTGGGGGTGAGTGTTTGATTGGCTCAAACGTTCCGTCCATCATCCCCTTTGTATCGCTTTGTCCGCCCTAAGTTGGCGGGGGTATGCCCAGACGTGGGTCCCTTGCTCACTTTGCCACTGGATTCAAGCAAGCCTGGCTGATGACGGCTGGAATGCCAGAAACCGGTCCTAGGATGCTTGTTTCCGGTCCAGGGAAGACATGGCTTGGCAGTTCGGGCTGGACTGATCCCATGAGGCACAGGGTCAGACTGATTTGCATATGGCCATGTCTGAACTGGGGTGGTGGAGTGAGCTAAAGAATGATGATGGATTAAACCCAGATCAGTTGACTGGGGGTGAGTGTTTGATTGGCTCAAACGCTCCGTCCATCATCCCCTTTGTATCGCTTTGTTCGCCCTAAGTTGGCGGGGGTATGCCCAGACGTGGGTCCCTTGCTCACTTTGCCACTGGATTCAAGCAAGCCTGGCTGATGACGGCTGGAATGCCAGAAACCGGTCCTAGGATGATTGTTTCCGGTCCAGGGAAGACATGGCTTGGCAGTTCGAGCTGGACTGATCCCCTGAGGCACAGGGTCAGACTGATTTGCATATGGCCATGTCTGAACTGGGGTGGTGGAGTGAGCTAAAGAATGATGATGGATTAAACCCAGATCAGTTGACTGGGGGTGAGTGTTTGATTGGCTCAAACGTTCCGTCCATCATCCCCTTTGTATCGTTTTGTTCGCCCTAAGTTGGCGGGGGTATGCCCAGACGTGGGTCCCTTGCTCACTTTGCCACTGGATTCAAGCAAGCCTGGCTGATGACGGCTGGAATGCCAGAAACCGGTCCTAGGATGCTTGTTTCCGGTCCAGGGAAGACATGGCTTGGCAGTTCGGGCTGGACTGATCCCATGAGGCACAGGGTCAGACTGATTTGCATATGGCCATGTCTGAACTGGGGTGGTGGAGTGAGCTAAAGAATGATGATGGATTAAACCCAGATCAGTTGACTGGGGGTGAGTGTTTGATTGGCTCAAACGCTCCGTCCATCATCCCCTTTGTATCGCTTTTGTTCGCCCTAAGTTGGCGGGGTATGCCCAGACGTGGGTCCCTTGCTCACTTTGCCACTGGATTCAAGCAAGCCTGGCTGATGACGGCTGGAATGCCAGAAACCGGTCCTAGGATGCTTGTTTCCGGTCCAGGGAAGACATGGCTTGGCAGTTCGGGCTGGACTGATCCCATGAGGCACAGGGTCAGACTGATTTGCATATGGCCATGTCTGAACTGGGGTGGTGGAGTGAGCTAAAGAATGATGATGGATTAAACCCAGATCAGTTGACTGGGGGTGAGTGTTTGATTGGCTCAAACGTCCGTCCATCATCCCCTTTTGTATCGCTTTGTTCGCCCTAAGTTGGCGGGGGTATGCCCAGACGTGGGTCCCTTGCTCACTTTGCCACTGGATTCAAGCAAGCCTGGCTGATGACGGCTGGAATGCCAGAAACCGGTCCTAGGATGCTTGTTTCCGGTCCAGGGAAGACATGGCTTGGCAGTTCGGGCTGGACTGATCCCATGAGGCACAGGGTCAGACTGATTTGCATATGGCCATGTCTGAACTGGGGTGGTGGAGTGAGCTAAAGAATGATGATGGATTAAACCCAGATCAGTTGACTGGGGGTGAGTGTTTGATTGGCTCAAACGTTCCGTCCATCATCCCCTTTTGTATCGCTTTGTTCGCCCTAAGTTGGCGGGGGTATGCCCAGACGTGGGTCCCTTGCTCACTTTGCCACTGGATTCAAGCAAGCCTGGCTGATGACGGCTGGAATGCCAGAAACCGGTCCTAGGATGCTTGTTTCCGGTCCAGGGAAGACATGGCTTGGCAGTTCGGGCTGGACTGATCCCATGAGGCACAGGGTCAGACGGATTTGCATATGGCCATGTCTGAACTGGGGTGGTGGAGTGAGCTAAAGAATGATGATGGATTAAACCCAGATCAGTTGACTGGGGGTGAGTGTTTGATTGGCTCAAACGTTCCGTCCATCATCCCCTTTTGTATCGTTTTGTTCGCCTCTAAGTTGGCGGGGTATGCCCAGACGTGGGTCCCTTGCTCACTTTGCCACTGGATTCAAGCAAGCCTGGCTGATGACGGCTGGAATGCCAGAAACCGGTCCTAGGATGCTTGTTTCCGGTCCAGGGAAGACATGGCTTGGCAGTTTGGGCTGGACTGATCCCATGAGGCACAGGGTCAGACTGATTTGCATATGGCCATGTCTGAACTGGGGTGGTGGAGTGAGCTAAAGAATGATGATGGATTAAACCCAGATCAGTTGACTGGGGGTGAGTGTTTGATTGGCTCAAACGTTCCATCCATCATCCCCTTTTGTATCGCTTTGTTCGCCTCTAAGTTGGCGGGGGTATGCCCAGACGTGGGTCCCTTGCTCACTTTGCCACTGGATTCAAGCAAGCCTGGCTGATGACGGCTGGAATGCCAGAAACCGGTCCTAGGATGCTTGTTTCCGGTCCAGGGAAGACATGGCTTGGCAGTTCGGGCTGGACTGATCCCATGAGGCACAGGGTCAGACTGATTTGCATATGGCCATGTCTGAACTGGGGTGGTGGAGTGAGCTAAAGAATGATGATGGATTAAACCCAGATCAGTTGACTGGGGGTGAGTGTTTGATTGGCTCAAACGTTCCGTCCATCATCCCCTTTTGTATCGCTTTGTTCGCCCTAAGTTGGCGGGGGTATGCCCAGACGTGGGTCCCTTGCTCACTTTGCCACTGGATTCAAGCAAGCCTGGCTGATGACGGCTGGAATGCCAGAAACCGGTCCTAGGATGCTTGTTTCCGGTCCAGGGAAGACATGGCTTGGCAGTTCGGGCTGTACTGATCCCATGAGGCACAGGGTCAGACTGATTTGCACATGGCCATGTCTGAACTGGGGTGGTGGAGTGAGCTAAAGAATGATGATGGATTAAACCCAGATCAGTTGACTGGGGGTGAGTGTTTGATTGGCTCAAGCGTTCCGTCCATCATCCCCTTTGTATCGTTTTGTTCGCCTCTAAGTTGGTGGGGGTATGCCCAGACGTGGGTCCCTTGCTCACTTTGCCACTGGATTCAAGCAAGCCTGGCTGATGACGGCTGGAATGCCAGAAACCGGTCCTAGGATGCTTGTTTCCGGTCCAGGGAAGACATGGCTTGGCAGTTCGGGCTGGACTGATCCCATGAGGCACAGGGTCAGACTGATTTGCATATGGCCATGTCTGAACTGGGGTGGTGGAGTGAGCTAAAGAATGATGATGGATTAAACCCAGATCAGTTGACTGGGGGTGAGTGTTTGATTGGCTCAAGCGTTCCGTCCATCATCCCCTTTTGTATCGTTTTGTTCGCCCTAAGTTGGCGGGGGTATGCCCAGACGTGGGTCCCTTGCTCACTTTGCCACTGGATTCAAGCAAGCCTGGCTGATGACGGCTGGAATGCCAGAAACCGGTCCTAGGATGCTTGTTTCCGGTCCAGGGAAGACATGGCTTGGCAGTTCGGGCTGGACTGATCCCATGAGGCACAGGGTCAGACTGATTTGCATATGGCCATGTCTGAACTGGGGTGGTGGAGTGAGCTAAAGAATGATGATGGATTAAACCCAGATCAGTTGACTGGGGGTGAGTGTTTGATTGGCTCAAACGTTCCGTCCATCATCCCCTTTTGTATCGTTTTGTTCGCCCTAAGTTGGCGGGGGTATGCCCAGACGTGGGTCCCTTGCTCACTTTGCCACTGGATTCAAGCAAGCCTGGCTGATGACGGCTGGAATGCCAGAAACCGGTCGTAGGATGCTTGTTTCTGGTCCAGGGAAGACATGGCTTGGCAGTTCGGGCTGGACTGATCCCATGAGGCACAGGGTCAGACTGATTTGCATATGGCCATGTCTGAACTGGGGTGGTGGAGTGAGCTAAAGAATGATGATGGATTAAACCCAGATCAGTTGACTGGGGGTGAGTGTTTGATTGGCTCAAACGTTCCGTCCATCATCCCCTTTTGTATCGTTTTGTTCTCCCTAAGTTGGCGGGGGTATGCCCAGACGTGGGTCCCTTGCTCACTTTGCCACTGGATTCAAGCAAGCCTGGCTGATGATGGCTGGAATGCCAGAAACCGGTCCTAGGATGCTTGTTTCCGGTCCAGGGAAGACATGGCTTGGCAGTTCGGGCTGGACTGATCCCATGAGGCACAGGGTCAGACTGATTTGCATATGGCCATGTCTGAACTGGGGTGGTGGAGTGAGCTAAAGAATGATGATGGATTAAACCCAGATCAGTTGACTGGGGGTGAGTGTTTGATTGGCTCAAACGTTCCGTCCATCATCCCCTTTTGTATCGTTTTGTTCGCCCTAAGTTGGCGGGGGTATGCCCAGACGTGGGTCCCTTGCTCACTTTGCCACTGGATTCAAGCAAGCCTGGCTGATGACGGCTGGAATGCCAGAAACCGGTCCTAGGATGCTTGTTTCCGGTCCAGGGAAGACATGGCTTGGCAGTTCGGGCTGGACTGATCCCATGAGGCACAGGGTCAGACTGATTTGCATATGGCCATGTCTGAACTGGGGTGGTGGAGTGAGCTAAAGAATGATGATGGATTAAACCCAGATCAGTTGACTGGGGGTGAGTGTTTGATTGGCTCAAACGCTCCGGTCCATCATCCCCTTTTGTATCGCTTTGTTCGCCCTAAGTTGGCGGGGGTATGCCCAGACGTGGGTCCCTTGCTCACTTTGCCACTGGATTCAAGCAAGCCTGGCTGATGACGGCTGGAATGCCAGAAACCGGTCCTAGGATGCTTGTTTCCGGTCCAGGAAGACATGGCTTGGCAGTTCGGGCTGGACTGATCCCATGAGGCACAGGGTCAGACTGATTTGCATATGGCCATGTCTGAACTGGGGTGGTGGAGTGAGCTAAAGAATGATGATGGATTAAACCCAGATCAGTTGACTGGGGGTGAGTGTTTGATTGGCTCAAACGTTCCGTCCATCATCCCCTTTTGTATCGTTTTGTTCGCCCCTAAGTTGTTGGGGGTATGCCCAGACGTGGGTCCCTTGCTCACTTTGCCACTGGATTCAAGCAAGCCTGGCTGATGACGGCTGGAATGCCAGAAACCGGTCCTAGGATGCTTGTTTCCGGTCCAGGGAAGACATGGCTTGGCAGTTCGGGCTGGACTGATCCCATGAGGCACAGGGTCAGACTGATTTGCATATGGCCATGTCTGAACTGGGGTGGTGGAGTGAGCTAAAGAATGATGATGGATTAAACCCAGATCAGTTGACTGGGGGTGAGTGTTTGATTGGCTCAAACGTTCCGTCCATCATCCCCTTTTGTATCGTTTTGTTCGCCCCTAAGTTGGCGGGGGTATGCCCAGACGTGGGTCCCTTGCTCACTTTGCCACTGGATTCAAGCAAGCCTGGCTGATGACGGCTGGAATGCCAGAAACCGGTCCTAGGATGCTTGTTTCCGGTCCAGGGAAGACATGGCTTGGCAGTTCGGGCTGGACTGATCCCATGAGGCACAGGGTCAGACTGATTTGCACATGGCCATGTCTGAACTGGGGTGGTGGAGTGAGCTAAAGAATGATGATGGATTAAACCCAGATCAGTTGACTGGGGGTGAGTGTTTGATTGGCTCAAACGTTCCGTCCATCATCCCCTTTTGTATCGTTTTGTTCGCCCTAAGTTGGTGGGGGTATGCCCAGACGTGGGTCCCTTGCTCACTTTGCCACTGGATTCAAGCAAGCCTGGCTGATGACGGCTGGAATGCCAGAAACCGGTCCTAGGATGCTTGTTTCCGGTCCAGGGAAGACATGGCTTGGCAGTTCGGGCTGGACTGATCCCATGAGGCACAGGGTCAGACTGATTTGCATATGGCCATGTCTGAACTGGGGTGGTGGAGTGAGCTAAAGAATGATGATGGATTAAACCCAGATCAGTTGACTGGGGGTGAGTGTTTGATTGGCTCAAACGTTCCGTCCATCATCCCCTTTTGTATCGCTTTTGTTCGCCCTAAGTTGGCGGGGGTATGCCCAGACGTGGGTCCCTTGCTCACTTTGCCACTGGATTCAAGCAAGCCTGGCTGATGACGGCTGGAATGCCAGAAACCGGTCCTAGGATGCTTGTTTCCGGTCCAGGGAAGACATGGCTTGGCAGTTCGGGCTGGACTGATCCCATGAGGCACAGGGTCAGACTGATTTGCATATGGCCATGTCTGAACTGGGGTGGTGGAGTGAGCTAAAGAATGATGATGGATTAAACCCAGATCAGTTGACTGGGGGTGAGTGTTTGATTGGCTCAAACGTTCCGTCCATCATCCCCTTTTTGTATCGTTTTGTTCGCCCCTAAGTTGGCGGGGGTATGCCCAGACGTGGGTCCCTTGCTCACTTTGCCACTGGATTCAAGCAAGCCTGGCTGATGACGGCTGGAATGCCAGAAACCGGTCGTAGGATGCTTGTTTCTGGTCCAGGGAAGACATGGCTTGGCAGTTCGGGCTGGACTGATCCCATGAGGCACAGGGTCAGACTGATTTGCATATGGCCATGTCTGAACTGGGGTGGTGGAGTGAGCTAAAGAATGATGATGGATTAAACCCAGATCAGTTGACTGGGGGTGAGTGTTTGATTGGCTCAAACGTTCCGTCCATCATCCCCTTTTGTATCGTTTTGTTCTCCCTAAGTTGGCGGGGTATGCCCAGACGTGGGTCCCTTGCTCACTTTGCCACTGGATTCAAGCAAGCCTGGCTGATGATGGCTGGAATGCCAGAAACCGGTCCTAGGATGCTTGTTTCCGGTCCAGGAAGACATGGCTTGGCAGTTCGGGCTGGACTGATCCCATGAGGCACAGGGTCAGACTGATTTGCATATGGCCATGTCTGAACTGGGGTGGTGGAGTGAGCTAAAGAATGATGATGGATTAAACCCAGATCAGTTGACTGGGGGTGAGTGTTTGATTGGCTCAAACGTTCCGTCCATCATCCCCTTTTGTATCGTTTTGTTCGCCCTAAGTTGGCGGGGGTATGCCCAGACGTGGGTCCCTTGCTCACTTTGCCACTGGATTCAAGCAAGCCTGGCTGATGACGGCTGGAATGCCAGAAACCGGTCCTAGGATGCTTGTTTCCGGTCCAGGGAAGACATGGCTTGGCAGTTCGGGCTGGACTGATCCCATGAGGCACAGGGTCAGACTGATTTGCATATGGCCATGTCTGAACTGGGGTGGTGGGAGTGAGCTAAAGAATGATGATGGATTAAACCCAGATCAGTTGACTGGGGGTGAGTGTTTGATTGGCTCAAGCGTTCCGTCCATCATCCCCTTTTGTATCGCTTTGTTCGCCCTAAGTTGGCGGGGTATGCCCAGACGTGGGTCCCTTGCTCACTTTGCCACTGGATTCAAGCAAGCCTGGCTGATGACGGCTGGAATGCCAGAAACCGGTCCTAGGATGCTTGTTTCCGGTCCAGGGAAGACATGGCTTGGCAGTTCGGGCTGGACTGATCCCATGAGGCACAGGGTCAGACTGATTTGCATATGGCCATGTCTGAACTGGGGTGGTGGAGTGAGCTAAAGAATGATGATGGATTAAACCCAGATCAGTTGACTGGGGGTGAGTGTTTGATTGGCTCAAACGTTCCGTCCATCATCCCCTTTTGTATCGTTTTGTTCGCCCTAAGTTGTTGGGGGTATGCCCAGACGTGGGTCCCTTGCTCACTTTGCCACTGGATTCAAGCAAGCCTGGCTGATGACGGCTGGAATGCCAGAAACCGGTCCTAGGATGCTTGTTTCCGGTCCAGGGAAGACATGGCTTGGCAGTTCGGGCTGGACTGATCCCATGAGGCACAGGGTCAGACTGATTTGCATATGGCCATGTCTGAACTGGGGTGGTGGAGTGAGCTAAAGAATGATGATGGATTAAACCCAGATCAGTTGACTGGGGGTGAGTGTTTGATTGGCTCAAACGTTCCGTCCATCATCCCCTTGTATCGAGTGCAAGGGGTAGGCTGCTCATTCGTCGCACTCCCAGTCTCTGCAGCCGCCTCTCAATTCCATTGACCTCTCAGGACCCCCACACCACCCCCGCCAACAGTCCCTGTACCTCCCTGTTGGGTCAGGTGCATCCGGGTCCAGTCCAAGCCTGCCCTCGAAAGATCTCTCCTCTCCCCAGCTAGGCGATGTTGTCTGCCGTCTGCGGTGTCACCTCTGGGAGCACCACGCATGATGTCTCGGATTCGCTGGATCCGTGTTCTGAGCCAGAGTCCGCTGCCGTCTCGCTGCTCTCAGGGGTACGTGACTTCTCCCCTTGCCGCTGATCAGTGCCACCACCTGCATTGCGTTCTGGCATTCGGCACTAGATTCTCTCTCATGGTCCACCAAGCCCTAGACCGGTTCTCTCTCCTTCTCCTCTTCTCCGGTTCTCTTAGCGGCGCCATCCCTTCGTGTTTCTCCAGCCAGTCGGCTGCCTCCTGTGAGGTCCTGAAGAACTCCGTGCCCTTGCCTGTGTGACTCGTAGCGTGGCCGGATATTGCATTGCATATTTGTAGTTTAGTTGCCGCAGCCTCTGCTTCACTTCTCGATAAGACCCTCTTTGCCGTTGCACTTACGTGGAGAAGTCTGGGAAGATTCTCACCACCGAGTTGTCCACCTCTATGTCTCCTTTGAGGTGCGCTTGGGTAAGGATATGGTCCCTATCCCTAAAATGGAGCAGTTTCGCTATCACCACCTGTGAGAAGTTGGCCTGGCATATGCTGTCCACTAATTATAGTGGGCACCTTGCACCAGTCCAAACAACCCCTTATTGGAGATAGGTTAAAGACAACCTTTATTGAAAGCTATCCTAGTGGTAGCTATGGAGAGCAGCCTTCAGGCTAAGTCTTGAAGGAATGTAAAGCAGCTTGTTTTACCAGTCTATAATCTCTTGAGTGACCAAATGAAAGAGGACCACACCAGGTATATATTCAAAATATATGTATTTATTACTAAACACACCCCTCTAGTCTCTTTATGAGGCTAGAGTTCAAGTACATAAATTATAAGTTAGTTATCTACAGTAATAGCACAAATACACGTTTGAGCCCCAGGGGCGTACCAAACCATATACCAATAAAGTGGTATAAGAACCACGACTGAGCTAGACACAAGGCCTAGAGCATGTAGAAGTGCTTGGACCACAAGGAACCACCCAAGGCAGTGACACAGGGGACCCACGGGGACGCGTGCAGTGTATGAACACAGCCGCGAACCACCGTTAACTTCTATGGGGAAAGTCGCGATTAGAATTTAAAAGAAAAGGGACACTTAGAGGAGGACTTGGCGCAAACCCTTTGAGAACTAGGCTGTTCTAGTGTCAATACCCACGAGAGCACCGGAGTACTCGAGCTACCTCACCCAGGGGAGCCGGGTGCATAGGTGTCTTTCGAGGTCGGGTTTCGTCGTCGCTTTCAATGGCGATCTGCTGCAAAGTGCTGCTGGCGGCCAAGTCGAAAGTGTTCGGGTGGATCCAAAGGTGGATCGAAGATCTGGAAGAACCTGAAAGCAGAGGGGACAGAGTCTGGGTCACTAGCCAGTGACCAGGAAGGCGATGAGCAGATGCCCACCGATGTCGAGTGCTTCAGGTAGGTTGACGGTTGTCTTGACTCTTCAGCCACGAGGTCCAGGAGGCGTCGACGACAACCAGGAGCTGGATTCGAGCTGTCCCACGACGTTTGTCGATTGCAGGGGTGTCAGCGACCGGATTAGACCCAACAAGCCTTGGCAACGGCAAGTCTCGTGGAAATAGAAGAAGGACGATGTTGCAGACCAGCAAGGTCTGGGGGACTCACCCAGCGAGGATAAGTCAGGGCACACCTGGAGCAACCAGGGAGCCCAAGCAGAAAAAGATTGGCCTTCGGGAGGGCCTACTAGCCAACGGACTAGCGACCGCAAAGGAGCCTCGAGACGATGCACGTGGAGCTGGCTCACAGGACACTCGTAGAGTGGAGGCCAGTGATCTTCGGTGCAGTTGGTGCTGGAGGCTGGGGCTACTCGGAGCCCAAAGCAAGACTTCGTGGGAGACCCAGAAGAGGATGCACTTGCAAATGCGATCGGTGTCCAGGGGTCACGGTTTCACGTTACCCACGACAGCTACGGGCCTCAGCTTTGCTGGGGACTCAGGACAGCCTCGGGGAAGTCTGGAAATCTACCTTTGGTGATGCAAAGACTTCGGCATCCGACGAGAGCTTCAGCGATGCAGACCGGACAATTGCTTCTTTGGTGCCTGCCAAGCAGGGGAGTCACTCCTTGACCCCAAGGGAGATTCTTCAGTCCTCTAATCTTAAAGTAGAGCGTCGAAGGTCCAGGATTCTGTATCAGAGTTTCGTCCAGGTAAATCTAAAGTCCTAAGGACTGGGGTCCCCTACTTATACTAAGGTAGGGGGTTGGACATACTCTGTGGCCCCACCTATGGGAGGGTCAGGGCAGAGGGTGGTTACACCCCTTTCCCTTTGTCCAGTTTCGCGCCAGAGCAGGGGCTGGAAGCCCCTGAGCCGGTTTGAACTGGGGTATGCACAGGGACACCAAGTGTGCCCCCAGTGCAGGACTTCACAGCACCCGAGTGCTCCCGCCCAGCCCCAATACACACTATCCTGTCTGGGGAGGTGGTCACACCTCCCTGGGACAGGAAACCTATTGTCCAGGCCTCCCCTGCCGGAGTTTCGGTCGGCAGCAGGAGGCCAGACTCGTGTCTGTGGCAGCGGCATCCATTTTGTGATGCCAGGGCTCTGGAAAGTCAGTACCGGGTATACCGGTGTGTACATGTCTTTCCCTCTAGAAGGGTGGAATGCTACCCCCGCCGCCAGAACTGGCGGGGAGGTAGTATTCCAAGATGTTTGACACCAAACATGACATGATTCCGTGCAGCCATCCCAAAGTTAGCATTTAACGCGAGGTTATAATGCGCTTAAGAGTATATGGTCAGGCTGCACTACAAACAGCATCAGAGAAGGGTCTCCGAATGCTGCAGAGGGGCCCTGCTCATGCAGGGGCACCCTCTCACATAGGAACCACGCACTCTGCCTTCAGGATTGATAAGGCCTGCCATAGGAGTGACTTATAGGTTTATATGTGTGTATGTATGTAGTGATATAGGTAGCCTATATCACAGTAAGGAGTGCATGCACCACCTTACCCAGGCTGCACTAGCATACCTGTGGTGTCAATTTGGATGGCCTTCCAGGGGTGGCACAATACATGCTGCAGCCCCTGGTAGGCCTCTGAGGTACCTATGCCCTGGGTACATAGTATACCATATACTAGGGACTTATAAGGGCACTCAGATTCCAATCAGAGATGTGCCTAAGGCACATGGAAACCATTTTAAAGATGAAGCAGCTAGGCTGGGGTTCTGATTAGCAGGGCCCCAGCCAGACTAAGGTCGAAAAACAGTGAAGCATCAGCAAAAAGTGTGGGGTACCCATGTGAAGCAGATCCTACTCTCCTACACAACCCCCCAAACGTAGGGACATTAAACTAACCTTGCCCAGTTAAGTCTTCATGTTCTAAGTGGAAGTACCTAGAGAGTCCATCTGCATTGGCATGGTTACTCCCAGGTCTATGTTCCACTGTGAAGTCCATCCCCTGTAGGAAATGGACCACCTAAGCAGTTTGGGGTTTTCACCCTTCATTTGTTTTAGCCATAAGAGGGCTTATGGTCTGTTTGAACAAGGAAGTGAGTACCAAACAAGTATGGCCTCAACTTCTTCAGAGCCCAGACCACAGCAAAGGCCTCCCTCTCAATGGCTGACCAACGTTTCTCTCTAGGGGTCAGCCTTCTGCTAATAAAAGCTACTGGCTGATCCTGACCTTCATCATTCAATTGTGACAGTACAGCCCCTACCCCCAATTCAGATGCATCAGTTTGAACAATGAACTTCTTGGAGTAATCAGGACTCTGTAGAATGGGAGCAGTGCACAAGGCCTGCTTCAGGTCATCAAATGCCTTTTGACAGCTAACTGTCCACTGAACCTTTTTGGGCATTTTCTTGGAAGTTAAGTCATTCAGGGGTGACACTATTGATCCATACCCCTTGACAAATCTCCTATAGTACCCAGTCAGGCCTAAGAAGGCTCTCACCTGAGTCTGGGTAGTTGGAGCAGTCCAGTCCATGATGGTCTGGATCTTGCTCTGCAGTGGTTGAACCTGGCCTCCACCCACAAGGTGGCCCAGGTACACAACCTGACTCTGCCCTATCTGGCACTTGGTGGCCTTGATAGTCAGGCCTGCTTTCTGCAGGGCCTGTAAAACATTTCTGAGGTGGACCAGGTGATCCTCCCAGGTGGAGCTAAAGACAGCAATATCATCTAGATATGCTGCACTATAGGCTTCAGACCTGTAAGGACTGTATTCACCAACCTCTGAAAAGTAGCAGGTGCATTCTTCAGACCAAAGGGCATCACCACAAATTGATAATGCCCACTAGGGGTTGAGAATGCTGTCTTTGGCTTTGCATCATCAGCTAGTCTGATCTGCCAGTAGCCAGCTGTCAGGTCAAATGTGCTTAGATACTTGGCTGAGGCCAAAGTGTCTATTAGCTCATCGGCCCTTGGTATTGGATGGGCATCAGTCCTAGTGACTGCATTGAGACCCCTGTAGTCCACACAAAACCTCATCTCTCTTTTCCCACCATTGGTGTGAGGTTTTGGCACAAGGACCACTGGACTAGCCCAAGGGCTATCTGAGGGTTCAATAACTCCCAAATCCAACATCTTCTGGACTTCTGTCCTGATACAGTCCCTGATATGGTCAGGTTGCCTATAAATCTTATTTTTAATAGGCAGACTGTCCCCAGTGTCCACTTCATGAGTGCACCAGGTAGTCTGACTGGGTGTCAGTGAGAATATGTGTCTGAACTGATTGAGCACCTGTCTGCAATCAGTCTGCTGCTGGGTAGTGAGGCTGCCTGCCAAGGCTACACCATCCACTGACCCATCACCAGGGTTCTGTGAGAGCAGGTCAGGGAGTGGGTCACTCTCTTCCTCCTGTCCCTCATCAGTAGCCATGAGCAAGCCCATGTCTGCCCTGTCCACATATGGTTTTAACCTGTTGACATGGAGAACCCTGTGGGGACTCCTGGGTGTTCCTAGGTCTACTAAGTAGGTAACCTCACCCTTCTGTTCAACAATGGTATGGGGTCCACTCCATTTGTCTTGGAGAGCTGCTGGGGCCACTGGCTCCAACACCCACACCTTCTGTCCTGGCTGGTAAACAGTCAGTACAGCCTTTTGGTCATGCCAGGCTTTTTGAAGTTCCTGGCTAGCCTCAAGGTTTTTAGTTGCCTTTTCATATACTCAGCCATCCGGGAGCGGAGACCAAGTACATAGTCCACTATGTCTTGCTTTGGGGGCTTGAGAGGTAACTCCCATCCTTCCTTCACCAAGCACAATGGACCCCTGACAGGGTGACCAAACAAAAGTTCAAAAGGACTGTAGCCAACCCCCTTTTGAGGCACCTCCCTGTACGCAAATAAAAGGCAGGGCAAGAGTATGTCCCAATTTCGCCTAAGCTTTTCTGGGAGCCCTTTAATCATGCCCTTCAAGGTTTTGTTGAATCTCTCAACTAAACCATTGCATTGTGGGTGATAGGGTGTGGTGAACTTGTAAGTCACTCCACACTCCTTCCACATTGCTTTTAAGTATCCAGACATAAAGTTTGCACCCCTGTCTGATACAACCTCCTTAGGGAAGCCCACTCTTGAGAAAATTCCCAGGAGGGCTCTTGCCACCACAGGTGCTGTAGTGGTCCTAAGGGGAATAGCCTCTGGGTACCTGGTGGCATGATCCACTACCACCAGGATAAACCTGTGCCCAGATGCTGTTTGGGGATCCATGGGACCAACAATGTCAATCCCCACCCTTTCAAAGGGAACCCCCACCACAGGTAGTGGTATCAGGGGGCCTTTGTAGTGCCACCTGCCTTGCCACTGGCCTGGCAGGTTACACAGGAGCGACAAAACTCCTTGGTGTCTTCAGACATGTGGGGCCAGTGAAAGTGAGGGACAATTCTGTCCCAAGTCTTGTTCTGGCCCAGGTGACCTGCTAAGGGAATATCATGGGCTAGGGTCAATAGGAAGCCCCTGAACTTCAGAGGTATAACCAACCTCCTGGTAGCACCAGGCTTGGGGTCTCTACACTCTGAGTACAAGAGTCCATCATCCCAATACACAGTATGGGGACCACTAGCTTTCCCAGCAGCCTCAGCAGCAGCTTGATGTCTGAGGGGTTCAAGAGAGGGGCAGCTCTGCTGCTCCTGGCTCAGATCTGCCCTGGAAGGTCCCCCTGTCCCCAAGAACTCAACCTGGTCAGGTGCAAGCTCCTCTGGGACAGTTCCTTCCTCAGGACTGAGATCATCCCCCTCAAGGGACTGATCTTCCTTCTGAGCCAAGGGGAAGGCACTGCCTTTACCCTACTACTCCTCTTCTTGGAGGGCACTTGGTCCATTATTCCAGAATCCAAGGCCTGTTCAGTGCTAGACATTTTGGCTTGTGACCTGGTCACAGCAAACACATCTGCAGGGATGCCCAGCATTTCTGCATGGGTCCTGAGCTCCACTTCTGCCCAAGCTGAAGTTTCTAAGTCATTGCCAAGCAAGCATTCAACGGGTAGGTCTGCACTTACCACAACCTTCTTAAGGCCAGTTACCCCTCCCCAGGAGAAGTTAACAACTGCCAGAGTATGGTCTGTTCTGACGTTGCTAGCATTGGTCACTTGGTACATTTCACCAAGGGACTCTAGTCCCAACTTTTTGTCTCTCTCTATAGAGATCTAGGGACTCCCTGTCTATAGCCAATTGCTGTTTCCTGAGTTCAAGCTGAGTTTGCTCATATTGAATCAGTCTCTTTCTCCTCTCATGAGAGGATTCCCTCCTATGAGAGGAGACAGAGGTCCCTATTGAGGTGTCAGAGTGGTTAGACTCCTGAGAAGGAGACCTAGACCTTCTGGGCACACCCAGAACTCTTCCTGGGGGGACAAAGGGGAAGTCAGTCTGATCCTCCCCCTCCTCCTCCTCCACAGAAGGAATTGGATTTTCAAGGACAAGGTCATTTTCACCTTCCTGGCCAGTTTCAGAGGGGGGGGCCTGGGTTTCTTCACCCCTGGCCCCTTCCTCAACTTCTGCCACACCCTCTTTGCCTACCCCTTCAGACCCTAGGGGCCTGCTGAGATCATCAGCTAGTAACACCTCCCTGAGGTGTTGGGTGCTGGCACTTTTGCCTGCCTTCAACTTCCTAGTATTGCATAATGCTCTCAATTCCAAGAATGGGAGTTTATCATACTTGGAGGGAAGAAGCCCACTGGCTTCTGGCAAGGACTCACTGTGTCCTGGCTTTGAAGACATTACTAGTGAGGTGTGGTGTATGCACTACCTACTCTAGTGTGGCCTACTAAACTCTCTTGAGTTGTAGAAAGGGTGTGCTATCCCTTAACACACAACTCTAAGTTCAGTAGAACTTACTGTATTACTAAGCTTGATTTATATGTACCTTAGGTACCCTTAGTGGTTTTCAGTTGATCAATTCAATTGAGATTATCTGGTAAAACAATAGCAAGCTGGAATCCCACACGCTGCACACCAATGTGAGAAGTTGGCCTGGCATATGCTGTCCACTAATTATAGTGGGCACCTTGCACCAGTCCAAACAACCCCTTATTGGAGATAGGTTAAAGACAACCTTTATTGAAAGCTATCCTAGTGGTAGCTATGGAGAGCAGCCTTCAGGCTAAGTCTTGAAGGAATGTAAAGCAGCTTGTTTTACCAGTCTATAATCTCTTGAGTGACCAAATGAAAGAGGACCACACCAGGTATATATTCAAAATATATGTATTTATTACTAAACACACCCCTCTAGTCTCTTTATGAGGCTAGAGTTCAAAATACATAAATTATAAGTTAGTTATCTACAGTAATAGCACAAATACACGTTTGAGCCCCAGGGCGTACCAAACCATATACCAATAAAGTGGTATAAGAACCACGACTGAGCTAGACACAAGGCCTAGAGCCTGTAGAAGTGCTTGGACCACAAGGAACCACCCAAGGCAGAGACACAGGGGACCCACGGGGGACAGCGTGCAGTGTATGAACACAGCCGCAAACCACTGTTAACTTCTATGGGGAAAGTCGCGATTAGAATTTAAAAGAAAAGGGACACTTAGAGGAGGACTTGGAGCAAACCCTTTGAGAACTAGGCTGTTCTAGTGTCAATACCCACGGGAGCACCGGAGTACTCGAGTTACCTCACCCAGGGAGCCGGGTGCATAGGTGTCTTTCGGGGTCGTGTTTCGTTGTCGCTTTCAATGGCGATCTGCTGCAAAGTGCTGCTGGCGGCCAAGTCGAAAGTGTTCGGGTGGATCCAAAGGTGGATCAAAGATCTGAAGAACCTGAAAGCAGAGGGGACAGAGTCTGGGTCACTAGCCAGTGACCAGGAAGGCGATGAGCAGATGCCCACCGATGTCGAGTGCTTCAGGTAGGTTGACGGTTGTCTTGACTCTTCAGCCACGAGGTCTAGGAGGTGTCAACGATGACCAGGAGCTGGATTCGAGCTGTCCCACAACGTTTGTCGATTGCAGGGGTGTCGGCGACCGGATTGGACCCAACAAGCCTTGGCAACGGCAAGTCTCGTGGAAATGGAAGAAGGACGATGTTGCAGACCAGCAAGGTTTGGGGGACTCACCCAGCAAGGATAAGTCAGGGCACACCTGGAGCAACCAGGGAGCCCAAGCAGAAAAAGATTGGCCTTCGGGAGGGCCTACTAGCCAACGGACTAGCGACCGCGAAGGAGCCTCGAGACTATGCACGTGGAGCTGGCTCACAGGACACTCGTGGAGTGGAGGCCAGTGATCTTCGGTGCAGTTGGTGCTGGAGGCTGGGGCTACTCGGAGCCCAAAGCACGACTTCGTGGGAGACCCAGAAGAGGATGCACTTGCAAATGCAATCGGTGTCCAGGGGTCATGGTTCCACGTTACCCACGACAGCTACAGGCATCAGCTTTGCTGGGGACTCAGGGCAGCCTCTGAGAAGTCTGGAAATCCACCTCTGGTGATGCAAAGACTTCGGCGTCCGACGGGAGCTTCAGAGATGCAGACCGGACAATTGCTTCTTTGGTGCCTGCCAAGCAGGGGAGTCACTCCTTGACCCCAAGGGAGATTCTTCAGTCCTCTAATCTTAAAGTAGAGCGTCGAAGGTCCAGGATTCTGTATCAGAGTTTCGTCCAGGTAAATCTAAAGTCCTAAGGACTGGGGTCCCCTACTTATACTAAGGTAGGGGGTTGGACATACTCTGTGGCCCCACCTATGGGAGGGTCAGGGCAGAGGGGTGGTTACACCCCTTTCCCTTTGTCCAGTTTCGCACCAGAGCAGGGGCTGGAAGCCCCTGAGCCGGTTTGAACTGGAGTATGCATAGGGACACCAAGTGTGCCCCCAGTGCAGGACTTCACAGCACCCGAGAGTGCTCCCGCCCAGCCCCAATACACACTATCTTGTCTGGGGAGGTGGTCACACCTCCCTGGGACAGGAAACCTATTGTCCAGGCCTCCCCTGCCGGAGTTTCGGTCAGCAGCAGGAGGCCAGACTCGTGTCTGTGGCAGCGGCATCCATTTTGTGATGCCAGGGCTCTGGAAAGTCAGTACCGGGTATACCGGTGTGTACATGTCTTTCCCTCTAGAAGGGTGGAATGCTACCCCGCCGCCAGAACTGGCGGGGGGTAGTATTCCAAGATGTTTGACACCAAACACGACATATTTCCGTGCAGCCATCCCAAAGTTAGCATTTAACGCGAGGTTATAATGCGCTTAAGAGTATATGGTCAGGCTGCACTACAAACAGCATAAGAGAAGGGTCTCCGAACGCTGCAGAGGGCCCTGCTCATGCAGGGGCACCCTCTCACATAGGAACCACGCACTCTGCCTTCAGGATTGATAAGGCCTGCCATAGGAGTGACTTATAGGTTTATATGTGTGTATGTATGTAGTGATATAGGTAGCCTATATCACAGTAAGAGGTGCATGCACCACCTTACCCAGGCTGCAGTAGCAGACCTGTGGTGTCAGTTTGGATGGCCTTCCAGGAGTGGCACAATACATGCTGCAGCCCCTGGTAGGCCTCTGAGGTACCTATGCCCTGGGTACATAGTATACCATATACTAGGGACTTATAAGGGCACTCCAGATTCCAATCAGAGATGTGCCTAAGGCACATGGAAACCATTTTAAAGAGGAAGCAGCTAGGCTGGGGTTCTGATTAGCAGGGCCCCAGCCAGACTAAGGTCGAAAAACAGTGAAGCATCAGCAAAAAGTGGGGGTACCCATGTGAAGCAGATCCTACTCTCCTACACCACCCGCGACTCGGTGCGCCCGCTATAGGGCGAAGAAGTTTGATAGGCCGTCCGGCGCCTCTACCTCTCGCAGACATCTCTCCAGGTAGGCTAGCAGATTGCGGCCCTCTATTTTCTCCGGCAGGCCGATAATTCTGAGGTTGCTTCTTCGCGACCTGTTTTCGGTGTCTACGGCTCGGGATTCCAACGTCTTTACTTTCGTCTCAAGAGCGCCGCTAGGCGTTGTTTCATGGTTACCATGTCCGGCAGCGTTTCGGAGAGTTGGCCCTCTGTTGTCTTGACACGGTCCACCAATTTTTTATGGTCTTCTCTGAGTAGGCCCAAATCCAGACTCAGCGAGCCTATTTTGGTTTCCAGGTGCTCACTGGACGAGGTGATGGCTTGCAGTATGTCCTGTGTCGTAGGGTCTCCGGGGTTTTCCGCCTGGGATTGGGACTTCCCCCTCTCCTCCATCTGCTTGTCCGTTGGAGCCTCTTCTCTGTCCTTCTTCTTGAGGACCTTCCCCATGGTATCTTCTCGGTCTGTAGTGCTTCTGGTGCTGCGTGCGCTCATAGGGCGCCCCCAGGACAACCGTGCCTGCCTCTGTCGCAGAATCCCCCGCTATTCGCTCTCTCCCTCAGGTGCGTCTCATGTCCACAATGTGAACTGTGGTCTTCCCGTCTGGTCAGGTAGGGGGAAGGAGGCTACGCCACTTTCAGGCCCTTCGTACCCACTGCGAGGGCGATCGTGTACGCTCAGTTCTCGGCCTAATGGCTCTGCGTACTCCCGGCTGGGCCTCCACAGAAGCGCTGGCCGCGAAGGGGGGGGGTCTTCCTCCCCCAACTTGTTCAGCGGGCGGGGGCTCAGGTGTTCAGGTCGTCTCTGTAGCAGTAATGCTGGGCCCGCCCGCCTGTGTTATACTGCTCACCCAGGGCAGATAGTCCTCTCTCCCATTTAGGAGGCTGTTCATCTGGGTGGGGTCGGTTGTCCTGCCTCTTCTCCAGCTACTTTACGCTGGTACCCTGTCCGTCCCTGGGCCCAACCGCCGGTTGTTCTGGCACAGTAAGGCCTACTGCTTGGATCGGGCCTAGCTCTCGAGCTTACCAGCCCGCATTGCGTTCCTGCAGCCTTCAGCGCTCCAGCCGCTGCTCACCGTGTGCCCACCTGTACGGTGGGGGTGGGTCTACTCAGAGGCGCCGGCCGCCCAATGCTGGTCTCTTGTTAGGGCCTTATGTCACGGGCCGCTGGGGGTCTAGCAGGTCTCAGGTGTCACAGGATGGGGACAGCACTCACTTCTCACTATCGCTCCCGTCTTCCAGTGTCTGTTAGCCTCAAGGAGGGGGACCCGCTCCTTCTGCTTCCTGGCTGCCTGGCACTGCTCTCGCTTCCCTCCGCTTGCCGTCGCCGCTACACTCTCACCTCATGGGGCCAGTGCTGAGCTTGCCGTCCCTCGTCGGACCGTCGTCTCCGCTTCTCTCGTTGTCGCCGGCCACCACCCGGGTCTGCACTCGGGCTTGCCACATGGGGTCCCAGTCACGCCTACAGTAGCTCCCGCTCTGCCCCTCCGGCTTAAGTTCATGGGGGACCTCTGGGCTCAGTCCAGGTCTTGCAGTGGGGCGGGGGGGAACACCTACCGCTGCTATCTGCTGCGGCTCAGCCCCGGTTTATTCTCCCGGCTCCGTCACCTCTCGCTGGGCGCCGCCATCTTGGCTCGCCTCGCAGCCCTGATCGGCTCCCTTAACTTTGCCGAATCCAGCCGTTCATCCAGGGTTTCTCCGTCTGTGGGACGCACCGCTCCGTTTATGCGGTTGTGGGGGTGCACCGTGGGGCCCCCGGTCGCGCTTAGGGCGTCAGGATTACTTCAGATAGGGGCTGTCCGACCAGAGCTCGCAAGATTGCTGCTCACTCCATCGGCACCAAGCCACGCCCCCTCGAAAGCTAAAGCTACTTATAAACTCAATTTTGACAAGAAAGGAATTCCCGCACCTAAGCATAGGGTACAGGGAACAAGCCTGGTTATTCACAAAGTGTTTGAAAAAAGCGTTTAAATTACAATCCAGCTTTGTTGGTCTATTTACCATTGATCAAATATTGAATCCTTCAATGGAGTGGTTAAAATTGACACAATCTATGGTGATTAATACAGTGTTTAATGTATTTTTAATAAAACTTTGTTCAGCAAAGAAATGTCTTCCTCCAAATCCAGCTTCTATTTAGATGAAAGCTAATAATGAAAATGAAATATGTATGATCTAGATAGATGCACATATTGTTAAGTGACAATTGCAGCATTTAGATGATTCGAAGGGGTACAGCCATGAGGAGCAATCATGGGAACCGGCCTCTAATCTGCATGCTCCATGGTTACTATCACCATGGTTAGGTGCTGTCATGATCCATGGACCTTGCTCACCTGTATATACCTGGTAGACATGGAGACATGCTTCTCCAAACTTCAAAGGTGCTTGAGTCCTTCACTGCAGAGGAGGTCAGTAGTGTATGCAGAGTGGGCTGCATTGTGTCTGCGATGCTTGAACTACACAAAACATGCACATGAAATCAACACAAAATATATTTCCCAGAGCACCAAGGGACTCTCTCGATACTTGTGGTGGTGGGGATCATAGATCCACTGAAGATAAGTTTCTTGTGTTTCAGGGTGTTTCTTACTAGACAATTGTAATGCTTAGTTACTGCAGCTGGAACCTTTGATCACTAGTTATCGAAGATCTTGTTCTCAGAGAACTATTCTGAATGAACATTAGAGATTAAGGATTTTGATTTGGCTTTGCACATTAATATTGGAGTTATTGTGCTAAGGATTTTTAACTCTTTTCCCCGAGTAATCCTATCTGGTATTACACATTTTATTGCATCTTGTCACAAGAGGAGCTAATGAATCCTTTATTTGCACAGACTTTGATTGTGCTCATGGTGCATAACTCTGTCCCTGAACTTTGATCTGGGTGGAAAGGTATTGATGGAAAGGGAATAATGTCCCTTTTCCAGCAGTACCTTTTGCAAGTGGATCCCTGCTTGGAGATCAAACCAGAACTGAGATCGCCAAGCAGGGATTCACCTACTATACCACCACAGAAGGCATTTGTGGGGGGAGCTGCCTCAGTGGCCACGGGCAAGTGCTCATTACCTAAATATTTTAAAACAGTCTCTCTGCCCCCCTGGGGAGGAGTGGTGATGGGTAGGAAGCTTACAAGAGCACCAGCACCCTAGAAGAGTGTTTCTTCCTTCCTGGGACCAGATTTGGTGACTTTATATCAATAATCCCTCTCCAATGGGAGGCAAAAAGTATACTAGAACATTAAGGCAGTTGTTTGAGGGGAGTGCCCGACTGGCCAAGAGCACTCCCCTCAAAAAAAGTCTTTCTAATAACTTGGGTGGCGATTGGCAAGATTACCACAAACCTGCTTCCAGATAGCCTACCAACACATGGTTATTTTGTTTTCTTTAAATGGGGGGGTGGCCTACCCAGACATCAGGCCATGCCCACACTCTCTAACTGCCCCAGCAAACCTTCTGCAGAAAGCCCAGTAAACTCCAGCGAAAATAAGGGTAAAAAGAAAGGGAGGGATGGCCACCTCAAAACATCACCAGTAGTGTTTCTGCCCCCCTTGGGGGGAATACTCGGAGTGTTTACCTTCTATTGCCTCAAGGGAGGACTGAAAGATCACTGCACACCAGGGAAAGAGGTTGAAACAAAATGCAGGGATGGGGGTGTCCTGCCGAGGCATCGGGCCATGCATCCACCCTAGAATGGCCCCAGCAGCCTTTGTGCCCCCCAGTGAGCACAATGGGGGCTTACCCCCAATCACCCTTGCCTGTGGGAGAGAATAGAAATCCCACTAGAGACCAGTAAAAAATGTGAAAAAAATAAGGGTTGAGGCGGAACTTGCCCTCAGCCCAGACCAAACCCAGCAGTCTTTCTGTCCCATGAGGGCACATTGGGGTTTCTGCCCAATCCCCCCCCCCATTGGTATCAAAAGCTCACTAAACACCAGGAAAAAATGTTAAATAAAGAAGGGGCAGGAGAGCCTGCTGAACCATTATGCTGTGCCCCCACTCCAGACAGGACAAACCAGTTTTCCTGCCCCCCAGGTTGGAGGGCAGAAACCCATTTGACTTAAGGGAGAATAGTCAAGCAAAATAAAGGGGGTCGGCCCATTCAGTTACCGACCACTCCCCATTCCAGAACAGACCCAACAGGCTTTCTGTCCCTGAGAGGCATATATTTGGGGGTTAACCCTCAATCTGCCCTTTCTGGATGGACTGTAGGGTTGTCATGAGGGAAAGTGATCCTAAAAAAGAATAGGGGGGTCTTATTTCTGTGAGGAATAATTCCTGAATCTGTAGGGATCCACAAAATTCTTACCATGCAGCGTTTCTACACTCCTGCTGATAAAAAGTTTACTCCAACTGTGTGGATGGATCTATGCCCAGGGACAGGAACTGTCCAAACCAGGGACCATGCGAATGCCACATTGACTTCATCTGGCCTCAGTTTTCATCCGTTCCTATCATGGGCACTAGGCTCAGCTCCACAAGTGGGATACTATTTATATCGGAAAAGTGTGGGAATGCTGGGTAGTAGAAATTTGGTGGAGCCCCATAGAATCCGCAACTTTCCCTCACAGAAATGAGGAAAAGGCATGATTTTAGTCAAAGTTTGAGGATTTCAGGGCATTTTGGATAAGAAAACATAGTGAGATCAATGCAAGTCGCACCATCCTATACTCCCCTGCATGTCTAGTTTTCAGAAATTCAACATGATAAAAAAGGGGAAAGGGGTACTGGCAACCTGTTCTTTCACCCTCCCAATTTGGACATCATATCACAAAAAAGGAAAGGATTGGGTTAGAGTTTGATGCATCATTCTGCGGTTATATAGAGAGGTTTCTCTGGGAAATGCAGGACACTCATCCTACGCATAGTGGCACGCTTCGTCATCGGGTTTCCATACCTGGACCGCACTATGTGTCCAGGTGGACCCAACCACCTACTTTGGGAGCTGGGGTTTTTTGAGTAACGAGTTTGTGGGCCAGAGAAGGGAAGTTCGAACCGCCTAGTTATGTCCACTAAAGTATTTATTACGAGATGCCCTGGCTGGGTTACAAACTGAAGTGTTTGCAATGAACTAGGGTTATCATCTGCCAGCCGGCTTTTAAACCGTCAACATGTTTCAGCTGACTTTGATTTGCCTAATGGGTCAGCACCCTTCATCAGGACATCAAGGTCTCTGGCTATTTATGCAATTTGTTGTTAATCGGATATTAGCACATGTATACCACGTTATTGAATGCAACATAAAGAGATATGAACAGAAGCATAACAACGCATGGTTGAGAGTTACTGACTCCTGGTATGTATTTCCACCATCGGAAATTTACTGTGGATGAGAGAGCACACAGTGTAATTACGATGTACCATCTTAGCCACAATCCTATTTCTCTGGACATTTTCCTGAATGCAAATTCACTAGTGACATGAGACACAGCACACACTGAAGCACAGCACAGTACATGCAAAACTTGTGTCCAGCAAGCAATGTTATTTTCAGCATACTGTTACCCAAGAGTTGAGGTAACTAGCCTCAACTCGGGGAATCAGGGGAGCATCACCCTGTAGATACACATTGTGAAAGAATTTAATTTAGTCAATTCAGGTGTCATCCTCAATAGGGAAGTGTGGAGATGGCTATAAGTGCTTGGTTCCTGTTATATTATAAGATGGGTTAGGAGACGAATAGGTTACTGGTGCTTTGATTGTTAAGTCCCCCAGAAGTTGGATCAAAGTATGCTGGCTTATGCACTACTGGTATCCCTGTGCACAAGCATGACCCTTTGTCAGTGTGGCTTGTGCTTTTTGACTTAATTATTGGAGAGCAGGAGTGGTGTCTCCATATCGAGGACCCAGGATTTTTGTGCCGGTATGGCTGCCAATATTGTATTTTGCACTCTTAAGGGTGATTTATATGTGTTAACCTTGCTCTAGCAGATAGTATAGACATAATATGGAGAACCCAATAGTTGTGGGTATCTCTTCCTGCGCAGTTTGTAGATCCTAAGCACCGCACTCTACTTACTTTGACAAAGCAAATGACGTCACCTTATATTTCTTTGCATGACACCACGGTACCCGAGGGTCCTAAGAGTTTGAGCAGCAGAGAGACAATAAGTGTATAGTGGGATTAATCACTTAAGTGCATTTTATATTTTGAGAGTGGTGTCCTGCCAAGTGTTCATTTTGTGCTTTGGTGTAACCTTTTATGTTATATTTAACAAGTTGTTTTTGTGTGCTATGAAAGTTTTGAAAGTTAAACTTTGCTAACGTATGTTTATTGGAGGAGGAAGGTATACAGTGTGCTGGATAATAATTGCAGCATATAGACACAAACTGTGCCCGATGGTACAGTATATAACATTTGTTAGATGGAAATCAGAACACAAATCATAATCAGATACAGCGTTAACATCCACTCTCGTAAACACATACTTATTGGTCTTGCCACTGTCTCCTAGTGCAGTGTAAGTACAACATACAATGGGGAAAATGTATTAATTAAAATCAATGCAGGTCTCAAATGGAAGAAATCAAGTTAAAGTCTTAGGGACACATGCATCAACCTAAATACCGGTCGCAAACGGTATTTAGGCACGTGGGATGCATCAACCCAAAATCCATTCGCAATATAGGTAATCGCAAATTTTGCGATGACCTAAATTGCGAATGCTTTTAGGGAATCGCAAATTTCCCTATTTGGGATGCATCAAACCTTTCCTAAATACGACTTCGCATTTAGGAAACGCTAATTACCATCAACTGCAAGTTGATGGTAATTCTAAAAACTTAGAAAAATGCACAAAAGTGCATTTTTCAAAGTGCCATGTAGCGCACACATATGCCCTTAGGGCATATGTGTGCACCACATGTGCACACATGCCAAAGTTGGGGGTGCAGCAGGGTGGCCTTTAAGGCCCCCTAGCACCCTTCAAATTGCATTCGCAATTTGCGAGTACCTATTTGGTACTCGCAAATTGCGAATGACTTCCCATTCATTCCTATGGGCCTCTAGGCCCAAAGGAATGAATGGGAAGCCATTCCTTAATAACGAGTCGCAATTTGCGATTTGCTATTAAGGAATATGTAGGAATTGCAATTAATTTTGCGATTCCTACATGCATAAGTAATTTGCGATTCGTAAATAGCGATTTCTTAAAAATCGCTATTTAGGAATCGCAATTCCTTACTTTGATGCATGTGGCACTTAGGACATTTTTTTGGGAAGGAGCACTATTGCTCTTCTCAACCCTTCAGTTCCCTTTTTCAGTATTCTGTCTACATAGTACATATACCCCTTTTACTTACAGCCCTACGGCTCTGCTCAATTCTGTGTCTTCTTGTAGACATTGTCAAGTATAATGCACAAGCAGGAAGGAAGGTGGCTCTCACACCAGTTCCTGTTCAATGCCTCATTTGCTTCTGTTGATCACTTTCAGATAGTGTAGAACACACACTACCACTAATTACAGCACTTGCAGAGGCAGGGATCATTCCCAGACTCTTTCCATCCTCTGCAGTACTCCACGAAGCACTGCTGTAAAATCGCACGTGTCAGTGACTGAATGACTCTCATTTCCGTGAGACCCCACCACTCGACTGTGGCATCAACAGTAATTCCTGCAATATGCGCTCCCTCGCTGACCTCTCACAGCTGGGTTTTCACACTCCATAGAATGTGGCAGACATGCGTTTAAAGTTGATTAAATTCGTTAAAATGTACTTTTGGCAACTAGTGGATCCTTAACCTAAGCCGATTGCTAATTTTATCCTTAATGCCAATCATTATTTAGTATTTAATTGAATCAAATTTATTTAACTGAAATTCTATTAAACTAATTTAAAGTACTTTAAATCGATTTCCAAACTTGAGAACCCATACGATAATACCAATGCTCCTTGTGAGAAATTGGGCTGTTGGTTGAGGGTGTCAGGACCTCTACAATCATGTGGAGGTAGTCGGTGGGGCCCCAAACTTATCGATGCTATGCTGGGCCGCAGCCAAGTAACAGACACACACGCAAGGTAGCTGTGATGGGCCGGCAGTCCCGAGCGACCCCGGCCCGTTTATTTAAGCTCTCTGGCCACGCCTGGCCAGAGAGTGATACATTGTGTGGAGGTGCTTCCGGCCTAATCTGTTAGCGGTCGGAGGCTAAATGAACTAGACCGCTACATCCCATCCCAACTCAGTCTTTAAACAAAAGTATCTCAGACTAACATATGAAGTCAGCAAGTCTTTGGTTCGGCCGGGGGTTTGGCCTGAGGTCGTATCTACGTTGGCGGACAGCCCGACTTCCTCCTCCTGGACTGCTTGCTTCTTGGTTACCACCCGGCTTGTCGGAGCTCGTGTTGTCTGCTGACGTTGATACTGGTTGTTTCTGACTGGGGGTGTCGGCGGCGCAAAGACTTGTTTCTTCCTGGGCGGCACCCTCTCTCATCACGCGTGCTGAGCTTTGCTCCTCAGTGTTTGCCGCGGGGATCCTCTTGAACCATGAAATGTTCCGAGTAATTACCTCTCCATCTCGCTCGGCTGTGATGGCTGTTCCTCTCACTGTTCTAACGGTCCATGGTTTAGGTTCATATGGAGTGCGGAATTTCCCCCCACTCCAGCGGTTCTTCACCAGTACCGTACACCCTGGCATCAGCACGCGCATTCGTGCTTTCCTCCGTTGACTGGCTTTCTCATTGGTTTTTGACCTTCGAGCTTGTGTGTCGGCGGGGTCATATGGAATGGGTTCCCAGTTGTCAGCTACTGGCAGAGTGTCACGCCTGGGACCAGCCAGCATCAGCGACCACGGAGTCCTCTGTGTCGTGCAGTGAGGTGTGCTCCGGTATTCTCTTAAGAATTGTTGAAGGGTGACCTCTGGATCTGTTTGTTCGGACACTGCTATGTGGAGTATTTTGTTAATGGTCCGCATGAATCGTTCTGCTTCACCGTTGGCTTGCGGCCATTGTGGAGTGATGCGGTGATGTTTTATTCCCAGCCGGGTTACGAATTCTTTGAAGTCACTTCCTTGGAATGGGGGACCGTTGTCCGTTTTGATGACGTGTGGTAATCCAAAAAGCGCAAATGTTTTCTCTAATACGGGTTGTAGATGTTGGAATGCAGTGGACGACAACACTTCCACAACTGGGTATTTCGTGTAGCTGTCAACCAGGACGGCAGTGACTCGCCCGTCTGGAAAACTCCCGAAGTCGAGGCTCACCCATGACCAGGGCGATGGGGCTGGATCCTCGGTTATTACTGGAGCAGGTGACTCAGAGTTCCCGGTTAGCTGACAGGCTCTGCAATTTCGCACCATGGCATCTATGGCTTCTTCCATGCCAGGGAACCACACCTTTTCCCTCATCCTGGACTTCATCCGTCTCGTCCCTTGATGTCCTTCGTGGGCTAGGACAGTTGCCTGTTCTTGTAGACTTTGTGGAATGACGATGCGTGAGCCTCTTAGGATTACGCCACTGGCTGCAGCACTTAGTTCTTCCCTAACTCTCCACATTTTCCCTAACCGATCCCGGTCAGGCTCATTCCACCCTTGGACATTGTGTAGGAAACCTTCCCATGATCCTTTCTGCAGGGCGTCCACCACTTTTTTTAGAACTGCGTCGTTGCGCGTGTGCGCCTCAATGTCTTGTAAAGAGAGGGCTCTGGGACAGGCCCATTGGGAGACCATGTTCACAAAATCCTCTGTTTGTTTCTCCTTGTCAGAACGATCGTCTGCAGGACCTACGGGGTGACGGGACAGGAAGTCAGCTGGGTTTTTCGCTCCTGGTCTGTATGCCAGATCGAGCTGGTAATGTTGCAGTTGGATTGCCCACCTCTCGATTCTGGGTGGTGGATGAGGAGCAGTTCCCTTAAACAGTGGGAGTAGTGGCTGGTGATCTGTTACCACCCGGAATGGGTGCCCACTGATGTATAGATGGAAGTGGTTGCATGCCCACTTGATAGCAAGAGCTTCCCGTTCAATTTGTGAGTAGCGGGTTTCAGTTCCAGTCAATGCTTTGCTTGCGAAGGCTATCATCTACGATGAGCTCAGTGGGTCGCTCTGTGTTAAAGTAGGCCATGGTCGTTCTGTCCGACAGTGCTGTTTTTACCTTGCGGAACGCTTCCTCTTCTATTTGGGTCCACCGCCATACTGTATCCTTCTTTGTGAGGCTGCGTAGTGGCTCTGCGATGGTGGCGAGGTTAGGAATAAAACGTCCGCAGTATGTCGCCATGCCTAAAAAGCTTCTGACTTCTGATGCGGTCGTGGGGGCAGGAGCAAGTTGGATCACCTGTGACTTCCGAGGGTCTACTTTCACTCCTTCCTGGCTGAATACGAACCCAAAGAATTCGATGTGGTTTTTGAAAAATTGGCATTTTTCTTTGTGGAGGGTCACCCCATGATCTGCGAGTTGTTGGAGCGTGGCTCGCAGCTGGCAGTGATGGTCTTCTATCGTCGCCGAATGTATTAAGATGTCATCGCTGACATTTATGACGCCTTGGAGCCCCGATAGAACTTCTCTTACAGCATTTTGGAATATTTCTGCGGCTGATGATATCCCGAAGTTCAATCTCTTATAGCGCCGGAGTCCTAGATGAGTTGAGAAAGTAGTGATGTATCTGCTTTCTTCTGCTAATTTCAGCTGATGATAGCCAGCATTTAAGTCCAGTTTAGAGAACCACCGAGAGCCGTTGAGGTCGGCCAGGATGTCGTCGACTGTTGGCGTCAGATGTCTTTCTCTTCGTATTGCCTGATTGGGCATTCGCATGTCAATGCAGATTCTGATTTGACCTGGTTGTTTTGGCTTTTCAGCTATGACCATGGGGGAGACCCACGGGGTAGGTCCCGTTACCTTCTCTATCACCCCTTGCTGCTCAAGCTTTCGTAGTTCTTGTTCCACCACCGGCCGTAAATGGAATGGTATGCGTCGATGCCGCAACGCAACAGGCTTCACCGCAGTGTCGATGTGCAGTTTCACCGCTGGCCTCTTTATGCTTCCTAAACCTTTGAAGAGCTGAGGAACAGTTCAAGGACGTCCTCTATTCGTAGGAGTTTTTACAACATTCGCGAATGTCACCAGGCCCAAGTCTTCGGCGGTGTGGCTGCCCACTAGTATGTCTGCCTCTCTGTCGACAACGTGAAACGTTGTTGTGATTTTGTGGTCCTCTGATTTTACGTGGACGGACATTTTTCCCTTTAGTGGGAGTGGCGTTTGGCTCCCGTACGTGAGGATCTTGACCTTGGACGGTATGAGTGTCGGTCTTGATTTCAGCCTTTTATATTGTTGGTACCTGTTAGAAATGGGATCTCTGGTTGGCTAAGGCTTGCGCCAAAGCCAGGCAGAGACCACCACTCTAGTCAGGGCAAGGGAGTTACACATCCCAGATAACCCCTGCTCACCCCCTTGGTAGCTTGGCACGAGCAGTCAGGCTTATCCCGGAGGCAATGTGTAAAGCGTTCGCGCAACACACCCACAGCAACAACATACTAGGCACACCACAAAAAGGAACTCCACACAAGGTTATATCAAAAATAGCCTTTGTATTATCATAAACACATTAGAATAGTACTCACATAATATACATGGTGCCACCTGGCACTAGGTCATATTTACAAGGGATTATTTACACCTGACAGGGCCAACTGGACCACTGTCAGGACCAGCACAAAGCGAACTTAGTATAGGTAGTCACTTATAATAAATGTAGAACACATCATGAACGTACAGCCAGTAATCACTGGTAATCACTGTACTTAGCATCAGCCTGTAACATAAACCACATTATGCACAGTATCACATTAGGCGCGAATTACATTCTGCGCCAACCTCACCAGCATAACCACAGTATGCAAATAACCTCATAATCATAATTACATTAGAGGTATAAAACAGGGTGCGTAAATCATACTACATGAATTACATTTCCTAGCACCCAAAATCACATTAGCACATGAATCACATTAGGGCCTGGCGCCCTATAAACCTTACATTCCCCTTGGGCCAACTGGCCATCTAAAGGGGCTCAAATGCCCTATGTCCAAGAGTCAGGGCTGCTGCCTAAGCAGCGAAAGTCAAGGGTGCGCAACTGCGCAAACCTAAACGTAGCAGCTGCCCACTACTTGCTGGGCAGCTGTGAAAGTCAGGAGCCACGGAGTGCATCTCACTCCTAAATTTAAAACATGTGTCCCCCTAAGAAAGAATAACCTACACGGTGCAGCTGCCCACTACTTGCTGGGCAGCTGTAGGTACCCATTGAGGCCTGGACGCTCAATGTGCCCTCTGAATCAATGTGCCACCAAGGTTGCAGCTGCCCGCTCACTCTCGGGGCAGCTGTGGAAGGCACTGGGACCAACGCGGAGAAAAGCACGGGCCCCTCTGGGCCCTCAAACAATACATCTGCCCCTCGTGGGAGCCACACGGGGCTCTGAAACAAATATGCGCTATGTTGGAGCCATCTGGGCTCTGAAACAATTATGCTCAAGCGTTGGAGCGGCCCGCAACGGCGGGTCCGCTCAGGAGGAGGGATCCGGCACTACAACTGTGCCAAGGAATGCCCCCAAGTCCCCCCCAAGCACCGGCAACGTGCCTCGAAAGGCACCAACACACAGCAGGCGGCGGCCACTCACCGGGTCCTCTGCCACGACGCAGGACTCCTCGGGTCTCCTTCTCGCTGGAGCCGCTTCTCCTCTCCTGGCTTCACCCGGGCCCCTCCTGGGACCCGGGACTTCTCCTTTTCTCGCCGGCTCCGGGGCTCCCAACAGCTCACGGGAGCCCCGCTGGACATTTCCTGTCTTCCTCGCTTCACCCGGGCCCCTCCTGGGACCCGGGACTTGGATGTGGAGCCCGCGAGGCTCCAGACGCACTGTTCTTCTGCCTGGGCCCTCTCCTAGGGCTCAGGACTTCTCCAGTGCTTTGGCCGGGAGGCGGGGTGGGCTCCCGTTCTCCCTTCCTCTGCACACCGGGGCTCCCCTCGGCTCATGGGAGCCCCGCACCGGTACCGCCAGCACTTCCGGTCCTGCCGCCGGCCCCGCCCACGTCGCAGGCAAGGTTGCCTGACTTCCGGGTCGCGCTGGCAGCGGCCCGGCAACGTTTCTTCTCGGCTGCAGCCATGAGGGGTAGGCTCCCTCGGAAATTAAAATATAGAGCGGGTGGGCTCCCGCTCCATCAATAAAGGCAAAGACGCGGGGTGGGCACCCGCGCACTGGAGCATCACGGGGGAATCCCTCGCATCGGGATTCCCTCCAACGAGGCGAACAGCATCGCGCTGCACAGCCCCCGCTCCTGCTCAGCTGGGCAAATAAAGGATAGCGCTTCCAGGCGCTAGAGGAAGCAAAAGTCCTCAAAGGTGAAGGGGCAATGCAGGGCCCAGGAGGCAAGCCCTCCTGGCAGCTCCCCTGGGCCCCAACAGCAGCACGCCCGTAGGAACAGCAACCAGGAACTGCACACTGAACATTTTCATGGGGTCACAGCCCCTTCTTTTATACACATTTCCCTTTGTGTCACAGCACAGGGCTGGGGAAAAACCAGACGCAACTGGTTTGGGGGAGCTTTGGAGCACTTTGTTTTGCTCAGCTCCTCTCTCCTTCCACAGGACAGGCTAGGGACATCAGACGCACCACAGGGGGTGGAGCCAGCATTGTAGAGGGAAGGCACAGCCCTATTCAGGTCCCAGGTGCAACTCCTCCCTCCCATCTAGATGCAGATCTCTCTATTCACCACTGCGCTGACTCACCCTGCCCCTGTCACTCACAAGCCAGACATGCAATTCACATCAGGCAGGCAGACACAGAGCACACATAAATGCCAACTTCTAGAAGTGGCACTTCCACACCAGCCATAATAAATCTGCGCACACCATTGCGCAGCATTTATTCTCCCGAGTTCGCACATACTAAACTCGCCCCTGCACTCCTCTCACACCAGGAATTACCATGGACACACATATCCCCCATGCATTCCTATGGGAGGGCAGGACCATCTCACTACATGCGCACTGAGCGCGCACGCACTTTACACTGGACCACAGTGCGAAAGTGCCCAGAGACTTAAAACTACTGACATACAAGGCAAAAAGTTTAGGGGTGAACCGGCCAAAAAGGGCCAAGTCCAACACAACCCCCTTCCAGCCAAAACGCAGGGCAGACCAATCACCACCGTGATGGGCTTCCCTGCTTGGGGCGATAGAACACGGACGTGGGCCCGCACTGCAGGGACACCCTCCGGTTCTACGCCACTTGGAACCCACGGAATCTATCTAAGAGAAAAACTCAGGACCAACTAGGCTACCCCACCGGTACTCCTTAGTTGTCCACGGCCAGGACCAGGCCCTAGGCCACCCAGATGCCACTGGTCCTTGCCAATCCAGAGTGGGGGCAGTAACCCCTGGCATACAATAGCCATTCTCCACTCTCCTCTCAGTGTAGTTCCAAACTACCACTGATCCTTCAACCTAGGGTCCGCACCCTCAGGCTGACCAGAGGTCACGGGCGAAGCATCTCCTTCCCCTACCTCTATTTCTGACGTTTCGCGCTCTCCCAGGAGAAGCACCTACCAGAACACAACTCTCCCACCAGTTCAGGACCTCTCTCCATCACTGGTCTACCACCTGGGAAATAAATTCACCGGCTGCACCGGGGTCAGAGGCGAGGACTCCCTCCTCTGCACCCCCTTCCAGAGTCCGATACCCTCCCAACTGAAGTGGTACCCCCTAGAAGGCAAAACCGGCCAGGACACTGATTACAGTCGCCCTGCCGTCCAGATCCGGAAACACCGGCTACTGGCTCCCCAACCCAGGGACGTACCCTTTGGTCAGATGCCCGGCGAACCAGGACTTCACGAGGGTGACACATAACTAATGGGTCGTGTGACAGTCTGCCCGGCGCAAACCCAGGGCAGAAGTGGCATCACCATGGTCACTCATTGGCGACTCAGCCCTGCTGGCTGGCCCCTGACCCACTGGCTCTTCCACTGGGTACTTTTTCCCCTCTCACCCCTCACTCTGGACTTCTGCACCCTCCCAAGGGGAGTGGCACCGCCAGACACAAGAACTACTGGAACTCTGCTTACAGAGGCTCCACGTTCTCTAGACACTGGGAGATCCTCCTCAAATGGCCTACAAGTACAGCCTAGGCCCCCAACCTGGTGTTCCCTGAAGAAACCATCCAGGCCCTGGGACTGGGTTTCGGGCACACTCACTCCTTCTCCTCTGAGACAGGACGTGAGCCCCTACACCCCTCCCGCTACACTGGGACCTAGCTGGGCTACACTGAACCTCTTCCACCACACAGGACCGGAAGATACCCGAGCCACTCTTATTGGACTCACTCCCCCATGCAAGCTCCTTATTTCAGAGAACTCACACCCAAGTATTCAGCAAGCTCCTTATTTCAGAGAACTCACACACCAAGTATTCAGCAAGCTCCTTATTTCAGAGAACTCACACCCAAGTATTCAGCAAGCTCCTTATTTCAGAGAACTCACACCCAAGTATTCAGCAAGCTCCTTATTTCAGAGAACTCACACCCAAGTATTCAGCAAGCTCCTTATTTCAGAGAACTCACACCCAAGTATTCAGCAAGCTCCTTATTTCAGAGAACTCACACCCACTCGTCCAGTGCAACACACCATTTATCCACACACACCCCCCAGACCGGTGAGACAGTATCTACTGCCCCTGAATCTCAACCTGCACCCCTCTTACTGAGCACCAGGTACCATACTCTGGGAACGGGACGGGGAATTCATGCACTGGACACACACTTCGCTGCCACCACTGGATCCCACCCTTACTGGTGAATCCAGAAAACTCACACTGCACTTAGGGGATAATCTACCCTCCCGAGCTAGTGACTCCATACCAATTAAGTCCCCACTGTAGGCCAACCCAAGAACTAGCAGACAGCACAGGGGCAGTCCCTCCCTCAGCTGCAGGCCAACCCAAGAACCAGCACAATGGCTCAAGGGCAGTCCCTCCTCCAGCTTTAGGCCAACCCAATAGCAGTCTGCACAAGGGCAGTCACTCCTCCAGATTCTCTGGTTTCTGTCCTTGGCAGGACACTCAACTCATAGTGCAACATAAAACACATTTCAAAAAGAAATGACACTTAAAACAACCTTAGACACAATAATCCCTTTCCATGTGACTATCTAAAATGCAGAGTTTTGTAATGCAGCCAGTTGTCGCTGTGGTATTGCGCAAACGCAAGTCCAAATCCCACCGCTGCCACCAATGTTAGAAATGGGATCTCTGGTTGGCTAAGGCGTGCGCCAAAGCCAGGCAGAGACCACCACTCTAGTCAGGGCAAGGGAGTTACACATCCCAGATAACCCCTGCTCACCCCCTTGGTAGCTTGGCACGAGCAGTCAGGCTTATCCCGGAGGCAATGTGTAAAGCGTTCGCGCAACCCACCCACAGCAACAACATACTAGGCACACCACAAAAGGAACTCCACACAAGGTTATATCAAAAATAGCCTTTGTATTATCATAAAACACATTAGAATAGTACTCACATAATATACATCGGTGCCACCTGGCACGAGGTCATATTTACAAGGGAATTATTTACACCTGACAGGGCCAACTGGACCACTGTCAGGACCAGCACTAAAGCGAACTTAGTATAGGTAGTCACTTATAATAAATGTAGAACACCTCATGAACGTACAACCAGTAATCACTGGTAACCACTGTACTTAGCATCAGCCTGTAACATAAACTACATTATGCACAGTATCACATCAGGCGCGAATTACATTCTGCGCCAACCTCACCAGCATAACCACAGTATGCAAATAACCTCATAATCATAATTACATTAGAGGTATAAAACAGGGTGCGTAAATCATACTACATGAATTACATTTCCTAGCACCCAAAATCACATTAGCACATGAATCACATTAGGGCCTGGCGCCCTATAAACCTTACATTCCCCTTGGGCCAACTGGCCATCTAAAGGGGCTCAAATGCCCTATGTCCAAGAGTCAGGGCTGCTGCCTAAGCAGCGAAAGTCAAGGGTGCGCAACTGCGCAAACCTAAACGTAGCAGCTGCCCACTACTTGCTGGGCAGCTGTGAAAGTCAGGAGCCACGGAGTGCATCTCACTCCTAAATTTAAAACATGTGTCCCCCTAAGAAAGAATAACCTACACGGTGCAGCTGCCCACTACTTGCTGGGCAGCTGTAAGTACCCATTGAGGCCTGGACGCTCAATGTGCCCTCTGAATCAATGTGCCACCAAGGTTGCAGCTGCCCGCTCACTCTCGGGGCAGCTGTGGAAGGCACTGGGACCAACGCGGAGAAAAGCACGGGCCCCTCTGGGCCCTCAAACAATACATCTGCCCCTCGTGGGAGCCACACGGGGCTCTGAAACAAATATGCGCTATGTTGGAGCCATCTGGGCTCTGAAACAATTATGCTCAAGCGTTGGAGCGGCCCGCAACGGCGGGTCCGCTCAGGAGGAGGGATCCGGCACTACAACTGTGCCAAGGAATGCCCCCAAGTCCCCCCCAAGCACCGGCAACGTGCCTCGAAAGGCACCAACACACAGCAGGCGGCGGCCACTCACCGGGTCCTCTGCCACGACGCAGGACTCCTCGGGTCTCCTTCTCGCTGGAGCCGCTTCTCCTCTCCTGGCTTCACCCGGGCCCCCTCCTGGGACCCGGGACTTCTCCTTTTCTCGCCGGCTCCGGGGCTCCCAACAGCTCACGGGAGCCCCGCTGGACATTTCCTGTCTTCCTCGCTTCACCCGGGCCCCCTCCTGGGACCCGGGACTTGGATGTGGAGCCCGCGAGGCTCCAGACGCACTGTTCTTCTGCCTGGGCCCTCTCCTAGGGCTCAGGACTTCTCCAGTGCTTTGCCGGGAGGCGGGGTGGGCTCCCGTTCTCCCTTCCTCTGCACACCGGGGCTCCCCTCGGCTCATGGGAGCCCCGCACCGGTACCGCCAGCACTTCCGGTCCTGCCGCCGGCCCCGCCCACGTCGCAGGCAAGGTTGCCTGACTTCCGGGTCGCGCTGGCAGCGGCCCGGCAACGTTTTCTTCTCGGCTGCAGCCATGAGGGGTAGGCTCCTCGGAAATTAAAATATAGAGCGGGTGGGCTCCCGCTCCATCAATAAAAGGCAAAGACGCGGGGTGGGCACCCGCGCACTGGAGCATCACGGGGGAATCCCTCGCATCGGGATTCCCTCCAACGAGGCGAACAGCATCGCGCTGCACAGCCCCCGCTCCTGCTCAGCTGGGCAAATAAAGGATAGCGCTTCCAGGCGCTAGAGGAAGCAAAAGTCCTCAAAGGTGAAGGGGCAATGCAGGGCCCAGGGAGGCAAGCCCTCCTGGCAGCCCCCCCCTGGGCCCCAACAGCAGCACGCCCCGTAGGAACAGCAACCAGGAACTGCACACTGAACATTTTCATGGGGTCACAGCCCCTTCTTTTATACACATTTCCCTTTGTGTCACAGCACAGGGCTGGGGAAAAACCAGACGCAACTGGTTTGGGGGAGCTTTGGAGCACTTTGTTTTGCTCAGCTCCTCTCTCCTTCCACAGGACAGGCTAGGGACATCAGACGCACCACAGGGGGTGGAGCCAGCATTGTAGAGGGAAGGCACAGCCCTATTCAGGTCCCAGGTGCAACTCCTCCCTCCCATCTAGATGCAGATCTCTCTATTCACCACTGCGCTGACTCACCCTGCCCCTGTCACTCACAAGCCAGACATGCAATTCACATCAGGCAGGCAGACACAGAGCACACATAAATGCCAACTTCTAGAAGTGGCATTTCTACACCAGTCATAATAAATCTGCGCACACCATTGCGCAGCATTTATTCTCCCGAGTTCGCACATACTAAACTCGCCCCTGCACTCCTCTCACACCAGGAATTACCATGGACACACATATCCCCCATGCATTCCTATGGGAGGGCAGGCCCATCTCACCAAATGCGCACAGAGCGCGCACGCACTTTCCACTGGACCACAGTGCGAAAGTGCCCAGAGACTTAGAACTACTGACATACAAGGCAAAAAGTTTAGGGGTGAACCGGCCAAAAAGGGCCAAGTCCAACAGTACCCCATGACATTTACGGATGCTCCTGTGTCAATGAGTGCTGTAACCGCTGATCCCGCGATCTCAAGGGCGCACGTCGGTTGAGGGCGTCGTCTTCGCTTGAGGTCGCTTGCGAAAGATATGAGGTAACACTCCTCTTCGTCATCCGTGGAAGAGTCTTCGAGGCATTGCCTTCGTCGTGTCAGGTTGCTGCTGCAGGTTCCTCTAGTGAAAGGTGTCTTACTGCTTTGGAAGGTGGCCTCCGTCCGGGAGGTCCTCTGCTCCGTGGTCCTCCTCGGCATGCACTTGCGAAATGATTGGGGGTACCGCACTTTGCACACGTTTTCCCCTGGCAGGGCATTCGTCTGGGGGATGTTCTTCTTTCCCACAGTATCCGCACTGAGACCGTCGCGAATTCCGGCTGGGCCATCGTCCTCGTCCGCCGCGAGTCGACGTGCGGGCTGCATCCACTCGTTCTGCTTTGACTGTCACTGTTTGTTCTGCTGTGTTAGTGAGGTCCGCTTCCATAGCTGTTGATCTGGCGTCCGATAGTTCGTGTGACCGTGCCAGGATGAGTATTTCCTCTAGAGTGATTCGGGGTTGTCGGAGGATCAAGGTTCGTAATGTTTTGTTGCGGCACCCCTGGATGGCTTGCGCTCTCACTTCTTTGGTTTGATCATCGTCGGTGCACGTGCTAGCTAATTCTCGTAGGCGTGCATGAAAACGTCCATAGACTCTCCCTCCCTCTGACGGGCTTGTCGGAGTTTGAACCGTTCGTAGTCAGGATTGAGTTGTGGGTCAAAATGAGCGTTAAGTGCTCTGACTGCGGCATCATAGTCGGTGGAGAGCCCAGTGTTAGGCAGGTGGGCAAACAGCTTGTAGATTTCGTCTCCTGCGAAATGAAGTAAGAGTGACCTTTTACAGCACCATCGGTTTCTCTCGTGGCTATAAAGTAGTTGTTGAGTCGGCTAATCCATATATTCCACCTAGGTGACGCAGTGGCAGGGTCGATTAGCTCACTGAATGGTGGGAGAGCATTAACTTGGGAGTGCAGGTGCGTGGGTGGTGCTGCAGGGGGCACTGGCTGTGCAGCTGCAGGGGCTGCGGCTTGATCTGTCATGGCTGAGTGATTCTCTTCTTGCCGTGATGCTTAGTGTCTGGATTTTTTTCTTTCTTGTTTTTGCCAATGCTTGTTTGGATTTTTTTCTTGGGTTTGCCAATGCTTGTTTGTTTGTTCCCTCTTTTTTTTCTCTCGCTGCCTCTTATGTGCGAGTGTCGTGTAGCGTCTACCCCTCTTCGTTTGATTGGCAGCTGCTGGGTATGCGCGTCTGCTGGGCGTTGCCTTGAACTCAACCGGGCCTCGCCGGGAGCATTAGCGTGATGCCGCTCGTGTGGTACGTATCGCGCAGGCTGCAACAGGCTGGCACTTGGTGCGTTACTTGTATGCGTGTGATCACCGGCCGGTGATCTCGATAGCGTCTGCTTCGGCTTGGTGGGCGGTCGCGTTGTTCAGCGGCTCTCCTCACCCTCACGCGGGCTGGCGCCTCCGCAGATCCGGCGTCATGCTGGCAGGCTTAGGCGGGCAGTTTTGATGTCGGGGAATGGTGGAGCTCGAACCATCCCACTCTCGTCGCCAGTGTCAGGATCTCTACAATCATGTGGAGGTAGTCGGTGGGGCCCCAAACTTATCGATGCTATGCTGGGCCGCAGCTAAGTAACAGACACACACGCAAGGTAGCTGTGATGGGCCGGCAGTCCCGAGCGACCCCGGCCCGTTTATTTAAGCTCTCTGGCCACGCCTGGCCAGAGAGTGATACATTGTGTGGAGGTGCTTCCGGCCTAATCTGTTAGCGGTCGGAGGCTAAATGAACTAGACCGCTACAGAGGGGGGGAACGTGCCCTTCTCAAGCAACAGCCGCAGTCCTTGTCAGGGTGAGCCACAGTCACTAAATTAACCTATGCTCAACCCTCTGGTAGCTTGACACAAAAACAGTCAGGATAAACTTAGAGGCAGTGTGTAATGTGTTTATGCATCACTTAAACAGCAATATAGTGACAACACAACACAAGAAAAATTGCACACCAATTTAGAAAAATACTAAATGAAATTATTCCATGTAGTGGAACTGGAGATGTGCAATTTTAAAGATTTAAATAAAAGTAGCGACAAAAGTCGCAAAGCACCAACTGAAGGTATCTGGTCCCGCTGGACCAGAACAAAGTCACAAGTTTAGGCTGGCCACGATGGAGCGCAGGCCGAGAACAGGACCAAGTTTGGGCAGCTGAGGATTGCACCTTATGTCCTTGCTGCGCGGTCTGTGCGGCGTTGCAATGCTTGGCTTTGGTTGTAAGGTGTCGGTTCCGATGAAGTTATGCAGTGAGGATTTGCGTGGCTCTGCATCATTCTGCATCGGTTCTGATGTGCTGTGCGTCGAGGCTTTGCAGGGCTTTGTGTTGGTCAACATTGGTTCTGACGAAGCAGGCAGCTATACAGTGAGGCCTTGTGGGGCTTTGCATCACTCAGCGTCGATTCCAATGAGGCTGGCAGCTGGGCAGCGAAGGCTTTGTATCACTCGGCTTTGGTTCTAATGAAGCTTTCAACGGTGCAGCGCCGCTTTGCGGGGCTTCGCTCTGCTTTGTGTCGGATTTGGTTTAACCTTAAATTAGGCCAGAAAGAGCTCTTTGTGATTCCATGAAAGGGACCAGAACTAGAGGTGGGTGAAGACTTCCACTCCGTCGGTGGAGTTTGACGAGTTTTTCCCACTCCGCACCCAGCAAGAAAAATCATACGCTAGTCCACATCACGGCGAGATTTCTCAAAGCGAGAGGGTGCTGCAGGTTGCTACCGCTCGTGTTGACAAACCTGCTGCTTGCGTTGAGGGAGCTGCTGCTCGAGTAGAACATCTACTCAAGTGGCAGAAAGAAGCAGCGCCCTCTTGAGCTGTGCGTTGTGTAGTTCATGCTGATTTTACCACGCAGGAAAAACTGCCAGCAAAAAAAATCAGCTCGAGGAGTGAGACTTACCGCACTCCACCGCTCGCAGAATTCTGTTCTTTTTGCATTTGTTGCCCTAAGTGGGAAGGGTTTACCCAGTCTTCGGTACCATGCTCGCTATGCCACCAGATTCAAGCTAGCCTGGCTGATGAGTGGTGATACCCCGAAACCGGTCCCAGGATGCTTGTTTCTGGTCCAGGGAGGACCTGGCCCGGCAGTTCAGACTGGACTTTTACCGTGGGGAGCAGGGTCAAGACTGACTTATATGCATTAAAAAAGGGAGTGTTAGGCTTGGCAAAAGGTTTATTTTGCCAAGTCGAAGTGGCAGTTTAAACTGCACTACAGGCTGCATCTGGCAGACGTGAGACATGTTTAAGGGGCTACATAAGTGGCTGACACAATAAATGCTGCAGACCCACTAGTAGTGTTTAATTTTGGGGCCCTGAGTATATGGTATACCACTTTACTAGGGACTTATAAGTAAGTTAAATATGCCAATCAGGTGTAAGCCAATTTTATCAGGTTATAGAAAGTGAGCACAAGCACTTTAGCATGGGTTAGCAGTGGTAAAGTGCACAGAGTCCTAAGGCAAAAAAAGGCATTCCCGAAAAATGAGGGGAGTAGGCAATGTATGAGGGAAACAACCCTAACGCTGACAGGTCTAACACTTTATCTAACCAAGCCCCAGTGAGCACCAAACCTCACCCCACCCTCATTAATTGTAAACATTATTTCTAAACTTTTTTTACTGATATTTGCAGTTAGCTACAGATATAAATCAGTGTGTTTCCTGACTGTATTTAGTGTTAAAAGGCAAAAACATCCGGAAAATTGTGTTTCTTTTGATTAACTCTCCATGTTGTCATTCATGAATTACATGTCAAATGCTATGCAGACTTACACCATGGAGAGTTAAAAAACCGATATGATATTTCTTTAAATGACTGCATCTCTCAAGATACGTTTGTGCTATAATGATAATTTTTCCACATGGCTGTCATTTTTTATTATATATGGATGCATAATATGTTAAAACCGAACAGGCAGCAAAGTATGAGTGGGCATTTAAATAAATGTGAAAATATACAAATTACAACTTCATTTATTCACAAAACACAAAATAAATATGGATAAACACTGATAAGATCGCTAAAAAATAAATATGGATAATTACAGACAGAAATGTTAAAAAAAAAAGACCATAAAACCGGGGGCCTTAATTATAATTCATTTAATATGATACATTGTTTCTTAATATGGTGCCATTACTCTAGCAACATTACTAATTCTGTTACTAAATCTAAAAAGGTCAGTATTTTATGATATTATTTTATCTGTTTCTTTTTTACATATATTTAATTGTGAATAAAAATGACAATAAATTGAATTAATGTTAATTTACAAATACATATGAGCATTTTTAATGGAATAATGGTATAAAAGTGCACAACTTTATGGAACACAAAGTAAAGTTGGTGTTGTATACTGATGTGGAGATAATGGTGAGAAGAAGAGGGCTTTATTCACAAGGTAAACTTACACTTTTGTGTAATTTTACGATTGTTTGCTCTTCACAAAGCTATTTTATGAGTAGTATCTTTAAGAGTACGGAGACTCCTCACATACAAAGATAGGACTGTCCTATCTTTTTATGAGTGGAGACTCTGCACTCGTGATGATACTACTTGTAAAAAGTGTAAGTTTGCCTTTGTGAATCAGGCCCAGAATGTCCTATAGGTAATGTGGTAGGCTCCATAACAAACTGCTATCTCATCCCACTCTCTTAGCAGAGATATGGGGAGCTAAAATACCTGCACAAAAGCTGGAAACCATTCCCTCTTTTAAGTCCCAAAAATAAATAGCAGGGCTCAGAATTGTGGCTGACAGATGACTTTATAGTCCTACTCACAGCAAGGATCACCAAGCTACTCTAGCTGCATTATTTTATTATAAAAGGAGCCGTTAACTTCTATATCCAACTTAATGCAAAAGATTATAACTGGCATCAAAAGTACAAGGCCAAACACTTGGTTCACCACACTGAATATACTTTTTTTGGGTCCCTCACTTAAAAAGTTACTCTTTTCAGTGTAACTAATCTAGAAATCAAGGGTCTGATTCACAAAAGTAAACTTAGACCAAAAGTCTAAGTTTAGACCTGAAGTCTAAGTTTAGACCTAAAGTCTATCTTTACTACTACTAAAGTTAGACATTTGGTCTAAGTTAGACTTTTGGTCCAAACTTTACTAGTAGTAAGGTTAGACTTTAGGTCTAAGTTTAGACCAAAAGTCTAACTTAGATCAAAGGTCTAACTTCAGTAGTAGTAAAGTTAGACTTTTCCAAAATGGGCGAGACCTACGTTAACTTTATTGTGAGATCCTGCACTCCTGCAGCTGTGTTCGTGGAGCAAATATGTGCTGCTACCAATGCAGCACGGAATATTCTCTTCCACAAACACATTATTATGCATTAATCCTGGAGAACACAAGCTCGACCTCTTGATAACAACAGTGAATATCAGAAATTCAAGAATGTGCATGATGAACTGCCCATTACACAAAAAAAGATTATCTTGCCGGGGTCAAAAATTGTCATTCTGAAAGTCTACGACAGCAAGTCCTTGAAGTGGCACATAAGGGACACCATGGAATTGTCACCACAAAGCAAGCCCTCAGAGACCGTGTTTGGTTCCCTCTTCTTCATGAGCAAGTTGAGGGAGAGCTCCAGGCTTGTCGTTTGTGTAACTTTTTATCTCCCAAAACAACACAGTATCCTTTGAACATGTCAGATCGTCCAAAACACGTCTGGGAAAAAATTGCAGTTGACATCTTTGGACTCCTTGAAAATGGCCATTACCTCATGGTAATTATAAACGAGGACTCCCAGTTTCCTTTGGTGGAAGACCTTTCATCAATCACTCGTGATCGAGTAATTGAAAGACTTGAAGGCATATTTGCATCCTGGGGTGTTCTGTCCATTCTAAAATTTGACAATGGCCCACCATTCAATAATCTGGAATTCAAAGACTTTCTTACTCATTTGAATATCAAGCATCAGAAAAGCAAACCTTTCTGGCCCCAGGCTAATGGTGTTGTTGAATATTTTATGAGCACTCTTAAGAAGCCTGTCCAGCGTGCTGCGCTAGAGGGACCCGAGCTCAAGTCCGTTCTTCATTCTACTCTTCGTGCCTACAGATCTACCCCCCATTCTACAACCGGCAAAAGTCCAGACACCCAGATGTTCAGGAAAGCCATGGATATCAAACTGCCTCAGTGGACCACTGAAAGAAAATTGATTCTCAGAAAGTTCGACTCACTGACTCAACTCACAAGTCCAGAATGAAAACTTATGCAGACAAACGTCAATGTGCTCGGTACATTACGCTTCAGAAAGGAGACCGTGTCCTGGTCAAGCAGAGATTGAAACATAAATCTGATGCTCCATTTGATGCTGATCTATTGCAGGTTTGACTGGTAAGGGACACATGGTAACTGCTCACCGTCCTGGAAGGTTCATTATGAGGAATTCCTCACATTTCAAGCACCTGCCTCCGAGTCTGCCGGTTCCAGACATCCGGAGCGTGACTCTGTCATCAGAGGGCCGTAATGTAACGCAACGTAACATAACATGACTGATGAGCAATTTTAAGTCAGTGAAACCAGAGCATTGTATGGAAAGAAATGTTCCAATTTCAAAATAGACATCATTTTTCTTTGGGCGCTTTATATTCATCTCTGTATGGTAAATATGTTTTATGAGAACATTAAAATGAAACAAATCAACTACAGTCATTTGACATTTTAATTATTTTTGTCTCATTGCCTAAGGGAAAAAACTTGTCTTCTTGTATTAAAAATTTCCATACATATGCACCTCATAGAGCAGAAGATTCTAAGTTGAAGGTAGCACATCATTATCTGCCGCGACTTTCTGAGCACCAAACGAAATGTCTTCAATATTTATAATAGGTGTTAATTAACTGCTCCCAAATGTAACAACTTTTCTAGCGGTTATTTTGTAATGACTGTTCTGTATATAGCTGAGGGCACTGAGAGCACTTTTCTATTTTTAAATATGCAAAGTGAAGAGGAAGACAGGTTACCATATATAATATGGCATGAAGTGCGAAACCAATGACATTGCCATCACCAGATCGTATTGTCTCTTACGACCACTGCACAACAAAGACATGAACATAAGCAAATAAAATTTCAAACTCTCCATGTTTAAAAATATCATGATTCCAGTATCACAGTCCTCTAAAATATTAATCAGAAAGTGAAGATAAAGATCTTCTTTTGTAAACTGTTTAGGTAACTTTCTTCAGAAATAGGCGAGACTCCCTCACTTTGTTGAACTGCTTGCAATGAATAGTTAGTAACAGTGTCAGAAATATCAACCACACATAGAAAGGTGGAATGTGTACATGACACAAACAGTGTCTTACAATTTGTCCCTTCCCCATAAGAACTTCGGAATGGGGCGTGATGCTCCAGAGAGGTCGACCTCGACGCTGGGGAACCGGGTTCGAGTCTTTGCAGGAACGCTCAACATCCTGTGATTCTGGGCAAATCACTTAATCTCCCTATGCCTAACAAAAAAATAATGTGTCCGTCTGTAACGCAACTGGTGCTCATGTAAAGCGCTCTGATACCTTCGGGTCAAGTTTGCGCTATATAAAATTCAGAAAAAAGAAAAAAAACTTCCAGTGCCCCCATGCTTGGCGACAACTATGAAATGCGACAACATGGATCCTGGGTCCTTTCAAAAGTAAGGTTTTGGGTTCACTGGCAAAGAGTCATGCATGACATATGGCCGCACCCATTTGATTCCCAGAAAAGTATAGGGAGGGCTCATGGGCACATTGTTAGCAAGTGGCACACATAACTCCCACTTAGTCAAGATGCACCGGGCACCATGAGGTGAAACTACAATCAAGTAACAGGCTCTTATGCCCTACATTTAAGAGCGCTTATGAAATGGTACACCGTGGCAAAGTAGGATATTTACTTGCACCACGGTCACCCTAGGTGTGGCACACATCATACAGTGGAGTAGCTAGTTTGACATGGGCACTAGTTCAAGAAGAGTAACTTGCCCACTCACTAAGGTGACATCTCAGTCTGTCAGCTGTCCCCAACACTTCTCAACCTCCTTCAAGAGAGTCTGCATCTGCCATATCAAAACTATCTATCATTCTCACATGCGTACTATTGTATTTGCACTCTCTGCAGTGTGTTTCTTCAAGTCAATGCCATATCTTAAAAAAGCATTAACAAAGCCAATATGTTTGGCCTTTGTAAAGTGCATGAACACAAAGACACAACATGCAGGAATCCCCAATGCACATTGCTACCCCCACATAGGCACATCCCTGTCACTGCCATCACACAGGCATACGCATCACTCTGCACTCACACAGGCACCACTTTTAATCTGTAGACCACTTAACCTGCACTCACAGAAGACAATGCTAATCCTGCATTCTCACAGGCACACCCCTCACAATACACTCACTATACATGCCAGCTATCCTGGACTCACACAAGTATACTGCTCACACACATGTACACCGCTCACTAGGAAGGAGCAGAGTTTGGGTAGATGGTGGCATAGGAGGCACAGGTTGAGTGTCTGGTCCACTGGGCCACTACCAGTGTAATTCAAAGCTGTTGAAGCAAGTTTCACTGATGTATGACTGTCCACTGAGGTAATCAAATCTTCCATTAGTAACACTTGGACCAATGCTGCAGGCTATGTGATTCTGATGTTTGTGGATTTTTGCGGAGAACAGTTTTGGCATTAAAAAATGTCCCACTTACCTTCTAAAGAGCAAGGTGATTGTTTTCTTTGTATGACAAGCATATGCTAAAATAAATAAAGAAAAATGAAAAATGCCAACGGAATGTAGAGGTCAGGTGCCTCAATAAAAATGAAAAAGTAAAGTTTCACCCTAGTCTGCCATTTTGGAACAGTAAAAAAATGTATACAAAGTATGCAGAATACTGTTTCAAGATGGTGGCATTGTTTTGAAGCATGCAGCAGTGATGCCTAGTGCTCCGCATATGAAGGTTGTGATCCAGTAGCAATGGCAGTGCTGCTTCTGGTACTCTCATTATTCAATCAGCACTAGTTTTCATTTGCATAATAAATGTGGCATTGAAGGGCCAGGGCAAGCTTCCTTCAAAAACATAGAAAAAGTGTGATACAGCAGGACTAACCGTTGCAAGCTTCCTTCAAAGACATGAAATAAGTGTGTTATTGCAGGGCCTCTAAGAGCTTCCTTCAAAGACATGGAACAAGTGTGTTATTGCAGGGCCTCTAAGAGATTCCTTCAAAGACATGGAACAAGTGTGTTATTGGAGGGCCTCTAAGAGCTTTCTTCAAAGACATGGAACTGTGCAGCACCATTTATTGCCTCCCTTAGATACAATGAACAATCAGGATTTCAGATTTGGCAGAAGTGTAAGGAACAGCACTGGGGTGTATGAATGCAAACTTGACGCATGTGCATCACAAGATTCCCACGTACAAAACAGGTACAGTGCTGGGCAGATGTACACGCTTCCCTCACACCCATACAAACTTTATAGCGCATAAACAATAATGTGCGAAAATTTGGTTTCAGCAAATATTTGTCATTTGTGAATCTCCATTTGTGCATCACCAAGTAAAGTGTCTTGATTTGTTTTGAGCCTGTTAAAATCTTTATTTCCATTACACTTTAGAACTAGCAAAAAACAGTGCTCCATTTGTGCTTTCCTAAATGTTTACTTATTTTGAAATATTTGTACTGTTCATTTATAGGAATTAAAATTTTATTGAGTTAAAAGAAAACAACATCATCCAGCCTTCACACCAGCAAGATTGTCACATAATTCACATTAAAACACCAGTCTCCATGTTAAAAGAATAAGCAGCAATCTGTTACATGTAGAGGCTGCGGGAAGAAATGTTTGTCTGACCCAGCCTGGCATCAGCACACAGGTAGCACTGTGGCACATGGGATCCAGATTAAAATGGTTATAGCCTTATAATTCAATTGGGAATCCAATAAGAATTGTTCCCTCTCCTCTTGGCTGAAGAGTAAAATCTGTAGTGTTTAATATGTTTTTAAACTTTGAGTAAGGTGTACCTAAAATATAACTTTTGATTGGCATGATATAGGAAAGTCATTGAAAATTCTTCCTCCTTAAATTTCTGGGTCAAAAATGCATATCCATAAATAGTATCGCTCTATATGTACTTAGTAAATTGTACATATTTCCCTTAGCCAGCCTTAAGAGAATTCATGCTTTGAGATACCCTGGTGGGCTAGTTAATTACTCTGCTGGCTAGGTGGCAGTTCAAATCTCCAACTGAAACAATACATCAATTCTGGAAGGTTAGACTTGTCCTGGCAGAGGGGGTTGAGGTGAAATCTTCATGAGCTAATTTTCTGGAACCCCCACTTAAGCACTGGCAGGATGTTCCCGCATGGGACAAAGGGGGGTCAAATTGATAGACCCCCAGTAACCATAGGTGGATTTCTTTGAAGCTTGGGTGAAAGAAACTACACTTGAGTGAGCTGAGCTTGCTCAGGTTGAGAGATATGTCTCAGTTTTCTATCAAGTCACCATCTTGGTTTTTCCCACAGTCCTATGCAGGGTCATTGGGTAGCCAGTAGACTAATCCTTGGAAGAGCCAGTTAGAGGTGGAGAGATGATCTCTTGATTGGTTACTGCCCCCCACCTTATAAAAGCCTCCACCTCAACTTTAAAACCCCTGCACAGAGAAGGAAAGCTCAGTAGAGGAAGGCAGACTCGCATTGCAGGTGAATCCCTGTCTATAGGGTTCAGAACCCACTCTGGATTTGGTCTTCTAAACTTTTGTTCAACTCTGTCTCAAGAGCTAGTGGTACTAGTACTAGTTTCATGGCAAGCCCGTCTGCGCCCGTCCGCGCCTGGACCGCGCCCAGCTCCAGAACCCCTGGCCCCCGCTCCCGCCACGACGACTGCCGCCGCTACGATGCCAGCTCACTCCACGCCCTCAACCCCGGACGGACCAACACCTGCTTCAAGGCCGCCCCGAAACGCACACACGGCCCCTTCACCTGCCGGAACTGCAGCTACACCAGCCTCAGAACCGACGAACCACCCGCCAAGAAAGACCGCACCCACCTGCGATGCATACTACTGAACACCCGCTCCACACGCAGACACGCCGTCGAGCTCTGGGACTTGCTCGGCACAACATCCCCAGACGTCGTCTTCCTGACAGAGACCTGGTTGAACGACTCCTCTGCACCCGACATCGCCATCCCAGACGGCTACAAGATCACCCGCAGAGACCGCACCGACGGAGTCGGAGGAGGAATCGCCATCATCCACAAGAACAGCATCAGGGTCTCGACTAGCACAGACGACGCGCTCAGCACCGCCGAACACATGCACTTCCAGATCCACACAGACCCCAACTCCACCCTCAGTGGCACCCTCGTCTACCGACCCCCCGGACCCCGCCCCAGTTCAGCGACTCCATCGCCGACTTCATCAGCACGCACGCCCTGACCTCCACCGACTACATCCTCCTCGGAGACCTGAACTTTCACCTTGAGAACAACAACGACAACAACTCCACAACCCTGATCGATAACCTCGCCAACCTCGGACTAAAGCAACTCGTCACAACACCCACCCACTCCGCCGGCCACACGCTCGACCCCGTCTTCTCCTCAAGCCCGCACGTCTCCGTCAGCCACACCACCGAACTCCTCTGGACCGACCACCGCTGCATCCACTTCACCTTCCAGAAACCCACCACACACCACCGCACCCAATAGATCCCCGCCGCTGCTGGAGCAAAATCACCGAAGACCAACTACATGCAAACCTCGCTCTCAGCCCACCCACCGAACCCTCCAACACCGACGACGCTGCCCACAGCCTCAGACGCTGGATCGAAGACTGCGCCAACACCCTCGCCCCGCTGAGGAAACCCCCCCACAGAGACACCAGCAAGAGGGCCAGCTGCTTCACCCCAGAACTCCTAGCCTCCAAGCAAGCCTGCCGGAAACGAGAGAAGAAATGGCACAGCGAACAAACTCCGGACAACCACGCAGCACACAAGGACGCCATCCGCAACCACCACCACCTCATCAGGGCAGCCAAGAGAACCTCGTTCAAAGACCGCCTCGACAACAACGCACACAATAGCAAGGAGCTCTTCAACATCGTGAAGGAACTCTCCAACCCCAGCTCCAACACCAACAACATCCCGCCGTCACAAGCCCTGTGCGACTCCCTCGCCGCCTTCTTCCACTGCAAGATAGCAGACATCCACGACAGCTTCAACACCCAGACAGACCCAACAGACCCTCCGCACACCATTGACCATGACCCCCTGCTAGCCTGGGCCAGCGTGAGCATCGATGACACCATCAAGACCATGAGCACAATCCACTCCGGCTCACCGTCTGATCCCTTCCCGCACCACACCACGTCTACAACAAAGCAAGCAGCTCCATCGCACCCCACCTGCGCAACGTCATCAAACTCTCCCTCGAGTCCGCGACCTTCCCAGAGAGCTGGAAACACACCGAGATCAACCCCCTACTGAAAAAACCCAAGGCTGACCCAAGAGACCTCAAGAACTTCAGGCCCATCTCTCTGCTCCCCTTCCCAGCCAAGGTCATCGAGAAAATCGTCAACAGACAGCTAACCCAATACCTTGAAGAAAACAGAATCCTGGACCCTTCCCAGTCAGGGATCCGCAGCAACCACAGCACCGAGACCGCCCTCATCGCCACCACCGACGACATCAGGACCCTGCTGGACAAAGGCGAGACCGCAGCACTCATCCTCCTAGACCTCTCCGCCGCCTTCGACACCGTCTGCCACTGCACACTACGCGCACGTCTCCATGCCGCAGGGATCCGAGACAAGGCTCTGGAATGGACCACCTCCTTCCTCTCCGGCAGAACCCAGAGCGTCCGCCTCCCCCCATTCCGGTCCGAAGCCTCCGAGATCATCTGCGGCGTACCCCAGGGATCCTCCCTCAGCCCGACACTGTTCAACATTTACATGGCCCCGCTCGCACACGTCGCCCGACAGCACGACCTCAACATAATCTCTTACGCCGACGACACTCAACTGATCCTCTCCCTCACCAAGGACCCCATCACCGCCAAAGCCAACCTCCACGAAGGAATGAAGGCCGTCGCCGACTGGATGAAGACCAGCCGCCTGAAGCTGAACTCGGACAAGACGGAGGTCCTCATCCTCGGCTCCAACCCTTCAGCCTGGGACAACTCCTGGTGGCCGACGGCACTGGGAGCAGCCCCGACACCAACCGACCACGCACGCAACCTGGGAATCATCCTCAACTCAACGCTCTCAATGACCAAGCAGGTCAACGCCGTCTCCTCCTCCTGCTTCAACACCCTCCGCATGCTCCGCAAGATCTACAGATGGATCCCAACAGATACAAGAAAGACAGTCACCCAGGCCCTCGTCAGCAGCAGACTCGACTACGGAAACGCCCTCTACGCGGGAGCCCCGACCAAGCTCATCAAACGACTACAACGCATCCAAAACACCTCGGCACGACTGATCCTCGATGTACCACGCCACGGCCACATCACCCCCCACCTGAGGGACCTGCACTGGCTCCCCGTCAGCAAGAGGATATCCTTCAAGCTCCTCATCCACGCACACAAGGCACTCCACAAGACCGGCCCAGCCTACCTCAACAGACGGCTCTCCTTCTAGATCCCCAACCGCCAGCTACGCTCCGCCGACCTCTCACTCGCCACCGTCCCGCGCATCCGAAGAACAACAACCGGCGGGAGATCCTTCTCCCACCTCGCCGCCAAGACATGGAACACCCTCCCACTAAGCCTACGACAGACCCAAGACCTGCTGACCTTCAGGAGGATGCTCAAGACCTGGATGTTCGATCAGTAGCGGCCCCCCCCCAGCGCCTTGAGACCCTCGCGGGTATGTAGTGCGCTTACAAATGACTGATTGATTGATTGACTCACCTTGAGGGTTGTAAAGAGTGGGTTTGTTGGGGAACTTAAAGAAAGGAGGACCCCCTTCGATTTCTGTGGACCCGCTTTGTTGGTGGGTGCCATATAAGTAGGTACCACAGCCACCTGATGGATGCAAAGGTACAGCGCAAGTAGTTAATGGCCTGTGAGTGACAGGGGAGTGCAGGCAGGGAAAGTGCTATCCCTTGTAGTTTGTGGGGCTCTGCTTTCAGGAAGACCACAGTTCACAAGATTACCAGGTCTGTACAGGAGGACAAGACAGGCTCCTACAGTCAGTTGCTGTTAAAACAGAAGAAGCAGTAGTGAAAGGAGGCATAAAAGGCATCTCCAATCACCAACTAAAATGAGCGGGTCTGGAGGCAGCGCAAAATAATTTTGGATGGCTAGAGTGTGCATTGAGGAGCCCAAAACGGTTAACCCAAGGTGATTTATCCGAGCAGAGCCCAAGATATCTGCCTAGAAGGAAACCTCTTGTGTGGGATACTGACAATTCCCAAGTGGGATTTTGAAATCACCCTGTGGAGCTTATATGCAGTTGGGCACCTTGGGTGAGTTGGAGCACCATTGCACTATTAAGAAGATTCTTCCAATCCAAGGTAACAATAGTGGACTGTTGTGTTGTTTTTTTTCTGTGGATCCCAGGTCATACTGAGATGTTCTGTAGAGAAAGGCTCCCACAGGCACTGGCTCATCGCACTTAGGGGCATATTTGCACATGGATATCGCCACCAGAACGTCACTTTGAGCGACGTTCTGGTGGCGATATGCCCTTCTCCATATTTACAAAGCAGCGTTAAGCCACTTTTTGTGGCTTAACGCCGCCTTGTAAATAGGGCCCCTTTACACAAATCACTTAGGGTGAAAGGGGCGTGCAATAGGTCTTGCTATGGGCATTCCACTGCAGCACCCATTGCTTTTGACCCTGCCCAAGATTTACAAGGTGGTGTAAATCTGAGGACGCGCCATGCAAGAGCAGGCATTAGAATGGTTAAACGAGGAGAAATACTTTTGTTTCTCCACGTTTTTGCTTTTTCTATGTGTGCTGCATTCTGCAGCACACATAGAAAGAGCAAAATGCCATTAATGATTGTTTATGTGCTGGAAGGTGTCCCTTCCTGCACATAAACAATCATTCCCTGCAATGCAGGCACCCTTGCACTATGGTGCAAGTGTGCCTGCGTTGGCGCTAGGCAGCTAAATTTAGTGCCAGTGCTAGGGAAAACACAGGGGTGTGCCGTATTCTAGTGAATATGATGCATCCCTGTGTTTTAAAAATGTCAGAGGTCAGCGCTGCCAAATTTGGCACAGCTCCGCTCTCTGACATCTTCTCGTAAATATGGCTCTTAAATTCCCTGCTCTCCTTGCTATGGAGTAGCCCTCATGAAAGACGGAGTGGAAACCAGAAGTGAATTCCACCCAGCCCCTGGAATGCAAGTTCCAGGTGGTAGAGAAAAGAACCACTCAACCACCTCACCCTGGTGGACACTGAATGGTCCTATTAATGAGGCATGCTGTGTCCAAGAGGGCTATCATGGGCGGGAGAAATGCCTCAGACTGAAGAAGTACGTCATAAGGCAGTAGGGTCTCCTGGTTGAATTTGCTTACCTTCTTTGCCATGCGCCAGGAGCACACAGACACCGCAAAAGTAGTGAAATTGTGTTCTGGGGCCATCTGGAGTCATAATAGGCCCCCACTAGTGCCCCTTACACATGGAGAAATTGTGGCAACCTATGTGTCCCAGGAAGAAGCAGTAGTGACCCAGGAGAGCCCGGGGTTTGTCTTAAGTGCCCCTGGGTCTGTCCTTTCAGCGTGCCATGGTACGTTAGTCCTCCACTCTCCTTTTTGAATCTTACCACAGACTCAACGGATTAAAAATAATAGTGTATAGGTTCTCCTTAGGTAATTTTAGCTGATTCATCCATTCTAAAAAATTCTCACTCCTACCACTTTCTAAGGGGTTATTGTTTCATTGGTCTTTCTGATCATTGAACATAAAAGCAAAAGAGATTGCCAATAAAGAGCTCTGTAGGGAGCCCGTTCAGGTATTGTACACCTCACCAATATGGTCCATGATCAAGAATGCCACCTCAGTGAGTGAGGATATGTGCATCCTCCTAAGGATACTTTTTTGGACATAATGAGGCAAATCCAAAGAGGGATTTTTGTAGCCCTAAAAATGTATGATTTCCAGAATGTCACACCTTGTTATTTGTACTTATGATTTTAGAGGACGCGTGATGGACTATTGTGGAACCAGAAATCGTGTCAAATGCCTTTACTTCGTCCAAGAGTATAGATACCATCCTCAAACTTTTAAGGATGCCTGCCAATTGCTCCCACGTAATGAAGTTTGCAGTCTTGCAAGCTCTTCAAGAATCAAGCATTCTAGTTAATCTTTGAGCTTCTCTCTTAGGTACCTGCAAGATAGACAAACAGAAAGGCAGGCAGACAGACACACAGGTCTCTTAGTGATCTGGATAAAATGCATAAGTAAGAAAATAAGCTATTTGCTCCCTGCACATCTGAACTGAGTGACAACTGGAAAATCCCTCAAGATCACCCAAAAATGAGTGGGCTAGTTGCATTCCTAGTGATGTGAGATGCAGTTACATGGATATCTGGAAATGAAAGACTGTGTTTTCAAACCAACCAAAGGACTATGACATAATGGACGCTTGTGATCACTCTTCCTAGGAATTGTAGGAATTAGAACAGGAATACTGTGCTTATTTATATCAGAGAAAGACAGCTTATACTCTTTGATAGCTGATGTTCTCTCGTATTAAACAGAATATATGTCATAATATATGATTTAATTAGATATAGGTACTAAAGTGCCTCAGTTATTATTCAGATGACTAATGCCACTTTAGTATAAGTTAACATATGTCCGTTAGCAAAACTACGGCCCTAATATTTGCTCTCTGGCACCAAAGACACCATGTTATGTTAATGTTATAAATGTTACGTTATGTTATGTGTATTTGTAGATCGCACTATCACCCACAAGGGTATCCCAGGAGCTGAGCAGGTATATGGGCCTTGTCATCAGGGTTACTCGAAGAGCCAAGTCTTTAGCTTCTTGCGGAACTCAAGAAGAGAGGGGGAGGTTCAAATGTATAGTGGAAGGTCGTTTCATGGTTTTTGAGGTGGAAACTCTGGCTCTGTTTCTGCGTATGCATGTGATGTATGCGAGTAGGAGTCAGGTTGAGACCACGTGTATAGCTGGTTGGTGGAAGGAGATGTTATTTTTCAGGTTGTCCGGACATGTGTTGCGTAACGTTTTGAATGTGTGGGTGATGAGTTTGAACTTAGTATGCTTGTCTGTTGGGAGCCAGATGAGATTCCTGAGGTGTGGAGTGATGTGAGTCCTGCGTGTAAGGTTGAGGATGAGTCTGGCTGCCACACTTTGGGTGGTTTGTAGTTTTCAGGTGAGTTGCTTCATTATTCTGGTGTAGAGGGAGTGCCCTGACTTTTGTGGGCATGTTCAGCTCGTTATCAATGATAATCCAGAGATTCCTGGTGTCTGAGCAGGGGGTGGATGTGAGTCCTAGGTCAGCCAGCCATCAGGTGGAATCACAGGGTGAGGTATTGTTTCCCAAAGATCACTACTTCCGCCTTGTTGGTGCTGAGCTTGGGACAGTTAGACTTCATCCAGGTGGTGACTTTGGTCATGAAGGTGGTGAGCTTTTTCTTTTTGTCCAAGGTCTTTTCCGAGAGGGACAGTATAAGTTGTTTGTCGTCGACTTAAAAGAGGATTTTGATGTCATGGGCGCTAATGACATTGGCTAGTGGAGTCATATACGTGTTGGAAGATGGTAGGACTGAGGGAATAACCTTGAGGTACTCCGCAGATGAGTTTCCGGGTTTCTCAGATGCACTTTGTTGGGCTGACCGATTGTGGGCTTACTGTCAAAAATTAGCAGAGAGTGGGTCCTTCAATGCTAATCTGGTATAGGTGTCCGATGATGGTGGGGTGTGATACTGTGTCAAAGGTCGCCAAGCGGTCCAGAAGAATGAGGGAAGCAGTCTCACTGCTGAAAAGGATTATGCTGATGGTGTCTGTTGTGGCGGTGAGTGTTGTTTCTGTGCTATGGTCGGGTCTGAATCTAGACTATGTGGCATCTAGGAGCTGGTGGTAAAGAGGTGGTCCGGAGGTGTCTGTTCATGAGTTTCTTTAAAACCTTCTGGGTATGGTAGGAGGAAGATCGGTCTGTAGTTGGTGAGCATGATTTTATGAAGGAGGAAGAAATTGGGTCCAGGTGGTTTGCAGAAGCTTGGGTGGATCCCGTGACATGCTGGGTGAGCCAGAGGTTCATGAGATTTTTGAAGAGGGTAATATATTTGGGGTTGGTGCGGTGTTGTAGGTGAAAGTTCAGATCTCCTAGGAATATGAAGGTGGTGGAGTCAATGATGAGGGGCACGATGAAGTCTGTGATTTTGCTTGTGATGCATTCATGTGGACCTTGTGGTCTGTATATGAGAGTACTGTACAAGCTGATGAATTGAAGGTGAGGTGCTTCATATGGCAGGTCATTGTGTTCATGGTGTTGATGCAGTTGAAGGTGCCCTGGAATATAATGGCGACTCTGGTTCTGGGCTTATGCTGATTGTTTTGTTTGGGGATCTTGTCGCTGGTGAGGATGGGTGTGGCGATGTCTGATGCAGAGGCTGGGTTCACCCAGATTTCTATGAAGGAGAGCAGGTCCGAGGTGTGTTTGCTCAATAGGTCCCATATCTCCATACTGTGCTTCCTGAGCAAGCAACTGTTGAGGACCATGCATGTGAGCATAGAAGAGGGGATGGCTGGTCAGTGTGCATGTGAGTGGATTGGGTGCTGGATGCTGTTGGTTCTATAATGGTGAGTGTGCATGGAAGGAGCCTGCAAGAGAACCTGTAGGAGGTGCAAGTGAGATCTCTTTCTGTGATCTGTGGAATGGTGCAGCAGTAGTGCAGCGAATGGCAGCCGGGATTGAGGGCATAGAGGTACATGGTGGGGTAGCAATGGGTAGGTGTAGGACCAGAGGTCTTGCTGCTTCACGCGGTCCAGGCAAATACAGGCACAGATGGATGCAGATGGGCTTGCTTTTTGCACACCTTTGTTGCACCAGCGGTGCACTAGCTGCTCCATTCTGCTACATGTCTACACTGTGGCTGCCATTAAGTAGGTCCTGGGAGCGAAAAAGCTGGGCCGCAATATGGCTGTCACTGAGTGAGGCTCTGCAGGTCATTTCTGAATGCACCCACGAGGATGAATCGCGATTAAAATTGGGAACAAAAATACAAGGTTACGTCAAGGATTCTTCCAAATAGAGATCATCTGGACAGAATAAGTCATCAAAAGAAAGACATTTCACACTTTACGAATCACGAATGTATCACTATTTTTTATTTATGATTACAAAGGTGTTTTCACAAAGGGATTGATTGATGTTTACACAAGGAGTGTGTAATATTTTTTACCATTACGGTTTACGTTTATTTTTAACCCTTATGGTTTAAGTACATTGGTAGATAGATTAGGGGAGGTTGAAAGATCATGGAGATTGCACGCAGGGTGGAGTTGGGAAACCACGTGACAGGAGTGAATATAGGTGGGGCTGGAGATGTTAGATTTAAAAGCAGGGATTTTCTGAGATGATGGGATGTTAAAACGGTGGTTCAGACGGAAGTTTGAGTGCTCGAGATGACAAAGATACTGCAGGTACAGATTGGGCCGTTAAGGTTTGGATATATTGGTTATTACACATGAAGGGTTGGAGTTGGTTAATTGGAGAGATTAGAATTTGAGGGAGGGTATTTGGAGAGTAGGGAAGTTATCGAAAATATATCAAAAGAAAGTATTTAATATTGGAAAGAGTGGTACAGAAGCGAGTTTAGAAAGTGGGTGGTAGGCTTAAATATGTACTTGTGGGTGGACGGGGTTTCTGACAGGATTTTAACTTTGTGATTATACAGGCCGTATTAACAACTTAACTAGGAAAAGCAAAAACTGGGGAGGTGGGGCATGAGTGAGATGGGCGGTATAATTGGGAGGTTGAAAACTGTGGTGCGTGGGGAGTGAAACAATGGGTATTTTTGACACAGAGGATTTTTGGGTTAACATCACATTGGTAACCTCAAAAGGAAGGTGATCCAGGGGGACACATGTTCACGGATGGGTACGTTCTTTTTTAAAAGGTTTTTTTTAAAAGATGGTTTATATTTTGATGTCACACATAGCAACATAAAGTTTGTGTTTGAAATTGATTTTGTTCATGAATTGTACGGGGCTGACGTGTACTTTCAATGTTTATAGATACCCCTGAGGAAAGTCTGAAGTTAGACCGAAATGCATTGGGTAAAAGAAATATGCAGGAGGAATGGAGACAGATTACGTGCCTGGGAATAGGGCCGGACGGGCAATTCCAGTGTCATTTACCATGCTTGAAAATGTTGATCTTCATTTCATTGACGTAACGGATAAAGCTGGATGAACTATGCAAATAAAATTTGGATGAACTTTGATAAAATCATGGAGTACGTGTAAATATTTCGCAAATGTGCAAAAGGCTGTGCAACTCACTGTGACACGAAAACCAGCGTGTCACAATTTTGGGATGATTATTTCGACACACGTTTTGGAACGGAGCGTGAATGAGTGCATGCACGCCAAACTTGAATAAAAGCAAAGGAATTAAGTTTGAAAAACCAGGAGTGCTTCAGACCCCTTTCAGTGTGATTATATTAAATGCCGTTCCATTACTGAATGCACCCACAAGGATGAATCGCGATTAAAATTGGGAACAAAAATACAAGGTTACGTCAAGGATTCCTCCAAATAGACGTCATCTGGACAGAATAAGTCATCAAAAGAAAGACATTTCACACTTTACGAATCACAAATGTATCACTATTTTTTATTTATGATTACAAAGGTGTTTTCACAAAGGGATTGATTGATGTTTACACAAGGAGTGTGTAATATTTTTTACCATTACAGTTTACGTTTATTTTTAACCATTATGGTTTAAGTACATTGGTAGATAGATTAGGGGAGGTTGAAAGATCATGGAGATTGCACGCAGGGTGGAGTTGGGAAACCACGTGACAGGAGTGAATATAGGTGGGGCTGGAGATGTTAGATTTAAAAGCAGGGATTTTCTGAGATGATGGGATGTTAAAAACGGTGGTTCAGATGGAAGTTTGAGTGCTCGAGACAACAAAGATACTGCAGGTACAGATTGGGCCATTAAGGTTTGGATATAATGGTTATTACACATGAAGGGTTGGAGTTGGTTAATTGGAGAGATTAGATTTTGAGGGAGGGTATTTGGAGAGTAGGGAAGTTATCAAAAATATATCAAAAGAAAGTATTTAAGATTGGAAAGAGTGGTACAGAAGCGAGTTTAGAAAGTGGGTAGTAGGCTTAAATATGTACTTGTGGGTGTACGGGGTTTCTGACAGGATTTGAACTTTGTGATTATACAGGCCGTATTAACAACTTAACTAGGAAAAGCAAAAACTGGGGAGGTGGGGCATGAGTGAGATGGGCGGTATAATTGGGAGGTTGAAAACTGTGGTGCGTGGGGAGTGAAACAATGGGTATTTTAGACACAGAGGATTTTTTGGGTTAACATCACATTGGTAACCTCAAAAGGAAGGTGATCCAGGGGGACACATGTTCACGGATGGGTACGTTCTTTTTTAAAAGGTTTTTTTAAAAGATGGTTTATATTTTGATGTCACACATAGCAACATAAAGTTTGTGTTTGAAATTGATTTTGTTCATGAATTGTACGGGGCTGACGTGTACTTTCAATGTTTATAGATACCCCTGAGGAAGGTCTGAAGTTAGACCGAAATCCATTGGGTAAAAGAAATATGCAGGAGGAATGGAGACAGATTACGTGCCTGGGAATAGGCCCGGATGGGCAATTCCAGTGTCATTTACCATGCTTGAAAATGTTGATCTTCATTTCCTTGACGTAACGGATAAAGCTGGATGAACTATGCAAATAAAATTTGGATGAACTTTGATAAAATCATTGAGTACGTGTAAATATTTCGCAAATGTGCAAAAGGCTGTGCAACTCACTGTGACACGAAAACCAGCGTGTCACAATTTTGGGATGATTATTTCGACACACGTTTTGGAACGGAGCGTGAATGAGTGCATGCACGCCAAACTTGAATAAAAGCAAAGGAATTAAGTTTGAAAAACCAGGAGTGCTTCAGACCCTTTTCAGTGTGATTATATTAAATGCCGTTCCATTTCTGAATGCACCCACGAGGATGAATCGCGATTAAAATTGGGAACAAAAATACAAGGTTACGTCAAGGATTCTTCCAAATAGACGTCATCTGGACAGAATAAGTCATCAAAAGAAAGACATTTCACACTTTACGAATCACGAATGTATCACTATTTTTTATTTATGATTACAAAGGTGTTTTCACAAAGGGATTGATTGATGTTTACACAAGGAGTGTGTAATATTTTTTACCATTACGGTTTACGTTTATTTTTAACCATTATGGTTTAAGTACATTTGTAGATAGATTAGGGGAGGTTGAAAGATCATGGAGATTGCACGCAGGGTGGAGTTGGGAAACCACGTGACATGAGTGAATATAGGTGGGGCTGGAGATGTTAGATTTGAAAGCAGGGATTTTCTGAGATGATGGGATGTTAAAAACGGTTGTTCAGCCGGAAGTTTGAGTGCTCGAGACGACAAAGATACTGCAGGTACAGATTGGGCCGTTAAGGTTTGGATATATTGGTTATTACACATGAAGGGTTGGAGTTGGTTAATGGAAGAGATTAGATTTTGAGGGAGGGTATTTGGAGAGTAGGGAAGTTATCGAAAATATATCAAAAGAAAGTATTTAAGATTGGAAAGAGTGGTACAGAAGTGAGTTTAGAAAGTGGGTAGTAGGCTTAAATATGTACTTGTGGGTGGACGGGGTTTCTGACAGGATTTGAACTTTGTGATTATACAGGCCGTATTAACAACTTAACTAGGAAAAGCAAAAACTGGGGAGGTGGGGCATGAGTGAGATGGGCGGTATAATTGGGAGGTTGAAAACTGTGGTGCGTGGGGAGTGAAACAATGGGTATTTTAGACACAGAGGATTTTTGGGTTAACATCACATTGGTAACCTCAAAAGGAAGGTGATCCAGGGGGACACATGTTCACGGATGGGTACGTTCTTTTTTTAAAAGGTTTTTTTTAAAAGATGGTTTATATTTTGATGTCACACATAGCAACATAAAGTTTGTGTTTGAAATTGATTTTGTTCATGAATTGTACGGGGCTGACGTGTACTTTCAATGTTTATAGATACCCCTGAGGAAGGTCTGAAGTTAGACCGAAATCCATTGGGTAAAAGAAATATGCAGGAGGAATGGAGACAGATTACGTGCCTGGGAATAGGCCCGGATGGGCAATTCCAGTGTCATTTACCATGCTTGAAAATGTTGATCTTCATTTCCTTGACGTAACGGATAAAGCTGGATGAACTATGCAAATAAAATTTGGATGAACTTTGATAAAATCATTGAGTACGTGTAAATATTTCGCAAATGTGCAAAAGGCTGTGCAACTCACTGTGACACGAAAACCAGCGTGTCACAATTTTGGGATGATTATTTTGACACACGTTTTGTAACGGAGCGTGAATGAGTGCATGCACGCCAAACTTGAATAAAAGCAAAGGAATTAAGTTTGAAAAACCAGGAGTGCTTCAGACCCTTTTCAGTGTGATTATATTAAATGCCGTTCCATTTCTGAATGCACCCACGAGGATGAATCGCGATTAAAATTGGGAACAAAAATACAAGGTTACGTCAAGGATTCTTCCAAATAGACGTCATCTGGACAGAATAAGTCATCAAAAGAAAGACATTTCACACTTTACGAATCACGAATGTATCACTATTTTTTATTTATGATTACAAAGGTGTTTTCACAAAGGGATTGATTGATGTTTACACAAGGAGTGTGTAATATTTTTTACCATTAGGGTTTACGTTTATTTTTAACCATTATGGTTTAAGTACATTGGTAGATAGATTAGGGAAGGTTGAAAGATCATGGAGATTGCACGCAGGGTGGAGTTGGGAAACCATGTGACAGGAGTGAATATAGGTGGGGCTGGAGATGTTAGATTTAAAAGCAGGGATTTTCTGAGATGATGGGATGTTAAAAACTGTGGTTCAGCCGGAAGTTTGAGTGCTCGAGACGACAAAGATACTGCAGGTACAGATTGGGCCGTTAAGGTTTGGATATATTGGTTATTACACATGAAGGGTTGGAGTTGGTTAATTGGAGAGATTAGATTTTGAGGGAGGGTATTTGGAGAGTAGGGAAGTTATCGAAAATATATCAAAAGAAAGTATTTAAGATTGGAAAGAGTGGTACAGAAGCGAGTTTAGAAAGTGGGTGGTAGGCTTAAATATGTACTTGTGGGTGGATGGGGTTTCTGACAGGATTTGAACTTTGTGATTATACAGGCCGTATTAATAACTTAACTAGGAAAAGCAAAAACTGGGGAGGTGGGGCATGAGTGAGATGGGCGGTATAATTGGGAGGTTGAAAACTGTGGTGCGTGGGGAGTGAAACAATGGGTATTTTTGACACGGAGGATTTTTTGGGTTAACATCACATTGGTAACCTCAAAAGGAAGGTGATCCAGGGGGACACATGTTCACGGATGGGTACGTTCTTTTTTAAAAGTTTTTTTTTAAAAGATGGTTTATATTTTGATGTCACACATAGCAACATAAAGTTTGTGTTTGAAATTGATTTTGTTCATGAATTGTACGGGGCTGACGTGTACTTTCAATGTTTATAGATACCCCTGAGGAAGGTCTGAAGTTAGACCGAAATGCATTGGGTAAAAGAAATATGCAGGAGGAATGGAGACAGATTACGTGCCTGGGAATAGGCCCGGACGGGCAATTCCAGTGTCATTTACCATGCTTGAAAATGTTGATCTTCATTTCCTTGACGTAACGGATAAAGCTGGATGAACTATGCAAATAAAATTTGGATGAACTTTGATAAAATCATTGAGTACGTGTAAATATTTTGCAAATGTGCAAAAGGCTGTGCAACTCACTGTGACACGAAAACCAGCGTGTCACAATTTTGGGATGATTATTTCGACACACGTTTTGGAACGGAGCGTGAATGAGTGCATGCACGCATAACTTGAATAAAAGCAAAGGAATTAAGTTTGAAAAACCAGGAGTGCTTCAGACCCCTTTCAGTGTGATTATATTAAATGCCGTTCCATTTCTGAATGCACCCACGAGGATGAATCGCGATTAAAATTGGGAACAAAAATACAAGGTTACGTCAAGGATTCTTCCAAATAGACGTCATCTGGACAGAATAAGTCATCAAAAGAAAGACATTTCACACTTTACGAATCACGAATGTATCACTATTTTTTATTTATGATTACAAAGGTGTTTTCACAAAGGGATTGATTGATGTTTACACAAGGAGTGTGTAATATTTTTTACCATTACGGTTTACGTTTATTTTTAACTATTATGGTTTAAGTACATTGGTAGATAGATTAGGGGAGGTTGAAAGATCATGGAGATTGCACGCAGGGTGGAGTTGGGAAACCACGTGACAGGAGTGAATATAGGTGGGGCTGGAGATGTTAGATTTAAAAGCAGGGATTTTCTGAGATGATGGGATGTTAAAAACGGTTGTTCAGCCGGAAGTTTGAGTGCTCGAGACGACAAAGATACTGCAGGTACAGATTGGGCCGTTAAGGTTTGGATATATTGGTTATTACACATGAAGGGTTGGAGTTGGTTAATTGGAGAGATTAGATTTTGAGGGAGGGTATTTGGAGAGTAGGGAAGTTATCGAAAATATATCAAAAGAAAGCATTTAAGATTGGAAAGAGTGGTACAGAAGCGAGTTTAGAAAGTGGGTGGTAGGCTTAAATATGTACTTGTGGGTGGACGGGGTTTCTGACAGGATTTGAACTTTGTGATTATACAGGCCGTATTAACAACTTAACTAGGAAAAGCAAAAACTGGGGAGGTGGGGCATGAGTGAGATGGTCGGTATAATTGGGAGGTGGAAAACTGTGGTGGTGGGGAGTGAAACAATTGGTATTTTTGACATGGAGGATTTTTTGGGTTAACATCACATTGGTAACCTCAAAAGGAAGGTGATCCAGGGGGACACATGTTCACGGATGGGTACGTTCTTTTTTTAAAAGGTTTTTTTTAAAAGATGGTTTATATTTTGATGTCACACATAGCAACATAAAGTTTGTGTTTGAAATTGATTTTGTTCATGAATTGTACAGGGCTGACGTGTACTTTCAATGTTTATAGATACCCCTGAGGAAGGTCTGAAGTTAGACCGAAATGCATTGGGTAAAATAAATATGCAGGAGGAATGGAGACAGATTACGTGACTGGGAATAGGACCGGACGGGCAATTCCAGTGTCATTTATCATGCTTGAAAATGTTGATCTTCATTTCCTTGACGTAACGGATAAAGCTGGATGAACTATGCAAATAAAATTTGGATGAACTTTGATAAAATCATTGAGTACGTGTAAATATTTCGCAAATGTGCAAAAGGCTGTGCAACTCACTGTGACACGAAACCAGCGTGTCACAATTTTGGGATGATTATTTCGACACACGTTTTGGAACGGAGCGTGAATGAGTGCATGCACGCCAAACTTGAATAAAAGCAAAGGAATTAAGTTTGAAAAACCAGGAGTGCTTCAGACCCCTTTCAGTGTGATTATATAAAATGCCGTTCCATTTCTGAATGCACCCACGAGGATGAATCGCGATTAAAATTGGGAACAAAAATACAAGGTTACGTCAAGGATTCTTCCAAATAGACGTCATCTGGACAGAATAAGTCATCAAAAGAAAGACATTTCACACTTTACGAATCACGAATGTATCACTATTTTTTATTTATGATTACAAAGGTGTTTTCACAAAGGGATTGATTGATGTTTACACAAGGAGTGTGTAATATTTTTACCATTACGGTTTACGTTTATTTTTAACCATTATGGTTTAAGTACATTGGTAGATAGATTAGGGGAGGTTGAAAGATCATGGAGATTGCACGCAGGGTGGAGTTGGGAAACCACGTGACAGAAGTGAATATAGGTGGGGCTGGAGATGTTAGATTTAAAAGCAGGGATTTTCTGAGATGATGGGATGTTAAAAACGGTGGTTCAGCCGGAAGTTTGAGTGCTCGAGACGACAAAGATACTGCAGGTACAGATTGGGCCGTTAAGGTTTGGATATATTGGTTACTACACATGAAGGGTTGGAGTTGGTTAATTGGAGAGATTAGATTTTGAGGGAGGGTATTTGGAGAGTAGGGAAGTTATCGAAAATATATCAAAAGAAAGTATTTAAGATTGGAAAGAGTGGTACAGAAGCTGAAGTTAGACCGAAATGCATTGGGTAAAAGAAATATGCAGGAGGAATGGAGACAGATTACGTGCCTGGGAATAGGACCGGACGGGCAATTCCAGTGTCATTTACCATGCTTGAAAATGTTGATCTTCATTTCCTTGACATAACGGATAAAGCTGGTTGATCTATGCAAATAAAATTTGGATGAACTTTGATAAAATCATTGAGTACGTGTAAATATTTCGCAAATGTGCAAAAGGCTGTGCAACTCACTGTGACACGAAAACCAGCGTGTCACAATTTTGGGATGATTATTTCGACACACGTTTTGGAATGGAGCGTGAATGAGTGCATGCACGCCAAACTTGAATAAAAGCAAAGGAATTAAGTTTGAAAAACCAGGAGTGCTTCAGACCCCTTTCAGGTGTGTGAACCTGCCATTATCCGTGTCTTGGGATATTCTCTGACTGGCCATTTCTACTGGCAGGGCTCCCTGCTGGTCCGGCCGCTGTAGGTGCGGCCGCTGCTGGAAGAAGTTACAGTGCCTGTGATAGTACAGACTGTGGCGTCTGGGGCTTGAAGGCGGAGGCGCTGTGCCATATTTGGGCCTGGCTGACCCAATTACTTACTGCTGAGCAGCAAGGGGAGAGAGGTGAGATCACTGGGGCCACGTAGCTGCGGGATGTCTGAACTGATTTAGGCCAGTGTGGCCTGTGACTGGCCATCTTTGCTGCCTGGCCTCCCTGTTGAGGCGGGCTACTGCCGATTGATTCTCGGCCCATGTGGCCTACGTGACTTGCGGTCATCTGGTCCTGGGCTGGCCCTGGGCTGTGGAGCTTGAGGGGCATGGCTGCTGTAACTGCTGTGGATGCACGGCGTGTGGCACCTGGACTACAGGGCCCTGAGCAGAGTGGTGAGGTGACTTACCCCACGAGCTGGTGAGGCGACGAGGTGGAGAACGTGGTGCGGCCAGAGATGCTGTTGGACTCACTGGACAATGAGCCTGGAAGCGCGAGCAGCGTGATGCCTGTTTCCTGACCCCTGTCCATGTGGAGCTGTGGGGACCCCCTTGCTGGACAGTTTGTCTCCTCTTGTCTCCTCTTGTCTCCCTGTGCAGCATGGGGTGAGATGGGGCCTGCAAACCCTCTGTGCGAAGACTGTGGCCCTAAGCCCGAGGTGCTGATCTAGTTGTGGTGCCCTGGCTCATGCCCTGCCGCCCTGTGCTTGCACTTGCAAAGAGGAAGTACAATTGCATGCAGGCCAAGCTATCCTTTGATAATAAGTGCCTCTCCAGGCCCAAGAGTGTTGACACCGTGGCTAACTGCTTGACCCCTGACGGTAATAGTGAATTGCTTGTGGATATAGAGATTAAGGGCCAGATGTATCAAAGGGTTTTACCCATTCTGTGTCTATGGGAAAATGTGTTCATATATATGGCCCTAAATCCTTGCTGGTCCATGTGCGGAGTAGCCTCCATACTACAAACTCCAAGATCGGCAAACTAACAAATGAACTAGATTGCATGGGTGACAGGATTAATAAATATGAGAAACACCTGGACCACCTCGAGCAATGAGTATCTAATCTTGAAGGTGGAACAGTTGCACGCAGTGAGCAGCTTGAGGTGTCTAAATACAAAAATGAGGACTTAGAGGTGCGCTCCAGGAGAAACAACGTTCGCAACCTGGGCCTCCCGGAATTCACGGCCATGAAGATTATGTGGAGGGCATACTTAGATCCATCTTTCTGGATCAGTTGACCCCAATGTTCTCTGTGGAGGGTGCTCACAGGTTTTTTGGCCTTCACCTCCCGCCTGGTGCCCTGGCACATCTGATTATTACCCGTCTGCTGCACTTCAGAGACCGCAGTACTATCCAGTGTCTGGTGAGGGAGAGGGGTAAATTGCTTTGAAGGGTATAAAGTCCAACTGTTTCCTGATTATACCTTGACCGTATAGACTGCATGCCAGGAAGTCTTGCCCTCCAAGAGATTGCTGCGAAAAAAGGACCTGCGCTACTCCCTCACCTACCAGTGAAGCTCTGTGTCACTGTTGATGGTAAACCTCACCTTTTTACAGCTACTAAACTTGCTCTAAAATTCTGCCTCAGGCATGTGCCTAAATCCCTGGAGAGGCAAGTGGTTGCAGAGTATGGCCCTGAAGACCACCTCAGCAACAATGACTCCGACTGCCACATTGACTGACTATTCGAACTCACTGCCTCTGGCACTCCGACCCTCACTTTCTGTGAGCCCCTGCACCATGTAACATTTGTCTATCTGACTGTGGTGGCTTGCCAAGACTGGGTAAGCTCTGTCCCCACGTGACTTACCTGCTGTCCTTATATCACTGATTACCCGTCTACCTGTTCCCCCCATGGAATGGTTTGTCTATCCGGCTCTCTGAACTTTCCCCCCAGGATGATTCCCACTTGGCCTATGAAGGTCTCTATTGGATGCATGATGTTCTTTTTTGGTTGGCATTTTAGATAAGGGATGCTTCTTCAATGAGTTGGGGTGCTGAAGTGTGTGGGCTGGTGATAGGGGCTTCTTTGTTGGCTGTTTAACTAGTTTTGTTTCCAGGCCTCAATATTGTGGACCTTTCTTTTATAGTGCACACACACTGTCCTTGGGACAATGACTAGACAACCGCCCTGTTCCCTGATGACTAAACCACTCCTCTGTACTTCCTTATCAGGAAGCACATGAGACAGAGACAACTCTGCTACCTTGTAATATCCGGGGCATGAACAACCTGAAGAGAACCAGGCATGTGCTTGCATTATTTAGGTGACAGAGCATAGACGTGGCATTGCTACAAGAACTACACTTCATGAAGCATACGAAAGGCAGGCTTAGAGTGGGGTGGCTTGGCAAAGCACATATGTCTACTTATTCTGCATATGCATGCAGTGCCGCTGTTGTGGTCCGTAGGGGAGTATAGTGGCGCACACTGGCTCTGACTTGATGATGAGGGCCGATACCCCATTCTCCATGGCAACCTCATGGGTAGTAGGGCCATATTGAGAGTGTATATGGATAAAACGTGGACTCCTCTGCCCTCTTCCTAACTGTGTGGCACAAAACCTTTCACATGGGTCACGCTACAGTTATCTGGGGAGGGTACTTCAACCTTGTACTCATCCTAGACTTGGATAAGTCCCTGTCCACTAAGAGACCCTTACCCACGCACGGCCTCTCAAATCCATTCTATTATGTCAAAATATGATTTCCTGGACAGTTGGATTGAAAGACACCCCAGGTGATGGAGGGCACGTGTGTTACTACCACACTTGCTACCTGGTTGTACATTGACTATTGGTTAGTCACCAAAGATATTGGAGTGAAAACCCAGCGCATTGCACATCTGCCTCAGCCACTCTCTGACCATGCACGCACTGTACTCTCACCGTAGCTGTCTGATGCTGTGCACCGAGGCTTCAGCTGGAGATACCTCTGAATGCTTTTAGCAAACCATTATTCACTCAAATAAAATAAAAAATAATAGACTTCTTTTCTTTAAGTGCAGGCTCTTTGCAGTCCCCTGGCATCTTCTGGGAGTGGTTCAATGCCTCTATTCATGGAGCCTATATGTCTAAGCAATTGGGAGTCCTTTGTGACTTCAGGACATGACTGACCACACTGGAGTGGGAGCTTCATGCTCTAGAACTCCAATATTTTAAGGTTGCAAATACAGCAATAAGCAGCTATAAGATTACCAGTCAATCTTTGCAAAGGGCCTTCGACTACTCCGGAACACTTTACCACGTTTTAAGTAACTTTTGTTCCGTTTGAGCTAGAATAAGTTTTTTGGGGTTAAACTCTGCAGAGTATGCAGCAGGTGGTGAATTATGTAGCAAATACAGTAAGCCCATAATTATGTGTAAAGCGTGCTTCTGCAGAAACTTAAAATTCCAGTGGCCCTGGCTTTAAGTGACACAATCAATTAACTGCTGGTAAGGCTGGTTTCTTTTTTAACTTTCTGCGCTGCCACCACACCCTTCGCTTTCAGGCAGAGGCACCTCAAAGTCAGCATTAAGCATTCAGGGGCAATGTTTTTGTGAAAGCTGAGTCCATGGGGTGGCAGGTAGAAGGCCATCAAGGTTGCATTCAGAAGCAGAGCCCTAATCCTCTCGACCCCTGGGACCTCAAAGTAATGGTCAAGGAGAAAGAGGAAAGGAACAAAATTCATGGATATTGTCAAAGAGATGGCCCAGAATAGAGAGCGCTGTGTGGGGACCCACTTTTGTGTTTACAAATGGCCAGAGACAGCTTCTTCAGAGAGATACCACAAGGAAGGCGACAAAATAAGTGGCCTTTTTCTTAATAGGGTCATTCATCAGTGCACCAGGTACTGCTGCCAGGTGTGTAAGTGGCCACTACTGGTTATAATTAATGAAGCAGATGCAGCAGGACTGGGGCCCATGGGTTTGAGGTGCCCACTGCATCACAATTATGACTGGCTACCTTTAAAAAAAGAGCATCAGAGCTTATTTTCCTCTCTAGCATTACGACCAAGGGCACCCTTGCAGAAAAGAAGGAGATGACATGTGGGAGCTCTTTTTTTCTGAAAGGGAGAGAGGCCCTGTTTCAAGATTGGAGTGCTGGTTAGGCATGGTGTTGAAGAGGCGAAAGATGCAGAGGATATGGCCTGCTACTCAGGGCTACAGTTATCATTAGTGCAGCAGGTGTAGTTGCATTGGGGTCAAAGAGTGTGAGGGGCTCACAACACCCCAATTATGGGGAGCAGTATTTTTAATGTTTTTGTTTGATGCATTTGCTGTTTTATAAGTCTCATATTTAGTGTGGTTTATGAGCTATGGAAAAGTATTCCTAAAATCATCTCATAAGCTCAGCCCCCTGCACACAGCCATGTCCCTCCGGCTCCCCCAAACCTTGGCATAAAGTTTTGGAGGGGAGCCTGACCGCAAAGCATTTTGCTTAGGGGGGGCTCAGAGAAAAAACGTTTGAAGAGCTCTGCTCAATGCTGTTGCCATAAAGCTGCTGGAGGCCGCTTGGAACAGCACAGCGCCGAACGTGGCCTCAGCTTAACGACCTGTCAACCAGTGGTATCCATCTATGCCGATTATGTCCAGAGATCCCAAAATTAACCCCTCAACTATACTGTGCGAATTTCTCAAGTTTGGTGCACTCCCTGGGATCACAATAAACTAGTATAAATCTGAAATTTTCACATTGACTAAGGCAGTAACAAACTTTGCATCTGACTTCCCATTGTGGTGGGTGGGCCTATCCATGTGCTACCTGGGCATCTGGCTCGGTAGAGACATCACATCACGCAGATATAGTGGGGAGAATTATACCACTGCTGTTCCATAGGTGGAGTAGCTGATTCCGGCTCGGTCCAGACTCCCATTGCCCCTTACAGGGAAAATTGCTATAGCAAAAATGGCAATATTGCCAAAGTTCCTCTACCTTTTCGTTAACATCCCGCATTCTTTGCCCCCTCCGTTCTCTCCTTTTTGCAGGGCGAGCCGACAGCCCTGTCTGTCCTGTGAGGTGCTGACCCTACCTTTCAAGCAGGGTGGTTTAAATGCTCCTGACCTAGAATTGTATTATTACTGCACGCACGCCCAATATGTCTTTTACTGGCTGCATGCGTGCCATATCAGCGCACGTTGCTGTAGAGGGGGATAATGCAGGCCTCGGCCCCCTGAACACAATGATCCTCATGCCTCTGTCATGCCCCAGAGACGAGATCAACACTATTAAATGGGTGGTATGGGCCTGGGGCCGACTGCGTCGCTGAGCCTGATTTGCCTGTACTCTACTAGGCTGCAGCTGGTGCATAACCTCTTGTTGTCACTAACAATAGAGGATCAGACTGGACAGCAGATGAGATGCCTGCACCTGACCAAGATGGGGGACTTAAATACCAAAAGCACTTTTCTTATCGTGCATGATGTTCAAAACACTATCAGCTGTAGGACACTGGACGTATTCCTCTATTAACGTTTATGCAGCAACTTAAAACAGATACATGCCCTTTCCTTTTCCTCAAGAATCCACAAGCTTCCCAGCATTAGATGGTGTATGTACTCAATTCTTATATATGCCTCGGAGGCTAATTACTAGACTGTACTCTGCCATTGAGTCCACAACCCCTGTGACTACACCAAGAGTGGTAGCTGAACTGAGAAATAACCTGATCTGATTGATGAGTCTAGTGATACTGCTGTGCCCGGACAGGTATGCTATCCCCCAATTATAGACTCTGACTGATTCATGCAAAATTCTTCCACTGACTTTACCACACAACCACTAGTCTGCACAAAATGGGGCTATTCCAATAATATACATAATATCTCGTCTGCGGCGCTTGAGGCTGACTATCTTCACCTGGTGGGTAGTGCAGTAAAATAGCTGAACTCCTGTCTTCGAAATCCGACTGTATTGACGCAGTGACCCTCGGCACGGTCCAGAGAACATCCCTGGTGGCTCTCCTGGGCTACGTTAACGACATTATTCAACATTAGTGCATTGATACATTATTCAAAACTGTAGCCAATGCTAGAGATTAGTTGTGCTACGTAGCACTCTACGCTATTAACTTAAACACCAGGTAATGAAAACAGTGCATGGTATTCAATTGATCACCTGCAACATCAGAAGCAGGTCCAGATTGACCCTACCAGGCACCAGGTCTCAATGGGCTGGCAGGGTGGAGCTGGTTTTACTGCTTGTGGGTAGGCTGGATTAGTTGGGGGGGCAAGGCTGGCTGTGTTTCCTGTCTGCAGCACTTTGGGGCTTTACAAAGAAACCATGCAAATCAAATGGATTTAAAGCATGCTAGTTCGACCCCGCTTGCTTCAAAACCATTTGTTTTTGCATGTGGTTGGTTCCTGTCTCCTGTAGGGGTCGTCTCGAGCAGCACTGACCTTCAGTGCTTATGGGGGAATGGAATGATGGTCCACTGTTGCTAGGCTCAGAGAGAAAATGAGGCATTGTGAAAAAAAAATTGTCTAGGATCACACAATGTGGCCAAGTGGAAGCCTGGATTGATGCAAGATTTCCAAGTTTCACGTTGTACAGTTCGGCCACTACAGGGTTATCTGTTTCTCTCTACCATTTTAGATCAATGCATAATGCTTTGAGGGGCCGTGGCTTGACGCCGATAAAGATGGCCACCCTTTAGCAGAGCTCCGCAGCAGTTTGGGAGGATCGTCGGCCTCCGCACGGATACACCGCCTCCTCACCATCGGCAACGGCATTCATTTTCTCATTTTGAGTAATTCTTTGGCTTATTTAACTGGGTTTCTGTGAAACCTCGCTTTTGCCTCTCAGGAACTGCATCCTATTTCATGATATTGAGTAGACTAGAGTTGTTTATGGCCTTTACTTCTTATTGGTCTCTTTTTTTGGCCCGCTGACTTATTTATTATAACTTTATTACTTACACAACTCTTATTTTGGCTGCTTTTCCCTCAACATAAGTGACCTTGTTGGAGTGGATGTGTTGGTTTTATGGGAAAAACTAAATATGTTTGTCGCATTGCCACTACTTCACCCTTCATCTTTGGTGGATTATAATTCCTTTACTATCCTTCAAAAGGACATGGAGGACTCTGAAAGTAGTTTGTTACCTCCTCCAGCGGAAGCAGCAACATCACCGTCAAATTAGGCCTGGGCGGAAAACTACGCTACGCTCGCGTAGTTTGCGAAGTTTGCGCTACTTCGCACTACGCAAATTGCACGTAGCACAGTGCAAACACGCGTAGCGTAGCGTAGTGCAGCGGTCATTTTTTGCTTGCTCGCGGTCCTCAACGTCAAGTTGGCGACCGCGAGCAAGCAAAATGACATCCTGGCGAGACTTTTTCCTCGTTCGCGATCGGCAACATCAAGTTGCCGATCGCGAGCGTGGAAAATAAACCTCCCGGCGAGATTCTCAACGCGGGGAGGTCAGGTTTCTCATTGCGAGTGGTCGCGTATGCTCGCGACCGCTCGCGATGAGAAACTACCAGTCCGCGTTGAGAAAGCTGCCGCCGAGTAAAAATCTACTCGAGCGGCTGTAAAAGACAGCTCGCACTGTGCAAGATGCCGTTTCAATGATTGCACAGTGCGGACAAGCATCCGGCACTGTGTAATCATTGCGAACACGCACTACGCAGTTCGCGTAGTGCTACGCGTAGCTCGCGTAGTGCGAACTGCACTTTGCGTAGCTTCGCGAGCGTTACTTCGCGAACTACGCCCAGGGTTACGTCAAATACCCTGCTCCCAACCACCAAACATGCATCTAAATTGGTTGCTACCTCTACACTTTCATCTGGCAAACGTGTTAAAAAAAAACCACCATCGCCTGCCACATCTCCTCCACCAATTTTCATGGAGTTACTTCTTGAGGAGATTCAGGCTCTTAGACCATGCATGGAAGAAACTAATAACCCCCTTCAAGCCCTTGATGACAAGTGATCATGTATGGAGAATAAAGTTGTAGAATTGGAACACCGTATAGACTCCTTTCAAGCTGTGGTGAATCAAGTTCCCTCTATGCAAATGGAGACCTCTCACCTTAAAAAACAAGTTGAAAATCTTGAAAATCGCAACAGGTGCAATAATCTGCCTATATATGGACTGGCAGAAGGACTCTAGGTTCGGATCCTCTCTCATTTTTTAAAACATTTCTTCCAAAAATTCTTGATCTTCCTACAACTCCAGTTCTAAATATTCAAAGAGAGCATTGCCTGGGTTAAAGTTCATGTACAGTGTCATCTTCTACCAAACCACGAGGAGTTATCAGTTACTTTTTAGAATACACTGATTTATTGAAAGTACTGCAAGCAGCTAAACTCAAATGGTGAATCTCATTGCATGGATCTACTCTTTTCTTTTCTCAAGACTATGCTAAAGAAACAGCGGATAGGAGGAAGACGTTTTTGGACATGAGGCCAGTGCTTCCGAATCTCAACGCTAGATTTGGCGTTTTTCAACCATGTCTATTTAAAGTAACATATAAAAATAAAACTACGAGCTATGAAGATCCTGCTCGATTATAATGTTTCTTGAACAATTGTAGAGAGGAAGATATGGAAGTTTGCAGGCTCTCTACTGTTTGATTAATTGTGATATGCTTTAACAATTTTTCTCCTAAGTATATGTTTTAGCAGCATATTTTTGCTCTTGATGAACATGTCCCATTTACCCTTCATGTCTTATTCATTATGTTAGGTGCTGTTTTCGTGTCTGATCCTTGTAATTCCCAGTCCGCCTGGATGGTGTGCCATTCCTTCCTGGACCGCCCAGGGTTATCTGGTCAGTTGTGTCGTCTTCCTTATGTGGCCTCACCATCCTCATATTTTCTATGTTGTTTTTGTTCATTCGATTTGTGATTTCTTTTTCTCCTTTTTCTGTCCTCTCTTCAATCCTTTTTTCTTCTCTCCTGTCTCTTTTCTGACTATCTATTTTCTATATTATATACTTTTTATCTTCTTCTTTCTTTCTTCACCCTTTCTCTTTCTTGTCTATTTTTATGCTTGTTCTCTATTTTTCCTCATTCATGACTGCATATTTCTTTTTAAATAATACTCATTTTTGCTGGTATTTTTATGCAATTTTGTTGCTATAGTTCATTACTTATTTGATATTGTTGTATTTTAACTGCTGTGCTGTTGTTTTTGTATCAAATTTTCAAAATCCTTGTTGCATTATAGTTGGCTTTAAGAATTATTTCTTGAAATGTTAAAGGTTTAGGCTCTCCTATAAAATGTCAGAGAGTGCTATCACATATTTCTAATTTAAAAAGTGATATTGCTTTATTACAAGAAATTAATATATTGGTCAAAGAAGAATCTAAAATCAAACGACAATGGGTTGGTCATGTTTTTGTTCTGCCAAGTACAGGGAAACGTAATGGAGTAGCTATTTTATGTTATAAACGTCTCAACATACAAATCTTTATTTTTGGCCAGTGATACTATCTAAACTGATGACTTACAAGGATGAGTATTTAATAGTAGGTGGTGATTGTAATATGGTCTCTGACCACATTATTGACCATAACTCTAATTCTAAATTAATTTCCTCACATATGCACTCACAGTTTACATCTACTATCCAACAGAGATCCCTTGTTGATGCTTGAAGACTATGTAATCCCACACTTTTAGAATATACCTGTTTTTCCCCTGTTCATTCTTCTTAATCCTGACTTGACTATTTGGTTCTCTCTAAATCACTTGCACAACACATTACACACTCTGATATAGGCTCCATATTCATTTTGGATCATGCTCCTGTCACTCTGGGTTTGGATCTTCTTCTGCCCAATCAAGGTACTAAAATATGGCGATTCAATAATCCCTTTCTTTTGGATCTTAACTTTACACAACATTTTGAACATTTTGCTAACACTTTTTTTCTTGAAAATGAGACCAGAACATTTCTCCCCAGATTGTATGGGACACCTTTAAGGCTGCATCTAGAGATTTTATAATTTCGTTTGTATCTCATAAAAAGAAAGCTTCCTTAAATAACTTGAATTTACTTACATCCCGTATTAAACAACTAGAACATTCCTATTATCATACTAACTCTAAACATGTCTAGAGGAGCTCCTTAATCCAAGTTTGCTTTTAATAAACTTTCCACAGAAAATGCCAATTCATATTTACTTAAAGCCTATGCTAAATACAATGGAGGTCAGAATATAGCCGGGAAACTTCTGGCTAATTACCTTAAAGTTAAAAAGTAGCATACCAAAATTGATTCCATCTTCACTTTTTACTAATCGTAGGGTTTTTTAAAATGAAGATATATTATCAGAATTTACACATTTCTTTCAAAACCTCTATACCCCAGATTCTCCTACTCTTCAAAAATATATTCTTCAGCATATATCTTCTATTACTCCACCTTCTCATCTTAATATTGATTTCTCCTTGTTAGATGCTGATATTCAGATTCAGGATATTCTCAATGCTATACGTGCTATTAAACGTGGTAAAGCGCGAGGGTCTGACGGTTTCACTATAGAATTTTATTCACATTTCTCTAACATTCTCATTCCTAAATTGCATCAATTGTTTTTCTTTTTATATCCTCTCAAAAATCTAGATGTTCCTTTCAGGATGCTTTAATTTGTCATCTCCCAAGGATAATAAAGATCACACAATGTGTAAAAATTATAGGCTTATTTCTTTAATTAACTTAGATTATAAAATAGTTATGAAAATATTAGCTCTCCATCTAGACACTTTGGGTCCGATTACAATGCCGGTCGGACGAACGTCCGATTGGCATCGTTGCAGTAAAGGGACTGGCCAACAGGTAGTCGGCAGCCCGACCACCAAATTAGGATCCAACCACTGTGGAGGTGGTCGTAAACATGCCTCTTTGCATTGTGGCTTGTGCTGCAGCCCGGAAAAGGGCCGTAGCACAAGCCCTAATGTCAAAAGGCATGTTTTTAAACATCCCTGCCCCCTGTGACAGGCACCATGTGGTGCCTGCCACACGATGCAGGGATGTTTCCCCCAAGGGCCCATAGCGGAGAGCCATGGGGCACAGGGGTCCCAAAAAAGCCTTTCTGCCAACCTTTTTACATCAGAAGAACCGATATGAAATGGCTGGCGGGAAGGTGGATCGTAATCCCCATGGTGGTGCCTGAGAAGGCATATTTCAGATAATACTAGACTATTTTTCAATGTCCTTAGCAAATCTAAAACTTATGAACACTCTTTAGCAGCTATTTCTTTAGATGCTGAAAAGGCCTTCGATCTAGTTAGCTGGCCTTTTATCTTTTCAACTCTTTCCTGGTTTGGTTTTAGTGCTATTTTTACTAACAATGTTTCTTTGTTACACTCCTCTCCCAAATCCTCTATTGTAGCTAGCGGCCTCATCTCTCCATCATTTTCCCTCTATCGAGGTGTTCGGCAAGTCTGTTTATTCTTGCCCTTGAACCCTTTTTGATAAAAATTCATCTGAATTCCCAGATTAAATGTTTTTTAACATGGTGATAATCAATTAAAACTTTCAATTTATGCTGATGATATTTTACTCTTTATCTCACAACCACAAACTTCATTGCCAGCCTTCCTAACAGAGGTAAATCATTTTGAATCTGTGTCAGGTTATAAATTAAATGCTGATAAATGTGAAATTCTTCTGCTAAATAAATTATGTTTCCATGCATATTTCACATCGTCTGAAGTTCATTGGAACCCGGATACTAACAAATGTCTTGGCTTATGGTTGAAAGCTTCCATCAACGAAACAGTATCTCTTAATTTGAAAGAATTACAGACAACATTAAAATCTTTATGTCTCGTTGGAACCCCTTATTCTTATCTTGGTGGGGCAGTCTAGATACAATAAAGATGATGTTAGTTCCTATAATACTTTTTTATCTTTCTAATATTCCTATAAATATTCCTAATTCTCAATATAAGATAATCTATTCTATTTTATCTGAATTCTTGTGGAACAACAAGAAATCTTGCATGTCTCTTCATAGACTCAAGTGACCCAAACAATCTGGGGGGTTAATTTTCCGAATTTTCATTCCTATAAAAAATATTAGCTCTCCATCTAGACACTTTGGGTCCGATTACAATGCCGGTCGGACGAACGTCCGATTGGCATCGTTGCAGTAAAGGGACTGGCCGACAGGTAGTCGGCAGCCCGACCACCAAATTAGGATCCAACCACTGTGGAGGTGGTCGTAAACATGCCTCTTTGCATTGTGGCTTGTGCTGCAGCCCGGAAAAGGGCCGTAGCACAAGCCCTAATGTCAAAAGGCATGTTTTTAAACATCCCTGCCCCCTGTGACAGGCACCATGTGGTGCCTGCCACACGATGCAGGGATGTTTCCCCCCAAGGGCCCATAGCAGAGAGCCATGGGGCACAGGGGTCCCAAAAAAGCCTTTCTGCCAACCTTTTTACATCAGAAGAACCAATATGAAATGGCTGGCGGGAAGGTGGATCGTAATCCCCATGGTGGTGCCTGAGAAGGCATATTTCAGATAATACTAGACTATTTTTCAATGTCCATAGCAAATCTAAAACTTATGAACACTCTTTAGCAGCTATTTCTTTAGATGCTGAAAAGGCTTTCGATCTAGTTAGCTGGCCTTTTATCTTTTCAACTCTTTCCTGGTTTGGTTTTAGTGCTATTTTTACTAACAATGTTTCTTTGTTACACTCCTCTCCCAAATCCTCTATTGTAGCTAGCGGCCTCATCTCTCCATCATTTTCCCTCTATCGAGGTGTTCGGCAAGTTGAGTGTCGTCAGCATAATTAACCAGGTCGATCCCAAAAGATTTTATTAGGGAAATCAATGGGCACAGATATATATTGAAGAGGATGGGACTAAATGCCGAACCCTGTGGCACTCCTTGGCGAACCTGGGATTTGGGAGAGACATACGGCATCATGGTTACCATCTGCTATCTCTCAGTGAGGTATGATTGTAGCCACTTCAGTGCTCGGCCTTTCACCCCTGCCCTCTCCAATCTTCCCAGCAACACTGCATGGCTTACTGTGTCGAAGGCGGCCGACATATCTAACAGTACTAGCACCGAGGCGTTCCCATTGTCGGCTCGCATTCGAAGATTATCCATTACAGTTGCCAGGGCTGTTTCTGTCCCATGACCTGGTCGGAATCCAAATTGATCCCTATCTAGAAGGTTGTTCTCCTCCAGATAGCATGACAGAGACTTACTAACTATTTTCTCCAAGATTTTTATAGGGTATGGCAGTAGTGATATAGGCCTAAAATTAGCCGGGTCCGTGGGATCCGATGATGGTTTCTTTAGCAGGGAGTTACCACTGCCTGCTTCCAGCTCTCCGGGACCACTCCTTCCTCTAGGGACTGGTTGCAGATCAGTCGCAACCGGGGGAATAGATCTTGCCCCCAAGACTTCCAGATCTTGTGTGGGAGGGGGTCTAGAGGGGATCCAGAGGATACATTTTGGGCGGTACTGTCAAAGAGCTCCTTGGTAAGTAGTGGAAAACATTCCAAGGATGTTTCTGCCCAAGATTCCCCTACAAATGAGTGAGGTGAGGTGTCTCTGCTGCTGATGTTATCCTGATTCAGCTCTCCAACAATTTTAGCGACCTTAACTTCCAAGTGAGTGGCAATCTTGTCACAAAGTTTTTGTGATGCCACCACTTTATTACTAGTGCAGGTGGGGTTAGTGAGGACCCTTACGATCTTAAAAAGGGTTTTTGTACTGTTTGAGGCATGTATGATGGAGTTGGCTATATAGAGTGCCTTGGCCTTGGCAATATCCTCCTTGTAATGGGCTTGAGTGGCCCTCAGCGCTTTTTTGTCCAGTTCGGAGTAAGACTTCCACCATCTCCTCCCAGCCTTTCTGCACATATTTCGCAGAAGTTTCAGTTCCTCAGTATACCAGGGAGCTGAGGGCTTGCGCCTAGTCTTAATTTTTTTTTAAAGGGGCTCTTACATCCAGAGCATCTGTGATATCCTTACAGTAGGTTTGATAGTTTCTATCTACTGAGTACTCAGGGGAAAAAGGGGTTTTCATCGGTAATAGTGGAGCTGAGCTGTTTCTTGCTAATTTGGCCCAGTCCCTGCCTATCCGAAATGCAGTTGAGCTGACATTTTTTTGTCCTGTCCTAGGTATGGATATTTTAAAATGGACTAGCGAGTGATCGGACCAGCTCTGGGGTAAAATGTTAAGAACCTCTGTCTCTGCCTGGTCAGCATACAGCAGATCCAATATATGACCTTCTAGGTGAGTGGGGCCTTGTACAAGCTGAAGCAGGTTGAAACTTTCGCAGATTTGATTAAGATCTCTTAAATGGTTCCCTAAAGTACCATTGTCCCATAAGTTAAAGTCCCCCAAGAATATTATTCTAGAGTGCGTCAAGCTTAAGTCAGCTATGGTGTCTAGTAGTTTTTGGTATTGTGTAACAGACCCAGGAGGTCTGTAACATACCATTCCTGATAGCAGTCTTCCTCCAGTCCCCTGTATTGAGAAGCCTAGCGTCTCAATCCCTACAACCTCATCGACCATAAGAGGAGCGAAGTTCCATATTTCCTTATAGATGACCCCGACCCCCCCTTCTCTTCCAGAGGTCCTGGGTTTGTGGAAGACTCTGTATCCCTCTGGGCGCGCAAGGCCCAGTTCGACCATCGAGTTGTTGCTTTTCCAGGTCTCTGTGAGAAATAGTGCATCAAGGTCCATATCTTCTAAAAGATTGGATATATCTTGATGATGTTTTACTAAAGATCTGCAGTTGATCAGACCACTCTTCAACTCTATTTCTTCTTGAGGTTGGACTGTACGGTGTGGCTTTTCATATATTCTACTACCAATGTTAATCAGTTGTGTTCTGGAGTATGTGGTCCTACCTGGCCCCATACAAGCAGCGTTGCTGGCGCTGTGCGCGACCAGTGCGCGGACGGGCGCAGATGGGCTTGCCTCTGGCGCGCCGGCTGCGCGCGCGCGCTGCGCGCTTGCATTGGTCTTCCTAAAATAGGCTGGCGAGTGGCGTCTTCCAGCACTAGAGCACTAACCAAGATGGCGCTGCCGGAAGTAGGTGTCCCTAAATCCCGCGAAAGCTGCGGGGTGACGAATTATGTTTTTAAAGTGCGGGTAAGAGCTAAAACAATCTTTTTTTAAACAAACAATAAAAAACAGTATAGAATTCCTATGGCAGTTTAATTCAAAAAGAGATTTCCCCCCCCCGATTCCGGTCTTTTAAGAAAAGACTGGTACTCATATATTTGAAAAGGCATCATACTAATATCGTACTACTCCAAGAAACGAAATTAACTAAGCACACTGAACATCATTTTGAATCGAAATTGAGTGTAGCATTCTTCTTAATCAAGAGGTGTTTACTTTGTTACTAGTTGCAGTATACTGTTACACCTTTTAGATGTAATTGCAGATGCTGAGGGACTTTATCTGATGCATCATAGATCTTTAGGTCACTCATGTGTCACCATTTTTATATTTATAGCCCCAACACTGACTGTCGTACCTTCTTTCAAGATGTTATTAAGAAATGTTACTGTTGTGATCCTCACTCCCTAATTCCGTGAGGCAATTTGAACCTCATCCGGGACACTATGTTGGACAAACTGCCTTCAGTGGCAGTAGTAGCCCTGCTGCAAGCACTAGAACCGGTAGTTATCTAGAGAGATAGGCACCCAAAGGTCCAGGGATATTCCTTTAACTGATGCAGATGGGCACTGTCTGACCACTCTTCTGTTAGACTCCAGATTAGACTCCCAAACTCACTAGATTCTCTGTTTGGTGCTTCGCTGCTATCGCTCTTTGTGGCCCAGTATGTTGATCAAAGCTTTGAGAAACTAATATAGAGTATTTCAAGTTAAACAAAGGTACTTTGTGGGAAGCATACAAGTTGGTCATTCACAGCGTATGACTTGCTAAGCAATCAGAAGTCTTAATATTGATACGCTCTTGCCTAATTAATTAGAAAACTGTCCACATGTTCTGGAGGCCACAACCGTAGATGTTACTCTCAAAGAAAGATTGCATGAATATAGAAAGGAAGCGGAACACAAGGTGAAATTTATATCTCAATATGCTACTGCTAGATCCTATGATGAGAGCAAATGACTGGGTAAAACACTGCAGAATCAGATTTGGCGTCCCTTGGCAGAATTGGAGGTTTTGAGCATAGAGATGAGTTTAGGGGACAGGTGGATAGACGCTGAGAGCTTACTGCAGGAATTTGTCAGTTTCTCCTCTTGGTTATATAAAATGTAGTTACATAATCCGGTGTGTTAAAAATGAGCGTAGTTTATTCAAGTTGTAGGTAATCACCTCAGCCACCACTTACTTCTGCTCCCAACATTCAGGCTCTCCGTCCAACATTCCAATCATCACAGGTAACTCCATGGAAATAAGATTCACAGAGATACCATCCAATCAATGCAAAAGTAGAGGCAAGTGACATTCCACATTACATCACTAGGAGATACCATAATATACACCTCCCTTTTCACAAATGTCCCGGATGTAAGTCGCCCCTAATTGAATGAGATTGCATTAGCTTGCTTAGGAGACATGCACCAGTAGCCACTAGCTCTAGCTGAACCAGTGTCGCTGATTGAAATTAAAGCTGCAATTCATGATTTGCACAGTGGCAATGCCGTTAGCAGCGATGAACTCTCATCCAAAGTTTATACTTCTGCACCCAGGATCGAAGTGGGAAAGAAAATTGGCCTAGGCACCAAAATAAAAGTGACCTCCATTAGTGAAATAGAAAGCTAAAAAACTGCCCCATGTTTGCAAATTGAGGCAATTTTGAACTTGTAAAGGTGTGCTGTTTAAGTGTTTTGCAATGTGTGAAAAACTGGATGCATTTCAGCTTGCAGCAGACAATGTTTGCTGCATATCAGGGAAATCAACACTAAAATCGGACCTAGCATACCATAAATTAGGTCCCCAAACAGTAAAAAAAAAAAGCCCACACAGTGACCTGGGAGACTAGCCCATTGGGCACTGCCGGATGCCCTATAGGCCAGTCTGACATTGTATGCACCTTCTTAAAAAAATACAGGAAGAGGCAAGAACAAAAAGTACCCTTCTCACTATCCTGTGTGAAGTTCTGGTGATAACATTACTTAAGCTAAATGGACACCCTACAAAATGCAAATACTATAAGCAACTGTCACTTATTAATGCAGATAACAAAATTCTAGTAAGAAAAGTGAACAGGCTTCAGACTAAACCAGCTTGGTATTTGGACAAAATATCGAATTGTAAATAACGAGAGACAGAAATATTGGAAAAATATATTGTGATACAAAAATATTGTGATGCAGAAATATCGTTGTCAAGAATATAGTTTTGTTCAGGCAAGTAAGATCGTTGTTAAGAATATCGTTGTTGTTAACATTGTTTTCAAAAATATAGTTGTAAAAAATATTGCTTTTTAATTATCTTAATGTGTTTTAGTTAATTTCATTATTTTATGTAATATTATTGTTTGTATATTTGTTAATATAATTTTTAAATAAAATTTGTAATTTTAAGTGCTTTATAATTTTCAATGTAATTGCTAATAGTAGTTTATAGTGCCGTAGAGGGCTGTTAAGTTTGTAGGGGTATAGGGTGGGAGGTTAATTAAATAAGAATTCATTAACAACTGAATATTCATGTATTAATAATAATTTAAATGATTATTAATGATGTTACTTGTGTAATAATTATATTTTGTAGTTATATTTTAGATGAGGGCTGCTGGGTTTGTAGGGGTATGGAGTGGGAAGTTAATTAAGTAATAATTAAAAATTCATTATTAAATTAATATCAATAATTTTATTGATTATTAATCATCTCAATTGTGTAATATTTATATTTATTGTTACATTTTAGGTGTGGTTGCTGGGTTTGTAGAGATATAGGTTGTGAGGTTAATTGTTATAATTAATTAGCAATTAATTATTAATGTATTATTGTTTATTTAATTGATTATTAATTATGTAATTGTACAATAATTTATACTCTAGATGTAGGCTGTTGGGTTTGTAGGTATACAGGTTGAGAAGTTAAGTAATAATTAACAATTGATTATTTATTCATTATTACTTTTTACTTGATAATTAATGATGTACATTATGTAATACTGATTTATTTTTGTTATAATTTAGTTGTGGGTTGCTAGGTTTGTAGGGGTATAAGGTGGGACATTGATTAAGTAATAATTACTTAACAGATAATTATTAAGTGTTAATTAATTAGTTAATTGATTATCAATTATGTAAATTGTATTATACTTATTTATTTTAGTTATATTTTAAGTGTGGGCTGCTAGGTTTATATGGGTGTAGTATGGGAAGTTAATTAAGACATCAATAAACAACATTTTGTTTAATTGATAATTAATTATTAAATTGTTTAATAATCATCTAAATTGTTTAATTGTTTTCTATTTTATATGTATACTTTTTTGGTTAATTCATAATGTTAAGCGGTTTATATGTGTTATAAATCAATAGGGTTATTCAAATTTGTAATGTGTTTGAAGTCAAGTACTTTCCCTACTGTTTCTTAGACTGAAGTGGGAATAGTAAATGTAACCTTTCCTAAGTCCAGTGTTATTCCCTACTGTTGCATGGACTGGAGTGGAAATAGTAAATCTTACCCCTTCAAAGTCCAATGCTTTCTCTACTGTTGCACAGAATGGAATAGGAATAGAATATTTAGCCCCTCGGAAGTCTAACTCTTTCCCTCCTATTACACAGATTGAAGTGGGAATAGTAAATCTTACGCCTCCTAAGTCCAACGCTTTCTATACAGTTGCACAGACTGGAGTAGGAATAGTACCCCCTGAAGTTAAACATTGTTTCGACTATTGTGTATTTTAGAGTGGGAATAGTAAATCTAACCTTTCCAAAGTCCAACACTTTCTTGACTGTTGCACTGATTGGAGTGGGAATAGTAAATCTAACCTCTCAGAAGTTCAACACTTTCCCTAGTGATGTGCTGTTTGGAGTAGGAATAGTAAATTTAAACACTCTGAAGTTCAATACGTTCCTTACAGTTGCACTGACTGGAGTGGGAATAATAACAGGTGATAGACACTGAGGGGCCGATTCCGATTTGGGCAGGAAATCTCTCCGACCGAGCCGGACCCGGAGAGATTTCCGACCGAATCGGACTCTAGCAGCCCGACCGAACGAGTACGATGCGTACGTATGCTATCGGACTCGAGTCGGTCGGACTCCCATTAAAGTCAATGGGAGCCGGTCGTACAACGCGTACGCGGGCTCCCATTGACTCAATGGGTGCGAGGCGAACAAGGGCGCCCTACAGCGGGTACGCGTCGAAGCGGGTCGCGCCGTACATGCACAGGTAGGGGGACCCATGGGTGCCCCCTGTGTGCGACTCGCGCGCTACGCATACAGGGAGGTCCGACACGGACCCCCAAAGTGCGGCTCCGACTGCTCTTTCGAGCCAGACGGCGCGAGTCGGTCGGACTACTCCGCGGCGCGCATCGTACTTACCCGGCCGGGGAACGTCTCCATTGCGCGGTGCGAGGCCGTGGTCCGTGCGAGGTCGGTCGGAGCGGTTGGGTCCCGCGAACGAGTCGGTCGGGCGATTTCGCGTACGTTCGCATCGTACTCGCTCGCCCGGACGCACGTCCGACTCGGTCGGGAAACAGGGCTCCGAATCGGATCCGGTAATGCCGAGTCCTATTCGGAGCCCTACCGGCCGAGATTGGAATCGGCCCCTTAGAGTTTACTGCAGGAATTTGTCATTTTCTCCTCCTGGTTATACACCTCCTTTTGGCAAATGTCCCAGACATGCCACCCCTATTTGGATGTTAGCGCATTGGCTTGCTTGGGAGGCATGCACCAACAGCCCCAAGCTGAACCAACCTCACTGATTGAAATTAAAGCTGTAATTCATAGTATTCACAGTGGCAAAGCCATTAGCAGCACTGACCTCTCAGCCAAATTTTATACCTATGCGCCCAGGATTGAACTGGGACAGAAAATCAGCCTGGGTGGCAAAATAAAGTGGCCCCCATTAGGGAAATACAAAGCTAAAAAAGTGTCCCATGTTTCCAAATTGAGGCATTTTTAAACTTGTAAAGGTGTACTGTATAAGTGAGTTGCAAGGTGTGGAAAACGGCATGCACTTGCTGCAGACATTGTATGTTTAATATTTGGGAAATCAACACTAAAATCCGGCTGAGCAGACCAAACATCAGGCCCACAAACAGCCATATGGGTGAGTGACTGGTTATGTGACTGTCTGTATTAGTCTGTCAGTTGGTGTCCAGGTGGCTGTATGGGTATGTAGGTGGGTACATGAGTGGATATATGGATGAGTGATTGGTTGTCTGAGTACCTGTATGGGTATCTTAGTATCTGTGTAGATGGATGAGGGGGTATGTGACTGCCTGTGTGGATGTGTCAGTGGTATATGGGTGAGTAACTGGGTATGTGAAAGGCAGTATAGGTGAGAGATGGGGTACGTAAGTGGCTGTATGAGTGAGTGAGTGAATGTGAGAGTGGCTGTATGGGTGAATGTGTGCTTGTGTCACTGACTGTATAGGTGAGTAAGTGAATGTTAGTATCTGTATGAGAAAGTGAGTAGGTGTGTGTGTGCATCTATATGGGTGAGTAGGTGGATGTGTGATTGACTGTATGGGTGAGTGAGTTGGTGTGTGAGCAGCTCTGTAGGTGACTGACTCAGTGTGTGAGTGGTTGTATGGGTGTATGAGTGGATATGTCAGTGGCTGTATTGGAGTGCGTGGGTGTATGTATGGGTGAGTGTGTGGATGTGTGTGTAGATCTATGAATCACTGAGTGGGTGTGTAAGTACTGGTGTGGGTCTGCGAATGAGTTTGTGAATGATTGTGTGGGAGTGGATGCATGAAAGGTTTTATGGGTGTGTGAGTGGGTGCATCAGTTAGTCTGTGGATGAGTACAGCTACTATACTAATTTACCTTTTGTAGTAGGTTATTATATATGTTTACCAATCATAAACTCTTAGAAAACACATACACTCACTTGATGATGTCATCAGAGATGTCATTTGTGATGTCATCAGTGATGTCACTGACCATGTCATGAGTGATGTAATATGTGAGGTCATAAGCAGTGCATTGCAGGATCAGCTAACTATAATTGCTGAATTTCACTGGTTTTGTATGAATGAAACTTGCGCATAACTTTAACGTCCCTGTAACCTTTGGTTTTTTCTGTGACTTTCTAAGGTATTTTAATTCTATTTCCTAATTATAACATCCCTATAACCTTTGGTTTTTTCAGTGAATTTCTAAGGTTTTTTTATTGTTTTATTTTAAAATAATTTCGAGTGGTTATGTCTGTGAGTATATGAGTGTGTGACTGGATCTATAACTGGGTGCATAATTGTCTGAGTTGGTCTGTGAGTGGGTGTATGAGTCTTTGACTGGGTCTATCAGTGGGTGATTAACTCTGCAATTGGGTTTATGAATGGGTGCGTGAATGTTTGAGTGGGTCTGTGAGTGGCTGTAATAGTCTCTGAATGTGTCTGTGACTGGGTGCATAAGTCTCTGAGTGAGTATGTGCATGGGTGCATCAGTGTCTGAGTGGGTATACGAGTGAGTGCATGAGTTTCTGTATGTATATATGAGTGGGTGCATAAGTCTCTGCGTGGGTATGTAAGTGGGTGCATGTGTCTCTGAGTCAGTCTCTCATTGGGTGTATAAGTCTTTGAGTGGGTATATGAATAGGCACAACTCTCTTACTAATTCTATGAGTGGGTGCAACAATGTCTTAGTGGGTATGTGAGTGGGTGTATGAGTGTCTGAATTTGTATGTGAGTAGATGTATGAGTCTTTAAGTTGGTATGTGAGTGGGCACATGAGTTTTTGAGTAGGTCTGTGAGTGGGTGCATGAGTCTTTGAGTACATATGTGAATAGGTACATAGTTTCTCAGTGATTCTCCAACTGGGTGCAAGAGTGTCTGAGTGGGGATGTGGATGGGTGCATGTGTCTCTGAGTCAGTCTCTCATTGGGTGTATAAGTCTTTGAGTGGGTATATGAATAGGCACAACTCTCTTACTAATTCTATGAGTGGGTGCAACAATGTCTTAGTGGGTATGTGAGTGGGTGTATGAGTGTCTGAATTTGTATGTGAGTAGATGTATGAGTCTTTAAGTTGGTATGTGAGTGGGCACATGAGTTTTTGAGTAGGTCTGTGAGTGGGTGCATGAGTCTTTGAGTACATATGTGAATAGGTACATAGTTTCTCAGTGATTCTCCAACTGGGTGCAAGAGTGTCTGAGTGGGGATGTGGATGGGTGTATGAGTGTCTGGCTTCGAAAATGAATGGATGTATGACTGTCTGAGTGGATATATGAGTTTGTAACTGGATCTATAAGTGTGTGCCTAAGTGTTTGAGTGGATCTCTGATTGGGTGTATAAGTCTTTCACTGGTGTTGTGACTGTGTGTATAACTCTTTCAGTGGGTGCCTAAGTGGGTCTGTGACTGGATGCATAAGTCTCTGAGTAGGTATGTGAGTGGGTGCATGAGTCCCTCAGTGGGTATACTACTGGTTGCATGAGTTTTTTTGTGTGGGTTAGCGAGTCGGTGCATGAGTCTTTGAGTGGATATGTAAATGGGTGCATAAGTCTGTGAGTGGGCCTGTGACTGGCTGCATGAGTCCTTCACTGGGTCTATATGTGGCTGCACGAGTCTCTGAGTGGGTATATGAGTGGGCGCATGAGTCTTTAGTGAGTTTGTGAGTGGGTGTTTAAGTCTCTGACTGGGTATGTGAGTGTGTATGTGAGAGTCTGAGTGGGTATATGAATGGGTGTATGAGTGTCTCAGTGGGAATGTGAATGGGTACATGAGTCTGTGACTGGGTCTGTAACTGGGTGAATGAATCTCTGAGTGGGTCTGTAAGTGGGTGTATTAATCTATCTGTGGGTGTGTGAGTGGAAGCATAAGTCTCTCAGTGGGTCTGTGAGTCGCTGTGTGCATGTCTGAGTGGGTCTGTGACTGGCTGCATGAGTCTCTGAGTGGGTCTGTGAGTGGGTTCATCAGTCTATCAGTGGGTGTGTGAGTGGAAGCATAAGTCTCTCAATGGGTCTGTGAGTGCGTACGTGAGAGTCTGAGTGGATCTGTGACTGGGTGCATGAGTCTCTGAGTGGGTCTGTGAGTGGGTGCATCAATCTCTCAGCGGGTGTGTGAGTGGAAGCATAAGTATCTCAGTGAGTCTGTGAGTGGGTACGTGAGTGTCTGAGTGGTTCTGAGTGTGGGTGTATGAGTCTCTGAGTGGGTCTGTGACTGGGTGTATAAGTGTCTGAGTATGTATATGAGTGGGTGCATGAGTGTCTGAGTGCATCTGTGTGTGGGTGCATGAGCCTCTGAGTGCTTATGTGAGTATGCAAATGGGTCTCTGACTGAGTCTGTGAGTGGGTGCATGAGTGTCTGAGTGGATATGTGAGTGGGTGTATGATTGTCTGAGTGGATATGTGAGTAGGTACATGAGTCTGTGACCAGTGAGGGTGTGTATATAGATATAGATACTTTTTCTTTTATATTTTCACCAATATTAGTGATGTTGCCGTGATAGTCGCGACATCCCTATGATGGTACACAGAAGCCATGCAGGCTGTCACGTCGTCGTCGCGAATATCTCACGTAATTAAAAGAACCTATTTTGGGCACATAACTTGTGTCACTACCACTCCCATTTCTCAAACATAGGGTCAGAGTTCCTCCACCCTGACCTCTTATGTTAGCTTTCACAGAAATGTTCACCCCCAGGAACCTTTCCCAATTGATAAAATGGTGGCAGCAAATTTCTGTCCAGGTTGCGTCTCGCCAATCACAGCATTCCTGTTGGCACACACATTTGCGATTACTCGCAAAATCATTGCAGAATATGTGCAGCCACAGATATCACTATAATTTTCAACTTACATTTCTCAAGAACTACTGAACGGATTTCGACCAAATAACAAAAAGCACAATCTGCGTAACAACACCACCTTTCTTCCGAATTTGGTATAATTACATTCAGTGGTTCAGGCTGTAGTCATGTTGACAGGCTCTTATGGGAATTAAAATTACAAAGCACCCTTTTTTCAACCCCAACTTTCCATGTACACGAATTACCAGAGCACATTTTGGGAAAATTTCGTGAAGATTCGTCAAATGCAGCAGTTATAAGCAAGTCAAAACATTTTTTACTATGGAAACATGGTCCTAACTATAACTACCTATTTGCGACCACTCAGTAGGTAATATGTATGTATATATGTATCTGCATACAAATATATTTATATATATATATATATATATATATATATATCCAATCACAAGAGTTGCCCATAAGGAAAGAGCCACAGCAGGTAAGTGATTTTCCTCATTTTAATCGTGAAGGCTGCAGTCAGATGAAGCAGAAACAGGCAGCAAACATTTCTCCTGCCAGCCGCGTTTCGAGTATCCTTACTCTTAATCATTGGCATTCTGTAACCAACGTCAGCAATGTGCAACTTCTTTTTAAATCACCCCAGTGGGTGTGGTTACTCGCATAGCCTTGTGGTGTTTGTAGTTGCACACTCATTAAACTCAAGTGAGTCTGTCCTCCAGGTACAGCGATAAAAGTTCAATAAAACCACAGTGGGGTGCTGCTTAGTTCATTTTCAAACGATTGCACTCTTCTGCCCTCGTGACAGGCTTACCTCCCGCAATTTGGCAAAGTCTAATGGCATCACCACGGGAACGCTGCGCTTGCAGCGGGGCTCTTTCCGCTATATATACTTTTGATAATAGTAAATACAAAAATAACCCAACAAGGCTGCATCAGGCAGCCGGAACGCGTGGATGTGGTATCGCTCGGGGTTGAAATAAACAGCTGTGGTTTAAATCGCAGGAGTGCCGAAGTCGTCTTTTCGTTTTGAAGGTGTACCTGTTCATATGTATATATATATATATATATATATATATATATATGTATTTTCCCCAAAAACACAATGAGGCCCAATACCGGAGTCAAAGCATTTAAATTGCAGGCTCAGCAGCGCAGTAAGTTGTTTTTTTGGAAAGGCAATTGATGGGCTGCTCCGGGCCCATTGTTCTGAGGCCGCCCTGTAGGTTCGGGGGCCCCTTTGCCTGGAGACTGTTTGTGGATATATATATATATATATATATATATATGTATATATATATATATATATATATATATATATACTTTTAATAATAGTAAATACAAAAATAACCCAAAAAATTAATATAATGTAAAATATATATTTTTAATAATAGTGTTACATTTGGAACATGTATACAGAATGGCTGACATTTTTACTTTGTATTGATGAGAAGGGCTAAAGTAATGTTCTTTGTTTATTCTAGTGCACAATATAATAGTGTTGTTTGAAACACACCACTCATGACCCGTGAGAAAGGCCTTTGGCCGAAATGCGTCGGGTGAAGCTATAAATAAATCACACAGCTCTCAAAGTGTGTCGGTGACTTCTTTCTTTGAGAACCGAAGAACACTTGGTAAAATAAATCTGGCTGTGCAGGCCCTTTGCAGAATGCCACCGGAAGAGGATGGAGGTTACGGGACACATACGAATGTTGTATAAATAATCATATACACACACATATATGTGTGAGTATGTGTGTGTGTTTATATAAGTATAGTATTAAATATTATTTAAATGTATTTCATTTACATTATATTAATGTTATATATTAACATATTTAAGAATAACTATTTTAAACTCTATATATTAATAAACAATATTTTTGCATGTTTTGGACAATATTAGTGTGAAACGATATCTTATTTTCGAGATTTCTGTACGTACCATTATAAGTATAGGGACACAATATTTTTGTAATCAATATTTTTACACAATATTTTTGTTACACGATATTGTTGTTTTTGATATTTTGTTAGTGATCCTCTGGCTTCATTCCAGGCCAATTCATATTGCATAACCTGCTTACTTTATTTGCAGTTATTAGCCCGCTTCACTAGAATAAAATGTGGTGGCACTTTTCCTGGAGACTACTAAAGTATTTTACTCTCTAAGGTCGAACTTATTGATGCGAGATTGGAAGGAATAGGGTTAGGCAAGGACATTATAAGCTGCAATAGGCTGTTGTATGCACGTCTCATGTCCCACATAAAAGTTAATGGAGTAATATCCAGGCTATTTGCAATCTCTAGAGGGATGAGGTAAGGATGCCCTTTGTCATCTCTTTTATTAGTGATTCCTGTAAAACGGCTTGCATGCATCCTCTGACTACACCGCTCTGCTCGAGACTTACGTTTTAGATCACACAGACTATTATTATCAGTGTATGCAGATAACATACTGCTATTTGTCAGCGATCCAGCTTTCAATTTAGCTCTCATCATCTGTGAAATTAGTTGCTTTGGCAGGGTGTCAGCATTACAATAAATTTGATGAAATTCAATGCAGCACAACACAATGATATGTGATGTGGAATTCCCATTACAAAGGTATGAGTCATCAGTTAAATATCTTAGCATTCAAATTCACCAAGATGTAGACAGAGTTATTAAATATGGCTGGGAATGACAAACACCAGACTAGCAGAACAGATAGAATTCTGGACTCGCCTACAATTATCAATGGCCTACTGAATAGCCTTGATGAAAATGGTTCTATTTCCTAAGCTCCTCTACTTATTGCTCAGCATTCCTTACCCAGTGCCATTACTTTTTTTTGCCAACAGGAAATCCCTTTAGAATAAAATAGCCTGGGGAGGTACAAAACCTTGAATAAAATGGGACACACTAATAGTACCTTACAAACTGGGCGGTTATACAGCACCAAACTTTGAACTGTACTGCTTGTGTGCACAAGCTCACTATGCTCACTACTGGTTTCACCCTCCTCCATTCCTAGAACACATGGTGATGAAACTAGACATTGCACATCCCCACCCCTAGCCATGATATTACATTAACCTGAAGAAGGCCTCTGAGTACATTTAATGAAAGGCCTTAGTAACTGGGCCTGTCAAAGACTAAATAAAATGGTGGGAAACTCACAATTATACTCACTCGTCCTGCCGCTCCTGGATACCCAATCAATTGCACCTATAGAACAAATAAAATCTAAGAACTGGCTACAAAAACTAGGACTGAGCACCATGAGGGGCTAGAAAGAGGGATGGAAGCAATATTGCCAGTGCTTTGTGACCTACTTAATAACTCTATTGAGTCAGGTCTAGTGTCCAGGTTTTGGGAACATGCCATCATAGTTCCTCTCCTAAAATAACCTCAACTGGACCCCTCGAAGCTGGAACATTTTTGGCCCAATTCCTTGCTTCCCTTCTTCTCCAAAGTGGTGGAGAGGCACATAAATAAACAACTGTCAAGTTTTATCAAGGCTAGGCAATTGCTTCATGAGACCCAGTCGGGATTTCGCCCACAGTTTAGTACAGGATCGATATTGCTGCTGGCATCAGAGTTCCTCAGGTAGATTGTTGACAGGGGTAACACTGCAGCATGATAATGTTGGATCTCAGTGCAGCCTTCGATACCGTGTCCCATGGCCTTCTGCCGGAACGGCTCTGGAATCTCGGTATCAGAGAGAAGGCTTTGCTGTGGTTAGTATCTTTCTTACTGAGCTGCACCTTTCAGGTGGCTCAAAAGTTTTTTCTATCTGAGGTTTTTCGGCTGCAGCAAGGGGTGCCACAAGGCTAAGCGTTGAGCCCTACCTCATTCAATCTTTACATGCGCCCCCTAGTCGACATCATCGAGTGTTCCAGCTTTAACATTGTGTTGTGCGCTGATGATAATCAGCTTATTATCACCCTGTCCCATGCTGAAGGAGACGCTGCAGCTCTGTTAAGATCCTGTCTGTCTGAACTGGCTGAGTGGATGGACCATAGCTGTCTCAAGGCTACTTAATGCTGGCAAAACAGAGGTTCTCATTTAGGGGAAGCAGCCATCCATCTGGTCCTCTGCTTGGTGGATGGATTTACTAGTGCCACTATCTGACCCTGAGTGAAAGTTAAGAACCTTGGCATCCAGTTTGATGCTGGACTCCTGTTTGAGAGTCAGATTACCAGGCTAGCAGGGAAATGTTTTGGAATTCTGAAGATCCTGAAAAGATCCTGGGTATACTTCCAGTGGCTGCAAGAAAGTCAGTGGTCCCGGCCTTGGTAATGTCCAGAATGGATTACTGCAATGGGCTATACCTTTGAGACACACAATATAGACAGGTGAGACTGCAGAAGGTACAGAATGAGGCAGTACGGCAGCTGTTTGACCTCCGGAGGCGGTCAGCTATGGCTCCAGGTCTTGTCAAATTGCATTGGCTGCCTATTGATATGAGAATGTCTTTAATGCTATGTGCTTCTGCCACCGCATTCTGAATGGGAAAGGTCCACAGTATCTGCACGCTCTTGTCAAACCATAAGTACCTGGCAGAAGTCTTAGTTCTGCAGAAGCCTCATTAGCCGTGATCCCTCCTGTAAATAAAGCCTGCATGGGAGGCTGCTCTTTCAGCCTGTTAACCTCCAAGATGACATCCTGGCTCTGGCACTTAGACAGGAAAAGTCTGAACTGGCTTTCCTCAAGAAACTCAAAATCTGGTTATTCAGACAGTCAAAATGGCTGGGTGTCTTGGGTGTCTGCATGGGTTTGTACCTGAGAATGAATTCTTAGCATGGGGACACTTCAGTCTGAAGTAGCTAGCTGCTTTATAAATTACATAACATAACATATATTCCGCAAGGGTGGAATTTTTTCCTTCTAATCAATAGCACCTAACAAAGCACCCCCAGAACCCCATCGATATCTTCCTCTAGTATCACTTGTGTGCTAAATATACATTTCCTCGTGCACCTCCAACTCCTCACTGTTAGAAACTGGGTGACTGGTTGACTGGGGTGGGAGCCCAGGTCAAGCAGCATCCACAAGCCTAGTCAGGGTAACACACAAGCAAACACCAAATTAACCTGTGCTCAACCCCCTGGTAGCTTGGCACAGAGCAGTCAGGCTTAACATAAGGTAATGTGCAAAGTATTTGTGCAACATTTCAAACAGTAAAGCAGTGCAAACACCACACAAAAAGATCCCATGCCAGTTAGTAAAAATAGAGCACAACTTAATAACTAAAACAAAACCAAAACAACAACAATCCAATTAGTAGAACCGGAGATATTGAATTTTAAAGTTTTTTTTTAGAAAAATAGCCCAAAAAGCACAAAGCACCAAATGAGGCTATCTGGTTGTTCCAGACCGAGACAAAGTCACAAATTCAGGTTGATCACGATGGAGCAAGGGCCAGCTACAGGGACCTAGTTAGGCCTGATGGTTGCGGAGCGTGCATGGATCCACGTCATAGATGCGCCATTCAGCCAGAGCAATGTGCCTGTTCTTAGATGCGGTGAGGCTGCATTGCGAGGTCCTTTTGAGACATCATTGAGGATCCCTTCGACGTGGTTTGCGATGTAAAGTCCGGCATCGGGGAGGTGGCATGCAGCTTGTGACGCATCAGTTCAGAAGAGCTGCGAGCCTGCAATGCAGAGTTCAGGGTCGTCATCGAGGCTGCTATCAACAAGAGATGTGAGGACCTGGGCTGTGGAATGTGTCGTGCCATTGGGTAATGCGTTGGTTCCAAGGACTGTGAGTGTGACGCAGGCCTTTGTGACGGGTCCAATCCATGCAGCAGCAGTGATGCGTCAGTTCAACTCTGGGATGTGCTGCTCAGCCAAGGAGATGCGTCGGTGATGGTCTGCTAAGCCGAGAAGATGCCTTGGTTCTGCTGGCAAGCACCTAAGGCCCACTTCCAAGGGTCCAGGATTGGGGTGGCACCACTGGGCAGGATAGGCTCACAGATGGCAAAGTCCAGGTGCAGGTGCAAGGTTGTTGGAAGCCTCTTATGTCCCTGAGGCTTCAAATTAGAAGTCTAGCCAACTAGCCCTTGGAGTCACTCTGGGTTCTGGCTTCAAAAGATGCAGGTCCAGGCCGTCTCACCAGGCATCTCTGTTCAGTGGGCCTAACTGGTCCCTGTAGCCAGTCCACTCTCTATCGAGGTTGGCCTGAACTTGTGACTTTGTCCTGGTACGGCGTGACCAGATATCCCCAGTTGGCGCTTTGTGATTTTTTGGCGCTAATTTCACTGAAAACTTTAAAATTCAATATCTCTGGTTCTATTATTGGATTTATGGTATTTTGGTCTTGTTTCATTTATACAAATTAAGCTCTATTTTTGAAACCTGGTGTGGGATCTTTTTGTGTTGTGTTTTAACTGTTTACAGTGTTGCACAAATACTTTACACATTGCCTCTAAATTAAGTCTGACTGCTCTGTGACAAGCTACTAGGGTGTTGAGCAGAGGTAAATTTGGGAATTGCTTGTGCCTTGCCCTGACTAGGATTGTGATTGATGATTGACCAGGGCTCACACTCCATTCAACCTGTAACCCAATTTCTAACATTGGTGATCATTTGTGAGGCTAGGACTTGTGCAGTACCATACAGTGATTTAGTTCATACTACCAACCCATATCTAAGACCAACTCGAGTTTACATTCTTCCTTATTGGCCTTTTTGCTGTTTCCAAATGTATTCTTACTCTAATTGACTGTTGGTGACTGTGACCACACCTTCAAAGATGGAGTTTGAGCATTGTCAACCTGGAGAGCTACACTGTGGGGGGGCGGGGGGGAGGGAGGGAGGCTGCCCGCTAAAAGAAACATCAAGAAGGTGAAGCTCCAAAAAATCTTGAGATCATTGGAAGAGTCCCATCAATTACCAGTCACAACAGATAACAAGGAGGATGAGGAAGTATTAGAGCAGTCCCCAGAGAAGGGTCTTGGGCTATGACCAGTTGAGGGGGGTGGTAACCTACTCCCAGGATTGGAGCTCCCTTCATGTGCAGAGACCAGTGTGCCCTCCCACAACCTGACCCCAGAGGAGCTGGCAGAGATGAACATGGAGAGGGAGTACAGACTGGAAATGACTAAGCTCAAAAGGGAGGAAAAGAGGCTGGCCATGGAGGCAGAGCAAAGAAACTGGCCAAGGAGGAATGAATTACCTTGGAATGTTTGGCTCATGAGAGGAGCCTTAAAGAACTGGGCATCAAGGTCAAACAGGCAGAGCCCAGCAGTGATGGTGGCAGCATTTCTTCATTGCCATCTGGAGACAAAAGGGTCTATAGTACCGATGGTCTGGTGTCTGACTTTGTTGTGGGAGATGATATTGTTAAGTGGTTTGAGACTTATGATATTGCCTTAGAGAAGTAGAAGATCCCTGAGGAAGATTGTGGGGCTAGTCTGTGGAGGAATATCCCTAGCGAGGAGAGGGACACCCTACTGGCTCAAGAGAAGGACAGTATGAGGTATCCCCCATGATAGAAGCCCTTGTCTGGAAGTATGGTCTGACCCTGGACAATTGCAGACAGAAGTTCAGGGACAGTCAGAAACTGGCCCAACAGACCTGGGTGGATTCTGTGGATTATGTTCTGCAAGGCACTGGATGAATGGGTGAAGGGCAGTTAATGAAAGGACTATCAGGGGCTGTACAATTTGATTGCAAAGGAGCACATTTTCAGTCTTTGTTTTGCAGATCGGTACCAACACCTGATTGACAGTAAGCTCTCTGTCCTCAGTAATACTAGGAAATACAGGCAGTGGGTCACCAGGAATGGGCATAGGGTAGAGACTCTGAGAGACACTGGAGCCAGCGTGACAACCATCAGTTGTCATCTGGTGACCTCAGAGCAGCTAGTCCCTAGTGCATTCCACCAAGTTGTTGCAGCTGACAACCATGAGAATCACTATCCAGTGGCTCTGGTTCCCTTTGAGTGGGGGGGGGGTTTCTCTGGTTCCTTGAGGGGGGTTGTGAGTTCGTCCATGCCTGTGGATTGTCTGCTTGGCAATGACCTGGAGCATTCCACCTGGAAGGAGGTGGAGCTCAGGTCCCACTTGGAGATGTTAGGGTTGCCTGACTGGGTGTGCCTGACCAAACGGTCCATGGCAACCCAAAAGGGTAGTCTGGAGGAACTGGAAGAATGAACCAGGTACCTACCAAGAAGAAGAAGTAGGACAAGGGTCATGGGAAACCCACTGCTGAAGCTCTCATGGTCCAGGAGAACACTGACCCTGAGAGGGTTGCCCCAGAGCCTACATGGGAATGTGTTGCCAAACTTGGGAACCTACCTGAGCTGGCCAACCGGCAGCAGGAAGGGGGGTCCCACCAGAGAGGATCTCTGCAAGGCGCAGAGAGAATGCCCTACTCTTGTGGGCCTACGGAAGCAGGACGAGTCCCAGGCAGCTGGCGACACCTCTGGTGATCACCTGATTTATTGAGAGAATGGTCTCCTGTATAGTGCGCCTAAGGTTCCTGAGTCTGGTGCAACCCATGTGTTGGTGGTCCCCAGTGCTAAAGGGCCTTTCTACTGGAGCTGGCTCATGATGTACGCCTGGCAGCTTTTCACACACTTTTACTGGCCTCAAATGAGGAAGGCCTCAGATGCATTCTGCAGGTCTTTTCCTGCCTGCTAGGCCAGTGGCAAGTCAGAGGGGAACTGCAAGGATCCCCTGCAACATTTTCCTGTCATTGGCAACCCCTTTGAAAGGGTGGACATTGACATCATTGGGCCTCTGGACCCCAAGACAGCCATGAGCAACAGGTTAATCCAGGTCTTGGTGGATAATACCACCCGGTACCCCGAGGCTATCCCTCTTAGAACAGTGACTGCACCCACAGTGCCCAGGGCACTGATGGGGATCTTTACCAATGTGGGCTTCCCCAAGGAGGTGGTATCAGACTGTGGTACCAACTTCATGTCAGGGTACATGAAGGCCATGTGGAAGAAGTGTGGCGTAACCTACAAGTTCTCCACTCCTTACCACCCTCAAACCAATGGGCTTGTTGAGAGGTTCAACAGGACCCTAAAAGGCATGATAATGGGTCTGTCAGATCCCATGGCGCGGGAGTGGGACGTCCTGCTTCCATGCCTTTTATTTGCCTACAGAGACGTAGATAGAAGGGAATTGGCTTAAGCCCCTTTGAATGTTCTTTATATGCACCCTGTGAGAGGACCTCTCAGTCTGGTGAAGGAGGGCTGGGAGCAAGCTCTCAGGAAGGCCCCCAGTATGTTGTCAGCTACATGCTGGCACTCCGTAACCAGACAAAATGCTTCTGGAAGCAAGCACAGGAAAATGTAGAAGCCATCCAGGAGGACATGAAATGGTGTTATGACCAGAATGCCTCTCTGGTTGAGTTTCAGCCTGGCCAAAAAGTGTGGGTTATGGAGCCTGTGGAGCCCAGGTCCCTACAAGGCAGCTGGTCAGCATCCTATGAGGTAAAGGAGCGCAAAAGTGATGTCACCTACTTGGTGGACCTTAAGATTCCCATGAATCTTTTAAGGGTTCTACAAGTCAATCGTCTCAAGTCCTACTTTGAGAGGTCTGAGCTAACCATGCTCCTAATCACAGATGATGAGGTGGAAGAGGAGAGTGAACCTCTCCCTGTCCTCCTTTCTTCCAAGCAGGAGGATGGGTCAGTGGTGGGTGTCAGCCTCTCCCCTACACTGACCCTGGAACAACAGAGAAACTGCCACCAGTTGCTGGGGCAGTTTGCCTCTTTATTCTCCCTTACCCCAGGGCTCACAACACGGTTTACCCATGATATTGACACTGGGGATAGCATGCCCGTGAAGAGTAAAATCTAAAGGGTGTCTGATAAGGTAGGAGCCATCATTAAGCAAGAGGTCTCCATGATGCTGGAGTTAGGGGTTGTTGAGCTGTCATACAGCCCTTGGTCCGGCCCATTGTTGTTGTCCCCAAGGCTGCCCATCCAGAACTTAGATTCTGTGTGGACTACCATGGCTCAATGCAGTCACCAAGACTCATCCACACCCCATCCCCCAGAACTGATGAGCTCATAGATGGCTAGGAGCTGCCAAGTTCCTCAGCAAGTTTGATTTAATGTCTGAGTATACTGGCAGATTGCCTTGACCGAGGGATCCAAAAAGAGGTCTGCTTTCTCTACCCCAGAAGGGAACTTCCAGTTCCAGGAAATGCCCTTCGGGTTGAAGAACGCCTCTGCCACCTTCCAGGGGTTGGTCAACCAGGTCCTGGCTGGGTTGGAGAACTTCAGTGCTGCCTGTCTGGACGACATTGCGGTCTTCAGTTCCAGCTGGGAAATCCACCTTTGCCACCGCAAATAAGTGCTTCAGGCTTTGCACAGGGCAGGTCTTACTATCAAGGCATGTCAGAAAGGGTGTGGGTCCATGGTCTACTTTGGTCACCAAGTGGGAGGAGGTAAGGTGCAGCCACTATGGGTCAAGATTGTAACCATTCTGGCTTGGGAACCACCTCAAGACCCAGATGGAGGTAAACCCCTCCTTAGGCTTAGGCCACCACTGACCCATCCTCCTCCTTAGAAGAAAGGAGGACAGGGAGAGATTCACTCTCCTCTTCCACCTCATCATCTGTGATTAGGAGCATGGTTAGCTCAGACCTCTCAAAGTGGGACTTGAGACGATTGACATGCAGAACCCTTAAAAGATTCATGGGAATCTTGAGGTCCACCAAGTAGGTGACATCACTTTTGCGCTCCTTTACCTCATAGGATCCTGACCAGCTGTCTTATAGGGACCTGGGCTCCATAACCCACACTTTTTGGCCAGGCTGAAACTCAACCAGAGGGGCATTCTGGTCATAACACCATTTCATGTCCTCCTGGCTGGCTTCTACATTTTCCTGTGCTTGCTTCCAGAAGCATTTCGTCTGGTTACAGAGTGCCAGCATGTAGCTGACAACATACTGGGGCCTTCCTGAGAGCTTGCTCCCAGCCCTCCTTCACCAGACTGGGAGGTCCTCTCACAGGGTGCCCCTACAGAAGCTCAAAGGGGCTCAAGCCAATGCCCTTCTATCTATGTCTCTGTAGGCAAATAAAAGGCATATGGGGGACCGCCCTCGACTGGATCTGCTCCTTTCTCACCGGCAGAACCCAAAGGATCAGACTCCCACCCTTCTTCTCCGAACCCACAGAGATCAACTGCGGAGTACCCCAAGAATCATCGCTCAGCCCCACGCTCTTCAACATCTACATGGCCCCCCTTGCTGCCATCATCAGACAGCATGGGCTCAGCATAGTATCCTACGCCGACGACACCCAGCTCATCCTCTCCCCCAAGAAGAACCCCGAAGACACCAGACTCAGCTTCCAGGAAGGAATGAAAGATGTCACAGCCTGGATGAGCAACAGCTTCCTAAAGCTCAACTCGGAGAAGACAGAGGTCCTCATTCTTGGACCCTTCGAAACCGCTTGGGACAACACCTGGTGGCCCTCCGCCTCGGAAACCCACCCACCCCGACGGACCATGCCCGGAACCTCGGCATCATTCTAGACTCCTCCCTCACCATGACTCGCCAGATCAACGCCTTTGCCTCCACCTGATTCAACTCCCTCCGCATCCCCTGCAAGACCTTCAAGTGGATCCCCCCGAAGCCAGAAAGACCGTCACCCTCACACTCATAACCAGCAGACTGGACTACGGTAACACCCTCTACGCTGGAATCAACAAATCCCTTCTACACAAACTCCAGACCATCCAGAACAACGCAGCCAGACTCGTCCTCGGCACCCCGCGACATGAGCACATGACCCAATACCTGCAAGAACTCCACTGGCTCCCCGTCGAGAAGAGAGTAACCTTCAAGCTACTCACCCATGCCTACAAATCCCTCCCCAACATCGGACCCAAATACCTCAACGAAAGAGTCTCTTTCCACTTACCCAAAAGAAACCTCCGCTCCGCAGACCTCGCCCTAGCAGAGACCCCGCGCATCCACAGAACCAGAACAGGTAGAAGAGCCTTCTCCTACGTCATGGCCAAGGCCTGGAACGAGCTCCCAGTCAACATCAGACGCTCCCCTACCCTGCACACCTTCAGGAAGAACCTCAAGACCTGGCTTTTCGGCTGACCCGGAGCTGCACCCCCCTCCCCCCCCCCCAGTGGCTTGAGTCCCTCACGGGTGAGTAGCGCGCTTTAAAAGCGCCATAATAATTGATTGAGGTTTCATCGGCTACTACAGGAGATTTGTCAAGGGGCATGGCACCTCTGTTGCACCCTTGACAGAGCTGACTTCCAAGAAACAACCACATCAGGTGATCTGGACAGAGGCGTGCGACAAAGCTTTTGACACCCTGAAGGAGGCCATGTTCACAGCACCTGTTCTCAATGCCCCTGACTTCGCCCAAGAATTAATTGTGCAGTCAGACGCCTCAGAGCATGGCACAGGGGCTGTGCTCTCACAGCTAAATGAAGAAGGCCTCGATCACCCTGTAGCCTTCATCAGTAGGAGGTTACTTTCCCCGGAACAGAGGTGGAGTGCAATAGAGAGGGAAGCCTTTCCTGTAGCCTGGACACTGAAGAAGCTGTTTGGTGCTCACTTCCGGTTTCAGCCAGACCATAGACCCCTCAGATGGTCAATGCAGATGAAGGGTGAGAATCCGAAACTGTTGAGGTGGTCTATCTCCCTACAGGGAATGGACTTTACTGTAGAACACCAGTACTGATGCTCTCTCCAGGTTCTTCCACCCTAGTGAAGAGAACTCTCAAGTGGTTGGGTCCCTGCTTTCGACCGTGGGGGGACACGTGTTTGACCTGCCATCCTTGGCATGGTTTCCCTCTAACTTTTGCCTTCAGACCTCCTGTTGTTGCTCACTTCGATTTTGTGCTCTTTACCACTGCTAACTAGTGCTAAAGTGCTTGTGGTTTTTTCCAACAACATGGTAACATTGGTTTATACTCAATTGGCATATTTAATGTACTTATAAGTCCTTAGTAAAGTGTACTACATGTGCGCAGGGTCTTTAAATTAAATGGTGCTAGTGGGTCTGCAGCACTGATTCTGCCACCCACTTAACTAGCCCTCTAAACATGTCTCAGTTCTGTTATTGCAGAACTTGAGTCGTAGGCCCTAGACAACTCCAAGGGCAGGATGCAGTGTATTTAAAAAGTTGCACATGTACTTTTAAATTTTACATGTCATGGTAGTGAAAAACTCTTAAATTAGTTTTTTACTACTGCAAGGCCTATTTCTCCCATAGGATAACATTGGAGTTACCTCATTACATTTTATCCAAATGGGAAGAGATAAACCCTTCAAGTTTGGTGTTTCTGGAATCACAATTTAGAATCCTAAGTGAAGTCGGATTTTAAATTGAAATTCTGAAAATGCTACTTTTAGAAATTTTGAATTTTCTTGCCATTTGGTGCCTGCTGCCTGTCTCTGGTCACATGACTGGGAGTAGTTGGCAGATGGGCTTTGTGTATTCCTTCTAGACAACCACACACAATGCGAGGTAAGATGTACACGAGTGGGCCATCACTGGCAGGTTGGGAGGAAGGAGCTGGGCCCAGCCTCACTTAACATAACGTGTATTTGTAAAGCACACGTATCACCCAAGCTAGGGTCTCAAGGCACTGAAAAAACAGATGTTTATTGTTACCCAACTCAATGGTACTTACACCTGAATAGACTGTGTCCTGTATCCACGCATAGGGCTGCATATCCCCTGTAGTTAGTCTGGAGCCAGGAAAGGCACAACATATGGGCGCTTCAAAGGTATGCCTCTAAAAGTGTCTCCCCACTTCAAAGGCACAACTGTGTTTGAAAGAAGGACCTCAGACATTACCACTTCAGTACACTTCTTGACCTGTCAATACTCTGCCAGGAAGAAGGACTGCTGTGCTGCTGAAGGACTGCCACTCTCCTGGGCTGCAGTCTGCTGGACTCTTGCTTTGCTGTGCTGACCTGCTGCCCTATTGCATGGGTGAGAAGTACTGCACCTGCATCTCTTGAACCCAGAACTCAGAGTGACTTCAGGGGCTAGTGGGCTGGCCTCCTGATCTGACGCCTCAGGGACATTACAGGCTTCCAACAACCTTGCACCTGCACCTGCACCTGGACTCTGCCATCTGTGAGTCTACCCTGCCAACTGGTGCCACCTCAGTCCTGGACCCTTGTAAGTGGGCCTAATGTGCTTGCCAGCGGTACCAACGAATCTTCTCTGCTGAGCGGTCCATCCCTAAGCAGCACCAATGCATCTCCTCAGTTGAGTGGTGCATCCCCAAGCAGAACCAATGCATCGCTGCTGCTGCGTGGATTGGACCCATTGCAAAGACCCACATCACCACCACAGTCCTCAGAACTAACGCATCGCCCGATGGTGAAGCACAACCACAGCTCAGGTCCTCCCATATCTTGTCGACGGCAGCCTCAACGACGACGCAAGATTCTGCATCGCAGCCTCATTGCTCCTCGGTACCAACGTATCGCTAGCTGAGTGCCACATCCCTGATGTCAGACTTCGCTTCATAAGTCCCATCAACAGAATCCTTGACGCAACAGGGCCTCGCACCTCAGCCTCGCAGCACCTCAGAACCAACGCATCGCTTTGGTTGCACGGCGCATCTTTGATGTGGATGCACGCAACACTCATATACCAAGATTTAAGGTACTCTGTTCAGCAGGCCTAACTGGGTCCCTGTACCCGGCCCGCACTCCATCGCAGTCGGCCTGACCTTGTGACTTTGTCCCGGTCCGGAGCAACCAGATGTCCCCAGTTGGCGATTTGTGCTTGTTAGCACTATTTTCACTGAAAACTTTGAAATTCAGTATCTCCCATTCTATTGGATTTTTGTTTTTTTGGTCTTGCTTTATTTATTTAATTAAGCTCTATTTTTCTAACCTGATGTGGGATCTTTTTGTTTGGTGTTTTCACTGTTTACTGTTTGAAGTGTTGCACAAATACCTTTACACATTGCCTCAAAATTAAGACTGACTGCTCTGTGCCAAGCTGCCAGGGAGTTGAGCACAGGTTAATTTGGTGTTTGCTTGTGCCCTACTATAACAAGGATTATGGTTGCTGCTTGACCAGAGCTCACAACGTATTCAGCCAGTAACCCAATATCTAACATGCTCATAGTGAGGAAGTATCTTTCAATGAAAGGCATCGCCTTATGCTTTACAAATTCCTGCACAGGGTCTATTACATCCAAAGGGGCTGATGGAAAGGGGTTTGGCGTGCACTGAGAGTGCTACAATGCACCTGAGGCAGGATTTTACAACCTGGTTGTGGTTTTTCCAGGGTGGCTGACTATTAGACTTTTATATTTCATTCACTGTCTATTATGTGGAGTCAATAATTAATCTGTTGATGGCCTTACTGAGTTATATACAGGACAAACAGACAGCACTTTGCAAGTATTTCTGACAAAGAGATGCATAGCCATGTGTTAGGGAAGAGCCCATGCCCCAATGCCCAGGATTAGCTGCAAGATCTCACCTATTGTAATGATAACCCTGATGTTTGTTTGTGCAAATCGTCTTCCTCAATCGACACAGCCAAGGGACAAACATGCTTAGTCATGACTCTATGCTACTACCACTACCACGGGACGTTACAGAAGTAACAGAAACCAACATGTAATAATGTCATCTCCCCATGTGATCTGTAAATACATTTTAGTAGCCAATTCTCTCTCATTCGTTGCTCTCATCAAGAGAGAAAGGTGTGCACTAGGCATCTGTTCTACCTGGCACTCATTCTGCATCAACTGCCTTTTTACTTATATGCAATATGTCTGTTCCATTTACTCTACTACTATTATCATACAAAGCATATAACTGTCCAGAGTAATGAGCAATTATACGCCATAGGTTATAACAGCTTTCTGTACAAAACTGCAACAATTAAATAATAAACGCAGTTCAAATGGTCCAGGTGGCCAGCTGTTTCTTTTGTTGGGCATTTGACTTGGTGAGGCAGTGTTACCTGTTTGGATCCTCCTTATTCAATCGTTTTACAATTTTGGGATATAGAGTCCTGTGATTCCCTGCTTTAATTGTTACTTCGAGGCTCTCGTAGTTGAACTAGTCTGTGCTTTGGGAAGAGCATTTTTTCATTTGCCAATAACTTTGGTGATGTTTGACGAATCCTTGGGAAATTTTAAAAACTAGTTTGACGCTCACATCAGCTGCTGTCTTGAAAGTTTCGGGGTGATCCGTCAAGCGATGGCCGAGAAAAAAGGGGGGTCCAAAAACACGTTTTCCCCATGTTCCATAGGAACTTTCAGCAAGGCTACAGCCCAAACTGCTGAACAGAATGCACCAAATTTGGCAAAAGGTAGCTGTTGGTCCAGAAAGCGACCCTTTTGTGAAATGATGTATATCTGTTCAGTAGTTGCGGAGTTATAAAAAGGTTTTTCAGAAATACAACTTGAGATGCGGAGGATCCCCGACCCCACCCGAGATCTTGTGCTGAGATCTGATTGGCTGCCAACACTTCAAACCAGGAAGTGTTGGCAGCCATCTTGCAACTCGGTTGAGCAGAGTCACAGGAAAAAACATTTAAAAAAACAAATGGGGGCAGGGTAGAGACACCCTGACCCCCTAGGCCTCTTGGGGGTTCCCACAGGGAACCCACAGGACCAAAAAATAATTTTCTTCTTACATTTTTTGGCAGGAGTTGTGCTGGATCCGCAAATCCTGCTGAAATTTGTTTTTAAAAACAAAGCACAGTCTCCCCCGCTTTGTTAATTATAGGCCATTGGCAGGCCAGGTCCCCGGGGCATGTCCCAAATAAAGGAGGGGAGGTGCACAAGCCCCCCCCGGGCTTATTATGCTACAAGGACCACCACCACTCCGGGGCTCAGTCACTTGTATGCAGGGGGACTCCTGGACCCCCCAGGCCTGGGGGACCACCACCTCCACTGGGCCATATATAAAATATAAATCAGGGGATTCCTTGACCCCCCCCTGTGCCCCGGGGACCACCACCTCCCTGGGACCAAAATTAATATGTGATGGGGGTTCAGTGACCCCCCAGGCCCCAGGCACTGCCACCGCCCTGTGGCCATTCCTGATTTTAAATAATAAAAGGGGGGCAGCACGGCCCCCCTCCTGGAGCCATACATGGCCCTGGGGACCGCTACCCCACATGGCCAGCTGCTGCTATGTCCCGGGGTGCCCCCCCAGGACATAGCTGTTTGCTATGGCTTGGAGAGCGCTTTACCGCTCCTGCCAAGCCATAGCAAACTGTGCTCTGCTTTGAGCAAGCGAGAACATTTTGCTCTCGCTTGCTCAAAGTGGAGCACAGTTGCTTTGACAGAGATGGAGCTGCATGTTAGCAGCTCCTTCTGTGTCAAAGCAATACTGGCTACGCAGGAGGTCGGGAGCAGCAGGGACTGCAGGGGCCTTCGGGCTCCCCCAGTGCTGCTCAACTGTACAAAGTGGATGCCCTGGGTAGGACTAGGGTACACGAACTACAGGCTGGACCCCGGGGGATGGGGTCCCCGGGGCTGAAGTCAGCCCGAGAGGGGGGCCACGCAGCCCCCCTTTCATTATTTTTTTTTCACATTGTAAAAAATAGGCCGGGCCCAGGGGGATGGGATCTGGGGGCAGCAATTGGCCCAGGAGGGGACCGCTTGCCCCCCTCCCTTTAACAAAAAAATGTTTTAAAGGGAAAAAATGACCAGGGGATGGGACCCCCAGGGCTGAAATCGGCCCGAGAGGGGGGCCGCGCAGCCCCCCTCACATTATTTATTTATTTTACATTTTACAAAAAAGGCCAGGCCCCGGGGGATTGGGTCCCGGGGCCTCCCTTTTAGTTGAAAAAAAAAGAAAAGAATAAGAGGTCGGGCCCCAGGGAATGAGGCCATAGGGCCAAAAGCGGTCCAGGGAGGGGGGCCGCACAGCACCCCTCTACTATTCAAAATTGTCCAGGCCCTGGGGGGTGGGGTGCCCGGAGCCAAAATTGGCCCAGGGAAGGCGGGCCACGCAGCCTCCCTCCCCAAATGAATTAAAAAATAAAAATGCCAGCAAGTCACCTGAGGCCCCACCCCTTCTGGTTGGGGGATGAAGTCCCCTTGGCTCCAGAGGGTCCTTGGGGACCAACAAGACCTCCTGATACCTCCAGTAAGTCCCATAGAGTGTGATTGTGAGAGGATTACGGAGGCCATGCCCCCTTTCTCCACCACTTTGTAAACGCACCTCCTGGTGCACTCCTAGTTGGAGAATGAAGTCCCCTTGGTTCCAGAGGGTCCTTAGGGGCCAACAAGCCCTCCTGTTATCTCCAGTAAGTCCCGCAGAGCGCGATGGCTGAGAGGACTTCAGAGGCCACTCCCCCTTTCTCCACCACTCGGAAAAAGTGCCTCCAGGTGCACTTCTGGTTGGGGGATGAAGTCCTATTGGCTACACAGGGTCCAGTGAGTCCTTGGGGGACAACAAGCCCTCCTATTACCTCCAATAAGTCCCACAGAGCGAGACTGCTGAGAAAACTTTAGAGCCCACGCCACCTTTCTCCACCACTGTGCAAACGCACCTCCTGGCACACTGCTGGTTGGGGAATGAAGTCCCCTTGGCTCCAGAATGTCCTTGGGGGCCAGCAAGCCCACTTGTTACCTGCACTAAGTCCCACCCAGCGGAATTGCTGAAAGGTGTTCGGAGGCCAGGCCCACTTTCGCCACCACTCTGCAAACGCACTTCCTGGTGCACCACTGATTGGAGGATGAGGTCGTTTTGGATGCTGAGTGTTCTTGGGGTTCTTTTGGATATTGAGAGTTTTTGGGGGCCGAGAAGCCCTCCTGGTACCTCCAGTAAGTCTGGCACAACAGGATTCCTGAGAGCTGGTCAGAGGCCCTCCCCGCTTTCTCCACCAACATGACTACTAGTTAAAAAACCATAGAAATTCACTTAAAAAAACCAAAGGTTACAGGGACGTTATAGTCAGGGCCGTAACCAGGAGCATAGGTTTGGGGGGGCCTGGCCCCTGTGATGAAACCCACATAAATGTAGTAAACTAAGGGTTCACGAGCAGCCTTGATTTGGGTCATAGTTATGGAGACTTCGACATGCAGGAATATTTTTTAAGATATACTGCTAAGCATTTCATTTTCTATTGTATATCTCAATTCTGGGATTATTCTCCTGAGGACATTACCTAAAAATGTGTGTAAATCGTGGCTAACATCAATTATTTTTAGACTGTCCGGTTTTAGGTTTAAACCTATAATAACTGATAAAACCCCACCGAAAGGGAAATAGCCCTCACCGGTGTAAACATATAAAAACTGAAAAAACACCTGCACAACCACCAACTAAATGCCATACAAAGAATGAAAAGGAAAGTGAAAGAGTCCATTTTTTTCTTCCTGAAGGGGCCAATACAATGTAACTTTAAACTGTAACTGTACCTCCGATCTTCCAACCTCGCACTGGCCAAAACCCCGCGCATCCACAGAGCCAGAGCAGGCGGAAGATCCTTCTCTCACATTGCAACCAAGACCTGGAACGAGCTACCAGCAGACATCAGACGCGCCCCCTCCCTGAACACCTTCAGGAAGACCCTCAAGACCTGGCTCTTCGGCTAAACAGATCTGCGGACCCCCCCCTCAGCGCCTTGAGACCCTCACGGGTGAGTAGCGTGCTTACAATTCCCTGATTGATTGATTGATTAACTGTAAAGTAGCAAGAAAGACTGGGCTAAAATTATTCTACTTGAGTTTTGTTGTTTAGGGATGTCACTAAAATATTGTTTCTTCTTCCTTTTGCTTTTTTCAATTTTGTGGTCTTTGGTCTAAAGATGCAGGGTTTAGAAGCATGTTTTAGGTCTTGTTTAATTATTTTATAAACTGTAGAGAATCAGGAAATGTCAAAATCATAGTTGATATTTTGGCTGCATTTGATTCTTCCACTGATAGGTAAAATGGCTGGTTTCATAAGAACCTTTCCCAATATGTGCCATCACATTTACCCACAGAGAGTGGGTAAAAACCCTTGATACATCAGCCCCCAGTTTCTAGTGAGTCAGTATTGATAGTAGGTGAATTGCCAACACCTCAGGCTTTAAGCATGCAAAGAAAGGTATAGTGACAAGTATGTGTGAAAAGAGTGCTATCACCAAGCATCTGGGACAGTGGTGAAAACATGACACCAGACTTTTGGAAAACATGGAACGCAGTGTCACTTGGAATGCTGCTGCAAAAAGGTGCTTTCCAAGTTCAACAAAGATTGGAGTGATATTGTTTGTATTTGCAGTGATCCAGTGACGTACATGACAAATTTGTGCGATGACCTGTCAAAATCGATACCTGAGCTGAAGTGCTGTCCTGTAAGAGAGCACATGACCAAAGACTCACTGAAGAAGTATTGCATGGTGTACTTCAATAGGTTTGATTTTCAAAAATGTATTTGGACCTCATATACACTGTACGTACACTGACTATATACCATGCACTATCAGTGCAGAAAGAAAGCAATAATATAAGCAAAACTTTCCATAAACACTGGAAAAACACTGTTTTTGTTGTTTTTAATGGCACGAAAATGTGTAACTACTGATAACCACTGTTTTTTTAAGGTATTGAAATCACTTGAAAACACTGAAAAAACCCCACCAGAATTTACCAAAAATAGAAACTGAAAACAGGAAAGTCTAATTATTTTCTATTGTATTTATAGATTTAGATTTAATCTAATTTAGATTTAATGCATCTTAAAGACAAAGGAGATTTGGAGTGGCTTTGAGGTTCTTGATTCTCGGCTTGACCAGCATGCTGTTTGTTTCTGGGAGAATCACTTTTTGTTCCAGTAATTTACATTCTTAACATATGCAAATGGATAACAGAAAATGTGAAAATAAGAGTTGCACATGATACTGTTCAAATCACAACACCCCTCTTCTTCTCCCATTAGCAACCTTCTGGTCTCTGTAATATGGTCTTCTCTTGACCCCCATCTCTTTAGTTTATGTACAGGACTTTACTTTTGAGATGCACCTCCCTCGTAAAAACAAACTCATTGTAAAGCCCCTACATCTTCCTACAGCTATATCTGGGCTCCATCAAATACCTAAAAAATATATATTTATTTTATTAGCTCCCTGTTAAATTCTCCTTCAACCCAGTGGAACTTACTGAGCAAATACAGTTATCCCCTTTTCTCACATATGAGATTTCCAAAATGGCATACTTTTTGTCTGCTAAATGTTTGGTCATTGAGAAGTTAAGAGAGGGCACTCTAGGCACAGAAGTGACAGTGTTACTGTCGTTGGATGAGTATTAAGCTCTAACCTTGTCAGTTTGTACAATATGTGCAAGCTACACAGTTAGATATGCACAGTGTGCAGTAAGTAGGAGTCGGCAATAAATTCAATACATTGGTGGAATTTTAGCCACTCCGCGTTACCCTTGTAATGCGGAGTTCTGGCCAAATTCCGCCAACCATCATGTGGCAGAGTTTTTTCTCGCTTGTGGCTCATCAAGGGTAAGTTGGCGAGCACAAGCAAGAATAGGTGATCCCCTAGCACGATTTTTGAACGCTAAGATGGCCCCCGGCGAGATTTTCTCTCACCGCGAACGGTTGCAGGCAGCCGTATCCATTCACGGTAAGAAAGCTGCCACTCAAGTAGAAAATCTACTCGAGCAGCAGCAAAAGCAAATTGTAACAACAGTGCACTCTGATGCGCCACTTGGTACCATTTGTGCTGATTTTTAGAGCAAGCTCTATGTGCTAAAAATCAGCGTGAGCAGCACGATGTGTCGATTTCCACTAATTCGTGGAACTCCACAGAATCTTGCAGAGTTTTCAAGTAACTCCGCACGTGTTTCGTCGCCTCAGTAAAATTGTACATGCGACTTGTTCACGGCTGAAAGGTTTCACTGTATTTCAATTTCCAATGTGGCGAAAATTCCAGGCCACATAAGCCTATGGCGTGGGGTAAACTCCAATGTGTCAGTAATTTATCACACAGACTGCTGAGTGGTGATTATGTGGCTTCGAATGCCCTTTAAGGCGTTCCCGAGTCTTTGAGAGAAGAAACGCCGTACTACGAAATCGTGCCCCACGCCGGTCTCCTCGAGTGCGCCACATTGGAAATTGAAATACAGTGAAACCTTTCAGCCGTGAACAAGTCGCATGTACAATTTTACTGAGGCGACGAAACACGTGTTGGCTTGGGAACGTTTTACATATTGGAAAATACAGTTGGAAGACTGAATAAAGAAGGAGAAAATCAACAAAACGCTTCTATTTGTTCATATGTGATCAACTATTGAAAAATAAAAATTTTTAATTATATATGTGTGCTGGGGTATATTAAGTAAAAATGGTACAAATGCGCTGCGCCTCATCTCCTCACAGAGATTAAAAGTGGAGGATGCCACAGGATCATGGAAGTTTTCTTTCCTTCCAAATGATACTGTTCATCAGGGCAGTTTTTTCTAGCATCTTTATTATTATTAATATGCCTTTGGTAGCCAATGCAGCAAAATGTGACCTTGTTACGCGAGAGCTCACTTTGTGTTCTCTCGCTTCACTTCTTGCTTATGTTGTTTTGCTTATTTCTGAACACTGCAGTCATTGAAAAAAGTTGTAAAACCACACAGATTTTGGTCATGAACCACAACCATATTTTTGGTCACATGTGGTAAAACCATGCAGTTTTACCACATGTACAAACATTGATAGGTTGGTGGTAATAAAACTCCATAAATCAGTCCATGGTGGGGAATGTGTGTTTTGCACAAACAGGCTAATTTTGTGATAATTAAAATTGAGGCCCAAGTACTAAGGTAACATTGGCCAGCAGTTCCAACCTCTCCCACACACTAGCAAGGTGGCAACATGCCTTTTAGATGGTGTTAAGAAAAACGTGGAGTACCTTGGACAATGATGGGAGAAAAGATTGGCATGTTCAGATGAAGATGGGATAGACTCACTAAGTACACTGCATGTTGACTGAATAGGATGCTAGACCCTTTGGATACCTGGTACTGAGATAGGATCCTGCCATAGGCTACTCTAAATAGTGAATAGCCAGAAATGTATGCTAATCCACATGGTGATGGAATAGAACTTTGGGCCACCTAGTGTGGTGACAGGCTACAACTGCTGGGTATTCCACACGTGTTTGGATAGGGCATCCCCGTGACACTTCTTAATTTTATTTAATGGAACTTTAAGCTCCCATATGGGATACAAAAGAGCCTTTGGGTTCTCTAACTGGAAACAGAAAAATGTCTTGGAAAAAGACTATGAGCATTTTGGACTGAGATAAGATATAGGCTTCAGGTACTCTGTTTAAACTACTATTGAGACTTGGGATACTCTATTGTGATAGAAAAGTGCCTTGGCAGATTCTGCACTGATAATGGACAGAGCCCTTAAGTACTTTGTACTGAGGTACAATTGAGGCTTGAGGTGGTCCGCATTGTCATAGATAAACTTTTCAGGTACTCAGCATAAAGGTACACTGGGGAATTGATGTATTCCGTCTTTGCGGAACCATTTCATGATCCTTAGTCTCTGTTTACTTGACTGTAATGACCGTCACAGATGGGGGCACTCGGAAATATGTGAATCTACATATACGGCATTGCAAAGTGACAAAATATAGACAGGCAAAAAGAAACTTCCAAAGTTGTTTGGTGTCCAAGACTTCCACAGTCCACTGCATGACCGAGCCCTGATGATATGCACTGGTTTGGTAGATCTGTGAAGGGATTAATTTTCTGTTTGTTGAATATGGTCAGCTAAATTCAACACATGGCCTGTGTTCCTGATTCCAGAAACATACTTCAATAAGCTCAAAGAACAAATTACAATTCAAAGCTTGAAAAGTTAAAAGTTTGAAACTAACATTTTACCTAAAAATTAATTAATACTATGGAATTGTGATTTTCGTTGAAGGCATGTGTTTCAGTTTTCTAAACACACACATACATAAGGGTAGATAGGGTACACCAGCAGGCCATGTAAAGTACAACACAACCACTTGTAGAAAATTATTGTTGATTATGAGTAAAGACAATGTACCTTTCAGTACAAATGTTTCCAAACAACAATGGAAGTGCTACAGTGAAAACACAATAGTGAGGGCACAGAGCTCATTGCTAATGCATGTGAAAGATGAAACTAGTGCGTGCGAGCCAACAGACAATTTCAAGAGTAATTTTGGTGTAACGTTTTTGACTTCACATCAAACATCAAAACATGTTGTTTGTTTGCAATAGGAATCTACTGGTCTGAATGAATATTAAGGAGAAAAAGCAGTCCAAAAACATTGATAGTCGTCAATGCAAATTTCGACCTCAACAGAACCACTTAAGAGGGGAATTCATTATGAAATGGTGCAGAGCAAATCAGCAGTAGCATCCCGGTTCAAATGGACCTATAGAATTCAGATTTGAAGAGGATCATACAATAGAAGGAAAGATGATGCAGGGGTGGCAAGCATATACTAGTGTGTGGGAGTAAGGAGAAACAGGGCAAAGCATTCCTGTCAGTGAAGCACACTCACCCGCAATCAACTGTAAAATCCTGATGACTAAGTGCCTGAAGCAGCAGAATGAACAGTCCCTATTTCTTTTCATTCTAGACAACTTAGACGTGATATCAAGTTATAACTGGAATTAACATTCTAACTTTTTTTTTACTTAAAGACTTTTTTGAACTTTTATGATTTTCAACTAAAAGATTCTCAAATGTAACATTTCAAATATGATATCTATCAAGCTATTTGTTTTAAACTTTTGATCTGTCTAGGTTCTCAGCACTATGGATAGATTCAGAAGCTGTTCTTCCCCAGAATGAGACTTCACACTTAATACTATGGATGGGCAGAGGTTACATAAGAGTACAAAAATATTATAAAGCATCATATTTTGCAAAACCTAATAAATAGCCGGTAACAAAATTAAGCATCAAAATTATAAGACTCAAATTAGTAATTATTTTTATTATCAAAAATGGTTGCGGCCTAGGGCACACTCAAGAGTAAGAACTGAAACTGCTGTGGCTTTTCACAAAATCATCAGCAAGCAAAAATTCAATGGGTACATGCAACAACAACAAAATAAACTGAGTAAACATTTCAATGGGTAACTTCAGGCCATGAACACAACTTGGCCCCACTGAATTTGTTACACTTTCAGCCATTCCTAGACTTTTATCCAACATTGCTTTGCATTCTGAGCTTAGAATGCCTTGTTTGAAATGCCAAAAAGTGGACTTGAAGTCCCAGAAAGAACTTGGCTGTTGGCAAAAAGCCTGGACTGGCTGAAGGTGCCACACATGACATGGGCCCCTGGCAGGTATGAACAAACAAACAGATGTGGCCACAACACCACAATAGGAGGGAAAGGAAGTTCAGCAACAGTGCTGCTGTGTCCATGGCATGTCCTGGGCAATCGCTCTCTACTCCACAAAGACTTACCAAGTGTTACATGTAGTACACCATACAAAAATAATTCACAGCTTAACAGTAAGTCAACCAAAGGAAATGTGAGTCACTCCTACAACACAGCATCAATGACATTCATGTCTGCAGCTCGGCTTTATGAGCCCATTCCATTTTCTGGTATTGTATTGTGGACCTTGTAGTAGTATATTCTATTGTGTTGGGATGACACCTATTTTTAACACAATACATGTACATAACTATAAATACTTTTTAAAAGGTGCTTTTAAGGTGACAATAGTTATACTTGCAAAGGCGTCTTTGGGACAAGCCTTGCACTCAAATTTCAGTGGGCAAACAATGCTTCCCCACAGGTTACTGACATCAAAATAATGACCATGCTCGATCCTAGACCTGGCAGTAATTAAATACTGACTCTGAAACGGGTCCCTTTCATGTCCTTAACTTTACATGAAAAAACACTGATTGAATTCTCAATAACGACTGTAAAAACCCTTAAGGTAATCCACGTCAGTGATGTAGTCCCTATTTACGTTTGACATGTTTTACTTTATGTTACATTTCCTAAGAGTACTTTGTTTTTGCAGATGTTGTGTTTCACGTGTAGTTTTTTTTTCATCAACAACACATAACTTTTGTATAGTGCATACTGTAAACAGAGTCACCTGCAGGTGTCCGGTCGAATTCAGGTTGTGGGTGGGTGTTTATGCTGAAGCTGCAGGAAGTGTGAATTTTTCACAGTGGCTGCATTACAGAGGTGTAATACCCTACATGCACATCCAATCTTTGGCCTCTCTGCAGAGCACGCATAGCAATGGTCACATATGTACCAACTGCATCTGTGATTCTATGGTAAAGTGTTTGAAGAGGTGCTTCACTGTGGAAATATTTACAACACTAAAAGCAAAGTAAAAGCTGTCCTTACAGGCAAGTGGGTGGTTCACATGTGTAGGAGAGATGGTGAAGTAAGGGAGATAAAAGGAATTACATGCAGGAGAGAGATATAATGGTTCTGAAGAGGAGAGAGATGGCTTGTTAGATATGTAAATGGAGGATTTCACAGAGATGGAGAGGAGAAAAGGAACATTAGTGTCTAATAGAATGAGAGCCTGCTGAGACTGCAGAGCAAAGTAAAGGAGAGAAAAGTAGTGATTGAGACACTCTAAAGACCACTACCCTTTCCAAAGACCTTGGTAATCATGAATTCAAAGTCTCACTTTGTTATTCTACCTATTCTGAACAAATCATTGTGGTGGCCAATTCATTTGATACTCCTAACAGGCACTGGGAAAGCTAATAGGTGTGGATTGTCCTTTGATGTGATCTATATGTCTGGATGGTATAACAGAAAACTCACAGGAGACATCTATATATTCATTAGGTGGTATGCTGTGTGAAGCACAGGCTTTTGGGTTAAATGTTTTAAGCCACAACCTTGATGGCATAGGAAAGCAATCTTAGTTACATTTCTGTGGGCAAGTTTATTTTAGAGACCCCTCACCCTATTTTCATTCCACTTAAAAAACATGAACAAGATCATTAAAGAGTGGTGCTAGGTTGTTTAACCATGAAAGCAAGTTATTTCATCTAAGCAGTTTGGCCTAGATGTTAGAAAAACGTTTGTTGTTTCTGTCTCTGCAGCTGCAAATGCATCAAGCATATATATGTGGAGAGATGTTATCTCAGTCTGCTCCAGTTAAATTACATACTATTGAATTAACAGATTCTAAAATTACTTTACTGGATCCTCCTACCTCCCTCTGCCACACTTTCTCCTTCTTCTCTCCGGCCTGGGCTTGCTGTAAGGACTCATGTTTAAAACACTGCTGTCTGGCACGGTGAGGGAAGAGACAGGGGTGTGTTATGATAAACCAGCACTACTGGCCCAGCCCACTGCTCTATCTGACGATCCACTTAGCATTGCTGCTGCAGTTCCATCTGCACCGAGTTAGGCACATCAACACTGTATGCAGAAGGAAAAAAAGCATGTTAAGATGGTCCCGTCATCTGTAGCGGCATGAACCAGCACTCCTTCAGCTGTGCACTATAACCAGCCTGACTGGCGGTGTGGCCCCACAGCATTTATACAGGTCAAGCCAAGGAGTCCTGCTTCTCGGGCCACAAACGTCACACCAGAAAAAAGGACAGATAAAAAAATGGGGGAAAAAAAGAATATTAACCTCATTTTAAAAGTCCCAGTAAGATGGGAGCCTCAGATTTAGAGGGGCCAGACAGAAATATGGGCTGGCCCGGCCCCATTCACCCCCCTTCCCCCGTGGCTACGGCCCTGGTTATAGTTAGGAAATAGAATTTGAATAACCTTAGAAATCCACTTAAAAAACAAAGGTTACAGGGATGTTATAGTTAGAAAATAACATTTAAAAAACCTTAGAAATTCCCTGAAAAAACCAAAGGTTACAGGGACGTTATAGTTAGGCTCAGATTTAACTCATACAAAACCAGTGAATTTCAGCAGTTATAGTTACCTGAGCTAACTATAACTTACGCCCCGGCAATGCACTGCTTATGACCTCACATATGACATCACTCGTGTCATGCTCAGTGACATCACTGATGAAATCTCAAATGACATCTCTGATGACATAATCCACACAACCACTCACACACCCACTTACATCCCTATACAACCTGTCGTATGCCCACTCACACACCCACACAACCACTCACATACCCATTCACAGTCCTATACGACTACTCACATACCCAGCCACTCATCCATAGAGGCACTCACACACCCACTCACTCACTCATACAGCCAATCACACAACCACTCACTCACCCATACAGCCACTCATACAACCAGTCACTCACCCATACAGCCACTCCCATAGCCACACACTCACTCATACAGCTACTCACACACCCACTTTTTTACCTACACAGTCACTCACACACACACTCACTCACCCATACAACCTCTCAACATGGTCACTCACTCACCCATACAAACACTCGTACAATCACTCACTCACACACCCACACAACTACTTACATACCCATTCACACATCAGTGCAAGCACTCACACATCTGCTCAGTCACCCATGCAGCCATTCACACAGATACTCTCCAATACTGTCACTCACACACCAACTCACTTACATCCACTCAAGCATCCACCTACTCACTCATACAGCCACTTACACACTGAGTCACTCTCTCATACAACCATTCAGACACCCACTCGCTCACCAATACAGTCACAACCCACCCAATTACCCACCCATAGAGCCACTCAGACTGCCAATCACTTACCCATACAGCCACTGACACACCCACTCACTCACCTATACAGCTACTCACACATCTCACTCACCCATAGAGCTACTCATACACCCACTTATACACCCATACAGCCACTTACATACCCATACACACAAGGGTACAATCACACAGCCACTCACATAATATATGTTCGAAGTAGTATCACTGAGTAGTAGAGCACCTAGTATACCAATTTAACTGTAGTAATATTTTTCTATATATGTTTAACAATCATAAAAACTTGAAAAACACTTACACTCACTTGATGATGCCATCAGTGATGTTATCAGTGATGTCACTGACCATGTCATGAGCGATGTAATATGTGAGGTCATAAGCAGTGCATTGCAGGGGCGTAAGTTATACTTAGTTCAGGAAACTATACCTGTATAACTGCTGAATTTCACTGGTTATGTATGAGTGAAATCTGAGCCTACCTACAACGTCGCTGTAACCTTTGGGTTTTTCAGTGACTATATAATATATGTATAAATATAAATGTATACACATATATATTTGTACACTTATATATATGCACACACACACACACACACATACACATATATATATATATATATCTATATATATATATATATATATATATATATATATAGATATATAGATATAGATATATATATATATATATATACACAAACCACGGTACCGCTGGCAGCCGCTGTGCTCCAGAACAAGGGGGCACATCAGTTTCCAACGCCAGCAAGCTCTGTTTATTACGCAGTGCTCCAGAACAAGGAGGAACGTTGGTTTCCACTGCCAGCAAGCTCAGTTTATTATTTTCCAATGCCAATTTCAAATCCAAAGAAAGGCACCGACACAGCAAGAGATCTGTGTTTCAACAATCCGTTTATTGTGTTGCTACCACACAACGCGTTTCGGCCATTCATCCTGCCTTGTTTACTTAATGAATGCCATTTTGTTTCCATTGTTTATAGTAGAATGTACCAACATGCTCAACATAAAAGAAATACTTTGCATTTTGTAACATAAAGAGTGCCTCTTAATTGCAATACAAAGCACAAAATATGGTGTGAGTCTTAAATAATATCAACAGATGTACTTATTAAATAAATATTACGATAAATGCAAAACGTTAAGCAAAATGTACGTAATGTGCACTGCTTTCGAGTATAGTATGCTAACTATCAAAGCCAATAATTCATTCATGCATGATTATCATTTCCATCATGATTAAACAAAATCATTACATCTCATAAACATTTTTGTATCTATATATATGTTGTTGCAAAAATATATGTATGGTTATTGCAAAAGATGTAGCAGCATCAAAAATCTCGTTTCAGCAATTGTGCCCGAGTGAGATGTGTCAATACTCGGACAAAACTATTTCATTGATGTGATCAGCAATTCCATCATGATCACACCAATTTCAAATGATATATGGGCTAATAACAAAAAATGAATTATTTTAAGTGTGTTCAGCCCAAAAGCACATGCCCGGATTTGTGCATAGTTGTTTCGCATCATTAAAATTATATGTGATCATTTCTCAATAAAAGCAAACCATAATGTCCAAATTCTTGTTGTCACACATATATTTGAAATACTTCCCTGATGGGCATTTATTCTCTAAATAATAGAATGAATGCATCAAACGAAAACCAAATTGAAGAGACATCTCAAGTAATTGAGCAAAGTCAAAAGACATAAGTCATCAATGCAGATTGCTCCATGGCTGCGGGAGCAGGGATGTATTACAGATGCACATATAATTTCTCTTCTGTATTTAAACCAACTGGTATTTTGCTATTCAAATTAAGGATATGGCGAGATTCCAATCTCCTTAACCATTGTTCCGTCGTATTCCCACCTCTGATCTTACTGTGCAGAGAATCAATAACATAGTAGCTAAGATCTAAATCATTACTGTTATGTACTAACTCGAAGTGCCTGGCTACAGGGTAACTGTGATCCTTGTTTTTTATTGCTCTCAGATGCTGGAAAATTATTTTATTTCCCTTCAAAATTATGCTTTCCACATACAATTTAGGACACGAACATCTAAGGACATACCTAACAATCTCACTCATACAATGAAAGGCATTGCATATTTTAAATGGAGTATTCATCAGTGATATCATGACTTCAGCCATATTAACCCCATACCAGTAAGTCTTGCATTTGTGAAGTTTTTTTAAACCCATGTTTCTAGTTAACCATTTTTTTTTATTGTTCTCATCTCAGGGCTACTACTTACTCCTTCCTGTCGCATTGACTTAGCCCTTCTGAAAGTCATCTGGGGTTTGTTGTTCATGGTGTTTCCATTAATGGCGTCACTTTTGATGAGCTGCCAATGTTTGGTTATTATCTTCCTAACTTTATGATGTTCTACACAGAATACCCTGTAATCATCCTGATCTTCTGTTCATGATGTACTTGATGAGCTTTTTTGAGAATAACAGGGTTTCTCGTTTCTTAGCATTAACCTTGTACTTGGATGTCTGAATGGCATCTTGGCTATATCCCCTTTCTGAGAACCTGTCTGACAGTTCAGTGTGTGCAAATTTTAACTGTTTCTCATCACTGAAATTGCGCTGCATGCAGAAATTTTCAGCATAGAGGATACTATATTTGAGTTTGTTGGGGTGGAAGCTTTGAGCGTGCAGTATAATATTGCGAGAGTTGGGCTTTCTATATGTTTTTGTGTGTAGCCTATTGTCTTTCACATACACCGTTAGATCTAAAAAATGTACTTCTTGTGGACTAATAGAACTACTGAAGCGTAAGTTTAAATTGTTGTTATTTATCTTCTCAGTGAAAAGCTTGGCAGAGCTCTCAGTCCCCCTCCAAATGATGAATAAATCGTCAATATAACGGGTCTGCAGGACCACATTTTCTGTCTGTTCTGCAGAAAATTGTTGTGCAAACACCTGCTCCTCCCATCAACCCATATGCAAATTCACATAGCTAGGGCCAAAGGAGGTGCCCATAGCTGTGGCCCAAATTTGCCTATATTCTTGTGTGCCAAAGAGAAAGAAATTGTTGTGTAGGATTCAATGTATCATGGACAATAGCATTCGTGTATGTTTGTAAAATGACACCGGTCTAGGGCCAAGAAAATATTTTATAGCTCTTAAACCATCCTGAAATACTGTTATAAAGAGATCTCACATCCATGGTTATTAGCACAAAATTTCTCTGCCAAGATACATTATAAATTATTCTTTAAAAAATCACCAGTGTCCTGAATGTACAAGGACAAATTACGAACATGATCATGCAAGAAAAAATGTATGTACCTTGAGGTACTTTCAAACACCCCCTCCCCCCAATGCCTGATATAATTTGCCTCCCCAGAGGAACAGTAACATTCTATGTATCTTTGGTATGAGATACAGAATTGGTATTGTTGGAAAGTCATTTCTCAAAAACTGATACTCTTCCTGGGTAAGTAGACCTACTCCACTCCATAGTGACAGCTTTATGTGATTTGCAACCCTAGTGTCAGTAATGACCGAACTTGACATTTTGGAATGACAGTCCATATCATTTAACTGTCTCATTGCTTCTGTTTTGTACATTGGCACGGGCCACAGCACAATATTTACTTCTTTATCAGCTGTTGGATAACCACGTGCTGTCTGTTCTTCAATTTATTCATCAAATTATAGTGTTGTGCATGTTGACCTCCAACAGTACTTCTTATTGCCTCATTTGCATTGATTTGTAGGGTTTTTAGGTCTTGCACCACTAGTACTGAGAAGATATCAATAGAGTCCCTTGGCATTATCAGTGTGAAAAATGATTATGATTTAAAGGGCGTAGGTGTACTCTCATACACAACAAGTTACTGGACACTGATCAGATCCTGTACAGTTAAAACTTTGTGAATTGCTGAGATTTCTCTTTCTAGTTGATCTAATTCCATCATCAATTTGTTATTGGATATTTGGAGATTAGTACCTCCTTCCTTTAGCTCTTGTTCACTGGCTCGGATGACTAGTGGTTCACTAGAATAGTATTTGCGTAGTTTTAGTTTTCTGATGCACTTGAATAAATCAATTCTCATTTGACCATAATTGAATTGTGCTGCTGCACAATATGAGAGTCCCATAGATAAGATTTGTGTTTCTTCATTAGATAGTTCTAGGTCAGATAAATTCACAATAGTTTGGGCATTTTGTGGACTCATTTCTTGGTATGTCTGGTCTGCTTGTACTTGAAAGGTTGTTTCTGGTCTGTGCCGTCTGTTTTTCTCTTTCCTTCTCCTTTGGGATTCCTTTCGTGAGTTGGCCTCGATCTAAGATTTAATGTCCTGTTCAACCGTAAAAAGCGTACCCCTTCAACATCCAAGCAGACAGCCTTGCTCGATTCTACATTCCCAGATGCTTCTTCATATGAACCAGTTTCAACTTCTTAACTAAATTCCAAACTAGTTCCTGATTGCCTGAACTGAAGACTTTGCTGGGAGCTTTCTGACAACTTTTATCTGCGCATGTTGACAAGACGCCTGGAAAACGTGAATATTTGCCCTCTCTCAGAGTCTTTATTTCTTCCAACAGACTTTTGTGATCAACGTCAGCATATTTGATTAGTATTTTCATCATTTTTTGAGATGCACCTGAGCTGTTCTTAGCCTACTCTCTAAGCATATCTGGGATGGGATTCTCAGAACTAGGTGCAATCAATATGCACAAAACCCATGGTATACAGCCCACTTCCAGGTATTTTTGGAGTGACTTACTCTCCCGCCATTTTGATATTTCATTCCTGTGTCATTTTTCAAGTTTCTTTCATTTTGTACGAACATCTCCTACAAGACTAGCTTCACCACTTATTCCTCCTGATATTGCAGTGTCAGTCACATATCTTTCCTCACTGAGCATAATTTCAGCGGCATCCACCCCAGGGGCGGCTGGCAGGACTCGCGGGTGGCGGGCGGGGGGGTTGTGAGTCGCGGGGAGGTGGCGCATATTAAAAAAAACATTAAAAAATAAATAAACGTACCTTTGCGCCGGGTCCCGCATCCCTGCTCCTGCTCTTCTCTGTCTCGGACGGAAGCACAGCCATACCCCACTGACCAATCACAATGCTGCAATGCAGCATTGCGATTGGTAGGCACCCAGGCTCCCCTGACCAATCACAACGCTGCAATGCAGCGTTTTGATTGGTTTTGAGCGTCCTGGTTCGATGCTCAACCAGGGAATGGGGGCCTGGGCTTGTTCTCCACGTAGGCTCTAATGCAGCCTGCATGGAGAATGGGGAAAGCGCACATGACTGGTTTGGACGGCCTGGGAGGGCCAGCCAAACAGTCATTGCGCACTTAGGAGATGGCAAAACACTCCTCCCCTGCCCTGCTCCGAGAGCAGAGCAACCCATCCCACCCACCCGCCTGCCGACCCGCAAAGCAGTAGGAAGCATAAAATGATAATAACTTAAAGTTATTATCATGTTCTGCTTCTTCTTCGTACAGCTTAAAAGCAGTGGGGCGACGCTCCTCCGCCATAGCGGAGGAGCCGCCACGCCTTCTCCTTTATCCACTCCGCGGTCATAACACTGCCTGGCGTGCTGTAGCAGATCCCTGTAATTACAGCTTATAAATATGGCTGTGCCCCTCTCCCTGATGCCGAAATTATACTGAAAGGGTGAGGCTTACCTTTAATCAGGCACAAATGAATGATTGGCTTTAATAATTAGCATACTATGCTCGAAAGCAGTGCGCATTACATACGTTTTGTTTACGTTTCGCACTTATTGTAATATTTATTTAATATGTACATCTGTTGATATTTATTTATGACTCACACCGTATTTTTTTGCTTTGTACTGCAATTAAGAGGCACTATTTATGTTACAAAATGCAAAGTATTTATTTTATGTTGAGCACGTTGGTACGTCATACTATAAACAATAGAAACAAAAAGGCTCTTATGTGAACAAGGCGGTGTGAACGGCCGAAAAGCGTTGTGCGGCTGTAACGCAATAAATGGATTGTTGAAACACAGATCCCATGATGTGTCGGTGCCTTTCTTCGGATTTGAAATTGGCGTTGGAAAGTATACATATACATACATACAGTTTGGGCGACAGCAGAATTTAAATCACTGTGCTTGTACTTAGGGTTCATAGTGGGGTTGGCAAATTATTTTTCCTCATTGTATTTGTTTTTGGGGAAAGCCAATGTTAGAGTCCAGGTGTAAGTAATTGTGGGTTCATGAGGTATTTAGAAAAGCAGTGCATTTTGCTGTTACCTTAAGCAGTGTTTTATTGAATGATGAAACTATTCACACTGTTGCTGTCGCGCATGGGAGAATTTTTCTTTTTGGGGAATTTCTCTTTTTTATTTCTCTCCTGCAGATAGATTTTGCTGTCTGGCAAGAGCTCAAGCCGTCAAGCACCACACACTAAAAACTGCACAACATACATAAAACACATTATACAACACACACATATACATACACATACACATACATACCTAATAGGGCTTTTGAAAGCCCCTCACGGCCATTGGCTCAGCTTGCTTTAGGCATTGGCTGACAGGAATATACAGGAATATCCGTCAGCGGTGGTATCATCTCAGAATATTCTGTGAATGTGCATATTTTTTCAGCAGAATTTGTTTTTTTTGCAGTTTTATATAACGCGAACTTGACCAGGAAGGTATCGGAGCGCTTTACACGAGCACCATTTACATTACACAAGGACACATTCATTTTTGGTGGGCACGGGGAGATTACTGATTTTCCCAGAATCACAGGATGTTAAGCCCACGCCGAGACTCGACCCTGGTTCCCCAGCTCCAGAGTGGACAGCTCTGGCCGTAACTCTACATCCTATCTTTGTTTGACATTTCGAGGAAAAGTAGTTCTCGTGCAGATTTCTATGCAGCCTGGAGTTGGTATGGTTGAAGTGGCACCAACAGCCCTGGGCTGCACTGTGCAAGAATGAGGAAGGGAGTCACTCACGCGCCATGTTCTACACGCCAGGGCACAGATACATTGGTCCGATCTTCTTTTGTTGATCCTTGCAGAGTCTCTCTCACACCAGGCACATCTGTAAATGATCACAGAAGGCGGCCAGCCTCCATACAAACTGGCCAGGAGAGACTGGCGAGCAGACGACGGCAGCATCCTGCCCCGCCTCATACAGCAGCCAACATCTCAAGGAAGCTGTGTGAAATGCTAGCTCTTCTCTGCCTTCTCTCCAAATCGCAGCTTTCATTACATTCTAAACAATAAAAGCTGCACAGAAACAAACTGAAAGCTGCGCGCTGCGGCAGCGTTTCCTCGATCATAATAAAGCCCAGAGTTGTAGCAAAAGCGACCCCCACCTCTCCCTAGAGCTCTAAAGAGGGAGTATGCTAGTAATGTACACAGCTGCGTTTCACGAGCACTGAGCTTCAGAGGAGAGGCAGAGCATTCGACCACTACCAGAGTTTTCCGAGTTACAGGAAAAGTGGCCGCACAGACTCCTGCTGTGCTGCCTTTGTAGACTAATGTGGGGAGCGTTGTGTTCTGCCACTAGTGACAAGGAATGCACTTCTAATATAAGCAAACAATAGCGCCTTGAAGCCCTCCATTTGTACACTCTTTAAAAAAAAAACCATTGCTAAATTGCCAGACCTTCAAGGCACGGGGTGATTTGCACAAGATCACATGTTGAGGAGACAGACTTGGGAGTTAATACTGCGCCACAAAAAGAAGAGTGCTTGCACGCCTGTCAGAATTTGAAGAAGTGGGAAGCGATGGGGACTCCAACAAAAATACCTCACACTCTCTATACTGCACAGAGGGGCTTATTTATGAGAGCCCTGCATCGCATTTGCACCACTAAAGTGGTACATGTGCAGTGCAGGGCTCCCATAAAGATTTAAGCCATGCAAAGACACCCTGCGTGGCTTTGAGTGGCCTCATAGATCATGAGTAAGGCAAATCGCTAGGTCACCTTACTCTGCGACCGGGAGGCATTTCATGGGCGTTGTGGTGGGTTTCCCCATGAAACACCCATGGAATTTGACACTGCCCCAGATTTGCAAAAACATGTACTCCTGCAGAAGTGCCAAATCCATACGCCTCCAGAGTTGAGAAGTAACGAGAAGATATAACTGTATTTCTTCTTGTTTTCCCTCTTTTTATTGGGTATAGCGTAATATCTGCTTGCTAAGGCGCTTCAGCAACTCCTCAGCATTACACAATGCAGAGTGCAATCTGCCCGCTAATGTGCTTCACCACCTCCTCCGCGGTATGGGGTGTTGTGTGCTACCTGCCCACTAATGCGCTTCAGCTCCTCTTCAGTGGTACGAGGCGTTGCGTACTATCTGCCTGCTAATGTGCTTCAGCACCCTCTCAGCATTACAAAGTGCAGAGTACTATCTGCCTGCTAATGCGCTTCACTACCTCCTCAGCGGTACGAGATGTTGTGTGCTACCTGCCCGCTAATGCGCGCCACCACCTCCTCAGCACCACAAAGTGCAGAGTGCTATCTGCCCTCTAATGCACTTCACCCCCTCCACAGCGGTACGAGGTGCAGCGTGCTACCTGCCTGCTAATGCGCTTCAGCGATTCCTCAGAGGAATGAAGCACTACATAAATGCAAATACAAAAAATTCAATATAGAGAAAATGAAGAGCAACTCCCCATCTGCTTCCACAAAGCCCCTGCTAATGGAAAAGCCATACAAGACATAATAAACACTCTTGATCGATGGAACGTCTTTCCATCGTTAATTCAAAGATTTCAAACCAAACTAGTAACTCCTTTTCGTGCTTTGCACTGAACTGATGCTGTTGATGGCTAGAGTTGTGAGCTATGTATGCTGTGATGCTGTCCCTGATAACAGAACGCACATTTTGGGGTCGATTCCGATTCGGGCCGGAAAAAGCACCGACCGACTCGGATCCGGAAAAAATACCGACCGACACGTACCCGTGGCGCACGACACGCCAAGTACGATGCAAGGCGCGAAAAATCCGACCGACACGTACCGAAACCAAGTCGACCGACCGAGCCGCACGGAAAACAGCAATCCGGCCGGAAAAACACGCGAATCCAACCGACCGACACGCACCCGGAACAAATCCGACCGAAACGTACACGCGAACTCCAAACCGCAAAGTACGATGCAAAGCGCGAAAACCACGACCGAGTCGGACGGAGGACAAGCCGTACGACCGACACGCATACAAAACCGAGCCGAAGCAACACAATACACCGCGACCGACGCGTACGCAGCATAGAAAACTGCACAAACACAGCGTGAACGAAACGGAGAACACCGTACGAGACCAATGCAGGGTCCGACTCGGTCACAAGAACGTTTCCAACATACACAAACAGCACAAAGGAAAAATCACCCAAAAAAAGGCCAAACAAGCAATTACCAAGCCAATAAATACTGGGGGGTGGGGACAGAGAACAAAGACACACCCACAACTCCACCTATATAAAGGACACAAATCACTACCATGAGCCTTTGCAAATGCCATTCCACTGCCAGCACCCAAGAGAAAGCAACCACACACCCACAGCTCATCCCTCACACAAGCCACACACCATCAGCACACCAACAAATACCTACCTCACATACACCCAGCAAAACACACACTCACACACCCTCACCTGCACACCAACACACACATCACCCACCATCACCACCCATCACCATGCCCCCCAAGAAGAATCCCAAGTTCCTAGATAGTGAATTGGAAGTCATGGTAGACGAGATCCTCAGGGTGGAGCCACAGCTGTTTGGCACACTGGTCCAACAGACCCCCATGTCGCAGAAAACCAAGATGTGGGAGAGGATCATCAACAGGGTGAACGCCCAATCACCATGTCGGCGCACAAAGACCGACATCCAGAACAGGTGGTATGACGTGCGCAGGAGGGTACGGAAAATGCTGACGAAAGACTACATCAACAGCCAACACACCGGCAGTGGCCCTCCTGCCAAGCCAATATACCTCAGGCCCTGGGAGGAGAAGGTGCGGGCCATCCTTCCGCCAGTGAGCGTATATGGACTAGAGGACATCCCAGAGCCTGGTGAGTACACAACAAATGTACAAAATATACTGCCACAAAACACACACATCACTGTCAAGGGAGAGTCAAACCATGCACTCATAGCAATTACACAGCAACCAGAACAGAATCATCCCAAAATGTGTATGTCAGTCAGATAAACACAACACATGCCATCAAAAAAGTCACATCCAACTGTGCCAACACATGTACAAACACAACTACAACTACAGCTAGGCAGTGGCACAAATAGAACTAACAAACACATCCACACATGTAGCCACCACAACAACACCAACACACAGTGAAGACCACTCAAAGGAAGGAATTCTGTGTATGCTGGCCAAGTCAGTGTAGCCAATAGCATCATGGGAGTCGCAGTCACACATATTGCCCCCCACAACTGTCCCATCAACACCACCATGAACCATGCGCACATCACAGGGAGTGGAGAAGGACTCACAAGATGGCTGACACTGGCTACTGCTGTGGGGAGCACAAGGCCCTGCTGGCAACTGTGCACCAACAAACAGCAGGACACCACTGACTGACATCCTGAGAGACAACTTACACTCCCTGCAATGCAAGCACGTTCCATGGTGGGATATCTGGCTAGCTGGGTGGGAAGGGGGACTTGCAGCACTGACCATAGTCACAAGCACCTCCCCTCACACCCCCCCAACACAAACTCCACAGAACCCACCTGGTAGAATGCAATGCCCAACATCCTAACACAAGATCCCACAAAGAACCACCACCCTGGGTTATGTTGTGTGAAGCACAGGGCCACTCTTGGGACTCTTAGCCAAACAACTGCCAGGACAACACTCCCAGCCATCCTGTCAGCACAGCCAGCCCACCCCACAGGGAAGCAGAATCAAAAGGAAGGAAGCATGGGCATGCTGGGAAGGGGGGTGGAGGCAATGGCATGATGGGAGTCGTAGTCACAGACATAGCTCACCCCCACAACTGTCCCATCAACACCACCCTGAACCATGCTCACATCACAGGGAGTGGAGAAGGACTCACAAGATGGCTGACACTGGCTACTGCTGTGGGGAGCACAAGGCCCTGCTGGCAAATGTGCACCAACAAACAGCAGGACACCACTGACTGACATCCTGAGAGACAACTTACACTCCCTGCAACGCAAGCACGTTCCATGGTGGGATAACTGACTGGCTGGGTGGGTGGGAAGGAGGGCCGGCTGTCAACCAAACACAACCAATGCAGACCATGTTCACACCCCAGAAAATACATAGAAATGCCCAAATAATGCAGGACAATGTGCCACACCAATATCAACCCCTGACTGTGACGACTTAGGACAATGCAATGTACAGGCCCGCACCCAGAGGCACAGTCACAACTGTCATGTGTGTCAACCATTGATGCCTGCAGAAACATAACATACATTGTTTGTGTCTCCCAAAAACAGGTGATGATGGGGACACAGCAGCAGACGCTGAGGAGTCCCAGTCCCAGGCTCAAGAGGATGCCGAGCTCACTGGCGTCGTACAGCCTCTGTCCTCCTCGGACGATGAAGAACAACCTGGCACATCCGGTGCAAGTCAACATGCAGCACCAGCAGGACCACCAGCTGCAGCACCAGCAGGACCACCAGCTGCACCCCCTGCACCCACCCCTCCAACAACTGTCACCACGAATACCATCCCTGCCGACATGGACAGAACAAGGAGCAACACCAGCACAGTGACCCTTGACCAACCTGGGGCCATGGACACCACCACCACCACCAACCCCCAAGGTGGGCCAGGGTTATCTGTGCGTGCCACTGCACACACTGCACATGTCAGCAGGGGTGGGAGACAGAGGTCGCTGCTTGCAGACGTTGCTGGTGTGCATGATGACCCACAACTGGTACGCATAGCTGATGCGTACCAGTCCAGCACCGGAGAGCTCAGCCAGGTAGTGGGGCTCCTCAGAGACATTAAACAGCAGCAGGCTGCCCATCATGCCCGCTTGGACTCCCACATGTCCCACGTGGAGTCACACATGTCCCGTGTGGACTCACACATGTCCCGCGTGGAGTCCAAGTGGGATGCACTGCATGAGATGACGGCGGTGCACAGGGACATTTTGCAATGCCTCCGCCAGATGAACAGCAACCAGTCCACACCTCCCTGTGTGCCAACAACATCTGGTGCCGAACAAACTGCAACTGCCACAGGGAGGGAGGAGGACTCTGGCGGAGAGTCCCCTGCACCGCAGCAGCCTGTACTTGAGGGGCCCCCCAAGAAGAGGGGTCGTCCGAGGAGGAAAAAGTGAGAGGCCGATGGCCAAGCGCAACTCCCAGGAAGCCTGAACCTGTTCTGGATGTTCGCCTTTGTGCACAGACTGTTCACCCTGTTGACGGCAACACTACTCCCACACATTGCATGGGGAGTACAAGTTGGACCAATGTGTCAGACAACTGTGGCCCCGATACTGGGGATCCTGTCTACCAGGACTTTCAATTCACCTAGGAACTTGGGATTGCAAGATTTATGTACAGCACAACCCATCCTATGCACTATTAACACAAATGTATCACAATAAACACACTAATATACCATACTTGCCTCTGTCGTGATTCCAACGTGGGTGCTGTTATGGGGATGATGAACTGCAAAATTACACTGTGTATGCGAACTGCAACAGCAAGGACAACACAGGCATGTGAGTACAGGCAACGTGACACACATGAGGGAGACACACCACCAGGGCTACACAACACATACACACCTAGGCCATCTGACTCATTGCCTACACTGATGTTGCCAGGGAAGACGGTGCAATGCACAGACACCACACCCATTCCCAGTTGTAGTCAAGTAGCCCACAGGTGCAGTAAGCAAATGGCAGTCAAATGTGTGACCACAGACAACGCACATCACAAAGTGAAGCACAGGTTTATTACACAGTTGCAACATGCCGTAACCACTACAGATGCAAGGTAACCCCACCTGGCAGCGGGCACACAGTCAACAACTGTAGACGGAAGGAAGTCCATGGGTGTGGCGCACATCACCTGTAGGGACACAACAGCTACCAGCCTGGATGTGCAATCACGTCGTCGGTGGACACAGTTGACCAAACGAATCTGAAAGTACCCTGTGAAGGACAGAAATGACACACAGTCAAAAGCAATGGAGTACAGGACAGAACAGCAAAACTCATGCACAATACATGTTACAAGATACCCACCCAGAACCAAGTTAGCATGTCAACACTGTTGGGGAGTACAGCCCACCTGTCACCACACATCGCAACACACATCCAGTCAAGTAGCCCATGGACACACTCCAACAGCACCAGAGCACCACCCACACATCATGCCAACTCACATCATTGACATGACACCTCAGGATACTCACATTCAGCTAAAGAAGTTGGTGATGAGCTGTGTGCGGACATCACCATCACCATCATCATCATCATCGTCACTGGCATCGTGGTCCAGGCCAGGATCCTCCACAGGTGGCGGATGTTGGTCATTGTCATCCTGGATGAGAGGCAACTCCTTCCGCACTGCCAGGTTGTGGAGCATGCAGCAGACGATGATAATCTTGCACACTTTCGCAGGGGCATATGGGAGGGACCCTCCGGTCTTGTCCAGGCAGCGGAAGCGGCTCTTCAGGAGACCAAAGATCCGCTCAATCACTCTCCTGGTCCGACCATGTGCCTCATTGTAGCGCATCTGGGCTGGTGTCACAGGGTTCCTGAGGGGTGTCAGCAACCACGGCATGTTGGGGTATCCCGAGTCACCTACGGACAGACAAGTGCACATTAGCTGACTTGGAAAAGTGGGCGGAATACTACAGATCAGATCACACACAATGGCACAAAGTCAGTACACACCAACAAGCCAGGCACGCTGGTTCTGCATCTGTGCCATCATCCTGGGGATGCGACTACTCCTCATCACAAAGGCATTGTGTGCTGAACCAGGGAAACGGGCACACACGTGTGTGATGGTCATGTCTGCAAGACACACCACCAGTGCATTGACCGAGTGGTAGTGCTTGCGGTTCCTGTAGGCCTGCTCCTGGGCCTGTGGTGGTACCAAAGCCACATGTGTCCCATCAATGGAGCCAATTACATGCGGCATCCTCCCCAGGGCATAAAAGTCACTCTTCACGTCAGTGAGTCGTCGCAGTCTAGGGAAATAGATGTACCGGTTCAGGAAGAGCAACATTGCCGCCAAAACATCGCGGAGCACACGGCTGAACATGGTCTGTGACATCCCACCAGCAGTCACCACAGTATGTTGGAAGGTACCAGTGGCAAAGAAGTGTAGGGCTGCCATCACCTTCACCTTGAGGGTCAGCGCTGTAGGATACGGCCGGCCAGGCTGCAAATGTGGGGACAACTGCACTGCCAAATCCTCAATCAGCTGCCTGGTGAAGCGGTACCGTCGGATGCTGTCCCGTTCCACCATCGTTGCCAGGTCTGGGAATGGCCGATGGACAGCAGGAGCCCTGCAGTGCAGAGGAGAAGTAAGCAAGATTGTCAGTCACCCCACATATGCGGCATTGAACACACTCAAGATCCTAACATACATCATTATGAGGCACAACTACATGAAGTGTGCAGTACCGGAAGGACATGTATGGTACACACATGGCCAACATCTGTCAACACGGTCCAACAGGTGGCATCAATTAGTCCCAGGTTGGCCCATTGGATATCATGAGGCCGTGTCACAGTTCCCATCTCCTGCTGCCGTGTCACAATAACCCCCCACAGTGACATGTGAGGACAGATGTGCCCCAGGCACCACAGCTCAACGACAGGTACATTCCCAGGGACCCTGTAATGCCACATGGACACTGGCATTACATGGAGTATCATGTATACACCACAGCAAAACAACCATGACCCCCACAGGTAGTGGCCCCACTTGCCACGGCAGGACAGACATGGACGTCTGTGGCACACACGCTACAACATCAGAGTCCATGCACACACAACGTGGATGTGGAGACTGTCTCCCATTGTGCACATGAAATCAGAGACATTGTAAACACTACATGCACAAAGACTGTGGAGGACCATCACTATTGTGCCACTGGGACACCCTGGCTCAAACATACCGTCCCACATGGGACTCACGGGGTATGTGACATGACATACACATACACCACTGTGAAATGTGACCATGGCACATGCACAGATATGAACAGTTGCACATCACAGTGGTCATGTACACGTAACACCCAGGATCCTGTCCCCATGAACATGTGCACAGCCTGGGGGTGGCTGCCCACAGGTGACACCCACAGGACAACATGTACACCAACATACACACAATAGGAAATGCATCCTTACATGCCTTATGATAAAGTTTGGACAGGCTGTCGTGATGTAGGGTGCCCCTCACTCCCTGGGAGCTATCTGTGGCTGGCATATGTCCATCTGAGACAGGCATGCTGACATATGCCAGTCACATGTACAGTGATGTGTTGTACCGCAATGGACCGATCGGTGCCTCCGGCCGGCCCATTGCATTCAATGTGTGCGGGTACGCGTTGTACCCCTGTGCGCGTTGATACCGCAATGGACCGATCGGTGCCTCCGGCCGGCCCATTGCATTCAATGTGTGCGGGTACGCGTTGTACCCCTGTGCGCGTTGTACCGCAATGGACCGATCGGTGCCTCCGGCCGGCCCATTGCATTCAATGTGTGCGGGTACGCGTTGTACCCCTGTGCGCGTTGTACCGCAATGGACCGATCGGTGCCTCCGGCCAGCCCATTGCATTCAATGTGTGCGGGTACACGTTGTACCCCTGTGCGCGTTGTACCGCAATGGACCGATCGGTGCCTCCGGCCGGCCCATTGCATTCAATGTGTGCGGGTACGCGTTGTACCCCTGTGCGCGTTGTACCGCAATGGACCGATCGGTGCCTCCGGCCGGCCCATTGCATTCAATGTGTGCGAGTACGCGTTGTACCCCTGTGCGCGTTGTACCGCAATGGACCGATCGGTGCCTCCGGCCGGCCCATTGCATTCAATGTGTGCGGGTACGCGTTGTACCCCTGTGCGCGTTGTACCGCAATGGACCGATCGGTGCACACCCATTGACAATGGGCTTGCCTGGCAACTGACGCGTTTTCGAATTTCGAACGAGTCGGTTGCTGGAAATTCAGTTGGTCACCCACAACAATGTTGCAAAATCATGTATGTCATGAAGTTGAGGATTTGAAGGATGCTGTGGGCGTGTTTTGGTGCTGCTATTCCATGGATTGGCCAGATTCAGAAGATGCAAACGACTTGGACCTATCACTTTGGACACAAGGGACAGTATCTGCCTCTCCAGCACATATATATTGCTGGCTGTTCCCCTGAGAGCTCACTTGCCTGCACTACATGCTCCAGGACGACATCTGCCACTGCACTGCTGCTGTCTCTGCCCCTCTGGACCCTGCAATGGCACGTACTGTGGAGAGAGCCCCAGCCTTCAGCCTTGAAGAGAACCAGGCCCTGCTGGACAGCCTACTTCCACAGTACAGCAAGCTGTATGGGACACCAGGGGAGCAGGTGAGTGTTCTGTGCACTGCCTTTCTGAATGTGCATTTTGTGTGACTAGCAAGGCTGAGAGTCTGCACGCCACTGGCTAGCAGGCTCACTGAGTAGTTGTCACCCCCCATAGTGTTTAGTGACTTGCACTGGACAGGTATGGTGCAGTGACAGTGCATTTGAACATGGTTTTACTTCCCATGCAATGATACCATGTAGTGACGTCTGGCAAACTGTCCATGGTCAGCTTTGCACTGCCTGTGTACATCATGTGCCCCTGTGATTGAGACATGTATATACAACTGTGTCATGCACGGATATGTTGCATGTGTGGTAATGGCCTTTTCACTTTGTCATCCTGACAGGTTAATGCCCATCGGAAGCAGGAAATCTGGAAGGACATCGTCCGGGCTGTCCGGTCCGTGGGGGTCTACAAGCGCCGGATCCGCAACTGCCAGAAGAGGTGGCAGGACCTTCGGGGCTGGACCCGGAGGATTGCACGGGTCCAGCTGAAGCTGTCGCCTCCTCGCAGGAGGGGCGGAACACGGACCCTGACCCCCACATGCTCCAGATCCTAGCGGTGGTGTTTCCAGACCTGGATGGGCAGCTGAAGGCCAGACAGCAGCAAGGAGGGGGTGAGTCAAAGACTGCACTGTGAACTCTGTATTACATGCTTTGTGCCCTCCTCTGGCCTGGTTCAACTGCCACAGTGCAGCAGTCATGTTGTCCAGGAGCCATGTCCCTCTATTGTGCACTGCCCACTGCTCATCTGATACCCAGGTGTGGCCCTTACATTCAGGGAATTGTGTCACTTGGGACTGTGTCCTTGCAGTTTGCTTCACTAAAGGTGGGGGACAGCATCTGTTTCCCTAACTCTGTTGTGGGCGTCATGGGTGGGTCCATTGTTCACACAACGCCTGGGTTTGGACATGTGATCTGCGTGTTGCTTTGATATGCGGTCCACTTGCTGAGCTGAGCCACCACATGTGCCTGGGGTATGTGGCACACGCCCATGCAGCGGGTGGGAACAATGTTTGGGCCCCAGGAGTGTGCAGATTACGTGTGTCACACATACATAGCCAGCTATCCATTGTCCAGGGCACATCCCTCATTCATGTGGAGCAGGACAGTCATGCCTACTCCAGGCAATGCAATGCACTCTGTACTCCCACTCCCGTGTATCAGCTGACACATTGTGCACAGTGATTTGACCCCTCAGGTGTCTGCCTCTGTGTCAGTGTGCTGTGGATTAGTTGCCAGGACTGCTGGGGTGTTTCTTGGTAGGGGCTCAGCATGCCCCTGGAGATGTGACCATAGGAGACGATACTTGTGTGTCACATAGGTGTTTGATCAGCTGCCCGTGCAGACTGGGGTATGCGAATGTGAAGTTCAGGCAGCTGTTCCCCATTCACAGCAAATTGTGAGGGGCTCAGGTTCCGAGGGTAGTGTCACAGGTCTCCCATATGTCCAATAGGTGTGACCTGGACAGATGAGGGTTAAGATGATGTGTTGTGTGGGGGATGTACATGTGCACTTGTGCAGCTCCAGGACTTTCATTCCCCATGACCTACTATTGTGACACAGTGCATAGTGTTGTTGTCTGGCTGCCAAGTCATACATCACTGAGACAGTGATGTATGACTTAGCAGTCATGCCTCTACCATGGCATGTGTCAACTTATTGGTGGTCCTGCAGGGGAGTGACATGTGCTACATGCACACCATAGTGGCGCTGGCTATCAGGACATGGGTGCATCATGGTGTCTGTCGCTGGTATGCATCACATGCATTTACTATTTGACTCTGGGCATCCCTTTCATCCGGAAACCTGTACTGACTCAGTGGCAAGAGCTGTGATGTGTCCACACCGTGTCCTCTGCACTGTCCAACTACTGTGTAGTTGGTGCATGTGTCCACACTGGGGTGTTGCAATCCAACAGACACCAGACAGATGGGTGCAAGGCCATGTGGGATGTGAGTGCCATGCTTGGCATCAGACTGACAATTGGCTTCTCCTGTTCAGTTAGGGCACTTTTAGCAATGTACAACTAATGATGCCAGGGCTTGCTCTGTAATGTGCTGTGCTCACAGTGGTGTGTGCGTTTGGTGCAGGTGACTGATGTCTGTCTGTTTCCCCATTGTTTGCAGATACATCCACGGCCACGGAAGGGGACAGCTCCACGGACCAGGAGGAGCCAGAGAGCCAGACTGGGTCAGTAGCCGAGGAGTGGTCGGAGGGACCCAGTGGCACGGAGGGCGAGGGGAGCCACACCGAGGAGTCCTCAGCACCATCCACCTCAGCTGAGGACCAGAGCAACTTGGAGGATGACTCCCTTGTGGAGGCGGGTGTCAGCAGCCACCACACCCCAGCTAGTGTTGCTGTCCCCGCCACCACCAGCACCACCACTGCCCTCCCATCGGCTCCCATTTCCCAGGTCCGTGGAGGCTCCCATGTTCGGGAGCGTGTCTCCTTTGGCCCAGGCACCACACCCCCTGCCCCTGTGTCCCCTGCTGCCCTGAGTGAGGAGTCTGTGTACCTCCTTCGCCAGCTCCATGTAGGGCAGTCAGCCATGCTGAGTGTCCTCCATGCGCACACCACACTGTTGACTCAGCTGGTGTCGTTCATGGAGGGCATCTCATCGGGCATGTCTGACCTACAGAGGGGCAACAGGTCCATGGACTCCTCCCTGACGGCAGCAGTGTCCCTCCTCAGACAGTCCCTCACCCCTCCTGCCTCTGCTCCATCCACACTCCCCAGCACCTTACCCGTCCCAAGCACACACACACCGGCACAGGCACACACCAGCACACACACATCCAGCACACAGACACACACGCCACAAACTAAACGCACACGCACGCACAGTCAGGGGACTGAAACCAGACTCACAGGGGATGGGGCCCTGGTACACACACACGCATCCACGGGCACTGCACAGTCCTCAGTTGCCTCTCCCTCCAAAGCACCCTCCCTTGCCTCACCTGCAACCCCAAAGACCCAGCGCCTCTTCCTCAGTGACCTCGGCCTCTTCCCCTCCGATCCAGCTGCCCCAGCATCCAGGGGGAAGAGGAAGCCCCCACACGGAGCAGAGTGCCCCTCGCCCCTGGACACCATCCCCCAGGCGCAGACAGACTGAGGCCCCCACCCGCAAGTCCCCCCGGAGTGCTAAGAGCAAGATCCCGCCGCCGCCCTGCAGCTCAAGCACCAGGTCTCCTTCCTCCATCCCTCAGGCCCCCACTCCACAGGTGCCCCCACCACACCCTGCCCCAGGTTCCCCCACCCACAGATATACCATCCCCAAGAGGCTCCGGCCTTCTCCCCCTGCCACTTGCTCTCCCGGCACCACACCCCCCGCTGCGCTTGTCTGTGCCACTGATGTGGTGAGGGTGTCCTCCCCCTCTGTCCAGCCCACCTTGCCTGTTCCCCATTCTCCTCCCCTGGTGGTAGGCACTGCAGTGGAGTCCACTACCACCCTGTCTGACTTGGGCACTGCAGTGGCGGACCTGTCCACTCCATCTGCAGGGTCCACTGCAGTCGTGCCGGCACCCACAACATCTGAGCCATGCCCCCCAGTTGTGCCGGCACACACCATGTCAGACACCTCCACTGCAGTTGTCAGTGGTTCTTCAGCACCCACCACCGCTTCCCTGCTTCCTCCTGGTGAGCCCTGATCCTGTCCCTGCGGTGCCTGGCCTACCCCCGGTTGCCCCTCCTAGTGGATTGTCCCTGGTTTTGTGCAGGCATGTGTAGGGTGGCATCTGCCACTGTCACCCACTTGTGACTTTGTTGATGGACTGGCCATTGGCCTTTGTTTATGTTCTACCGGACTTCTACTTTTAATGCCACATATGCTGAATAAAGCAACTTTCTGTTCTCTAGTGCTTTTGCTTCTGATGTACATGATGTTGATGATGCTAACCATGCCCTTGCTGCAGTGATGGTGATATTTGGTCTCATGATAATGAAGTGTTACTGTGCAGGAACCCATGTGGTCCAGGGGAATGTGTCCTATCCTGTGGTGTATCCATGTCATCCATAGCAGCATCTGAGGGTGTCATGTGTTCAGTATTTGGCAATGGGATTTCCTACTTAGATTGGCAATTTCACATCTGTGGCTTCCACCCCTGCACATCTGTTGTGCCTGCCATTGTTCTATTCGTCTACTTCCCTGACCGTGTGGCCATCTCCAGTGAACATGCAGGTTTGGGCATCAATGGGGAAGGACTCATCTGTGTTGTCAGTGCAACATTGCTATACAAGTGTGTTGGATCTGTGCTGATGATTCCGTTGGCACTTCCATGACCAGGCTGATGGGACGGGAGCCCTCATTTGGTGCTAATTGTTGATTGTGTGTCCCATTGCTGCCATGGTATGGTATCTGTTCGCCTCACATCTGCAGTCTCCACAGGGTATCTGCATGTGTGTGCCCATTGGTGCAAATATGTGGGTCTGCATTCGGATGGTCACTTCTGTCATTGTGTCATTGATGATTGTTGACGGTGTCAGCCCCCATGGGTGTTGTTTGTCTGCACATGGCCAAAGTTATGTCTTATTTGCACTGTAGGATTTGGCTCCCCCAATTTATGTTGCAATGGGACACATACACTACTTTGCCACTGATGTGTTTGTTGTTCTGTGACCAGGAATCATCCATGCAGTTTGGCAGTTGCACCTCTTACTTTGTCAACACTTACCTTTTGGTCACTGTGATGATGGGGGTTTGGACCCCATTGCCACAATGTTCAAAATGTGCTGCAGCTATGGACCCCACACTTACCTTTTGGTCACTGTGATGATGGGGGTTTGGACCCCATTGCCACAATGTTCAAAATGTGCTGCAGCTATGGACCCCACACTTGCCTTTTGGTCACTGTGATGATGGGGGTTTGGACCCCATTGCCACAATGTTCAAAATGTGCTGCAGTTATGGACCCCACACTTGCCTTTTGGTCACTGTGATGATGGGGGTTTGGACCCCATTGCTACAATGTTCAAAATGTGCTGCAGCTATGGACCCCACACTTGCCTTTTGGTCACTGTGATGATGGGGGTTTGGACCCCATTGCCACAATGTTCAAAATGTGCTGCAGCTATGGACCCCACACTTGCCTTTTGGTCACTGTGATGATGGGGGTTTGGACCCCATTGCCACAATGTTCAAAATGTGCTGCAGCTATGGACCCCACACTTACCTTTTGGTCACTGTGATGATGGGGGTTTGGACCCCATTGCCACAATGGTCATGGCCTGCTTGCGTTGTGTGTGCCACACACATATTTGTGTGGCACATGTGCTAGGGGGTCACATTGTATGTTCGAAGTCATGTTCGGTGTTGTAGGCATTTGACACAGTCTACACACGCTTGTCATGGTGTTGGGGGAATGTCTTCTTCTTGCATTCCCTAGGTTGTGGTGTGCTGGTTGTGTCATGCATTGTCCATCCTATGGGTGGGGGTGGTAGTGGTGGTAGGCATCCTGCCCCCCTGGGTGAGGGTGGTAGTAGTGGTAGGCATCCTGCCCCCTGGGTGAGGGTGGTAGTAGTGGTAGGCATCCTGCCCCCCTGGCTAAGGGTGGTAGTAGTGGTAGGCATCCTGCCCCCCTGGGTGAGGGTGGTAGTAGTGGTAGGCATCCTGCCCCCCTGGGTGAGGGTGGTAGTAGTGGTAGGCATCCTGCCCCCCTGGGTGAGGGTGGTAGTAGTGGTAGGCATTCTGCCCCCTGGGTGAGGGTGGTAGTAGTGGTAGGCATCCTGCCCCCCTGGCTAAGGGTGGTAGTAGTGGTAGGCATCCAGCCCCCCTGGCTAAGGGTGGTGGTAGTGGTAGGCATCCTGCCCCCCTGGGTGAGGGTGGTAGTAGTGGTAGGCATCCTGCCCCCCTGGGTGAGGGTGGTGGTAGTGGTAGGCATTCTGCCCCCCTGGGTGAGGGTGGTAGTAGTGGTAGGCATCCTGCCCCCCTGGCTAAGGGTGGTAGTAGTGGTAGGCATCCAGCCCCCTGGCTAAGGGTGGTGGTAGTGGTAGGCATCCTGCCCCCCTGGGTGAGGGTGGTAGTAGTGGTAGGCATCCTGCCCCCCTGGGTGAGGATGGTAGTAGTGGTAGGCATCCTGCCCCCTGGCTAAGGGTGGTAGTTGTGGTAGGCATCCTGCCCCCCTGGGTGAGGGTGGTAGTAGTGGTAGGCATCCTGCCCCCCTGGCTAAGGATGGTAGTAGTGGTAGGCATCCTGCCCCCCTGGGTGAGGGTGGTAGTAGTGGTAGGCATTCTGCCCCCTGGGTGAGGGTGGTAGTAGTGGTAGGCATCCTGCCCCCCTGGGTGAGGGTGGTACTAGTGGTAGGCATCCAGCCCACCCTGGGTGAGGGTGGTAGTAGTGGTAGGCATCCAGCCCCCCCTGGCTAAGGGTGGTGGTAGTGGTAGGCATTCTGCCCCCCCTGGGTGAGGGTGGTAGTAGTGGTAGGCATCCTGCCCCCCCTGGGTGAGGGTGGTAGTAGTGGTAGGCATCCTGCCCCCCCTGGCTAAGGGTGGTAGTAGTGGTAGGCATCCTGCCCCCCCTGGGTGAGGGTGGTAGTAGTGGTAGGCATCCTGCCCCCCTGGGTGAGGGTGGTACTAGTGGTAGGCATCCAGCCCACCCTGGGTGAGGGTGGTAGTAGTGGTAGGCATCCAGCCCACCCTGGGTGAGGGTGGTAGTAGTGGTAGGCATCCTGCCCCCCCTGGGTGAGGGTGGTAGTAGTGGTAGGCATCGTGCCCCCCCTGTCTAAGGGTGGTAGTAGTGGTAGGCATCCTGCCCCCCCTGGGTGAGGGTGGTAGTAGTGGTAGGCATCCTGCCCCCCTGGGTGAGGGTGGTAGTAGTGGTAGGCATCCTGCCCCCCTGGCTAAGGGTGGTAGTAGTGGTAGGCATCCTGCCCCCCTGGGTGAGGGTGGTAGTAGTGGTAGGCATCCTGCCCCCCTGGGTGAGGGTGGTAGTAGTGGTAGGCATCCAGCCCACCCTGGGTGAGGGTGGTAGTAGTGGTAGGCATCCAGCCCCCCTGGGTAAGGGTGGTAGTGGTGGTAGGCATCCTGCCCCCTGGGTAGGGGTGGTGGTGCGCATTCAGGCCCCTGTGTGCATATGTGGCATTGGTGATGGGCATCCCGCCCCTATGGTGCTGCTGTTGCTGGTGTAAGTATATTCTGCATCCCTGTGTGTGTGTGTGATGTGTCGTGTACGTGTTGTATGTGTTTTGTGGTTGGTGTCTGGCTTACCTTCTGCGCCGTACGCGTCCGTGCCTGTTCCGGTAGTATATGTAGAATATTGGTATGATCGGGACGAAGGGATTCATGGTTGGTTCGTGTCGTTCGTCCTTCTCGTTGCTTCGCGTCGTCCTCGTCGCTTCGCCTCGTCCTCGTCGCTTCGCCTCGTCCTCGTCGCTTCGCCTCGCACTTGTCGCTTCGCGTCGTCCTCGTCGCTGCCGTGTTCGTCTCGGAGCCGTGGATCGTGTTGTGGCGCGAATCGGAGCTTATGTGCGCCTCTCCCGGATGCTTTGACGTGCTGTGCGTAGCGACGGGTTCGGCGCGTACGGAAAGCGCATCGTACTTGTCCGGCCGGACGGGGCTGCATTTTCCTTCCGTGCGACTCGATTCGGCGTTTCCGGATTCGCCTCGGTCGGAGAACAGGACCTGGTTTGGGTGAGTACGGCTCGGCCGGATTCTTTGCTGTTGTGCGCATCGTACTTACTCGTTCGGTGTGCTGTACGGATCGGTCGGGAAACAGGCTTTCGCATGGCTTTTTTCCCGACCGAATGGTATTGGGTGCGCCTCCGACCGAGATCGGAATCGGCCCCTAAGTTGTGTAATGGTTCTTCTGCGTGCCTGCAATGTTACATGTTTTTATATCTAGCATATGCCACAGGTATATCCTGTTCTGCACTAACATTGAAAACAAGATCTCACTGAGATGCACCGGCGCTGTGTTTGACATGCTTGAGCTGTTGTAACACATTTGATGTTCTATGTGTGTAAACAGAAGCTTGCACTGGTGTGCGTGCATGAGGTAGGGGCATGCTCTTCTGCTACTTGTGTTTTGCCTGCGCAGTGTGTGTAGCAAGCACTTGCAGCCTGTGCTCCCCCTTTACAGTCAGTGCTCCATCTTTTTCAGCCTTGCCTTTCCCTTTGCATTCTGCCCTCCCCCCACCCCCAGAGAGCACATCATTTTGACTTGTGTACAGTGAAACTGTGTTCACCAAGCTTCACTAACATACGGTAGAGGGGCACCGGCTTCTCAGGCATGGACAGTAGTTGCAGGGCAGGGGAAAGCAGTGTATGCTTCCTAAAACTCGCATTCCAGGTACAACCTGTGCAGCAGCACAACATTTCTTGTTTGTGACAGAAACATCCGCTTCTGCTAACTATGTACCACCTTTTCTATGTAGCTTAGACATGTCTTTTCAATATACAAAAGCCAAAACGATTGACATTGGTGAATCTTGTTTTTGTTGTTATGGGGAATAACCGGAAGCAGCTTGGCCGCATGTCTTCACTGACGAGTCTGTCTACAGGGCAGACAACTAGACCTGTTGACTTTGCCAATGCTTGTTTATTAGTGCTGCTCAGTTTTGTTTCATTATTTTTTTTTGTAGGTCAAGCCTAGCAGCGCATGCGCTGCTCTGCGAGGCATGCTGTATCTGAGTAGGGACTGGAAGCACCTCCCATCTTTTCTATAGGCTCCTATTTGTGCCCTTCTTCAATGCCTGCTTTCGTTTGGTGGATATGTTTAATAAGTCCCGCCCTTTCGCGTTTCGAACCCTCCCAGGCGACCTCCACTGTTACTGTGGTCTTACTTCTTTAAAAAAGTATGTTCCTTCCTAGCACTCTTTTTTTGCTTTACTTCCGCTCGTGTACCAGCACGGCAGTCGCTTCATGGACGCCACACTGCACGTTTGGAACATCATATTCAAATTGCGCTTTATCTCTTCATCATATGCTTTATCTTTATTATTAAATATGTTAGCCGCTCGTCTTTGTTTTGTGATATACTACGCGGATTTTTGTTGCTCAATCAAATGCAGCATGTATGGTGCCCAGGGCCAGTCCTAGGACTTCTGGGGCCCCGGGCGAAAGGGAAGATGTGAGGCCCCTCTAATTTGCATGTAACATCACAAGGATTGACATCACAGAAAGTGACATCGCAGGACTATTGATCTTATTTGGCATCCCTGAAGAGACCTAAAGTGGATATCAGTAACATGGACAAGAAGATAAATATGCAAATGAAATAAGTCCATATATTTTAAAACTGTATAAAATGGATTACATTTGTCACATTGGATGGAAAAGCTAGGTGCAGGTCTCACAAGGATGGATATTTTTTACTCCAAGTTAACTGATTGTTTCCAGATGAGCGCATGATAAAAATCCCACAGCATTGTGGAAAATAAATTGAATGGCATCACTGGGAAACATTATGCAAAAGGGAATATATAGCAAGATGAATTTGAGTTCAGATACATGTATTTTTCATTTTACTTCGAAAGCTATGTAACTCACTGACCAGAACACAAAAGGACAGCTGAGAACCAGGAACCAGTGCTTTTGGATTTAGAATACAGAATTATTCACTTTTCCTCACAAGGCTTGAGGAGATGGGAGGATGGGAAACAGGTGAGCAAATATACATTTCTTATAAAAAGCAGATAAAAGGAAAGATTGCAATCAAACAATGAAGAGAGAGTAACTCCAACATTCTAGATTATTCTTGTTGAGTGGCTCCCTGGTATTGATTCATTAGGGAAGGTCTAGTATCTGGGTGTGTTTAAAGTGAAGGTATGCTGTAGATTCAAGGGGTTTTCAAATCAATGTTTTTGAGTTGGTATTAAAACTGTAGGAAGTGGTACTGGCCGGCTTTAGCACTGGTGAAGCCCTGTGCGACACTGTTTGTTGGTGCCCTCCAATGACGCCCTCCACTACAGATTCCCTCACTAACACCCTTTAGCAGTGCCTCTCAAGTTTCCATAACCACACTCTCGCTCAGATGCATTTAATTTGATTTACAGCGCCACTGATACCAGTTTAGGGTGTCAGAGCACTTTACATCACACACATTACACAGAGATAATCAATCATAGGTGTGTTAATCACTGTATAGGAAATGTTACATAAGGCAAAGGACTACAAGGTGTAGGAGTCACATGACAACCATACTAGTAGGAAGTATAGTTTAATAGTGATTGGTCTGGAGAAACACAAACTATGAATTTAGAACGTAACACCATGGTTGAGGGTTCTCCTTAATAAGCAGAATTTATTTCTATCTAAAAGAACCCTTTTTACATCATTAGGATAATCACAGACTGGGGGAAAAAACATAATGCTCTAATTTATACCTTGCAGTTTGCATCCAGCTCCAAGATGACAGTTAACAGCTCACTATTCTATATTAGGATTTTGACTTATAAACTGCAAGAAACAAAAGGCTCTCTGTGACAAAAGCAGTAACCCATTGACCTATTTATATTATGTGCATTTTGTGTTCTGCATAGTACGTGTTCTTTGCAGCAGGCACATTAACCCTCTGTGCTACCTTTCCACGAGTAAAAACTTCCACTTGACAAAACTCCATCTCTGTCTAGGAAGAATATTAATCACCGGAGTTATCATGACATTTTTATTGTTGCCGAAAATTGCTGGAGGCCAGGAGGAGGCATTAAATGCTTTTAAAAACATAATATACTTGCAAACATGACGCCCCACCTGAAGTCAGCACCCGGTGCGATGTACCGGTCGCACCGCCCTAGAGCCTCCCTGCTCAAGGGTCCTGTAACCTCAGTGACAGAGTCACTGTCGCACTAGGGTTTGCTGCTTCGTAGGCCTCCGCGCAAGACTGGAGGTGAACTTCAGTATGGATTGTGGTGGACAGACCTTCACAGACCTTCAAGGTTAACCTACACTTGCCACCGCTAGAGTCCACCTGCTGGTGCTAAGACACCAGGGCTTCTAAGGTCATGGGGGGCCTTCTAAGGTCTAGTACAGGAATGGGCTCCCTCAGGAGAGTTGTCTAGGGGACTGGTCATGAAGGCTGAACCTGGTTCCCCAGTTCCAAATTCAGCAGCTCTGACCATAGTGCCACATCTTCTCCCCCACTGAACACCATACTGTCCCACTGAGAGAAACTCGCATTGCCTTCAGCTACAACCCATTTGTGCCCCGCTATAAACACTTAGGGGCATATTAACAAGGCGGCGTTAATGAATTATCGCCGCTTTAGCGTCCGTTTTCGGACGAAAAGCGGCGATAATTTTATCGCCGAATTAACAAGGACACGCTAGCGCGTGATTCCTGACTTAGCGTCCGTTTTCTGCACGCCTCCCATCGCATCGCTAATGAGATGCAAAGGGGGCGTGCCTGTGAAAACAACAGGGGAAATATCGCTAACCCAGGTATCGCCATATTAGCAACGTGGGTTAGCGATATTTTAAATTGCGTTAAGTATGCCTTAACGCAGGAATTTAACGTCTGCTAAATTCCTGACTAAGGCATACCTAACATGGGGGGTGGATTGTGTGGCTAAGACCACAGGCCCTATCGCCAAGTATATCGCCGTTTTCCATGGGACATCGCTGGAAAACCAGCGATGTTCCATGGAAAACATCGCTATCACTGGAAAATTATCGCCTTTGCGCTAAGCGTTGTTAATACAGCGCTAGCATGGCGATAATTTCCAGCGATAGCCAGCGATAGGATTCCTCACGCTAAGCACGGCCAGCGATAATTATCGCTGGCCGTTGTTAATATGCCCCCTGGTTGTGACTCAATTGAAATTATGCACTAGACAAGAGTAATATGCTGCCTGAAAAAAACAAGTAACAACATCCTGGAAAAAGCTAACACTCAAGGGAATGCAAGATTAAGTAACACATGTGAAATGTAAGAAGGAACAACATAGTTAGTTACCTTAACACTTTTGCACTTATTATTCAGAAATCAGTGAGTGCTTTTGCCTGAAAAGTTAAGGACGTGACTACAAGGCCCATAAGGGACCATTTTTAATGTCTATTACTTATATCCTTACAAAATTTAAGCAGTATGGTTTAAAAAGACTACATCCGTGAACACAGAGCAGCTGTACACATTTTGTTTTCCAATCCACCCATCAAGCAGGTATTTCAGTACATTCAGGAATGGTGCACTTCTCTACCGGGGAAAACAATGTTGTTCAATGAAAGACGAGAAAACAAAAGTAGCGCTTCACTGGCAAACTCTGTAAAGTGGCGCGAATGTGTTTGGGTTTGAATAAAATCAATCTGGCCACTTTGTGACCCACTGTGTCTTGCTTTATTTGGTTATTTCACATTTTGAACCTTTTATTTCTCTCTGTCCTGAGAATGCACTTTGGAATAGAAAAATGTCTGAAAAAGACGACATTTCCAGCAAAAGTGTTTTTCTTTTTGGATTCATTTCACGGAGGAACAAATAAAGGAAAAGAAATAAAAGAGGGAGTAATACCCATTTCTTGAAGTTACGGTTTTCCTTAAGTGAGGAGGAGCAAGACAGAAAAAGAGGGAGGAAGAATAAGAATGGGGGGGCAGCTGCCAGCGGCAGAGCAGAAGTGGACACTGTCCTTGTCCTCTGTGGGCAAGAAGGAAAAGACAGTCCTTTTCCATCTCTGACCGCCCTGCCCCGAACAGCCAAACCTTATCTATAGACTTTGGCTATTTCTGCCGTCCTGGGAGGCGTGTTTAAAATGAAAAAGTAGGGGAACTAAATATATTACATTAAAGAAGTAGGGGCATGCCCCCAAGGCTCTAGACATGAGACCTAAAGACAGGCAAAAAAATTCTAAGTAAATCTATAGGTAGGCTGTCCGGTTTTAGGTTTAAACCTATAATAACTGATAAAACCCCACCGGAAGGGAAATAGCCTTCACCAGTGTAAACATATAAACACTGAAAAAACCCCGGCACAACCACAAACTAAATGCCATTCAAAGATAGGAAAAGGAGAGTGAAAGAGTAATTTGTATTTCTTCCTGAAGGGGCCAATACAATGTAACTTTGTTATATAAGGTAGCAGTAAGAAAGACTGGGCTAACATTAATCTGCTTGAGTTTTGTTGTTTAGGGATGTCACTAAAATATTGTTTCTTCTTCCTTTTTTCAGTTTTGTGGTCTTTGTTCTAAAGATACAGGGGTTAGAAGGATGTTTTAGGTGTTGTTTATTTATTTTATAAACTGTGGAGAATCAGGAAATATTAAAATCATATTTGATTTTTTGGCTACGTTTGAGTCTTTCACTGATAGGAAAAATGTAGGTTTCATAAGAATCTTTCCCAATATGTACCATCACATTTACCCACAGAGAATGGGTAAAAAACCTTGATACATCAGTCCCTTTTTATAGGGAGTCAGTATTGATAGTAGGTAAATTGCCAAACGCCCCAGGCTTTAAACATTCAATCAAGGTATAGTGACAGGTATATGTGAAAAGAGTGCAGTCACAAAGCATCTGGGATACTGGTGAAAACATAACTAGACTTTTGGAAAACATGAAACGCAGTGTCACTTGGAATGCTGCTGCAAAAAGTTCTTATCAAGTTCAACAAAGATTGGAGTGATATTGTTAGTATTTACAGTGATTCAGCTACGTATATGAAAAAGTTGTGCGATGACCTGTCAAAATCGATACCTGAGCTGAAGTGCTTCCCTGTAAGAGATCCTTGCCACTTGTTAGATGGTATGCTGAAAGCATCTTTACAATCTTCAGAGTTAATGAAGAATGCTATTGACTTTTTAGTCCATTCTGGTGCACTGTTTTGTTATGCGCGGAAACTAAAACGCAAATATTTCTCATTTTGTGCATTGTGTGGCATCAAAGAAAGAGTCATCTCAACTGTGTCACTTAGCTGGTGGTTCTTAGTCCTAGAGGCCATGAATGCTATATTATCCATGTGGCAACCGTTTACTGAACTTTTACTGAGTGATGATGCCAAAGGCAAGAAATGTGAGGATCTTTGGTCACATATTGATAGTGATTTGAAAAAAGTACACTCTACTGCATTTTTAGATTTTTACAGGAAAGCATGACTGCCGTAGTGGACAAAATAAAAAAAACTAGAGTCTGAAAACACCCTTGTCTACCAAGTGTTCAGCATATTTGGTGTAGATGTGAAACATCTCCTTGAGTGTAGGCTGGCCGACACTTTTAGTGAATTTGGCACTGCAACATGTTCCATGTTAGAGTGCTTGCCACTTGGTAAGCAAAGAAATGTTGAGGAGCAATTCAGGAACTTTTATTTTACAATGTATGAGAAATAGCCCTTCACCAACCATGGCATTTGAAGTCAATGAAGCCTCACTGTGGTACTCTGCACAAGTTATAGATCCCTTCCGTAAAGGGAAATTTTCTCCGGAGTTTCAAAAGTGCTGCCTCATTTTTGACCGCTTCAATAACTCTGAGAGCATATGCGCCCAGTTCAACGCATATGTTGCAGAACCTGTCGCAGAGAATCACAATCTTCAGGTGCACCAGTATTGGCATGGAAAGCTATGTCAGTGGCCAGAGTTAGCAAATTGTGTACTGGCTATTTTGGCGCTGCCTGTCTCAAGTGCCAATGTTGAAGAGGGCCTTTTCACAGATAAAAGTTTACATGGGAACGAAAGAGCGAGCGTGCATGACCAAAGACTCACTGAAGAAGTACTGCATGGTGTACTACGATAAGTTTGATTTGTAAAAATGTATTTGGACCTCATATACACTGTACGTACACTGTCTATATACCATGTACTATCAGTGAAGAAAGCAAGCAATAATAAAAGCAAAAAGTTCAATAAAAACCGGAAAAACACTGTTTCTGTTGTTTTTAATGACGCAAAAATGTGTAACCACTGATAACCACTGTTTTTTTAAGGTATTGAAATCACTTGAAAACACTGAAAAAAAAACACCAGAATTGACCAAAAATAGAAACTGAAAACAGGAAAGCCTATCTATAGGCCATCTTGACATGCCTGGGGCTCACCTGCCCTGAGCATCGCAGCACTACAAAATGGCTACAAGGCCCAGGGAAGGGGGCCCCCACACCTGGACCTTACAGTTTACTCGAGTGCTTTGAGGCCCAGGGAAGGGGGCCCCTCTCCCCTGAGCCTGGAAGCAGAAACGAGGCAATTTGCAAAACACTGCCCTACCATGGCCGTTTTACAAACATTTTAAATGCACATTCCCATTTAAAAAAATCTCTGTATCGGTGATGCAAAGGTTAACAAAAGCCAGTTTATCTGGCTGCTCCCTCCTCCCCTCACCCACCTCTCCTTACCTGTGTCTGGCTGGTCCTTAAAACAAAGGGGCCTTCTGTTGCCTAGAAACAAAATGCAAAAAAGGCACCTAGAATGGCTGGTACTTATCAGAGGCGCTGCCCCGCCCCTGACATTGTGAGTTAACATAATTGCTGGCCCCTTCCCATTATGTTTGTCTCTTCCCCCACTGCACCCCCTGGAATGCCACCACTACCTAACCAGCAAGATCAAGGCACCTCGTATTTGTAATATGATAGTGTGGGGCAGGGGGCCTCGGAGGAGCAGGTGGGCCAACTGTGAATGTGTGGCCTTTCACACGGAAGCGGGGCCCCCTGTGTTTTAGCTTAACGTGAGGCCCTGGGCAGCTGCCCACACTGCCCATGCCTAGCGCCGGCCCTGCTGATGCCGTTTTATTCATTTATGAACAGCGCTGCTTTGACTTCAAGCGCGGAACTTTATTTATACACGGCGCCGCCTTCACTTTAAATTTAAGAAGCTGAGGTGAGCGTAGTGCTTCAACAAATGCTTTTGTTCCTGCATAGCGCCGGGACTGTGCAACTCCTCCCCTGTTATTGGTTGCTTCCCCTGTACCCGAGTTTGCAAGCAGGATGCAGTGGAGCTCCGCATCTCTCGATCCACGTTTGATGCTTGCAGGGCAGTTGTCAGCTGTAAGTGTGCTGCATGGCTAAACACTTTTAAGGTCCCAAAGGCAAGACCTATTGGCTATGCCGATGCTTGTTTTATGTATTTCCAAGGGACCGGAAGCTGTGAAGTGATGCCAGACTGCTCTCTTAACTATTAAATGCTCCATGCACTATAATTTCTGTTTTTAGTTTAACGTTCCGACGTGGCGAGCAGACATTTTCGAACGGTAAAGCAAAAAAAAAGTCAAAGTATCTACAAATGCATTACAACAAATATGTAGGCATGAATCAAAAGCCGAAATGGGCATGTGTCATGACACATATGCAGACAAGCAACATGTGCGCACACGTGTGCAAACGGTGCCCATCTTGGACAGGTAAAGCAAACATGAGTTGTAAGGTGTGGGTAGGGGTGTAGCTGCGGGGGATGTTTGGGATGTTACACCCCCCTAATAAAAGTATTTTCGGATAAATAGTTGGGTACAAATGCTTTTAGCAGGGCAAGGTGAAGTGGCTGTCGGATTTCACCAGGGATTTTTACATATACACAGGCAAAAACACACACACACTCTTCCCGTTTCTGTTTTAAAAGCCTTAAAAAATGTTGGTTATTTTACAAAATGTGTTTTCCCTTACTTAGTACCCCCACCAATCCACATTCCTCTCACTTTCCACTGCCGCTTAAGCCCCTCTCAAGCGCTCTACTTGTAATCAAGCTACCCCTGCGTGCAGGTGGAGATTTTGAATTTCTTCTTTACTTTACCATTCCAAATTAGCTGTGTTGGATTGATAATCAAAAAAATAAACCATGCACATTGTGTCAATGCAAAAAATCATTGGCAAAGTGAATAGGTCAGCACGCACCTTCTAAAGGTAGTACATGTTGGCTTGGCCAATGCTTGTTCAATTGTTGGAGTGTAATATTTTGTGTGCTGTAACCAGTGTCTTTGCGCCCTCTTCGTTCCCAGCCCACTGAGCACTGTGCATGGCATGCTATTAGTTTTAGCGCAATTTGCCCATATAGTGGGGATTCATTAAATGCATTATCATTCTGTGTGTCATTTTACTTATTAATGTGTGTATTACTATTAAATTGAGTAATGTTATAGCGATTGCAGACTTCAGAGTGAGTCAGATCCTTTTTCTAGTGCTGATAAACTCAAACTATTTAGGTACTATTGCTATTCTTGTTTATAAATGTACCTCAATTCTGAGGAATAGATGGTTTCCCTGGTTTTTTAACAGATACTGTACCAATGTAGAACTTATTTCACTTTGTACTGGGCAGTGTGGCACCAGGGATTCTGAGAGACATTTTCCGTTTGGCAGGAGGTTTCTGTCTTATGTACAACTGTGACTGTTGCTGTTGTGCGCGTTTTGGCAGCCATTTTCCTGAAGTGTGCAGTATTGAAATATTGCACTATGGTAAAGTCAGAGGAAGGTTTACGCTGATGGAGTAAATGTTGCGCCATCAGCTTAAACCTCACGGTCCGCCCACCTCTAACTCAGTGGGTGGGCTGAGAGCTTGTAGGAGAGGGTACTCTGTCGCTGTTGCAACAGGTTACCCTCGCTGTCAAACTCCAAATCATCCCCTTGCTCATCTCTGGTGCTTCCTTCATTATTTTAATTGATGAAAATTGAGAATGTTCTTTGACATTTTTAATTTTGTATCTCACTAATCAAGGCTGTCCGTTACTCATTCAAACATCAGAATCTTAATTTATGACAAAAATGGGATAGTACTGAAAATAATTCAGCTTGAATTGAAATCAACTTAAGATAATATGCCTCGGGTAGTAATTTACGGCGCATTACCACCGGATCTCTGAATAGTCCTCTAATGTATGTTAATTAATTTAATGCATTTTCCTCTATGCTTGAAATAATATTCTGAGTTTTTTGTGTTATGTGAACCTACAGATTGATGCCATGTAAGTTTACATTGTTGTCAGTCATGCTTTATTGCACAGAGGAGTGTTTAATGTACTCTTCAGTGATTACCCTAAGCACGCGTGTTTAGCCCGAAGCTTATTTTTAATTTGCAAATGAGGATTCAAATTAAATATGTCACAGTCTAGCCTTGTTTGAGCCACTGTAGGAAATACCTTCTCCTGAAATAACCAAGAGATTCTTAGGTCTGGCCTAGCTTTCCTGATAGTCTTGTGCAATAAAAAATGATAAATAAAACACGTACATATATCCGTGAATAAAGGGGCTCTGGGTCACCCCTCTTCCTCATTTGGTCTGTTCAACCTTCATTCATTTTTTGTTTCAACCCACCACAGCATACAGCATGTGGCAGTAGGTCAGGCCAGTTCAACCACTGGCTCGCTTCACCTGTGAGGGACAGCATTTTGCCTGATCACATATGCATATCCATCTAAAAAAGAAGTGCACTTCAGTGGCAGGGCTGGTGGACTATAATTGCCTTTGCCAATGCTTATTTTCTTTCTATTCTTTATCATTTGCATTTTTTTAGTCATACTTGTGTCTTTAAACTATATCTTCAGCTACAGTAATTCAAAGACAACAATACATTTTTGTGACTATTAAGATTCATATTTTTCTCTGGTGTGCAATAAATCAACAAAAGGGCTTGTACGACTGTTTTAAGCACATCTGTCTGCAAGAAAAAGTGTATGCAACAGTTAATATATTTTTAAACTTTAAAGTTATATTACAAGCATAAGGCTTCGAAATTTAGGAACCGCATACTTCATTTCTATATTTATTTGCATTTTTCTGGCATGTACTTACAATAAAAAAATAACCATCAAGCCAGCTTACCAATATCAGACTTACTGGGTTGCCAATGCTAATTTTAAGCATATTTGAAGGAATTATCTTTGCTCCAGTTTCTGTGTATCCACTCCAGCCACCGTTAGAGAAGACCTCACTGACAAAAATGTTGATAATATTAAGGTGGAGCCAAAAAGGGTGTTTTTTAGCCATTGATGTATCTACCCTAAATTTAAGGGCTCTAGGAGAGAGCTTGGTTTCACGGATCTTGGAAGCTTCGAATTTGAACAAATGTTTGAAATTGGACAGTTTGAAAACTCTGTACAAAGCCTTGAAGAAGGGACAAAGTATCCACGAAAAACGTGTCAGCTGGATCACAAAATTAAATTCTTGTGCAAACGTGAATATTTGGTGAAAAATAAATACAAATATGGACTATATTTCAAAAGGATGCCGCCAACATAATTGTTTATTTCATTATACTGTGACAGTTTATGTTTCCTTCATTTGAGCCTGATTTTGAGTTAGGAGTGTATGTGTATGTGTATGTGGAGATGCCAGTTGGCTAGCATTACCGATTCTGACCAATTACGAGTTAATCTCCACAGAGCTACTTGTGCATGCCCAGTTTTTCTGGCTTAAATTCCAAACAGAATTTCTATTTCCGTGCAGATTAAACTCACATGTGCCACCCATATTGTGCAGGTGTTAAATGATAGAGAGGGCTGCTGCGGGGGAGGTGAGAGGAGACAGAGGGTGGCTTAGGCAATGGGGAGGATGTGGCCTTGGAAGGGGGTCAGGAGAGGTCCAGGGGCCAGGCTACACCACCAAAGCGATTTTACCACCTGTATTGTCTGGCTAGTAAAATCAGGTTTGGTATTCCTTTGCTTTGAAGTGATTTCCTTTGAGGGCCCACTTTGGTTCTCCCTTAGTTTTGAGCATTAGAGTTTTAGGCTGCCTCTGCTCTGCACAGCCACGCATACAATTATTTTAGGAATACGCATGTACATGTTATTTGTTATTCAGTGATTCTTTTCAGGAATCAGTCTGCATATTTTTGTCCAAAGTTGCCTAGAATACATAAAAACATGGTATACTGTTTTCTTTGCCCAGTCAGCAACAGCTTCTAACGTTTTAGACATAACACAGTAGCACAGCTGCAGTTTTCCAGCACTGTAGTTCTTGTCAGATAAACTGTGTGTCTTCCACTTGGGGGCAGAGAGGAGAATTCCAGCAGAGAGGCATGTCCTGGAATGAACACCCACACAGCCTGAGTTTACACCTATGATGCAGATCACCTAACCTACATACACCAGGTATGGGGTCTGTTGCCAATCCCAGAGATGTTATGTTGTTATGTTATTCACATTTCTTAAGCGCAACTGTTACCCGAGGGTGTCCTGGCGCTGCACGCTATCTTCCTGTTACCAGAGAGTGAAATGCCTATAAGGTAAAAAGCCAGGTTTTGAGTCCCTTCCTAAAGGCCAATAGATCTGTGGCATTCCTAAAATGGAATGGCAGCTCATTCCAGGCCCTAGCAGCACAGGTGCTGAAGCCTCTGCCCCCCCATTTTGCTTTCCTAAAGGAGGGTACTATCACTAGTCTTGCTCCTGCCGATCTCAGTGCTCTCCTGGGGGCATACCATTTAAAGCATTGCTTTAGATGTTCTGGGCCTCTTCCTCTTTGGGGATCACTTATGTATCCCCGTGCTCACATAGTAAGGGTAGTCCTAGACAGATAGATAATTTGCCATGGTGGGGATGTTTGTTTTATACAGCCTGAAAGTAATGCTTATTACTTTGTTTAATTGTATCTGCCTAATAACATTTACTTCATAATAGACTACAATAGTTTCAATAAATATATTGTAAACTTTCTTCTTGTCTCTCTTTTGTTTACTAAGGGCATGCATGAGACGAAGGGTGATAATCTGTTTCCATGGTTCCCTTGGGGTCTTGGGGGCCATGTTCTAGGTTGCCGAAATCACCTGTTTCTCTGGGAAGGAAGGGAGTTCAGGTAAGGCACTGTGAGCTAGCTAGGACTTGGGCAGAAAGATACTGATGTTGTAGCGAGACCCAGTCCCTAAATTCTGATGTCTTGTCATCCCAAGGCACAGTTCTGCTTTACCAGCAGAATCCCTGCGACATGGAGCTACCAACGATTGGTCAGATACTTATTTAACAGGTCTCCTGAGTAGTACTTGGGTGCGCCCGAAGTACCCTTACACCTCCTCCGGAGACGTCCGTCGTGTTTGGGATTAATCCTCCACAGTATATTAGGAAGTACCTAATATTTTCTGTTGGTTGTTCAAGCTTGAACCTTTAAAAGGGTTACCCATATTAGTGTTTGCAATTTGTTTACATTACTGTTTTACTAATGGAGATGCCACAGCAAATACCTATTGGCGACAACTGCAGACCTACTGTCCATGCACATTTAAATTTACATGGCCTTGGTAACACAGGCAGTGATATAATCTTTGTGGTTAAAGCCCATGATGTCTATCGTTTGGAGGTTTTTTATTCTTGGGTCAATTTTTCAATTGTGGATGCTAATACACAAATGTTTCATGAATACACTAACATTGCACCGCCGCAACAATACAGAGCGTATCGGCTCTTTCAAATTCCACTTTCTCATTGAGAACATCAAAATTGGTTCCAAGGTGCCCTAATACACATTCTTAGTTATATACACACAGGCCTCCTTAATAATGAAGGGGCTACCCGGCCAGCGCTAGCTGGTTATACACCATTTCCCAACTTACAACATCTTAATGCTAATGAGCTAGTGCAATTATACAATGGTCTAGTTAGACTATGTAGATGCTTAACTCCGCAGGTTTCATGCACGTTGATGGCTGTCCCAGCGAGGGCAGCACTAGCATGACAACCACAGTTGCCTGCAGCACCTAAAATAAGTTCTGTACTTATTTATTCAATTATGGGTAAAATTCCCGCAAACCGTGACGTAATTCTGTTTTGGATAGTCCAAAAAATGTATCAGATTGAAGCCATGTTTACCCACACAAGACCACAAGACAAACACAGAATATTGACTGTACGCTTACCCCAAGGGATGGTTTCCCAAATAGGTGACTGTAACATTTGGGGCGCAGTCTTTACTGCAGTCTATACCATCACGCATGGTACTCCGTCTATATCAGTCTTGCCGGAGGTGTTAAAACAAATACAGATTGAACACGAGGCAGCTGCTGCTCTGAATTTGGGGATGAAATTAATGGGAAACTTTCCTGTGATCTCCTCAATGATTCTGTCAAACATTAAAGACGAAGCAGCATCTTTGGCTATACGCCAGCAGCTCACGCATGTTGCAGCAGCCAACCAAGAACGTGAGCTACCACTAATTATTTCTGAAGCATATACTTCTATAGGTCACAATAATTTGGAAGCCAGACCCAATGGACCCCAACTTGGCAAACCTTGTTCTGACAAGTACACTGTCAAGCAGAAACTGGAGTTTGCTAAAAAAAAAACAGTCGGACAACTCAAATCTAAAGAAAAAACTAGGTCTCATAGAGGTTCTCCCCCACCGGAGCCCACTGTCAGATACTATAATTTGCATGATCGCACACAGTAAAAGCACCTGATAGGTATCAGCACTCTGATACTCGTCCTTCTCGTTCTTTTCAGGACTCATCTGAAAAACAGTGTGAAAGAGGAGGGCGTTCTGAGCGTAGACAGGAAGAGTATGTGAAACCGAAAAAGGACCCACAACGCTTGTCTGACGGAAAGATAAAGAAGGAGGAGAAACCTCCAGAACTTAATTCCCAATTTCAGAAAAAGAAGGTTGCAACTATTACCGTGAAATATGCCACAAACACTGAGAACTCTCCTCCTGAACAGGAGGTGGGCGTTGACTCTCCTCTGCACTACGGCAGAAGTCACTATAGTGCACCGGAAACTCCAGGAGTTTCTGGCAGCAAAAGCAACTGATCAATATGTTACAGTTGAAACCCGATAAAGGTGCATAGCCCCTCCAGACAGATTATATCATTTGGATATACAAATTGAGGGTGACATACAGCGCACCATTCAGGTAATATTCTGGGAATATTTACCATTATCATATGACATTCTCTTAGCAGATGTCGCTGGGCCTCCTGGTTTTTGTACGAACATCCCACAAGGTGAGGATGTAATACTACCATCATTTTCTGCGCTTGTCCCTGATGAGATCAAACAAGCCTATGCAGCAGAATGGGCTCTTGCGCAAGCCCCAGTTTTATATCACACTCATGTTGGCTGGGATAAGGACTCTCCTTATCATGTAATACACATACGCTCCAGCCCATAAGTGCAGCCACAATACCCAATAAAACGGGATGCTAAAGCACCTGTTAGAGAAATACTCTCACAATTAGAGTACCAGAGAGTAATTTACCCATGTGTCTCCCAAATGAATAATCCTCTTTTGCCTTTCTTAAAACCAAAACATTCATATCATATAGTCTTAGACTATAGACATTAAAATAATTATACATGCACATTTTCAATACAAATACACACAGTACGGCACTTATAAATAATATAGTCTGTAAAATATTTAAAACAACGTTGGATGATTCCAATGTTTTTTTCTGCTAGAATATAGCGCCTGAAAGCAGAGACTGTACTACCCTCTCGGCGCAAGGCTGGCAATGTCACTTTGCTTGACTCCCCATGGAGTATAAGAATAGTCCAGGACTGTTTGTTGCCCGCACTGTGTCAATTCTACATGATATTGACCCGGACGCATTGTTCTATGTAGATGATATCTACTTGACCGATGATGAGTTAAACTCACATTTAGCCAGAGTGGATCGCATAATATTGGGATTTACTGGATCTGGCTACAAGTTCAACTTTCAGAAATCTATTATAGCATTTCTAAGTGTCCTATTTCTAGGATACAAATCTGCAGTTTCGACTGCCGCAGTTGGTGCCATTACTCATTCTCATATGAGTGTAGATGATGATATACTGCCTGCCATTATTGCTACATGCAATGGCACCCCTTTGCCTAGGGGCTTTCCAGCTAAATATACATACTATTTAAGTGAACAAAATGTTCCCTTTGTTACGATTCCAGGGGTTGGTGATAGTTCCCAACCAAGACCGCAGGCTAGCCTTATTTGATAGCTGTGCATGAAGGTATTGCTTCCGCACATGCAGGTCTGGCGGCCACAATTTTTTTACTACAGCAACATTATTGGTGCATGGCTAATGTAAACAGGCCAATAAATATGTATTTTGTTGTGAAATTTGTCAACAAATTAAGAGTTCTACTGTGCCACGTCCACCGCAGACACACCTGTTAATTTCCAGCAAACCTTTCAGCTGTATTTATTTGGACCATTGTGGTCCTCTTCAGTCAGTCAAAGTACCTTTTATATAAAGGGCAATAAACAAGAATAAATACACACAATTTATACAATAAATAGAACATTCCAATTAATATGGCAATAAGCCACTTATATCCATAAAAAACATAATATTCATAAGACATATCAGGAACTTTATCGGTACATTAATAAAAATTGTACATCACAACTAAAAGATTAAAAGCAAATCATAAAATACATTTTACAGAACAGTAATAATATGAGTCACATGTCCACAAGCACCGTCATCCCCTGAAAACTAGCAGCAATTACATTTCGACACTCCGTTAAACAAGCAACTTTCTCAGCCTCAAAGTCGAGGCAAGAAAGCGAGCTATAACATACGTGGAGTACCCATCCTGGAGTGACTGTAGATATAACAGTGCGGGTTTTACTTGTACAAAATGTAAAGCTTTTAATAATGGAATTAAATACATTATTCGGGGCATATCATAATAGCCACAGAAGAAAACAAAGTGCAATAAATCCTGGAGAGAAAAATTGTCACAAGTACAAGGTCTTAACTTTGTGCTCCAGTCAGTAGTTTTAGGAAAAGCTAACAGCATGTGAAACTGATTAAACCTGAATCTGGTAAGGAGAAATCTGTGATGGACATTAATAGTAGTCAGCAAATACGACTCAATGGCAGGACCTTTGCTTATTAGAGCATGGCCGCGTACAGTAGGTTTCTTCAACTCCATGGTTTCCCTCTCCGATGACCTCCACAGATTTTTGTTTTTCCTGGTCCAAGCAATATCATCTTTAGAGATGGAAGAGGGTAAGTCAAACAGGGTAGGCCTACCTAGCCTAACAAAGGTGCCCCTAATATAAGTCAGCCATTTAATTGACCTCCACCCGTCAAGTTTCAAACAGTCCTGAACTATTTCTCCTCCCTGGAAAGTTTCCAGCCTCACCCAAATGTTAAGCCACCTAATCAGAGGGTGAAGTGCAATAAGATCCGAGAGATAAGGTAGCCCCAGTTCCTCATGAACCATAAAAACTGGGGTAGAAGCCGGGACAGCCAGCAGACGCCTACAAAAATCATTCTCTGCCAGTTCCCTCGAATTAACATAGACCTAGACATAACTACCATAGGTGACTACTGGGCCAGACTTGGCCTGATATATCTTGATTAGGGTGTTCAGCGGTTTATTACCAATTCTAGAGGAAAAAGAAAAAAGTGTGGCTAAAGTTTTCAAAAAAGCCTGTTTTTTGGCTTTAAGCAGCGGAGTCTACGTATTCCGATTTTCAAAAACCACCCCTAAATAAGTATACAGCTGTACCCTAGACTGACTGTTGCCCTGTACATGAAAAGATTTTAACTTAGTCTTTTTAGGCCCAAACACCATTACATGGGATTTGCTATAGTTGGTGGAAAGATCTAATTGATTCATGTAACTCACAAAGCCATCTAACAGAGTCTGGAGACCCAATGCAGTTCTAGCCAATAAGACAGTATAATCATCATATAACAATGCAGGAATCTTGCGAGAACCAATACGAGGGCAGTTCACATGTTTATCGAGTAACCTAGTAACCTGGACCTCGATCATTCACATATAAGGTGAACAAAAAGGGGCCATTATACAAACTTGCCTTGCTCCTGACCTCAGAAAAAGGGGTTTGTACAGGACCCGTCTGTGTTAAACCGAACAACTGCCTTCATGGCCCTATGCAAGTCACTAAGAAAGTGAACAATCACTGGGTCAAGGCCCATGTCCAGCAAGATCTGCCACAATTTAGATCTGTTCAACTTATCAAAGGCAGAAGACATATCCATATACTCAACAAACAATGAGCCCGATTTTGCCACTGTATACTTATTGATCAACATATGACCATATGAAAATTTAAACACTGGTCACAGTCCCCCAAAACCGGGAAAAAACCATATTGGTGATTAGATAAAACAGACCCCTCCTCAGCCCACAACATGACCCTCTCTAGGATCACCCTGCCCATTACCTTGATGGCCGAATCAATCTGGGAAATGGCCTATAACAAGACGAAAGATCCCTAGAGCCTTTTTTATACACAGGAATAATGATGGACTTGGACCATGAACGTGGTAAACCAGCACGCACAAGTAAATTAAATAGCCGTGTTAAGATCGGGGCCCACAAAATCGATGATAGTTTGAACAGGTCGGCAGGAATCCCGTCTTGAACAGGGGCCTTGTGGCTTGTCATACATGCTACAGCCAATTCAACCTCCTCTACTCTAAGTGTTAGGTCGCCTTGTTGCAGTGCTGCCTCAGGGAGAACATACAAGGAAACCTGGTCTGCTGAACCATAAATACCTTCAAAATGTGCAATCCAATTCTCAGGAGGTACATGGGAAGAAATAGTTTGGCCTTTACTTACAGTAAAAAGTGGGCAGTTGGCAATCTCCCAGAATTGGGAACTCTACTGCTTTTTCATATAAAGCATGTCTAGATGCAATTAGACCTCTATCTTTTGGCTGGGTTTTGAGCGCAAGCAATAGCGATTTATGAGCATCAGAACATTCCTTGTCAAACCAACCCGGGTTTTATTTTCAATACTTTGACACAGGACACCTCCGGGTAATCGTGCGCTCTAAAAGTTCCCATAACATAACATAACATGACCTTAACATCTGCCTCGATCTTGTGATAGGCACTTAAAAAGGCAATGTTATCTGGAAATTCCCTAAACAATAGGCAAATTCCTTGCCCCTTGCAACCACAAGATCCTTCATGAATACCTCAGGGGTGACCTTGGCCCACATAATTCTTCTACCCTGATCACTAATTTTTCCATCCAGCATATATCTGGTAGCTGGGGCAGAAGTTTGTACAAACAGGCCACTGATGCAAAAAACAACACAATAGTGATCGCTAAAACCAGAGACATTATATCAAAAAGGCCAAGCAGTTTCTGCAAAAAGGCAGAAACAAAGATAAAATCTAGAGCAGTGCTCATGCCACATGAGCCAAAGGTAGGGTGTAAACTACCATCAGGGTTTTTTAATGCTTTGGTCATAACACATTCCAGATTAAACTCCACCAAAATGTTATTTAAACAACCTCCTGCTTGACTGTGTTCTAGATGGAAAACATCCTCCCCAGGGAACTGGTTGCAAAGGGTAAAAGAATATCGACACAGGTGTATACTAATATCCCTTACTAGAATAAAACCAGCTCTTTCAATGCCCTGAGATTCAAACTCTAAAATCTGGGTCCGCAGAACAGACAGTGAATTACAATCATTAGGACCCTGAGTCACATTATAAAAGTTCAAAGCCAAAAAGCTACCACCTACTGAAGAGGAGAATAAAATAACTTGAACATTAGGAGAGATTGTGGCCAGGTTACTCAACCTACAATCCAATGAGAGAGAAACCAGGGTTAGCAACCCACCCTTGGGTCTACTCTTTGAAGATGGTGTGGCAGGAGTGAAAAAAGACTTATAGCCATCTAAAAAGAAGGAGCTATCAGTCTCCAAAGTCTCCTGTAAAAATGTAAGTCTGTTTTTATATAGCACAGCTACTCATCCTTACGGGTCTCAAGGCGCTGGGGGACGGAGTGGAAATTAAGTGAGCTATTGCCCTGAGTCACATGGTGCTGAGCTGAGCTGTTGCCGGAGCCGGGGATCGAACCGTGAACCCTGTGCTCCGAAGTCAGCTGCCCTGGCCGCTGCACCACACCTCTCCACCCTGTAAACAAATTATAGAAAAAGATTTAAGGCAATATAACCAATCCAAATCCGAACTTCTATTATTAACACCTTCCGCATTCCAAGAACTAAGTCTAGGGCCACTAGTAGTATTTTTATCAGCCAATAACATACCATTCGTTGCTGTGCCAGCGGTGTTCAAGTCCTCCCTAGCACCCCGGTGAGTTTGTATCAGTGGCACTATACATATTATTACAACCTACAGTACTCAAAAGACTGCAATCCTTACTGGTGGTTAAACCAAAAGAATCACCCGTAGGTAGCCCCCTATTCAGGAGAGGCGGTACTAACTCATCCAAAGTGGACTTGACACACCTATCCTATGCCCCTTCTCTCCAAATGGACATTTCTCCATAAGCAATCCCATTAAAACTACGATCTGCAGCAACAGCTTGCATCGGGGGAAATAAAAGTCCAACTTCAATATCATCATATACCAAGGGCAAAGGAACCCCTAATGATGAGTTCTCAGATACCCTGGATTGTGGTCTAGGGGCGACCTGACCACTCCCAAATGTATTTTCAGACAACTTCTCTGGAGTGGGGCATGTGAGTTGGTCAAGTGCCTCTGCATGCAGGTCCTCAAACCTGGGACCCCTTCCAAATTGCGACTGCATTACCACCCTCTTGAAGAGGGTGATAATTTGCGAGTGTTTTGGCACTGCAATTGCGGTCACAAAACATTCACATATTGCATTGCGTACGCAATTTGGAAGGGAACGCCCCTTCCTAAATGCGACTCGCAATTCCTAAATAGCGAGTCGCAAATAAATTGTGACTCGCTATTTAGGAATTGTACATGGCCAACAGTGATTTTGCATGTGCAAACGGGTCTGCAAACCCGTTTGCGCATGCAAAATCGCGTCGTACATCTGGCCCTAAGACTAGGGCCAATTGAGGAAAGTTTATCCAGACATTTAGCCAAACATTTTCCCACCCCAGCCTCAATCATTGACTGCAACAGCTGGACAATCTCCTCATTGTTATTAGTGGTTTCAGAAGCTGGACTGTGGGGCTTACTTCTCTAAGGAGTCTGACAAACCGTAGCCTCCTTACCCCTAGTTCCAGACCACTCAGATGCAGTTTCTGCCTTTTTACTTTTTTTTCGCTTTGGAGCCGGGGGACCACAGATTCAAATAAATTATTTGGCCCTACCACAACCGCTGGTTGATGAACTTCGGCGGTAACAGTCATAGTGGCCGCTGTCTGGGTCTGGCTAGACCCTCCTGAGGTGGCAGTCAATGTATTGTTGTGGGCCACGATAGTAGGGCTATCGGAGATAACAACAGAGGATCCAACTGAAGCAGTCAGGGCAATACTAATACCCAAATGTTTCTCTCATGTGTTAATTTTTGTTGATGGCCCCCGCCATCGTAGATAAATAAGAGAGGATTGATGAGTTAGAGAGCCAAGGCGTAACAAAGTATTTTTGTGCAACCCCTGAATGTGAGGTCCCCCCTTCAATGGAGGTGTTTTTCTGTTTGCCCATCACAATGTAATTAATTTTGTCCCAGTGTTCCAGCAAATACAGACCAGCTCGCCCAACTATGGGGCACTCATACAACAAGTAAAAAGCAAAAAGATTATTAAAGGGAATATCAGCCCTATTACATAACAACCTTAACAGGGCATAAGAGTTATATCCCACCCCCAAGGACCAAGAGGGGTGGCCCGGCCTCTGTCAGGAGTGGACGGGCCCGTCCTTGGCTTCACCTGGGCACAGCCAGGCATGTCCGGAGCCGCTGGAGATGACAGGTGCTCTTGTAGCGTGGCGCAAAGTGTCAGCATCGGTCGCCCCTCCTTGGTGGTAGCAGCAGGCTGGGACAGCAAGTCCTGCAGCAGCCGTAATCCAGCAAGCGTCCCACGTCACAGGAGATGGCAGGCGCTCTTGTAGAGCAGCGAGGGGTGTCAGTGACAGTGGCCCCTCCTCCTTGGTGGTAGCGGCAGGCTGGGACAGTGAGTCCCACAGCGATCGTAATCCAGCAAGTGTCCTGCCCTGTGGGAGATGGCAGGCATTCTTGTAGTGCTGGATATCAGTGCCAGAGGCCCCTCCTCTGTGGTAGCAGCAGGCTGGGACAGCAAGTCCCGCAGCGGCCATAATCCAGCAAGCGTTCTCTTAATTCAGATGGTGCATTTAAATGTATCCTACTTCCAGTGGATTTGTGCTCAAGGTTCCCCAGGGTGTGGCCACAATGTTCAGCTGACACTCGCACTGTTATTAAAAGATTTGCAAGTCTTTTCCAGAACAGCTGCATGCACTATATTCCACATGGACCAGGGCCCTGCTTTCATCTCTAAGGCTTAGAGGATACAATGGCTTCCATGGGTATACAGGTGAATTACTCTTCACCCTGCCATTCTGGGGGAAATTCAATGGTGGAGAGGATGAACCATGACTTAAAGCAATCCTTAACAGCTAGAGTATAAGGTGGAGGGCATAGCTGGATCCATCACCTATATGGGGTACAAAGACCACTTAATAATCTCACTAAACGATCTCTGGGTGGCCAGACCCCATAAGAGGTCCTTTTTGGCATCAAAATGTAAGTTCCAGACTTTATATGTCCGGACATTGTGGCAGCAGCCACGCCCTTTGACAAAAATTATCGTTCTGCTGTCTTACAAGATATGCAACACTTCATGGTGGCCGATCAAATGAACAGTTGAAGACGTTTGTCTCTACCAGAATCAAGGAGCAGCCAGCACCTCACGGCTATTTATTTATTTTAGAGGTTTTATATAGCGTTGGCTGGACCCAGAGGTATCAGAGCGCTTTACATGATAGAGCTAGTTACGGTAAGAGACAAATTACAGCATCAAAGAATAACAAAAACATCAGAGCACTTTACAAGACTGAGATACATATGGTAAAACAAAATTACAACATTTACAACATTTACAACATCATTATCGGATAAACAGCAGGTAAGACAGAGAATAACAAAAGGCTTGAGGTTATACATATCATGTAAAGAGATACTCGGAGAAAAGAGTTGAAATACCTATAAGATATGGAAGAGCGAGTTTAAGGCGCAGGTAGAGACCCCCAATATTTATTGAGGAGGTGAATTTTGAGAACTTTTTAAAGCTGGTGTAGGAAGGGTTGCATCGTAGGTCTTTGGGGAGGGCATTCCAGATGTAGGGGGCATTTCCGGAGAAGGAGCGGGATTGAGTGAATTTCTTTTTTAGCAGGGGAGGGACAAGGAGGAGAGCGTTAGTGCTTCTTAGGGGTCGTGTGCTGCCCGCTTTGCAGAGTTTATTGGCAAGGTAAGGTGGTGCATTTTGATGGAGGACTTTGTGTGCAATGCATGCGTTTTTGTAGGTGGATCTGCCTTCGATGGGGAGCCATTTTAGAGTTTTGAGAGCTGGGGAAATGTGGTCGAACCGTTTGCAGTCGGTGATGAGCCTGGCTGCAAGGTTGAGTACAGATTTGAGTGGAGCTAGGTGGACCATGGGGATTCCGGTGAGGATGGCATTGCCGAGGTCGATTCGTGAAAGGACCAGGGATTGAACCACTAATTTAAAATATTCAGTTGGGAGAAAGGGTTTGATTTTCTTGAGATGACGGTGAGTGAAGAGGGCTCCTTTAGCCAAATTTTTGATGTGGACAACCTTAAAGGAAAACGGGCTGCATTTAAAAAAAAAAAATGAAATGTTTTTGTTTCATTCTTTAAGGGCAGGCAGTGGTCCCTGGGACCACTGCCTGCCCTTAAAAATATTTTTAGAGACAGTCACAAAGTGGAAGGGGTCCCCTGGGGACCCTTCCAAATTGTGACTGCATTACCACCTCTTGAAGAGGGTGGTAATTCTGCGAGTGTTTTGCGACTGCAATTGCGGTCACAAAACATTCACACATTGCATTGCGGACGCAATTAGGAAGGGAACGCCCCTTCCTAATTGCGACTCGCAATTCCTAAATAGCGAGTCGCAAATAAATTGTGACTCGCTATTTAGGAATTGTACATGGCCAACAGTGATTTTGCATGTGCAAACGGGTTTGCAAACCCGTTTGCGCATGCAAAATCGCGTCGTACATCTGGCCCTAAGACTAGGGCCAATTGAGGAAAGTTTATCCAGACATTTAGCCAAACATTTTCCCACCCCAGCCTCAATCATTGACTGCAACAGCTGGACAATCTCCTCATTGTTATTAGTGGTTTCAGAAGCTGGACTGTGGGGCTTACTTCTCTAAGGAGTCTGACAAACTGTAGCCTCCTTACCCCTAGTTCCAGACCACTCAGATGCAGTTTCTGCCTTTTTACTTTTTTTTCGCTTTGGAGCCGGGGGACCACAGATTCAAATAAATTATTTGCCCCTACCACAACCGCTGGTTGATGAACTTCGGCGGTAACAGTCATAGTGGCCGCTGTCTGGGTCTGGCTAGACCCTCCTGAGGTGGCAGTCAATGTATTGTTGTGGGCCACGATAGTAGGGTTATCGGAGATAACAACAGAGGATCCAACTGAAGCAGTCAGGGCAATACAAATACCCAAATGTTTCTCTCATGTGTTAATTTTTGTTGATGGCCCCCGCCATCGTAGATAGATAAGAGAGGATTGATGAGTTAGAGAGCCAAGGCGTAACAAAGTATTTTTGTGCAACCCCTGAATGTGAGGTCCCCCTTCAATGGAGGTGTTTTTCTGTTTGCCCATCACAATGTAATTAATTTTGTCCCAGTGTTCCAGCAAATACAGACCAGCTCGCCCAACTATGGGGCACTCATACAACAAGGAAAAAGCAAAAAAATTATTAAAGGGAATATCAGCCCTATTACATAACAACCTTAACAGGGCATAAGAGTTATATCCCACCCCCAAGGACCAAGAGGGGTGGCCCGGCCTCTGTCAGGAGTGGACGGGCCCGTCCTTGGCTTCACCTGGGCACAGCCCAGGCATGTCCGGAGCCGCTGGAGATGACAGGTGCTCTTGTAGCATGGCGTGAAGTGTCAGCATCGGTCGCCCCTCCTTGGTGGTAGCGGCAGGCTGGGACAGCAAGTCCTGCAGCAGCCGTAATCCAGCAAGTGTCCCACGTCACAGGAGATGGCAGGCACTCTTGTAGAGCAGCGAGGGGTGTCAGTGACAGTGGCCCCTCCTCCTTGGTGGTAGCTGCAGGCTGGGACAGTGAGTCCCACAGCGATCGTAATAAAAGAAAAGAGTTGAAATACCTATAAGATATGGAAGAGCGAGTTTAAGGCGCAGGTAGAGACCCCCAATATTTATTGAGGAGGTGAATTTTGAGATCTTTTTTAAAGCTGGTGTAGGAAGTGTTGCATCGTAGGTCTTTGGGGAGGGCATTCCAGATGTCGGGGGCATTTCCGGAGAAGGAGCGGGATTGAGTGGATTTCTTTTTTAGCAGGGGTGGGACAAGGAGGAGAGCGTTAGTGCTTCTTAGGGGTCGTGTGCTGCCCGCTTTGCAGAGTTTATTGGCAAGGTAAGGTGGTGCATTTTGATGGAGGACTTTGTGTGCAATGCATGCGTTTTTGTAGGCGGCTCTGCCTTCGATGGGGAGCCATTTTAGAGTTTTGAGAGCTGGGGAAATGTGGTCGAACCGTTTGCAGTCGGTGATGAGCCTGGCTGCAAGGTTGAGTACAGATTTGAGTGGAGCTAGGTGGACTTTGGGGATTCCGGTGAGGATGGCATTGCCGTAGTCGATTCGTACAAGGACCAGGGATTGAACCACTAATTTAAAATATTCAGTTGGGAGAAAGGGTTTGATTTTCTTGAGATGACGGTGAGTGAAGAGGGCTCCTTTAGCCAAATTTTTGATGTGGACATTGAGGTTTAGACTGTTTACCTTAAAGGAAAACGGGCTGCATTTCTGTTGTTATCGATGAGATACCAAGAGATTTTACTGAGTTGGACAAGGAGAGAGAGCAGTTGAGGGCATTGAGGTCGGAGATCCAAGTTTGAATGGGGAGAGGATTGTTTTTGGGTGAGAAGAGGATGATTTCAGTTTTTTGGGGGTTGAGTTTGAGATGATTAAGGTGGAACCAGGATTGGATTTTAGTGAGGGTGTTATTAAGGTGTATGATGTCAGCTTGGGTCTTGATCTTGTAATAGAGTTGGGAGTCATCGGCATAAAGATGGTAGTTGATACCAGCTTGATTTAGAATGAGGGTGAGGGGTTCCATAAAGAGGTTAAAGAGTGAGGGTGAGAGAATAGATCCCTGGGGGACTCCTAGGTTGACCGGAGTGGGTTTAGATAGACAGTCTTGAATTTTAATTTGTTGGGTTCGATGTTGAAGATAGGAGACAAACCATTTGTGGGTAGTGCCATTGAGGCCGAAGCGATCTTTGAGCACATTAAGTAGGGCAGAGTGGTTAACAGTGTCAAAAGCTGCGGAGAGATCAAGGAGGATAAGAAGACATGTCTCACCATTATCAAGGGAGTGGTGGATGTCATCAACAATGTTTAGTATGGCAGTTTCAGTGCTGCAGCCTTTTCTGAAGCCTGATTGTAGGGTCCAGAAGGTTGAATTTTTCGATGTGTATGTCTAATTGGAGCAAGACACATTTTTCGAGGGCTTTAGAAAGAAGGGGGAGGTTAGTGATGGGGTGGAAGTTGTTTAAGTCATTTGGATCAGCATTAGCGTTTTTGATAATGGGGGAGATTTGACCAAGTTGGAGGGAGCTAGGGACACTTCCCGTAGCAAGGGAGGTGTTGATGATTGTGGTCCAGGATGGGACGATGATGTGCTTTAGGTCTTGGACAAGGTTAGAAGGGAGGGGGTCTTTGGTATGGGAGGATGGTTTTAGTTTAGTAATAATGCTGTGGACTTCGTGCTCAGTTACAGGGAGGAAATTATGCCAGGAGGCATTGTTTTTTGGTCGTGAGTTTGGGAGGTTGGGTACGAGAGGAGTAGGGGTGGGAAGGTGTGGGGGGTAGTTTGGGGAGGGAATAGGAGAAGGAATATGTGATGAGGGGTTAGGGTGAGGTGAGGTAGGGGGAGAGTATGAGGGGGGACCTAGGGGTGTCAGGAGTGTGGAGTGTGAATTAGAGGAGATGTCAGGAGAAAGTAGGGGGTTGGTTGGGATCTGCGTTGAGTGGAAGGATTGATCTATTTTGGCGATTTTTTCCGAGAAGAAGTGGGCAATTTCTTCACATCTAGCGGTTGAGGCCGTTGGGTTAGGCGGAGCTGAGGAGGTTTGGTGCCGGATAATGTTGAACAGTTCTCTAGGTCTGTTTATGGCCCGATCGAGTTGTGTACGGAAGAAGGATGCCTTTTCGTTAAAAATGCGTTTTTTGTATGTAGATCTAGCTGATCTGAGGAGTGTCAGGTTAGAGTGGGAAGGATGCTCCAGGTTCTTTCCATTAGTCTTAATGAGCGTCTTTCGTTATTAAGTTCGAGGTTAAACCAACATTTGGAAGGGATGTTTCTTAGAGTTTTAAGTTTAGGAGGGGCCAATTGGTCTAGGACATCAATGACGGCTTTATTAAAGTGATCAGTAAGCTCATTTGCGTTTTGTGAGAGGGGAGTGAGGAGCAGTTGAGCTTGTAGTTTGGACTCAAGTTCGCCAGGAGGGATACGTTTTAGATTTCTGGTCCATTTCATAGGTTTAATTTGTTTCGAGGTGAGGGGAGGCGGCGTGATGGAAATGGTGAACAGTATGAGGTGGTGGTCGGACCAGTCAATGGGGATGATGTTGGTCAGGAAGGCTAAGTCATTGTTGGTAATGATGGCATCCAGGATGGCTCCTTTGGTGTGGGTGGGGGACTGACAAAGTTGTTTGAGGTCATTGATCTCGAGAAGGTTGGTGAAGAGGGTGGTAGTGGGATCATTGGTGTCATTCAAGTGGAGGTTGAGGTCTCCAAGGAAGAGATTTTTTGAGTTGGATAATGAGGATTGTGTAATCAAGTCAGAAAGTTAATCAATAAAGGGGTGTGGATCACCAGGAGGGTGGTAGATAGAATGTAAACGAATAGAGTGGCCACCTAGAATTTTAAGTTCAGCTTCAAGGTATTCGAAGGTGGAGTGGCCAGAGTTTTTAACAAGGGAGAGCTGAAGTTCGTTTTTGAAGATTATGGCCAGTCCACCTCCTATTCTGTCAGGTCTGTCAATTCTGAGGATAGAGTATCCGGGGGGGGGGGGGAGGGTGAGTAGATCAAGCATGCTCGTTGAGTGTTCATTGAGCCAACTTTCCGTGAGGAACGCGATGTCAATGCATTCACTAATGATAGATTCGGAGATTTCAGTGGCGTGTCGGACGGCGGATCGGCAGTTAACAAGCATGCAGGCAAGTGGATTGGGGTTATTTTGGGAGGGAGGGCAGGAGTGGATGGAGGTGAGTTGAGGAGGAGGTCTGGAGGAGGCGGGAATGGAAGGAATTCTGTTGGTCCCTAGAATGACAGGGATGTAGGAGTAGGGGGGAGGTGGGTTGTTGACTGAAGTACTAGGATGATAGGAATTGCATAGGTCGGAGAGGTCAGATGGGGAGAGGTGGTTTGAGGTGCGGCGAGGTGCGGCGAGGCCTAGACATACGGTTGTGGAGGGGGGAAGTATTCCAATGGTGACGATTGAAGTTGGCGGGTAATTTACGGTTGGGGTGGGGGGCATTTGCACGCGAGAGTCGGGTTCCTGAGCTGAGGGATTTAACATCTTCTCTAAGTCGGGAGAGTTCATTCGTCAATAAAGAGAGGTTGCGTTCGATGTTGTGTAGGGTCAGGGTTATAGGGGAGAGGGGGATCTCTAAAGGGGAGGGTGAGGGTGAGAGGGAGTGGATAGTGTTTGTTGTAGACAGGGGGCAATTGTGTGTAAGGTCAATGGTGTTGGAAAGAGTAGAGTTAAGGCAATTAGGCGTGGGTGGTGGCATGATGGAGGCCAAGAGGTTTGAGAACTCGGGGGATGTGGATAGAGATGATATGAGGGCATAAAGAGTGTGAAGTAGGACTGCGTCAGGGATTAACGGAGGAGAGAAATTCGGTGATTGTGAAGGAGGGTTAGGAGAGGTTGAAGGTGGGGCCGGAGGTGGTACGATAGGAGAGCCAGGGTGGAGGGGTAGGGATTCAGGCTGTGGCATCCAGGAGGGAAGGAAGGGGTTAGTTATTTTAGAAGAGGTTGAGGGGGACAGATTGTTGGAGAATGTAAGTGGTAGGGAGAGGGGGTGTGAATGGGGATGTCAGGAAGAGGGGGATCATTGGAGGGAGAAAAAGTTTGGGTGACGGTGGTTAGGAGATGGCATTGGCTGTAGAGATGACAGGGGAGGGGGAGTGGGGAATAGGAGTTTGGAGTATGGTGTTGGTAGGCGGGAAGACAGGGGAGGGGGAGAGAGGGGTAGGGGGAAAGGGAGAGAGTGGGGGGTGTTGAGCGATTGGTTATTCGGATGATTAGGGTTAATTTTATCTAGGTGGAGAGACAAGGTGCTGAAGTGGTGCTCAAAGATGGTGAGGTGTGATTTGGCGGCTTGTATGAGGAAGTTACCCGTTTTGAAGATGGAGATGTCGATTTCACCTGGAAAGATTGGGGAGGGAGTAGTGGATAATTTAAATACATAGGGAATTTTGATTTAGTGAGTGACTGGGATCTGACGTAGGAAAATGCTTTTCCATTTGGAAGGGCGTTTGGAATAGAAGATGTAGTTGGTTTTTATGGGGGAAGAGAGGCTGAGGTAGTTATCAACAATAAGTGTTTCAGGGTTACGAATGAGAAGTTTATGTTTGAAGTTTTTCTTAGCGTTTTTAGACAGATTGGGGGGGTAAAGGATGGTCCAGGAGTTAGGGCCATGTCTGGAGAGAGTGTAGTCATGGGGGATGTGTGAGTGATAAGAGAGGGGATAAAGCTTAGCAGGGGCTCAGCGGGCTAGTGAGTGCAACAACTAAGTCTATGGGCCTACAGATAAACTGGTATTCATGTGGTAAACCATTTTAGAAGTGTCTTCGTTTGAAATGAGTCTTCATTCAATCGCTCAAGAAATCCCAAAGGTGGAAAGCAGGAGGTAGGTAAGAAAACAGCAGTCAGGAGTCAGCCCAATTCGGAGATTCAGGAAATCAGGAAGTCAGGATCGGGAGCGGCAGCGACCACAGTGGCCTGAGTAAGAATAGGGTTTCACGTGGTGGCCATTATAGTTGTGTTATCATTTTTCAAGAGTAATTCAAAAACAAAAACATACGCCTGTGAGGTCCCCCAGGGTGGGTGTTAGGATGTAGGCATGAAGACAACAGTCAGGAATCAGGCCAAACAGGAGATCAAGTTCATCATGGAATAAAGAACAGGAGTGGCAGCGGGCACAGTGGCCTTAGAAAGTAAAGGGTTTCGTGTGGCCTGAGAATGTAAAGGGTTTCCTGAGGCGGACCTTTTAATTGTCCATGAAATCCCTAAGGATTCCACAAATGGCTAGATTCCACAAACTGGGGATCTCGTTCGAGAAAAGGTAGCGGTGAAGAAGGAATTCGACCCATGATACCGTGCACTGGTGCCAGTCCTTGGCATTCAAGGGACAAGAACTGTAATATTGCCACCACTTGCTGGTTCTAAAGACAATCGCTTTGTCTCTATTGATCACATCAAGTTACATCATGTGGCTGATTCTAAACAGTAGGTCACGAGGAGTCCTTGGTAGTTCCTTAACTGCTCTCGCTACCATAGAGGAAATTCCTCTACAGTTTGTGAGCAACATCAAAGCTGTTTCTCCCCAGCTGGGGGAGAGGGAGCAGAGAATGAACTTCAGTTAATTCCTAATACCACTACAAATGCTTGCCATACATTGTAAGTGAGTACTGTAATTACTACTGTGTCTCCTGTAGATGATGTCATTTATACTGATCCACCCCTTGTGTAATCTACCAGTTCTCGTACTACACCTTTGGCTCCTGTTTTTCAACAAAGTGCTTCTGGTTATTGTGTGGAAACAGATGATTTTTTCATCTGACTCTTTGAACAGTTTCACCGTTCTAGACACTCAGCCTACACCGGTCTGTGTTTTCTTTTCATGGCTGAAACACACTTATCTGGTCTGTCCTTGAATATAATTTTGGATAACACAGTCCTTGGTTTTTCTATTTCTTTGGATTGGATTTGTGACCAATACCTTCCAGAATTCTCTGTCACAGAACTGGTCGATAAGGTACTAACGCCTCACTCATTTTCTCATAAACTGAAAAGAGACCTGTTCCTTGCGAACATTTCAGCTGTCCCAGTAACTGATGGAATTGTTTAGGATAAGGCTTCCTATGATATCTTCAGCCCTACAGAAATACTGCAGATTCCTTACATTTTCAAGGTGTCTATGGGCGATGTTATTGTGCCAGGGTTACATTATTTTGATGATTGGGATGTTGACACTGTAAACTCCATGATCTCAGAACTGGAAAATATACTGTTTTTGAAAGTGAAGACCTGTATCTAAATTCTTCTAATTATGGTGAAAGGTTCTGTTATCATCATTATGGACATCATTATTTACATCAAGCTAGTGTTCAATGCACACTTTTTAATTACACACAATGGGATCATGGTCCGACACTCCCACTAGGGAGCTCAAAAACATGTAGGGATAAATTCACATATTTCTCTGGATGATTCATTAGACCCGAAATCTTTTTATTTGAAACTTGTCCTCACAACAGCAAAGAAATATATGCGGAAACTACCCAAGCTAATATATACAGATTTGTTTGTCAAACAATTAACTTTGAAAGGCTATGAGAATTGAAAGGATACCATTGCAGTTAAATCAATTAGGGGTACCAAACGTTTGCAGGTTCAGGGAACAGGCACCTTATTCACAGCCTGTTTAATTTCAAAGCAAATAATTTTTCTAAATGAACAAGTTGAACAGACTATTTGTCTGGGACTTGCTAAAATTAAAGGCATGAATTCACCTAATATTTCTTTCATTGCCTGATTTGACAACTGGCAACATTTAACACATTATAGTGAAGAACAGTTCAACTGTATGGTGCAGAATGGTGCATTTAAGTACACACTTTTAAGTCTAAATGGGTGGTTGTTGTGGCCAGTGGAAAAAAATTGTTGCTATGCTCACTTTTTGAATTCCACACTGGAGTTTGAGGCAAGCTGACCCAACCCTTGTTATTCCCAATCTCAACACTCAGGAATACTCACCACCTATTCGGTAAGGAAATTGTGCCAACAATGGTTGAAACATTCTACACTGTCTGCAGTAAAATAACATCTCTCCCTCCTGTCGGAAGAAATGGATCTATCTGATTTCTTGTTGGGGCCTAAAACTCTGCGCTCTAAAAAATTTATTTATGAAACATACCATGACATTTGGAAAGTAGCACAAATGGAAGCAGCTGCATGTTTAAGGCAAATTGATCAAGATAATTTGGATAAAGTACTTGCTGTTGTTGATATATAGAATTAATATGTTGTCTTCTCGCATTTACAGTTTGAAAAACATTGTGATGTCTGTTATTGATATTACGCATAATGACATTCCTTCATTATACCATGGGCAATGTCAGCTTAGATCTATTATGCACTTTAGTTGGAAACTGCAGGTCCTAAAAAGTGGCTGCGAGCCATGACATTACTTAAATTCTACGCGCCTATTCTTGCCTTTCAACCTGACACATAAACAGTGATTCATGGCCAAAAAGGATGCCACTTACACAATGTTACATATTGAGAAGTCCCATTCACGATAGCTGAGACAACGTCCGTGATATGGTTAATACATGGCATAATATCTTTGCCAATTTCAACATTCCAGTTCATATTTTGGGTGAAACATTTCCCTGTAAGTAGATATGAAGCCCTGGGAGGGAGTTTTATTCAGGAGTTAAGGTCACTTCTTTTTGATTACCGATCTGAACGGGCAGAGAGAGTGGTATTACTTACTGGAAATGAATGTGACTCTGTTAGCATCACATTGAATTTGCTTGGCTTGTGATTTTTTATTATTTTGTTAGTCGCTAAGTTGCTTTCCCGACCAAGGATGGGGTATAGTGATTTGCTTTGTGGGCCCACTTTGCTTCTCCCTTAGTTTTATGCATTACATGCTTTTGGCTGCCTCCGCTCTGCACAGCCACACATAGCATTATTTTAGGAATAAGCTGTACATGTTGTTTGTTATTCAGTGATTCTTCTCGGGATTCAGTCTTCACATTTTTGTCCAAGGTTGCCTAGAATACATAGCAGCATAGTCAGAAATGAGGTCTCTAGTTGGCAGTGGTTTGCACCCTGTCCAAGGAGGGACCCACACTCTAGTCAGGGTAAGTGTAGTACACACTAAGTTTACCTGTGCTCACCCTCGGGTAGCTTGACACAGAGCAGTCGGGCTAAACTAAAGAGGCAATGTGCAAAATATTTGTGCGCACACACAGTAACACAGTGACACCACAAAAGTACTCCACACCAGCTTTTGAAAAATAGCCAATATTTATCTGAGTAGAACAAGACAAGAACGACAAAAATCCAACATACACAAGTCAAGATATGAATCCTTCAATATTAAATGCAGTTATAGCACTTAGAAAACAATAGCTCCAACTGGGGATATTTGGTCGTGCTTGACTGAGACAAATCCACAAGTTCAGTCCAACCGCGATGGAGCAAGGGCCGGCTACGGGAATCCTATGGACCCGCTTTCAGTACCTTGGATGCATCACAAAGTCAAAGACGGTGCAATGCGCAATGGAGGGGAGGCGTTGCAAAGGCAGGTGATGCGTCGGTTCCTTACTGCTTTGCAGGTCGTTGGTGCTCATAGATGATGCGTTGCGCAAAGGAGATGAGGCGTCACTGTAGCAAAGTGATGCAACGGTTCCTGGAGGTGCTGCAGGGTCATTGAGCCACTAATGGTCGGGGACGATGCAGGGTGCAGGGGAGGTGATGCGTCGGTTGCAGGTGTGAGACCTCAGGTCCTGAAGGCAACGTGGTGTCAATGATGTGTTGAGGTCACAGAGCAGTGCGTCAATTCCACGGTGTAAATGTCGAACCACCAGGCTGCAGGTACAGCGTTGGAATCGGAGCAGTGCGTCATAGACTTCGGTGAGACGATGCTCAAGACTAACGTGGTGGTGGTACTTCGGAGGCACTGCGACACGTCAGGGCTTGTGTTGTAAGTCACAGTCAATGCAATGCAGCCTCAGCGAGCGGGGACCACTGCTTCGGGGAAGGATCGGCGATGCGGCAATTTCACAGGGATGCGCCAGTGCCAAAGTGACTCTTGGAGTCAATGCATTGATTTCTTGGTTGAAGCACCAGAATCACCTCCAAGGGTCCAGGGCTGGGGTTGGCACCACTTGGCAGGTCAGGACTCACGGGAGAGGGGCCCAGGTCCTGGTAGCAAGATGCAGGTGTAGTCTATGATGGCCCTGTGGCTTCGAACAGGAGGCAAACTCAACTCAAGCCCTTGGAGAAACTTTTAAAAAGCAGATTGCGGAGAGCAAAGGCCAGTCCTCTCACTCCCAGGCAAGAAGCAGCAGACAGCAGGCCTACATACCAATGTGTCAGTCCCTCCAGGCAGTCCAACAGATCTCCTTGGCAGAATGTCCTCAGTCCAGAAGTGTTCCTTCATGTTATGGTGTCAGAAGTCCAGTACTTATACCCATTTTGACCTTTGAAGTAGGGAGCCTTCAAAGAAAGGCCTTTGTAGTGCACAAGATCTTGCCCTTCCTGGCCCTGGCTCCAGACACACAACAGGAAGGTATGCAGTTCTTTGTGTAGGGACATGCACAGCCCTACTCAGGTGCAAGTGTCAACTCCTCCCACCACTCTTGCTCAGGAAGCCCCATCAGCCTAGTGATGGGACATCAGGATATGCAGGGCACACATAAGCTACCCTTGTATGTGATTGTCTACAGTGAATCCACAAAGTCCAGCTGGCATCCAACCCAAACGTCTATTCTAGGGACAGGCAGAGGCACCGAATGGTTAAAGTAAGAAAATGACAACTTTCTAAAAGTGGCTTTTTCAAACCTGAAAATTCTAAACTAACTTCACTAAAAGCTGTGTTTTTAAATTGTGAGTCAAGAGACTCCAAACTCCCATTTTCTATCAGCTCCCAATTGGAAGATACCTATGTAAAATGCTACAGGGTAGCTTCAATGTTAGCCTATAGGAGAGATAGGCCTTGCTTTAGTGAAAAGCAAGTTTTGCGGTTTTTCACTATCAGGACATGTAAAAATCAAAAGTACATGTCCTACTTTTTAAAAACACTGCAACTTGCCCATGGGGCTACCTAGGGCCGACCTTAGGGGCGCCTAACATATAGTAAAAGGGAAAGTTTGGGCCCGGAAAGTAGGTGTACCTGCCAGGTGGACATGGCAGTTAAAAACTGCGCACATAAACTCTGCAGTGGCAGGGCTGAGACACATTTGGAGGCCTATTCATGTAGGTGGCACAATCAGTGCTGCAGGCCCACTACTAGCATTTGGTTTACAGGCCCTGGGCATATGTAGTGCACTGTATGACGGACTTACTAGTAAATCAAATATGCTAATCATGGAGAAACCAAATGCCATTACCTTTTAGACACAGAGCACATGCACTTTAGCACTGATCAGCAGTGGTAAAGTGCCCAGAGTTCAAAAACCAGCAAAAACTAAGACTAGCACACAATCAAAAACAGGAGGCTAGAAGGAAAAAGATGAGGGAAACCACGTCAAAAGATGCCCGGTCGGGGGCGTGGCCGGGCAAGATGGCCGAACGGACGTGAATCGTCTTGGCTCCCGGTCCAAGCTAGACTCTCGAGAGCACCAGCACGCCCAAACACCGCCAAACTGACACCAAGAAACACCGAAGTGTGGCAGAAACTATAGAGACCTGAGAGGAGACCACAATCACAACGGGGCACAAGCATTGAACATTATCGGCGCCAGGTG